>OV815996.1:11200000-11800000 GCA_929113495.1 Andrena minutula | reverse complement strand
GGATACATATTACTCGATTCGTTTCGCCGAGACCTTTCTCACGGTATGTACAGGGTGTTAAAAAAGTGATGGTCACTGGTTTCAGGGGTAAATCTACACCAGTGTTTCCCAAACATTTTTGAGTCACGACCCTCTTTTATATCATTTAAATAAATTGCAACCCCCTCCTCATATAAGGTAAGGCAAATTTAATAAGGCAAAGAAAACACGTGAAAAATAGGTATTTCAGATTATAATTCTAACTTAATAATATTAGAAAAAACCCAAAACCCGTGGCGACGCCCTAGAAAACACGTTGCGATAAACTTGGGGGTCGCGACCCACGGATTGGAAATTAATGATCCACACCGCTGGATTGGCGAAGATTTGTAAAAGAAACTTACCGCAAAATTGTTTATAAAATTGAAAATTACTGTTAATTTTTTTACATAAACATATTCTAATCGCTGAAACGAGAAAAGTTTAAAAGGTACTTTATATCGCAAACGCACCGTTTTCTCAGAAACCGGAAAAATGATTTCATCAAATATATGGATCACTTCATCCATGCCAAAACTTTATTAATTTTTTTAGAAAACATGCGTTTGCGATATATGGTTCCTTTTAGACTTTTTCTCCTTCCACCTGATCTAAAAAAGAGAAGTTAACATTAATTTTCAGTGCTATAAACAATTTTGCGGCAAGTTTTTTTACAAATCTCCATCGATCCAGAGGTGTAGATTCAACCCTGAAAACAGTGACCATTAGTTTTATAACACCCTGTACATATACTACAGAGTCGGAACACGCTCTAATATATCGCAGGATTTCAATTCGCTTTACGCCCAACTTTTCCCACCCCTTCGAAGAAAATACGACATATTCAACAGTGACATAGTGTACAATTAAAAATAAATATACAGAATGTTCGACTATTGATGGTCATCCTTTTAGGTGATGATTCTACAGGCCAAAATGAAACGAAAGTATACAATAAATTTGTTTGATATTGCGCTTCGTTTTTGAGAAAATCGACTTTGAATTTCGCTGTTCGCATATTTAGTTAAAATTTAAAGGCTATTTTCTCGAAAACGAAGCGCAATATAAAAAATTTCATCCTATACTTTCTTCTGTGCAACAATAAAAATTAATTTTTTTTTAAAAGTCGTATGCAATTCAGTTTCATACCTAAGACTAATTGTATTGGCTAACCACCTTATCATAAGCAAACAAGGAAACTACAATTTACAAATTATACACTCTGCTAATTTTATTAGGCATTCGTCAGACTGTCCATTAGACATAAAGACCTTTTATAATTCTGTAATTCGCTTCGCGCGCTCGCAGAGTTAAAAGCCAGGCGAAGATCGTGCATTATGTAGGAAAGAATTAGTTTATTCTTGCCTTTCAAAGCTTTCGTAATTTCCACCATTTGATGTCTTCAAATCTCCGAGAGTTGAACAGCAGTCACTCCTATTTTGCGCGAGCATATGCACGAAGAAATCTTGAAGGGTCTAACGTCCGATGTTTTTCAATTTTGGCCCAGCAAGGAGGATCGAATAGCCGCGATTGAGCGTTTTTCTTCGCAGGGTAGAGCCACGATGGCGAAGACGTTTATCTGGAAATACGCGGGGAGCGGTTTGCCGTGGTCCAGCGATCACAACCCCCGGCGCGCGGCGCTCGCGCCTGTGCCGACGAAACTGAAGAGACCCACTCGAAGCGAAGCGCGACGTGAGACAGGTGCGACCAGGTGCGCCGCACCGACACCCTCGTTTCAGGTTTTATCGGCGCGCCGACACTCCGTGCCACTGGAAACACCGATATCGGCCCTTTTTATTGCCACCTGTGGACAATCTTCTTCTCCACGGATTTTCTGTGCACGGACGACTCCTGGTTGATCGAATACCGGTGCCGTGACATATTGGACGTCTCTTTTTCTTTGTCCAACCTGCTGGCAGGACGTGCCTCTTGCAATTAGTTTCCCCGTTGCATAGAACCTTTTCACCTGCTCCGTTTACAATTATTTGCACGTTCGCTGACACGGGCCACGGATTTGGCTAGATTATTGCACGTAGTTATTTGATCAGTACCATGTAGGAATATTGCCTATACCGTACTACTTAAGATATTTTATGTTATAGTTCCTATAGTTGGCACTAATTTGTACGCAAATTAATATTGGATATTGTAGTTTCATGTTTCAGACACGTACTATGAGATGTTTACCCTTTTGTCAAGAACAAATTAATGCATTATAAATCTTTTTATGACGTACAAATAGTGTATAAAGTACGATTTAAGCAACCGGTCTCCCTAATCGTGCCCATCGGTTTCCAAAATCGTATCTCTTCTAAACGTAACAAATTTACAAATGGAAACAATTATAAAAATATCGTTTAACAATACTGTATGTATATTTATATATTTCCTACCTTTACTACCCGGCTTCGTTCGGAATTTAGATTCTGATTTTATAAAAACATGTTTTTTTTTGTGAAAATAGTCACATTCATTTGGAGTAGCCAGGCATAAAGAGTGGAGGCACATTTCATGACCTCCAAGTTTAGCGTTTAAAAGTTTTTAGGCGACAGACAAACACACATACACACATATATAAACTTTCTGCTTTATATATTAAGGTTTACATGTTAATATTTAAATGTGTGGCGGGGAACGTCATTATTGTTGTGGTGCGCTTTAAGAAATATGATCTATTTATTTATACATATCGATTTAACCTTTGTAATAAATGATGTATAAAGCTACCAACCCCCAATGATCGGAAACTGAGTAGTTTAAAGATTTTAATTGTTAAAGGAAAGTAGTTTTATTTCTATTGGGTAGTATATAGTATTTCTTGTTAGTGTTTTACAATGTTTTTTAATGGGTTATTTAATACTGAGTAGTATCATTAATATCATTTTAAACTTTCTGTAGCTTTTGTTTTTAAGCCTAAAATGGAACTATGGCTTGGTGGATTTGATAGTTTTATGATGTAAGAGTTGTTCCATGGTTTCGTAAGTTTTTTGCAAAATAAAAATCACAAAATTATTATGCGTACTATGTTTAACTAATTTTCTGTCATTTTGACGGTTGATAGTTTTCTGTATAACTAGGCCAAAGTGTAATATATGTATACACGAAAAGAATGTAAAATATTTTAGAATAAACCTGCTTTTAGAAAAATAGAAAAATACAGACTGCAATGTTAGATAATCATCAGCTCAAATAAATTGGCTACACGTTACATCAACAATTGTACTTACCTGATTTTTTAAATGTTTCTAACGCACTAAAATACGATGCAATTTGGAAATGTTTTGTTTACATTTCTCCTTGCTCATTTATGTGGTTCTTTCACTTTAGATGTCGTTTATATTCATTATTTATAAAGAAATTGAGATGTACAATGTAAGCAAGTCTCCCCTATAACAATGCGTTAAAATTTAAATGCATAGAGCACACTGCGCAAAAGTTTGCAGGAAAGTCAAGCTGATTTTTTGTCTATTCGAGGTAAATAATTGGTCATGGAAATAGTTAAATTAAGTTGAGTCAGTAGCTCAACCTAATTGCAATTTCGATTTTACGTACGGTCACATATCGAGACACTGCCACAGTCAAGGGTAGTGTTCCTGATTTCTCGATATTTTTTGCATCTCGAGAAATGAGAAATCAGATTATATTTCTCGAGAATTCTCAAGAAATTAAAAACATATTGCAAAATTTATATTTTTGGAATAATGTTAATAATATTTATCTAAATTTTTATTCATGTCCAACTTAGACAGAACTTGTGTAAATGGAAAAACAGATATTAAATATAATTGATAAAATTTATTAAATATAAAATGTGATCAAGGCGAAACATTACATTTTTGTTTTAAAATTGATTTTTCAAAAGCACAATGCGTCTAATGTCGCGTCAGTCAATCAACTTCTGCTTTCTTTGTGACAAAATCGGCGGCTGTAAAAAAAATTCTTTCATTTTGAATGGCTGTTGGTTTAATTGTATATAAAGCATCGGCGATACGAAGAGAAAAGTTTATAAACGGTCGCGCAATTCTTCGTATATATTGCTAACATTTATCACTGATTGTGTTCATATGTTCACGATTACCTCAGAATTTGAACTAACTGAAAATTCATTTCTGAAAACAAATTGGATTTATAATAGTTTTCCTACACTGAAGATTCTCGAGAAACACTGTAATTTTTCGAGAAATGAGAAATACGAAATTATAAAATTTCTGGAGAAATTCTCGAGATAGAATTCTCGAGAAGGAACACTAGACAAAGGTTTCTCTTCCAAATATGTAAACATTTCCTTCTGCATATTTGTGTGTTAATTATACACAGAATATGAAACTCTCCATATCAGTGCATAATAGTTTCACTAATATGTTGTAAGAAAATTATGTGTTAAAAAGTTTCGATAGCACGAAAGCATATTGAGTGGAATGGTTGGTTACTAAAATATTTATACGAAGCTGTTCTTATTGCTATGGATTCTCATGCGTATCTGTGACTGCAGGTTCTCTATTCTCCCACTTCAAGATTCCTTCCTATAATACGCAATATACCCGCATCCAATATAGGATCTGCGAAGTAAGCAATAAAGGGGGTATAGTACTTTCTTTGCCCGAAAATTAAGCATTCTTTATGATTTTTATTTTTAGGGTAAAGGACCCAGTTACTGACACCTAACCATTCACTGTCACCTTAAGGTAGTTTACTTAAAATAACGAATAAACAAACTATAGAATATAATCTATAGTACAGATTATAGGTAGAAATATATAATTCTTCTTGTGTATCACTTTACAACGTTTATTTATTCATTATTTTAAGTAAAATAGCTTAAGGTGACAGTAATTGGTCAGGTGTCGGTAACTGGGTCCTTTACCCTGCATGAAATTAAAAAACTAGAAAGATGAGGATTGTTGCAAATGAAAGATTACTGTTTGAAAGTATTAAAAGAGATTTTATTAATAAAATCCCTTCCCTCGCAATAATCGCTCAAATTTGGTCCTTCGCGGATTGAGTAGAATTGCGGTGACATAAATTCCGCCTTCTATGCTTATCTGTATCATAAAAACAAGTCCAGACATTAAAATTTATTACATTTTATGGTCGTTGATCGAGCCAATTCTTAAATTTCGCATTTAACACAAAATAGCGGACTGTCAAGCCTACAGTTTCAGTGTCGAAAATCGATACCTACAGTTTGTTTTTTTTAATAAAAATTCTTTCAATACTTTCAAACTGTGGTCTTTCACTTGCAATAAACCCCATCATTCTAGTATTTCAATTTCATATAAACAAAAATAGGGGAAGGTGGGGTAAGACGGGGTAGTAAAGGTTTGATGATCAATAAAACGCAGGTTTTCATAATCAACTAATCAATTTTATGTCTGAGCCATTCTTTGGTAATAAGTCTTTCAGTTTAACTATGAATCAACCTAATCTTTACAGGTTTTAATGGAAAAAATAAAAAAATTCAGAAAAAGTGCTTTCTCCCCGTCTTGCTCCACGGGTGGGGCATGATGGGGTACCAATGAAAAAACAATATAAATAAAGTAAATATATATAAATTAATTATTTATTGGGTTGACAGAGGCGGCACATATGTATGGCTTCATCGTCCTCGTCTCCTACATCAGCACAGGAGAAATGAGGACGTTATAATTGTGGTGTTTCCAGTTTTCTCCACATACGAGTCTTTTGCTTTGTGATTGGGACGGGAATCAGTTCTTTTGGACTAATTAATAGAAAAGAAGTATCATTTTCCTCGGTCCGTCTTCCATTTGTAGTTTCTAACCATCCTGGGACAATGAGAAACATTGATTTTTATTTCTAGGTTTGTGAGGGGCATGATGGGGTAATGAAAATAAGAGTTACCCCATCATGCCCCTTCTCGTCTCACTGCAATCATATGAATGCTGCCCGAAACATTATTTGCAAAAGTATAAAATAACACACGTGCCTTATAGCCAGCTAAATTCTGCCTCAGAAACATATACCTACATGTACTGAAGATCTTCTATATTATTATATCATTGTCACGGGTGCTAAAAATAAGGAAAAAGTTAAGAAATCCCAATAAATTATAAATCCTGATCTATCTTTGTCACACGTCCACGTGTTTTACTGACTTGCTGCTCACTGACGGTGCCGGTAAAGACACGTTTAACGCGTATGCTCAATTTTGATTAGTGCGTTTGTATCACGAAATACGGGGGGTACCCCGTCTTGCCCGCCACCCCATCTTGCCCCACCTTCCCCTACATAAATAATGCTTAATTTTCAAGCAGAAAAAGGGCTAGATATGCTCCTTTAAGAAAATTAAGTATGTACTATCTTTTAATATCTTATAAAAGCGATACTAATTATACAAAAGTAGGTATGAACTTAACATTTACAAATTATAACCATTGTATTTAGAACTGAAAATTGTAAAACTGTGGCTATTGCATGTTTTTCTGTTAATCGGTAGTGACTAATATGATCATTAAAATACAAGCATGCAACTTTAAGTGGATTTCAACTGATTAGTGCTACATAGTAGTATACGAAATCCTTGAATCACTTCAATGATCAAATGAGAATCAGTGCATTATAGAAGATAGACCCGTTAACAAAAAATGTATGATACTTAAATTAACCGCGATGCAAAGCTACCAATATATATTATATATCTAGTGTAATTACAGGGTATTATACATACACAAGAATAGCAATTATGAAACATCCATTCTGTAGATTTATTGATTAATAGAATATCAACAGCACACATAAGCATATAATATTTATCAGAGTTGGAGGTATTAACATGAGAAGAAGCATAAAATAAAAGTAGGCTGATTGCAGCACAGAGACATCGACGACAGAACGATCGTTGCGGTCGATATCTGCACGATCACCACACAATAGAACTCATTCTTGATTTAAAGTTGGATAGACTTTACATTCTGAGGGCCGAAATCTTCGACTTCGACAACAATATCGGCGATCTTATTAAACAAACGCGTCTCCTCCGGTAAAATTGTTTCCGCTAGAAGCATCGTTGATACGTCTCGCAAACGATCGTATCGCGGGACAGGTGCGGCCAGGTGCAAGGCTGTTCAGAAGCCTGCCGACAACGCATTCAGTTCTAAACTTTATCAGGTCGCCTCAGCCCACTGAAACGAGAACACTCGATCGGACAGATCGTTATCTGAATTTATTGTAATAGCTCATCTCTTATCTCAAATCCAGATCCTCAAATGTATTTCGCTGCTATATCTAAATGAAGTTGCTTCAAGGCTAATAATAAAATGTTAGGTTTGCTCGCCAAAAACCTGACGCCAACGATCTCTCATTTTTCAAAATGTAAAAAAAACTACTTGCTCATATTCCTTTGAAAAAGTGAAATAAGATAAATGACCCCAGTACCTGATATGTAAAAATGTGATCGTATAAAAATGCATATATTTTATTCATCCATACAAATATTTGCATGAAATGTACGTATATTACCGAGATCGTTAGTCTTCGTAGTTCTTTAATTAAGACAATTTTTTAGCGCAACGTGAATCTTTATCGTGAAATTATACTGAAAAGTGCATTTGATCTTTTGCCTTCATTACTGACCTACTTACTTCTGCCTACTTCCGACCAGTGTGGGTTCCTATTATATCGCTCACTTTTAAGTTATCGGGGATAAAGATAAATATTGTAAAATAGTTCATATTTATGCCAGAGGAGAAGAAATAAATGGTTTCTATTAACTTTTTGTAAAACTACATTTTGTCATTTTTTTAAATGCTTGTTTATGTGTTCTCCATCTGTCCGCTTTCTGCACCTTTTGCATAGGAATTTTTACCTTTTTCCTTTTCCTTTTCGTAAGTTCAGATTGCCTTTTATATAACCTTATCTTCTGCAAGTTTATAGTGCCATTTTTCTTAGGTACACATTTGTTACGAATATATCATTGAAATCAATGTACAATTGCATTGGATTTTCTAAACATGTTACTTATAAAAACGTCCACGGAATGTTACCCACAGGTATATTTTCGAAAATTATTTCTAAACACGACTAATTAAAAATTCTTTAACCAAAACTGCTATTGTCTATTTTTTTTAATACAATACAGTCTTAAGTGTTAATTGTTATTCTTAAATTCGACGACGTAAAAATGTTTCTTTACATATATCTTCTCAGGATCTGTTTGCTTTCTGTTTACCAATTAATAATATAGCAAAGCAATAGCGAATGAAATAATAAATACAATACTTTTAACTTTAACGATTTAATGTTTTCATTTATTTCATTAATGGATTTATTTATGTGAACGACAATTGGTAATAGGAGGGTGATAAAATAGGTGATCGTTTCGTTTCAACGTACCTATATGGATAGAAAAAATGTCACATTTTTTAACGCACTAATCTTTATAACTGAATTTTCATTATCGGTAATCCTGTCAGCGCTCTTAATTACTTTCTACTCAGAGATGGGCAAAATTTTTATTTAAATAAAATTTCGAATAACGAAAAAAAGTTAAAAGAATTTTTCGTCATGTGTTGAATAAAGTTAACTCGGGTTAACGAACGAATGACGAATAATTTTTTTAACTTGTATTCGTAATTTCAAATTTTATTTAAATAAAAATTTCGCTCATCTCCACTTCTATTTCCGTCAGTTCTTCAAAATCTTTCACATCGATTATAAATTCATTATACAAAGAAATGTATCGTGGACAAAGATGTCAACAACTCTTACGTTGGCAAACTTACCCCCCACTTAAGTAATTTTTTCCTCAAATGATAATAATACGGAGTGTCAGTTTCTCGGTACAGCCGTAATCTGCCGGTTTTGCATCATTGTTTACCGGTTTGTCGCGGTCATCATCCGTTAGAAGAATTACAATTCGCTAAGTCCTCATCGTGGGAGAGTCGTTCGACCTGGATCACCACGAGAGGAATCGCTTCAGGTAAAACGATCCTCTTCGGAGCTGTTGGATGAGGAAGGTGTGTCACGGTCGCTTCACCAAGAAAACGTTTAACGCTCGACGAAATCGATGAAAACAGCGCCGATTACTCCGAAGTTGTCCGAACTTCAAATGGAATTTCTTCAACCGTGGTAAAGACAGCCAAACATTCAATTTCTCGTTATCCCACGAGATTATTCAAACAATTGAGGAGTGCTTGTAGAACTTGTTTTGACACTATAAGTGTCAAAAATCAAATTCTATACCACAGACCTATATTCTATACCGATGAAAATATATTTTTTCTTTATTTTGACACTTGAAGTGTTTTCTACAAGGACTCTTCAATTATTAATCTTATAATCGATATGATTTTATCGAATCTGAAAGTCTAAACTATTCCAATGAGGAATGAGTTTTTGTGAGATTTGAGACGCAGATTTTATTCTTTATATGGTGGATTATGAACCATTTTCTAATACGACATGGGAAATAATTATTTTAGTGAGAAGAAAACTTCAGCTTTTGCATTATTTGTGAGGATTTTAGTATTCTTTGAACTCGCAATTCGTACATCATTCATTCTGATACGAAACAAGAATGAGATCACATTAATGAGGAAATTAATTAATTTCATTTTTAATACCTATATAGTTTATCACAAGTAAGTATTTTTCTTCAACACGTTGTTTCTCTTTATTTTACGATTTATGTATCCTTTTCTTAATAGCGGAAAAACGAATGAAATTACTCTAAGTGACCCCTAAAATCTACTTAATGTTACTGTCGATAAAACTCTGCTAAACTTAAACTTCTAAATTCTAAGCTACAGAAAAATGCTTCTAATAGTTTGCAGTACTCTTCAAATAATTCTCCTTGATTATCTACTGCAGTTGTTCGTAGAGCGTTTTCTAGTGCGAGCGTAGAAGCAAGTAGATTATGTACTTCAATTACGGGAGTGCCTAATTAATTTCACAGCCGACAGTAAATCTGTTAAAGGAACAATTTGAATAGCGTAAAAACAGGCATCCTCGTTCAATCTCGTTTTCCTCTTGTTACGAAACGGCAGAAAATTTCGCGCGCTTGGAATATTTTTCAGCGCGCCAGGAAACACAGCAACCGCGGGGAGCAAAAAAAATTCGCGGCCGGTCTGTTCTCGTTGGTATCGCGAGCGAGTTTATACGCTTCCGCCTGAAACGAAAGTAGGGTGATGCTCTAACGGTGGGCTATCATTTATACAGAAATGGAGGTGTTCGCGGCCGCGCAATTTTCACTTCGTTACGGGAGTGAAATTCTTTTTGCATGCGCCGGCCATTCCGCGGAATCGCGTGCAAAAGAGTCGCGATGCGACCCGATAAATTCGCTGGGATGCCTGCGTGTGCTTCAACACCAGCACGCGAGTGGGGGCCCGGACGCAATTTCACATGGAACGTCTCAGATCTATTTTTTTTTCTCTCGTTTAGCAATGGGGTGAGCCGAGCCACGAATAGTTTCAGCCTGAACGAGAAATTTGAAGCATTTTTTTTAAGAGAAAAATGCAGGGGGCTCGAACGATTTTGGCTTTAACCGATGCTGGCCCCTAAAGGCGAATTTAGACTTTACACTTTGGATGTGCATCGCGGATAATTCGTCCACAGTGAGGGGTGTAAAGATTGTTCTCGTTTGCATTTCATCCAAAGTGAACACCTAAAGTGACCAGTGAACAACGTACAGACAGTCTTTACTTTCATGAATTCATATTCACTGTGGGTGAATCTTCTGCGATGCGCATCCACAGTGTAAAGTCTAAATTCGCCTTAACTATTCCAGTGAAAACTATCTATGTATGTGTCAACTGAAACATTAGATTTGGTTTATTTTAATCAATTAGGTCTATGTAGGTAAATTAAGAAAAACCAAACTCTAAGCTGGGTTTAGTAGATTTTCGAGTATGGTTGCTAATATTTTTAAATAATTACAAAAGAATGTAATATATCTCCAGATAGGACAGCAGTATTGCATGCATGTACCAGTTGTTTCTTAAATTCAGTGACAACGATGGAAGTGAAAATCTAATTTATATTGTTACGTTCAGAGACTGTAGATATTTTGAGGCTTTTGGGTGTCTGAATGTAAATTACCCAGAGGTGGAGTCATCGTTTCTTGCAATGCAGCTGAGGTTTTCCAAGTCTCCACCACTCTCTAAGCCCAATTTCGTAGTAATTATAAAATTGTCACTTCTATTTAGTTTATTACGATTAACTTGGACAAAACTTCCACTTGGACAAAATTCAAGTAATGAAATAATGAAAAGGTGCAAGTGAAGATTGCCGTTTACACTAAATGGGCGCAAATTTTGTCGAAATGAGGGGCAAACGAGCATTCGTTCGTTTCGTCTAAACGCACCTTTAGAAGACAAAGGCTTAACAAGTTTGTGTTCCATTTCCTTTTGAGCAATTACACCAAGTTAACCGTACAGTACATAAAGTTGCCGTTAGGCCTTATATATTTATTATCCTCTTTGAGACCCCTCCCCCCTCCATTTATCAGTGCGTTAAAACCGAAAGATGGACTTATTTAGGTACTTCATCGGTTGTAAAGACACAACTAATAGAATATACTTGATATATTTGATAGTTCTTATGCAGAGTTCTTTATTAGAATCATTGATTCCATTGATTTCATTGATTTATTAGAATCATTTATTTGAATCATTCGTTCATCTCCAATTATTTGAAATCTGAGTGTGAGATAAACCCAGAAAGATACATCTTTACCGCCCGACGTGTATCACATTATAAACTGACGAGGCTAAACTAACATTCCTAGTGGCTCCGGGTGACAACTAGGCACCGATTCGTCTAAGACACCGGCTTGTCTGCCACCAGCAAATTCAACTCGTTGCCCTCAGTCTCGGCTCGTAACAATATTTTCGACACCATATTTAATGGCCAGACGTAATTATTACTACCTATATAGATAATTTTTTAAATTGTTGTTTTAAAATGTAGGTAAATGTTTGTAAAATGTAACGTCAAATATGTATAAGCATCGGAAGACGCTTTTCTACTTAACAATCGTTTCAATAGTTTAGAAATTTTTACATTAACTAATAATTTAAATACGAGCGTAGATCTATTAACATTCCTGTACATGGGTATCTCTGAGTTTTTAATTTTTTCTGGTAGGAGAGACGAATTTCTCTAAAATTAATATTTGAAATATCTCAAAGTTACTAACAGCTCATTGAAATAAAATTTATTAATATATATTTACACGCTTTGCTTACCAGTTAAATATAGTAGGTACAATACTTCGCTAGTGAAAAAATGTGATAAAAAATGGCAGAACACTGATTAAACATATCTTCCAGTTTCTTTCATGCAACACTAACAATCATTTCTATTTCATCTATCTACACGTGGATATACAGTAGGTACAATTCGCCACCGCGATCTGACCTCATTCATCAGAATGCAGCTAAAAAAGCAGACTCTGTCTTCAAAAATATGTGTGTGGTAAAGCGATCGATCCGACATGAAGCGGAAGCAAAGGCCGGCCATGGCACCGGAGTCCAGCCAAACGGTGGGCACCGCTGACGAAAGGGAGCCAAGGTGAACGGAACGACGCCGGAAAGAAAACAGAAAAACCACTCGTGTCGAGAGAGAACAGAGGATACCGACAGCCAATTCAAGGGAGCAACAAGCACGTTGCGTTAGGGGAGTATAAAAAAAATGGGGGAACGCTGTTCGAAAAAGCGAGACGAGAAGGAGGCCCTCAAAAGCGGAAAGGAGCAGAGAGGAGCAGAGCGATGAAGAGAGGAGAGGAACGGATAAGAGAGAGAGAGAGAGAGAGAGAGAGAGAGAGAGAGAGAGAGAGAGAGAGAGAGAGAGAGAGAGAGAGAGAGAGAGAGAGAGAAGATAGAGAGATAGAGAAAGAGAGAGAGAGAGAGAGAGAGAGAGAGTGATAGAAAAGGAGCTAGGGAGAGAGACGAGGAATGTTTCCTCGCCAGGGAGCAGCAGCCAATCGGAGAACGGTGGGCGCCGCGGGTAGGAGGAGACAGTTCCGCGCCGACAGGCGACGTAATCACCCGCGGCCGTGTCCGTTGTAGCTCTCTGGCCCCTCCGGGCCTTCTTCCCTTTCTCCGCGTCCACGTTCGGGGCCCCTCCAGCTACCTCCGCGACCGGGACCGTCGAATGACCCCACCACTCGACCCGGAGTGGGCCCACGAAGCCGCGACGGTCACCGGCCGGGTCGCGAACCCTCTCTTCGAACCCGCCGCTCGGCTGTCCCCGACAAATCTCGGCCCAGCCACGCGACAAACGAGCTCAATGACTGCTTCCGTAGCCAACGTGATCGGTTCACCGAGTTGCAGGAGCTGGCATCCTCCAGATGCAGGCGATGATTGGTGGATGCTAAGTTGCACTATGCGCATTGTGATTCCTACTGGAATATTGATGGAACTTTGGAGTGTAAGGTGTCTTACCCCTTTGGGCAAATAGGTAGATATGGTTGAAATATGGAGGGTTTGGAAGCCAAAAGATACTGTAAATCGTATGAGAAGTACATAGTGACTTAATTGATTTATCTGCTGAAAGTTTTGACAATAAAGAGTAACTCCTTTCAGGGAAAGTTGGACTTGCACTGTTTTGCTTCTGAATCCTCCACATATAGTTTGAACTTTGAAGTTATTGCAAAAGAAAGTTGCTTTTAGAGCAAACGTCAGGAGAGGTAGCAACTGTCGTTCCCGGAAACTTAAATGTGTAAGGCTTTTAAGGAGAATGGCGGTTAGATCTGTTGATACAGGTTGAGATGAAGGTGGTTTATGAATTCTTGAGGCACGAGTTGGTGAATCATAATTACATTCATCTTCGTGAAAACTTTTTGTTATAAATATGGAATAATATACACCTAATTAGAACGATGTGATGGATTTGATTCTAATTCTGAAACATAAATCAACTTCTGTTATGACAAATATGACTTCTGTGTTTTAAGAAATGAGTAGATAGTACAAACTTGTTATGTTTGGACATCTATCAGAAATCTCAAACACAGTCTAATTTATACGCAAAATATAAATGGTTGATGTTATTCTTCTGAATTTATAATAAACTACCGTTCTTACCAACTAGAGGTGACTTTTCTAGCGTCTTGACACGTTTATCTTAACGATGATTCGTGATTTTATAAAAATGAATGTGAAGTTGTTTAGGGTAGTTATCTAAAGCCATGCACCTTTTGAGCACCTAGGTTCGCCTGCAGTGTCAACTATGGGTAGCCTGGGGCTATGTTTCGAGTGTTTGGACGATGTGTTGAGGAGGTAGACTGGTTAAGTGGCCGTTAAGAGTCTAACAACGTCTTTGCGTTTGATATCTCAATTCGAAATATGCAAGGCAATTCTTATTCACGCCTGTTGCCAGTCAATCATTTACAGTTTAATAAGGCATCGCTCACGTTGATTTAGAAGTTTCTGGTAAATACCTGATTTTACTCACTTCCTTAGTCACTCGAGAACCACTAAGAAGGTGTACGACTTAAATTCAATTGGTATAACTTCTTGTAATGAAAATGTCGTAAGATCCTTCAAGAGGCAAACTGTAACAGTGACGATTTCACCGTCAACACTACGCAGGTAGGATGAACTTTCACTGAGGATGTTGTTAAGGACTGAAAAAAGGTGCATGTCCCAATTTAAGATTTGGGGAAAATTTTATAGAGTGCGATGCAATATTTCTTTAACATAATTTCGGTTTTAATGAGGTTGAATGGAATAATATTTTCTGGCGGACCGTTCGACCTTCCCCTACTTCCTCTTCCACGCGTCCGTGGCAGTTGGAATTGAAGACCAAACGCGGTAGACCGGTCGGGGCACACTCGGTCAGGGTGTGTAATTTCGTGTTATTTTCTCATTACATTCAACGGCACGATGAAGATGAGATGTTGCCAGCGGCTGCGTAATCCGGTGCCGAAAGATGCCAATGAAGGTGTTGAAACGGTAAGGAGCGTACCGTCGGATGAAAGCATGAAACGAGCTCGCGTACAAGGGCGATACATTCCGTCAAATCCTTCCTTGGGGAAAAGTGTTTTCTCGTTGGAGCGGATTAATTAATCCTCACAGAATTCATAGCAAAATTATTACTCGATTTGTCCTTCTGAAGTTACAGAAGTAATATCCTTCGAAGTTATTACATAATATATATTTATTTATTTTTTTATATATATAATATTATATATTTATAACTAACAGCTTACAGAATAATTAACAGAATCTAGCCCATTGAATTCTCCTTTCCTCAACAATGATCACTTACGCTAAACAAGTTAATAATTTTGTAGTGAAATTATTGGTGTTCTTTCAGGAGCATTTCATCGGAAAGGGAATACTTGTCCTGCTGATATTCATATAGAGAATTGAACGAGTAGTATTAAAATATTCAGAATTTAATTTCCACCTGTTCAAAGACCGTACGAAATTGTAAAATAATATTGAGTTTCGAATTTAGCAACTGCGCTGTCCTTTTTTCAAGAAGCTTCAAAGAAGCATAGAATATCAATTATGATTAATAGAGTTAGCGCTGAGTGTTGATCGATAACGAGACTCGAGGTTGCAATTAAACACGTTATCCCCTTGAAATTTATATGCTCGACCTTATTAGGTACTTGCTGTTAATTATCGAAGCTAGCCAAATTATACCGTGAATCAAGCATAATTAATAAACGCTGCACGGAGAAGCTCAGATCTTGTGATAACGTTCTCTCGCTGTGGTAGATGTAATGAACTCGCACTTAAAGTAAGGAAAAGGAAGCGAGTTGGAAGTGTAGCAGGCCCGAAAGACATTACCTACCCTACGTCCGGCACGGCGGGGCTAAAATGAAGCTACACCTGCTGCTGGGACTACATTTGCTGACCTACGATTACATCGACGTTTGCTTCGGAATCATTTTCCTGGCCGATACATATCCGGTAGTTCAGACTGCTCGACTACAATCTGCAATCGAGAATTTTCGCACGCGCTGATGCAGCAGCTCTACGTTACCACTTATTGTCAGACACGGATATTCAATACCTTTGGTGCCTAAGTACACGCGGCGGTGATGAACGTGAAAGAACGTTTAACTTGGTATAATTATATAGTGAGGGTACCTATAGACCTGCTCGTCAGATACTTGCGAACACTTTGAGAGAGACGTGTAAAATAGATGAAAGATAATTTTGGAAAAATGTTGAGACCGGTGTGGAACAAATATCTTATCGATTCTTCTTCTTAAAATGATGGAGCATGATATCTTGAAGTTTTAGAGTGCAGTTTAATATGACAGCCAGAGATGGGTACAATTTTTATTTGTATAAAAATTTCGAATTCTATTTTCTACTAATATAATAAATGCGAAAGTGTGTTTGGATGTTTGTTACTCAATCACGTCGCAACTACGCAATGGATCTTTCTGAAATATGGTATACGCGTAGTCTAGGACCAGGAGTAGGGGAGACCGGGGCAAAGTGAACCTTGGGGTAAAATGAGATTTCTTAATTTATTCTTTAACAATAGAATATATTTACAAATTTTGGTGACGTAATAAATGTGTGTTATACCACAATGATAATTATGCACATTTATTACGTCACCAAAATTTGTAAATATATTCTATTGCTAAAGAATAAATTAAGAAAGCTCATTTTACCCCGAGGAGAGAAATTATTTTTCGGAAATTTAATAATAATTGATAATCCGGAAAAGTAAAAAAGTTGTAATTTGTAGGAAACGAAAAATTGTCGTTCAGTACCGACCAACTATTAAGTTAGTAGATTTTTAGGTCTAAATGATTAACAATGTTAATAAAGACATTTAACTAGTACAATACAAGATTCTTTTCAAATTTTACTTATACAAACTCGCAAGTAAAATAATTAATATTCTCCTGATCTGTGCATTCGACGTGTGCCCCCCAACCGTCACATACGGTACACTGCATCCAATCTTTAAGTCAAATGATTGCTTGCAAACAGAGATGGGCAAAATTTTCATGTAAATAAAATTTCGAATAACGAATAAAAATATTAATTTTTTTCGCCGAATAAAAATATTAACTTTGTTCGTCGAATAAATTCTCATCGAATAAAAAATTAACTTTATTCGTCGCATAATCTAAAGTTGAAGTAACTTTTATTTGATCCTTATTTACATTATTTTTTATTTAGTTAATGCCCAAGTCTGCTTGCAAATAACACACTGGATAACTTCTTAATTAAATCCTAGTTTCCTGTTTGTTAGGTTATCAAACCTATCCTTATTTACTTTATTTTTCTGCGGGAAAAGGTAGTAGGCAGGCTAAATGTACATCTTATAAACTAATCTGAGTTGCTAACAGATTGAACTCACAGATAAGAAAAATTTATATATGTACAAAAAATATTGCAAAATTAGGACGTTTTATTAAACTTAATAGACTAGATATAGTATACATAATAGAACAAAATCATTTACTTACAGGAAAAACAAAATATTAGCTTTCAAAAATAACTTTTAACCCACTCAATATCAACGTATGCGTTTAAGGCTTCAGAACATCGAGTGCAATGGAGTAAACAATATGGCCCCAAAATAGGTTATAGAGAATTGTGATTTCCAATGGTTAATTCAAATAAAGTGTTAATATCTGGTCGAAGAAGCGAGAACTAGCTTTGGCCCGTACTGCACAACTCTCCCCTATAGGATACTTTTTATCCTTATTTTTTTAACTGATCTGGACCAAATTTTGCATCTCTCTGGAACCCTGCGGAAAATATAGGCTACCATGAAATCTGTACATCCCACCCCTCCCGCCTTATTTCACCCTCTAGAAGTCTAGACACTCCGTGATAATCGAAGTTTTATCCGGACTACGCCGGGTACTGTAAGCTAGTAAACAATAAAAACTAAAAAAATTATTCGTCATGTGTTGAATAAAGTTAAACCATGTTAACTTCATTCGTCGAATAATCTAGAGTTAACGTAATTTGTATTCGATCTGTTATTTAAATAATGTTTTATTTAGTTGATGCCCAACTCTGATGCCAGTAAAGTGACTTAGAAGACAATTTTTTGTGGTAATGGATAATATTGTATTTTTTTTCTATACTATCGACAATATTAACTTTAACCTTTGTGAGAATAGTCGTCTAATCTACGCAGAATGTATAACTATTGAAATTGGTAAAAATTGCTAAAACTTCAAACGAATTATTTTATGTTTCTCACAATGAGTCTTACCAAACCTTAAACTCAGTTTACCCCTAAACCCAATATATCAATTGTGTGAACAATAAGGACTTATGGAAGTCTTTTCTAATTAATTAGTTACTCAATTTCGCGAGTATCTTCGAATTGCCAGTCATAATGAAAGCCGACAATTCATAGCTCGTTCATAAAAACCAATACGATATCACGTGGCAAACGAAACGGCCTGCTTTCACTCCACCTCGTTCTTTCAATTTCTATTTTCTATTACTTGACGCGCGTCCTGCACTGCCTACGGCCGCCAATATAATTTGCATCCACGGGCTATGTCCCTTATCCAGATTGGGCCGCTTTTCTTGTCGCGGGTTCAACGGTGGCAATGAAAATACATAGGGGGAGCAAGTTGTTTCATTAATCAGTGACTCGCAACAGTTGTCTGAGGTCTTTATTTACGCTATCAGCTAGCCAATTGCCACGTTCCAGGGCGAAACAACACGTTGCATACCCTTATGACGATTTTTTAAGCTGGCTGATTCGCTGTAGGATTCCCATCCCGACTGGCTGCAAGGTCTCTCATCCACGGAGGTGCCAATTCACGTGTACTCGTTTTGCTCCAAGCGTTTAATTCGATCTTTTGCCTGGAGGATCGAAACTCGACGAAGGCTCCACCCTCTTTCGTCGAAAGGGAAATTACCTCCTCTCCGTGAATTATTCCCCGGATGCGATGCTTAATAGGTGTATCTAACTAGTTAACGCGAGTGTGAATTCGATTTATTACACGGTTCAAGCAGGCGAAAATTTACACTTGTTGTGGCTCAGTTGGATTGTGAATGAAAGAGCACTAAAGATTATTATACATTAACTTTTCTATTATTCTCTTTTCATATGTATTATTCAGATTTGAAAACTAAAGAAATATACAATTTTAAAAAGTTTGGTGAGAAAGGAAATAAAGCAGAAAGAGGTGTAATTGGTGAGAATAAAAATTATTGCTGGAGAATTTGTTTCATTTTCTATTAACCAACACCTTTTATTAATTTTTGCAGCACGATGATCATCATAATAATACATACTGGATTGTAAATTAGCGACATACAGATTACTACTATATTTGGTATTAGATAGGTACTGTTCTATTATAGAATGAAAATCGTCCCTTGCATCCGAGTGACATTCAAATATACGATGATATCTCTATTATACATAAAACCACAAGATGCGTATTCTAATAAAAGAGGACAGGGTTGAGGGCACCGTTAAAAAGTCCAACCATGGCAAAGTCAATACTTTAACAATGAAATCAATCGATCTCCCAACACAACAACGAAAAAAAAAGGATTGCCACAAGTACTCACTAAACGTTTACAACAAAACGTTTCAAACGCGTCGCAACATTCACTGGCGATCGAGTTATCTGATCATCGACTCGTATCTACCACAATCGCGACAAGAAAGGCCGCGGCCACTGGACTTATTTGGAACGACTTGGCGACGTGATCGTGACGAAAAGGGACGAAAAGGGCCCCGCCCATGGCAAGACCCAACTCGTTACAAGGCGTCAGGTGCCGGGGACCGTTGACGCGGCCGTTACTACCATCCCCGTAATAATGTATGCCATTAATAAGAACACCGGCGAAGGAGGAACGTGCGTGTCTTCGAGGAGTGCAGGACCTTTCGTCGTGCGGGCCATGTGCTCACCTTCGCGAAGGGTGAAGGGCGTTTAACGGTCGAACGTGCACACGTTCTTGATATCGCCGCCGAACACCAGCTGATCCACATTTTTCCCCACCCCGTTTTCAGCCATGTGTTTCCCGCGCTTTTTTCCACGTACGTCCTATGGCCATTTATTTGGGCCAGTCGATTTTCCTTTATTCGCACCACGATCTAATGACTAATTGTAAGTAATAACAATGACGATGGTAATTGACAGGGTCTTTTTTCTTAATTCTAAGATCCGAAGTCCCTGGTGAACGGGCAAACAAGTATAAGTCAAATTTCACCTCAAGCTTAAACAGTTTATTTTTTGTGAATCGAAGATGAAAATAAAAGTTTCTTTTAACATACATATTATCAGCTTCCACGTCCAAAATTTAAATATTCTAAGTGTCTTCCTAATAATTCTGATTTACACTCGTTTACCCGCCCACCAGAGAAGTATTTCTTAACTTTTACTTGTGTATTAAAAATAACAAAATAGCTATAAAATACGTCTGGAGTTCTCATCCGAAATTGTGATTTAGATCGACTCTCCTTTCCACACCTGTTTAAGATTCATTTGCCTCACTTTTGTGATCGGGCCCGTTGCGTCGGGCCTTCTCTTCCGGATGCAATGTTCTAAACCCATCTAGCCTTCACCATCGGTTAACAAATGTTGCCGAGAGAGAAAAGTTAGGAGCTAAGGGGAGAGGAAACGTAACGAGGTAGCATTAAACCCGGAGCCAATGATCTATTCCAGACGGATATAACAGGGTTGGCTCGGTGGAAACGCGATGGAATTGTGCGGGACATTCGGGAGAACGTTGCACCTTACACCACCAGCCGGGAACAGGTGCCACAGCTGTTTCAGCAAGTGCAACGAACAGCGAGGATAGACGCGCGGCTATTAGAACTGTTGCAGGCTGGCCGGCCAGGGCAAAGGGGTGCATAACTATTTGGCTGAGGCGAGTACGGGGCGAGGTGTTGCGCGTACTTTTTTATGGCACGACCGTTGAACCAGCCGGACAGGATGCGTGTGCTCGACTTTTCATCTGGTATCGTTAAATAGCTTTCAAGACTCTTTAATATTCTACACACTTAAACAGCTCGACGTAACGAATGGGCTTCGAGTACGAGGCAAAAGGAGGCCGATGTTTCCTTGAATACGTTAAGAGTTAATTATGACTGAGGTCTTTTAAACACCGTCCCGCGAGAGACTCTTTATGGAACATTAAAGTATGAAATTTTGATCAATGTTTGCGAGTTTTTGCATACCGATTAACGTGCAAATGGACACAGATGTCTACATATTCGCCCATGGCTTGCTTCATTTGATAGCAACATTTTGATCAATATAACACCTGTATTTTGTACATGAGTTCTTTTAGTTAAAAACTATCGTAATAGCCTGATGATAACTAAAATTCAAGGTTTACAAGTAGGACTTTGGAGACAAAATGGGTTTCAGATCAAGCTACATTGCATGATACTGTGATGACAGTTTGTTCCATGATTGTGTAATAAAAGTTGGCCACTGCTCTCCAACTCTTTTTCAGAGAATTCAACAATAGCGCGGTCGTGCGTTAATTAGATTTAATTTGCGCTCCGTCATAATTTGCTTTTTAAAACGCAAAAATAATTATGGGTGAATAATATCTGTTTTATTGATGTTTTTGAACTGAACATTTAGCGATTGGGCAAAGGTCTTAGACGTGCTGATGTAATCTAACTTTCGAAGATAATTCAGATTTTTGATGACACCGAATAATTACGTGAAACTTAATCTGACAGTAGACCCTACAAATAATTTAGTGAAATTGATGCGACAACGTAGCAGAGTCTTAATAGGCTAAAAGAACGTATAGAAACTGTTTATAAAACAGAATGAAACAAACATGTAGGTTTACAATATAATACAACATTATAAAATACAAAAGGCGAAACTGATATTGACTTGACAAAAACCTCTGAATACTCTATCTGCTCTTTTCTACTAATGATTAGCAGAACGCTACAGATGCCAGTTTAACAGAAATTACATATGTTTAATCTGAATTTTAGTTTCCCCACCGCGAGACATTATGTGGCTACCTGATTATTTACCGAACACAAGAGATTTAAAGCAGACCACCGTCAGTACACCGCGTTTCCGCTATTGAACAGCCAGCGGTCATATCCTGCGCGGCGATCCGTCCGACGGAACGAAGAAATTTATACAAAAATTCAATGGCCTTCCGTTCAATCCGTTTCACACGCCCACGCGCTTCGTTAGGCTCGATGGTCGAACGCGTTGATTTATAACCAGCGGAGGAATATAAACGAGAAGCAAGGACTTTGCCCAAAGTCCAATTTAACCGAGGGGGAGGGAAATTTTGTTCTGTGCAAGGAGCGTGGTTCCGCCTGGTTCCGCCCGTAACGGTGACGGTGTGAACAATCCTGCGTGGACATTGGCATCGCCGTGGAATTTCGGACGGAAATTTCACTTCGTTCCCGACGCGACCAGTCAACCGAGTGTCGACGCGTCTCTCGAATCTTGGACCTTACTGCACACACTATCCGTTTACCGTCAACTAAATTGATTAATCAAATCGCGCGCCGCTCGCCACTTGCCTGTTTTGTCGCATCGCTGAGCAATCAACAAGTATCTGTTCCCACAGGAGAGACATTGAGAACATTGATTAAACCTTCGATTGACAGAAAATCAGCGATATGCGTTAAGGTTGGATTGACGAGACCGAGTAACATTTGCATGAAATGAACAGTGACTTTTAGGTGCTGGAGACTTCTGTTACATAGGTAGAACCCTTCAACTCGATTACTCGTGGATTTTGTGTTTGAACTGTTGTGGTGACTCTCACAAAGAAGTAGTTGTTCAGTTTAAATATATTTCTTACTGCGTCATATATTTATACACCAATTCTTTAAATTAAGTACTTGGATGTTAATAAACAATTAAATGTGTTCTCATGCAGCGTCGTGTCTTTAAATATCTAATACAAAGATAGTCCCCCACCTAAATTGTGAATGCACAGTTAATAAAACGAGCCATAACAGTAATATACTCGGCTTATTATCTCAATATAGTGTAAAGGACCAATTACTGACACCTAACCAATTACTGTCACCTTCAGCTACTTTACTTAAAATAATGAATAAACAAACTATAGAATATAATCTATAGTATATTTTATAGGTTGAAATACATCATTCTTTTTGTGTATCACTTTACAACGTTTATTTATTCGTTATTTTAAGTAAAATAGCTTAAGGTGACAGTAATTGGTTAGGTGTCAGTAATTGGGTCCTTTACCCTAGTTGTGTTCTCCATTTGACTTTTCATATTTCATATTTCAAACTCTCTTATACCAACAGCTGTGAATTAATATGCAAAAGCGCATAGTTAAGACCACTAAAAACGTCACTTTCTTTTACATTTAAGTCTAATCCTACGTGGTATCTTTCCAAGCATGAGAAAAGTCACCAGTAACCTGTGCAGCGTCAGGTGTGTCTGCGCGAAATGATTCGCGCGAACAGGAGTGATCTCGGGCTGTGTGCCCGATTCACGGACCACCTCGTGAATTTTGAAGTTCTTTAGCCGCGCACGATCCAGTCTCTCTACACCTCGCACCACTGTGGGGGCGTCGTGGTACGATCGTTCACCAAAGGACTCCAAGAAAGTTATAGAAGAGGGGCCGTTTTCATCCTACCTCTCCCTCTCTCTCCCTCTTTCCGCTAAAACTATCTCCTTGTCTATCCAGCCACGTCTCTCTCTCCTGCGCGCTCTCCCTCGCTGTCTTTCTCCCCCTCAGCCGACTGATATCGCGAGAGGTCGCGGTAGAAGGGGGAGGCAGAGACAGGTAAGCCTCGGTGTTCCGTTCGAGGCTCACCTGAAGGAAGAAACGTAGTCAGGCTGTCGGTCGGGGAAAGAGTGGAAGAGAGAGAGAGGCAGGAGAGCTGCGCCGAAGTGGAGGGAGGCCAGTGAAGCGGAGGTGAAGCGCGACCGGCCCTCTCTACTCCAGGGGCCCAGGCTAGTCCAGTCCGGGACAGCACGCCTCCTGCTGCACGCTCCACGAGGTAGAACGGCGAACGTAGACACGAAGACGTAGGACGTAAGCGCGGGACCAAGCTCGCTCGTGTGGTACCACGGTGGCTGGCTTGTCCACAGAAGGATAACGACTGCCGTTACCGCGTCCGTCGTTCTTCGAGATTACGCATCGACGAACATCCATCGGTTTGTCCGCCGTCTCGTGGACCCTCGCTCGGCCGTGTCGCGGTCATCCCTGACAAGGTATCTGGATCAGTGGCCGGGCTTTTGGTCCACCCCGATAGCCTCGCGAAGCTCCTTTGCCCCTGGCTCAGCATGGCTCGCGGACAATCGAGGATTACGAGATCCTTGTGAAAAAGATCTATGGATTCTTGTGACTCGCGCACGCCCGGCTCCTTCGTCTGAGATTTCACGCGGGATCGATGGGCCGTCGAACAACACGCCGCTAGACTCTCTCGCCGTTCGATTAAACACACTCTGGCTCCCTTCAGTCCGGCTCCAGTGAGGACGTTTATCACCTGTTCGCGTGTTCCGATATAGTAGAACTGTGATCGATCTCGTCGCCGATTTTATCGTCATCCCCGTCGGCGATCGGCACTGAAGGCTTCCTCTTTCACCGGTCGAACCACCACCACCCCCACCCCTGACATCACACGCGTCCAGCCACGCGATCAGCGGGATCAGCGATCCGGAAGGTTTCGCGCAACGGTGACCAACGAGCCGGTCACTCCTAATGGACACCTGATCCACGGTGATTGAACATCTCGTCTGGATGCATCTGTGAAACGTCATCGTTATCGTCCGCGAATCGTCGGCCTCCATCGTGAACTAGCTCCGAAAATAACTGCGATGCTTGACAAGCATCTAAAACATCTCGATAAAGCCTGATTCTGAAAGCTGTTCAGAAAAATCCATCGAGAGTCGGTTATCTGCCGGTTGATTCTGAAATCGAAAATCTCGATACCTGGTGGAATTAGAAACCGAAAATAATTGTATTTCATTCGCAAAATAAATTCAAAGTAAACGTGACTTTGTTCATGGAAACGGGATTGAATTTTGCCGGAAATTTAACGCAAAGAGTGGTGGACGATTTTGGGAGATAGTCGAGAAGGGGTTGTTCTGTGACGGAGAAAATCGTGTTTCGTGTGCGGGTATGAAAGACCACTGTGAACGGTGTGACGGGGCGCAGGAACAGTGAAGTGTCGCCGGGGTGTTTAGTGAATATTCAGAGACTTCAACGCGCGGTTAAGCGGTAGCCGAGGGATATAGGCAGACGACGAAGACGGCCACGACGACGAAGCGACTCGAATTCGGGTAAGATTGCGATCTTCTCACAGCTCTGAGAAATTTCAATTGGTTTCTTAAAATCCATCGTCGACATATAAACTCAAAAATTGCGTTAGCTCCTGCACTGATTAATCCTGGGAAACCGCTTTTCCCACGCAAAAGGTGTTAGCGTTATTTCCGACGGTATAGCAAGCCATAGTTCAGAAGAAATTCGAAACGCGCGCTACATCGGTGAAACATATTCAGTGATTATTCCAAAAATATAGCGTTTTAATTTTTATCGTTGGTTCCATACGGATTCAATAATTAGGCATTATGTTTTAAATGTGAATAGGTAAGCCATCTCATCGAAGAACACGCAAGCTTCTGAGCGCCAAAACGCGATGCTCGTGGTGGACACACCAGTCCTGAATACAGTGACGATGGTTACATACGTGTAACTGACAAACCGGCAAGCATAGGTCAACACGTTCAGTGTTTACATTCACCAATTATAAAAGTAGCTAACTGTTTGTATCTATTAATGATAGACCTGCCAGCGGGATGATTGAATGGCGTGCGACACGAGAAAAGTGGTAGAAATGATTTTCAAGAGACAAGTGTAGAAATAACACTTAAAGGACCGCTAACACCACAGTTGTATTCTCAAAGAGCATGGATGGATTTTACAACTGAGAAGAATCTAAGGATGATTTATTTTCTTCGTTAGAATTCTTGAACCTTTTGAAAACCTGCCGTCGGAAAAGAAATTGAGATCGCTCAGCTATGTATTTCGTAGGAAGAGTCACGAATTCCTGTGATCATTCGTAGATTGATGTGGTTATTGGCGAGAGGAAGTTGTAGCGGCATAATTCCTCTACCCCCGATCTCTTTCTTTCTTACGAAAACTAGTTACCATTCGATTTCCTCAACTTAAAAGCATTCCCCCGTGAAATGACAAGAAACAAAATTAATCGAATTCAACGCGATTCCTCTGGATCTTTTTACCCGACTGCGGGAATACGCATTCGATTTACGCGCGTTATATTCCCGTGTCTAACGATCCTCTCCAATCGTCAATTTATCAAATGAATATTCATCACGTGTACTCGCAACAACACCTCCGTCTTCAAACGCGAGAGATCCTTATTTCCTGCGTTCGTGCGCGCCAGCTGTATCTTTTCATCGAAATTTGATCGATCGACGGCGATAAGATCGTAGCGTGAAGCGCGGTGGCCCGTTTCCTTTAAAGGTTCCCATTATTTCGAAAAATTCGTTTCTAATCGCGCGCTACCGGCATCTGCCCTTTTCCACCCTTGCCCGCCACCCTAGGCACACTTTTAAAGACAACTGCCATCTTAGGGCGAGACAGTTGTTGCGTCAGGTGGTGGTCGTTAAAGACGGCCCGAAATCGTCGGCAGTTAAGAGAACAAGGGTTGACAGACGCTAGGGCCGAGGGTTCGTGCACCTCGGCTGCTCAGGTTCCGTTAAAATTGATAACAGAAATTATGAGAATGGTTAAATTGCGTGGCGTGCCAGGGGATGATCGATATTGTATCATCGAGCAGCGTTTCATAATTGAGAACACTTACCTAAGCATTACTGAAAGGCGAACGTTGTTGATGGAGTTCTAATAAAGATTTTTAAGAGGGAAACATATATCGTGTTTGTGACGAAAAGTAATACTTATAGGTACGTAGGTATGCAGTAAGTTCAAATACACTTTTGGCGATATTTTTTTAGCAAAGCTTGTATCTTCAACTATGACTTTTCGGACCAGTAGGTATTCCAGGTGATTTGTTTGGTGAGCATTATGAATGTTGAATGCGCGTAATAAATAATACCAGTCAGCACGTTGGTGCGCTGTGAGTTGTTAGAAACTCTGACGCCTGACTCAAGTCCATTATCTCAGCTGGACACCCGAGTAATTTTGTACTGTCATTTTGCATCGAACTGTACAATCCCTCTTGCTGCAGAGCCGCGACACCGTGCAATCCTTCAAACACGCCCGTGATTGATAGATCTGGGGTTGCACTTGTTTATCTTCCCGTGACTCGGTAGGGTAATTAGATTTCACTCGGGTGTTCTCTAATTGTCATCCTTGCGCCAAGGAGTTCCTTTATTCGTTTACAAGCTTTCCACGGAAAACTTTAGCTCCTTCGAATGTAAGGTACGAAACACCTACTTGTCAGTTTTTCACTTTCTAGTAGAAATCAATGAACGCTTAAATTGTCTCAACCATTTTACTTTTCTCAAAACTAGCGAGGGTATAATACCAGTCGGGATTGAAATTCGATTGTTTTCGACGACAGGTGATTGAACGTAATCGCTTTACTTTTCAATAACGTGGCGACACACGGCTCTTAAAATTTACTGCACTGCTGGGGGACTCGTTTTCGCAACGCGTCGCAGCGGGATCGTTATTGGAAAATTTACTACGTCACCCTACCAGTTACCGTGTGTGTGTTTCCCTTAACGATTGGATCATCGGTGCTTCTTGCAAGCTCCTACTGAAAGCCTCGCAGCGAGAATTACACAGAATGGCGAACCGTGGTAATACGCGCCTATTACGTGTCGTGCACGCGAACAGGAATGCGGTCTCACCAGTAAACCGTTTCGAAAAATTTGACCGATCTAATCTAACGTCTATCAGCCGTTCGTACGACTCATTCATAGGCAACAAAGTGATATTACCGAGTGCTCGGTGCACTGTTAAAGAAGCGATCACACTGAACAACGCTTAGTGTTTCATTGGTTCTGCTGTTAATTAACATGACGACAGTTGTATCGATAGTTTCGATACGGTTTCATCAGTAGGTACCTATATTAAAATTAAGAAACCACCAGTTTCAATAATAATACGTGCATTTGCGGCTATTGAACGAGGCAGAATGAAGCAAATTAGTGAACCAAAATTAGATTAAACATATAACGAACATTATCGATCATCTTCACTTTAAACCACGCACGTTTGCAAAGAAACCTAAGCAATAACTAGATAATTAGCACTTTCAATCTAATTTTATGCAATTTTCCCTAAAAGGTTTCCCTAAACCGTATATGTACCTAAATTAACCGCAATTGTAATGATTCCCCTGAAGATTCAATAAGTAGGTACTTCTTAAGCTTCCAAACGTCTCCGCCGCGGGAACTCGTACCGTGACTTATCCGTTCTTCATCGTGATCCATCTGATCCAGTTGTTTCCTCCGGAATTGTCATGTATCCGCATAACAGGAGCGAGCGCAGGGAAACGAGGATCGTATACCGAAGCTGTCGATCGCGGGAATCGTCAGCGGGCATCACGGTTGTCACGGCCGGATCGGAATGCGGTCTAGGTGGTGGTTGATCCGATCGCGGCCATGTCAAGGATACGGCGCGGGTGCCTGCCGGTCTCGGTACTCCTCTTATTTCGTTTATTAGCCGGCCGGCAAGTTGTCCGTTGGTTAATTGCGGTGTGCCGCGGCGTGCTGCTTGCACGGCGTCGCGCGGTTATACAGTTAACCGTGGCTAAGCTCGCCGCATGTGCTCTCCGCATGTGGCGCACCGCGTCGCACCGCCTAGCTCGCAACTGTACCGGACCGAGAGCGTCTACAGGTAGTTTGAATCTATTTATAGTTGGTCGTTCGTACGGTGGTCGCTGGTCATACCGTGTGGCCATGCAATACCTCCCCTCGTTGGGCAACCAATTTTTTACGCCACCTCGCGCCTTTTTATCCACCCTCGAGCAGTTCTCGCAGAAACCAGTAGTAGCGCAACTTTGGCGCAAGCGCGGGCGCCAGCGTTCTAGGATCGAGGGAAATTTCAGTTCTTCTTTCGCAGTTGATTTGCAATAGACTTAGAACAGGAACTTCTGGACAGGTGTGCGAACAACGTGTCCAGTGAATTGTGTTAGTGCGTGTAAATAGTAGCCTCTGTTAGCTTTAACAGTGTTTTGATTTGAATTATAAATCATGGAGTAGAAGATGGTGAACTCAATTGTGGAAGCTCCCTTTTCTTTGAAAATCATCGCCTCCTTCTCAATGTTCTTCCCCATTCGCACATGTTCGACTGTACACGGTTAAAAGGATTCAGGACTAAACTAAATACTTTTCAGTCGAGGAGAACCAACAAACGCTTCGTTTAATCTGCTCGCTCGCTTCCAGCATCAGGTCGAGCCACACCTGGCCCCGATTGCGTCCCACCTATATATCTATTCCACTTGCAAACCTCCTCAACTATGCGCTCCTTCGGCCGGCCAGGCTGCTGCCGAGGCTATCTGGTCGCGTACTCACCAGCCACTCGCGGTATCTGCGACGCTGCGAGTACACCAGATGGATTTACAGCAGAGCACGATCGGTTTTATTGGTGCTTCCTGACGCAACATAGCCCATCCCTTTCGAATCGCCCGTCGTTAACTTCGCTCAAACCTGACAGTCGCGAGGTACTCGAGATAGCTCGGAAGCTAGCTAGAAAATTCGCAGTGAATTTTTCTTCATCTACTTTCGAATGGGTCTACGCCAATCGTTTGTTCTAAGAGACCCCGCTATACAGCCCCTCTCACTCGTACGCTTTTATCTATATGTGTAATTAGACGCGTTACCCTGCCGTTTCTTATGCATTTCTAGGTCGCTGTTTGCCCAGACGGCTTTTTTGCAACGAACACGCGTTTTCAGCAGAATTACCGTTCTTACGATGCCGAGCGAGATAAATGTAACTTGATGGACGAATCATGAGATTTTAATGGCACCCCGCCGGTCCCCCTGATCGCCGCCGAGTGGTTATTGCTCTTGCCACGAACAGGCGGACTCGTCGCTGCTAGAACTTCATTCTCTGTTTGTACCGACACGTTGTAATTGAACTCTTGAACCGGTGGATGTTGCTTTAAAATCGTTTCTCGTGCCTGAGCTCTGGTTCGATTCGGGAAACAGATGTAGTAATTTTCATCAGTCACAGTTTTCAAAGGGATTCGACCAACTTTTATCAATTTGCATCTCGTCGTTGTTTATAAGTTATATGTGCGAATTGAATGACCCGCCGACTTCAGCACGACCCATTAATATTAACAAGGAACCTCTGCTGGTTGCGCGATATTTACCAGTCTTCAAATACCTACCCAGGGACCGCCTAGGGAGTTAGTCGCCATAGGCCCCCGACAGCTGGCTTTCAGAGCAGCGAATTTTTCAAATTGACACTTTTCGTTGCCGCTCGCTAATGTCATGGTATTATAGATCATGAATCTTTATTGCACCGGTTTCACGCTGGCCGAGTAGACCGTGGTTTTTTACGGCGGCGAAACTTGTTTTACCCTGAAAACAGTGACCGGTCTGGTTGCGACTGGCCACCTGCGCAGCATGTAAATGCACGACGACTAATTTCTAATTCGCGACCGAATGGATTGCGAGCGGCCAGTATCTTTCTCGATCCATACCTCCCCGCGGAAGATAAAATAGCCCGTCCGATTTAGCCAGCATGTGTCTTCCCCTGCTGCCATTCTTCATTAGTCGTCGAAGGAATACCCTGTTAATTTTTAAGCATCAGCTGGTAAAGTGTATTGACCCTTGTTGAGATTCCTCGAATAGTTTCCAATTATCTGTCTAAGAAGGCATTCCGACTTTATGTTCAATGATAATTCCAGGGAGCTGAATCGCCTTTGCGATTGAGCTGTCTTATAAGTTTAATCTGAAAACGGTGCTTGGACGAAAGGAATCCGGAAAATTTATACGGTGGAAACTTGCATAGTTTCCGCAAATCAAATGCAAAGAAATATCTTCGGAAGCTACTCGAAAGAGTCGAAAGCAATAAAGTGATATGCATTTTTTAAATATTTTTCATTTAGGAGGAGGAAAGGGACCACTTATATTCGTCTATTTTCTCTACTCATTGTCCTCAAAGGTACCGACGAATACTTTTTAACGTGACGCTTTTATGAAATCTAGTTGAAACGCTATCACTTGAAATTTGGTACTTTCTAGTATTTTTAATCCGAAAATAGTGAGTAGATGCGATTTTAGTCAAATCTAGAAGTAACTTCAAGTAAAGTAAGTGGTATCAACCCAAATTTGAATTTCATTGTCTATCAGTCATGGCATACACTACTCGAAAGTAATGTTAAAGCACGTTACTAAAGTGTTCGCGTTGCTCGAGGTCAGTACCTACGCGGTAACTGTCAAAGTATATGGCTGCAAGTATCAGAGCTCTAGTGGCCCCGTCAATGGCTTTCAGGGGGCCGTTTTTCCGACGTTCAAGAAGCATTCGCAGGGATGCGCGAACCTGTTCTCGGGCGCCTCCTTCTGCGGGGCCCACACATCAGTCGGATGTAGTCATCTGTATCAATCAGGGAGCCGGTACGAGCTTATACACTTTCTTGCTTCGCTCGATATGTACACGCACACGGCGCAGTTAACTCCAATCAGGCTCGATTGCATCGGACAAGTGGAATAATTATTGCCGCGCGTCGCTTATTGAATTATTAGGAACGACGGCACATGCTCGCTCCGTAAATAAAGGCTCCTCTCGGTACGCGCTCCCGATCCTTTCGACCCTCCAATCGTAATTTTCTGCGTGGCGCGCGGGCAAAAGCGCCGCGTTAATAAATAAAGGTGAACGAGGCGTCGATACCACGGTCAACGTATCTCGCCGCTACCTTTGTTTAACGATTCTGACGGCTTATATTCTGTGTTTCGTAAATAGGGGATGAATCGTTCACGCCCCTGTAATCGTTTATTCTTTTTCCTGGATCATTAGTTTCAGATCACACTCTTCACTATTCTACTTTAAAACGCTGGGAAGGGACAGCCACTTATCGGTTCGAGGATAATGCTTTGATAACCGTTTAATAACCAAAGAAATAAGAATAAGTGGTCATCCTTTGATTGGGAAATTTGAAAACAGAGGCAGACCTTTCCAAATTCTAGAACAAAGTACGAATCGAGTATATAAAGTAAATCAGTGCAGGGTAGAAAGTAAATATTGTATGGAAATATAAATTGTGTTTCAAGTAGAATAAGAGGGACACAAGGACTTTTCATTAAAAAAATGGAGCCTTTCAGTTCGTGTTAAGCTTCTTGCATACAAATTATTGCAACTGATTTCGATTTACTGAGTACTAATCCTAAATCATCTGGCACCCATTAGAATTCTGACTTTAACAACTACGTATCTAAAATTGCACATTGCCGTAAAAAATAAAGTAAATATTTTCCTGGTATAATAAAGATACTCAAATGAATTGCCAATTAAATCAAGACATGCCATAAAACGCGGCGTTTTTCCCGAGCACGCGTCAATGAGAGGATTCTCGATCGGTTATTAATCATTTGCTAATTTCTTGCAAATTCAATTTCATTGATCACGACTCATTGAGTTGTAACGAAAACGGCTCTGGTAATTGCTGTGAATTTAGAGGCATCCATCGACATCTCGCGGCGCACTTTTCAGGCGGATTGGCAGGTGCTCTGAAAGCAGCGATAACGCGAAAAGCGATGTAGGGCCAATCGTTTTGCTGGTCGTTACTTTCGCGCAAAAAACCAAACGCAGCAAAATGCGCGCTCTTCACGGCCCAGCTTCACGCGTCTACGGACGTAAATATTCATCGACTGCTTTTTAAGCGTCGATTTTATTGGCGCGCCGCGTACGACCCCGCGCGAGCGCCGTAGCCAATTGAATCTCGTAAATCATTCGACAAGCCTTTATGAAAGCGAGGATGACTTAATACGCTGTTACGGTAATGAGGGGTAAGACACATTCTCGTGCTGCTAACCGCTCAGCCATCGTGGCGTGCGCGGTGCTTTTTGGAAGAAAACTCGCTACTTGATGTATTAAGATGTGAACAAAATCTTTTTTCCAAGCCTCTTCTGACCTTTATCTTCCCTTTGAGTCTAGTCCACAGAATATAATTTCCATTCCCCTGTGGATAAACAACATATTCAGAATATTTGGAAGCGGAAGTCAAATTTTAAAAAGAAAGAAAAATTGGAAAGCGTTAGAAAGGTTTTTTTCTTAGTGTTTGTCTGTAGGTGAATAAGTACAGTAGGGTTCAATTATTACAGAATAAATTACGTAGATTTAAAAGGTTTTCGTTATACAAACTTACTTGATAAGGATCAAAGTTTAAATTAATGGTAGATGTCATTGAGTGAGGTTATACTTGGTAAAAACATCGTTTTGAGAAAAACGCGTTGAAAGTTTTCGGGACTGTATTTTAATTATTTTTTTTAATATGTTATCTAAACATGTACAAATATAGGCATACGGTTTTCAATTTGAGCGTTTTCCTTTAAAAAAATCCCAAATATCGCGCTCCTTTTCAGGCCGTCAAAGTAGGAAGACTTCTTAATTATTGCTAACACTTACCCCTCTTTTAATCGGTTATCGAATACCCTTTTTATTCTAAAATAAATATATTTAACAGTTTTCTTAGCATTACGAAGTTTTATGGAATTCTATTAAAAAATGAAACTAGTGCAAAAAATGGACTTATTAAAACGTAGCGAAAGTATGTCTATATTTCAAGGGAGACACCTATAGAAAGAAGCTTAGCCTAGAGAACATATTTACATTGACTAATTTAACAATCGTTCACTTGAATTCTTTAATCCAAAAAACTATTGCTCCGAAATAACAATGGTACCAATTTTATTAAGAGACAGAGGGTTATTATCAGATACAGTTTACTTACTTTTCCTTCACACACGTTATTAACCGTGACAAAATCACTGCATAAAGTCAGCGGCGCGTGTCAAAAATCTCGTGAGCCAGCGGCGCGACGATCGTTCGCTCGTGCGCCGTCAAAACACGAAAATCGCGCTAATTTTAGAGTCCCCGAGCTTAATTAATGTCCTCTCTAAACCCAACTGTGCGCCGATGCAGTGCGGCATGCGATGCATCACGCGGTGCAGCATGGAATGCGTGCGCGTCAAACGTGATATATTCCTGATGTTTCGATTTAAAACTGTTTACGACGCCGGGATAGCATGTTCGATGCCCCTTGTTGCGCACCATGAAGCGCTTCATGTTGCATCGCGTCGATCGGCCAGACCATTAGGGATCATAAAAGCGTGTCAATCATACTGCGTATATTAAAATCAACTTCCTGTTGTGTACCCTTCAAATTGCGCGCCAGCTACCCGATAATAAGTACGTTAATTTCTCTCCACTCGTTAAAGTCACCACAGATCTAATACATTCCGCGCTCTATATGTAATATGTATCGGCATGTTCATACGTGAAACATGAAGTCTCATTGTAGTCGTACGAAAAAGTATGAGGGACAACTGATTTGTAACGAGGACAAATTAGGCTTTTCCAGTGATAAATCTGTGAGCTATATGTCAACGTACACAGTTATAGTTTTCTCAAACGACTGTAAGTTTAACTATTGTAAAATCAATAGTTCGCTGCTTTCTTTGACATTTAACCCTTCGAACGTTTCGATCTAAATTCAGACCATTATCAAGGAATAATTTTCAATATAAGTTTATGAATACTGCCAGAGCTGTTGAAACAAAATAATTCGTAACGTTCAAAAAGAACGTGCGACACGCGTGTCTTCCAACCGACTCGCGTGTCGCACGTTCTTTTTGAACGTTACGAATTATTTTGTTTCAACAGCTCTGGCAGTATTCATAAACTTATATAGAAAATTTAACCCTACGTTGACAATCTGGGTGCGAGCCTTCCATAAGCTGATTTTGACGCTCTGTATATTCTATACGCAAAATGAATAGGTACCTTTTTTCCAAAGCTGACTTAGAAACTATTTTTTCTTTCAAAATATTATATCTGAAAAATAACTCCGTAGATTCTTAGCTTCTAATATTGAAATTTGTAAGTTACAAATTTTTGAAAATTTTCTTCGTGTTTTTTCGACATATGGTGATCTAGATGTTTTTACATTTACTATAGTTTTCAAGATACCTATACAGAAAAATGGGAAAGCAGACATTAATCTGTAAGGGGTGTTCTCACCCTGAAGAACTAAAAAGTAGCAGAGAAGAAAATTGTCCAATACTTATACTAAACTTCTCTACAAACCTGCAGAGTTTAAAAAAAAATCAAAATCCCCTTTAAGTTTCGTTATTAGATAGCTCTCAATATTTTAGCATTTTCGTTACATCCACGTAGGGTAAAGGACCCAGTTACTGACACCTGACCAATTACTGTCACCTTAAACTATTTTAGTTAAAATAACGAATAAACAAACTATAGAATATAATCTATAGTATAGATTATATGTTGAAATACATAATTCATTTTGTATATTTCTTTACAACGTTTATTTATTCGTTATTTTAAGCAAAATAGCTTAAGGTGACAGTAATTGGTAACGTGTCAGCAACTGGGTCCTTTACCCCATTGGTGGCTTTGCAAAACATTTCCTACGTGGATTCAGAATGTTTGATTCTTAGCGTTATTTTCGGCCCAAATAAATATGTACATATTCGTTTGAAGCAAGTCTAATATCTAACTCTTTTGAACCACAAGGAGCATTGCGATCCGACGTGCTTCGAGAAAGTGTTACGATGCGTTGTGCGAGGCGACCTTGGCACGGCGTGGAGACGCGCGTCGAAACGTTTCGCAAATTGCCGGAAATTTCCGTGGGAAACTGCATGTACATTGCCTGAGAGTGTGGCGATGTGCGCGTAAGAAGCAGTCAGTATCGGGTGCGCATAGCGACTAGGCGCATCCTCTGACACGGTCCTGCACTTACAATTACTAAACACTTCTCTGCTGAATTCTGTTCTGGGGAATCGGGAGTGGAAGGTTTGCTCTGTACGCTTGTATTATTTTTCAAATCTCAGCTCGTGCTGCGATGATTTATTCTCTGATCTTTAACGAAATAATCCTGAGATACTGAATATTTATCGAATGACTGGAAATATTTGACGAATTATTTGAACAGGATTCACTGAGTGGCATTGTACAAGTGGCAGTTAACTGTTCGAGGTCGCGCCTTCTTACAATCACAAATTGCTCAGATGGGGTTCACTGCACCCTAGCGTCATTTTTTGAGTTACCATTTTCGTATTTTTGAATCTTTTATCTTTTCAGTGGTAATTGTACGTTCGGAATACTTATATTATTATAATAATTTAATACTTATATTATTATAATAATTTAATACTTATATTATTATAATAATTTATATAATAATTATTATAATAATATAAGTATTCCAAATGTACAATTACCACTGAAAAGATAAAAGATTCAAAAATACGAAAATGGTAATTCAAAACATGACGCTGGGGTGCAGTGAACCCCATTTGACCCATTTGTGATCATAAGAAGGTGCGACCACGAAGAGTTAACTGCCACTTGTACAATACTGGCGATTTAATCGAAGCTTAAGGGATGCGCGATTCTTCAGAAAAGAGTATCAGAACCTAATCGTGCAACTTTCCAACGATTGAAAAGAAATAATCTGTAATTTTTATATTAAAACAAATATCTTTTGCTACTAATAAACACTTCATGCTTTCCATATTTGCGGATCAAGTGTCACTTGCGCGAACGAAAAACAAACAAGTATCTACTTCATCATTTTTGGTTTTAGTTGGCCCTGTTATATTTTACCGAACAAACTGTTGCTTATCGACGCCAAAGGAAGGGATGCAATTATGCACTTGCAGGAAGTAACAATTTACATTCCTATACGCGCGTCACCGTCTAAAACCCCTATTTGTAGCTTGGCAGCAGGTGTAGCATTCACCCCCATAAATGACCGGATATTTTCCGTGTCGGTACGTGCGTCACTGTAGGAAACGGTTACAGTACGAATTAGTGTGGTGTAATGTTGGGGCGTGTAACAAGTGCGACTCAAACGTATCAGGTGCATGCACCATTGGAAGAATATCATACGTTGAACGCAGCCGTTAGAGATCGCCTTAGCACGTGACCGGGACTCGTCTCGGTGTACGGGAAAAATAATACCCCCATACTTTATTCGGATATCCAGAGGAGGCAGGAATCGTAGCAGGTTCGACAAAATTATCGCGACAACAGAGCTGCGAGGATATTTAGGCCAAATAAATAACAAAAAATTAATTAAAACGGTACGAATCTCATAATTTTGTGATCTTCATTTTGCAAAAAGTACCAATCCATAGAACAACTTTTACATTATACAGTTATTTAAATTACGTAGCTACAGTCTCATTTTAGGCGTAAAAACAAAAAGTACAGAAAATTTAAGATAATATTAATTATACTACTTATTATTAAATAACTTGAATAACATAGAAATAAAGCTACTTTTCTTTAATAATTAAAATCTTCGAATTCAATTTACTCAGTTTCAGATCACTGTGGGTTGGTAGCTTTCTGCATAACTTGGCCCATTTTATTGTACGTTTCATTATCATAATATTTATAAAAATCTCACCTCGTTGCAATCTTCTTATCAATGTACTTCGTCACTTTTTCTTAAACTTAGAATTTTCTAATTAACGGGGCTCGTAAAAAAGGCACTTTAGATATCAATTTGCCACGGTCTTAATATCTTGTAATATCGAGCTACTGAAATTTTGAAAGTTCTAAATGCTCAACCATTGAACAAAAAAGATAATTACACTTTCACCATCCCAATCGAATGAAATTTCTTTGGAGGTATAGACGAGGTCTTGATATTGAAGCATTCAAGCGAACACCTCCAGATCGTTATCGCGCTCGTAATTATCGGCGTAACAGTATTAGCAGTTGGAAATGAAAGCGGCCGATAAGGCCGAAGTGCGGAAACGATGATCAGCGTTAAATAAAAGCGAGGCAGAGTGGATGCATCGCGTACGTAGCTGGTATCAGGTGCAGGGCGTAGGATAGGCAAGGTATGGTGAACGCAGCCGTTGCTCGGGCAAGGCACGTGAATGAGGTCTACTCTCTCGAACGTACACGATCGGCCGAACGTCGATCGGGTATCGCGCGGCATGCAAGGAGGCGGGTCAAGATTTATCTAGCAAATAACCTCCTGTTGCTCGCACGTACCATGTGTAGCAAAAGTTTTCAGCCGTTTGAGCGTGTACCTTCTGCTGCAGAACTACCCGTTTTCAAAAACAAGATCCCTATACTATGAGCTTCCGAGGCCTTAGCAGAAAAAATGTCTATAACTATACTATTATAGTTGCGTTCACGGGCGAGCAGTTGATACGAATGGGAAAAAAATGTAAGGCGAAATTGAGTGGTTTTAAATGCTGCACTTCCCTACCTCACAATTATGAATTTGCGTGGCGTAAAACAGTGTTTTTGGAGACGAATTACTGCTAGTTTAAAAGGTATTGTAACTTAAAGTTTATGGTCTGTTGCGCATACAGGGTGTTTCACTACAGGTGGTAAACCTTATAGAGGGTGATTCTACAGGCAGTGGCCTTTCGGCAAGACGAAAATATAGAATAAGAAGGTAAGCGGAATGGCCTACGGACAGCGCGTCGCGTTCCCCTTATCGCCTCGTGCCCCTCACAATCAGTTTATAGAGCAGTGGTGGCGAACTTATGACCCGCGGGTCAGACCCTGATCCACGAAGGCTTTTTAAATGACTCACGTGTTGATTTTTATAAACTTATTTTTTATATAATAACAAAGAGAACAGGCAATCCAAAATATTAAAAAATTAAAGTATAACAAATTTTTCTATACTAGTATTAAAAAAATAATCAAAAAAATTTGACCCACTTCTCAAAAAGGTTCGCCATCACTGTAATAGAGCCATCGACACGGAAACTGTCCGAGCGGGAAAATCGGTAAGCGCTCGGCGGACGCACGAATGACACTCGGCTGGCGTCTGTCGAGACGTCATATCCGAGCACGACGTTGCCAAATTTTATGCTCGCAACACGTAGAACAGAGTTGGACAAAATTTAATCTATTTAGTAGGTAGTTACTTATTACGGGAGGAACCTGGTTTAGGACGATGGGACGATATAAATTCATGTTAATTAAGAAAAACTTCTACTTTTTTATTTCGGGCAAAACTTGGATCCGCTAGGATGCCCACAATTTGACCATAGAGGTATACCAATATAAGAATATTAAATGAATTATTATTGAATAAAAAAAGTTTTCTTAGTGTCTGAATATACAGCGTAGCGATACCTCCGTCACCGCCACCAGAGGGCCACGCGACCGCTCCGCTCTCTCGCAAAGTTCTCCCCCATCCACTCCTTCCTACACTGCGTTTCACATTAGAGCGTACTCGTTTCGCGCAGGGATACACTGTTGATTGGTAGTAAACCGGCAGGGAAAGTGCTACGACCAATCGCGTGTGTCACACTCGTTGGTACACTCTTATATGGAACACAGTTGATATATACCCGTTTCGTCCGACTCCTAACATCTGCTAGATACGCCTTACCGATGAGTCCACTAACAGGCCCGGGACGAAATGCAACTTCCTTTTCCTTCCTTCCATCTTACCTTCCAACACACATCTCTCATTTCCTACATCAGTAAAACACCCTTAAAGTTTTGGCAAGATTCTCTTTATATTTGTTGAGAAAATAATTCTTAAAATATCACCGTGTTTTCAGCGTCCTAAACCAGGTAACCGCCGTAAATACGATTGTAATTGTGATCGGTAGCAATTAACCAGTACAGAAGGTAATTCGTAATTGACTTAATTATGTTAACAATAACTGAAGTAGTTGATTAGGGTAAAGGCAGGTAATATGGAACATCTGATTTCAAAAGCTTGTCAAAAGCAGGGGAATTTGTGTTTTTTAATGAAACGGACATGAGGGGACGAAGGAACTAATGCATAATGATACTTACCTAGTCAAATGTAAAAAAATCCAATGGTTTTGCAGTTATAATAAAAAAACTGAAAAGACTGAAAATCGCCCGTTCGAAAAAATGGGTCCTAATATGGAACACCTGGGAAATTTGTAAAGAAAACTTAAAAATCTTTACCTTTTTTTTACTAAAACTGAAGATTTATTAAGTAGAAGATACAAATAAATAAATATACATCATTTTTGTAATTTATTCCTGCTTTCTGTGTCTCCTACACGTTGGGCACGTGAATAATACGTCGAAAGCTCCACATTCTTCGTGTGCCCACTGAAAGCAGCGAATACATTGGGTCTACTTTTCATTGCCATTATTTTTATAATTACCATCGTAAAGTGAGCATTCCGCATCATCGTCGTCATCGTCATTATCAACTTCATCTATGTTACTCGGTATGTTCCATATTACGTACAAACATGTTCCGACAAGAAATTAAGAATTATTCTAAGAACAAAGTAACTTTATTAGTAAACTATTATTGAATAATCAAGACCACGAATATTTAATGATAAATTATATCAAAATAATACTTTGTAACATACCTTCGCTACAATATTGAACCGTTTGTTACACTTTTCAGAAACTTTTACACCCCAGAAAAAATATAAACGTTTCTCTTTCAGTGATAGATGCCCGACTGGTGCTCAATTGTCAGTATCATCGTCTATTGTGTTTAGGGATTTAATATACACGATTGCCTGCAGTGTTCGTTATTTCGTTATCGAAATATTACGAAGTTCCATATTACGTGCCGTTCCATATTACCTGCCTTTACCCTACATAATTAAATCTGAGTCAAACCTGACAATACTCCGGCCTTATGACACGGCTGTTTTCTGTGGAAAACGAACGAAGTGCAAGTTACAGGAATGAGTAAAAGAAGGGAGGTTTAGAAACCGGAAAAACTGGTTGGCCATTTTCGTTCAAGTAAATGACCAATCATAAGTATCCGAGGAAAATGAAAGCATTCGGAGTCGGGCAAAAACTTATTTGAAATAAAAATTTGTGTACGAAATTTTTATTTTTAAAAATTTGTTGCCCATTTCTGCTGTATGGGCATTAATCTCGACAATCGCGAGTTAATCGTAATGTAAGATTCTTAAATCCATAAAAATATGTATATCGTTCTTGTATTTCGTAAGTCTCTGATAGATATATTTAATAAGTCCCGACGTTTCTGGATAAATTATTTTATTGCTATAGAAATCGAACAACATTCAACAAGTATGGCATTCGAACGTTGGGATCAGTTACATAGAAAAGAGAAACGAAAGACTGAACTACCGTTAGTGGGTGTAGCAATTGAAAACAACAAATCAATCGGAGCGAGACATTCCTATTGTATAAAATAGTTAATGGATAAGCGCCTTGTATTCGAGCCATTTTCTGGAACGGTCAGTAACTCGAGTCACTCGAGCAATAACTCGAGACTACGCAAACACGATATAGCATCGCCTCGAACGAAAGTGCAAGTAAGGACAGCGCAATTAAACAACCCCACGGCTCGGCATCGTGATCCCAGCATTGAGAAGCAACGTTCCTGGGAAGATTTTCCACTTAAAATGGATCCCAACACTGTTAATTGTCGTCGAATCGAAAGTGCTTTCCATCTTTACTCTGGCCAGAGTCGCGCGAATCCTCAGCTAAGGTAGTTGACCCAGTCGTCGATCGGTACCCAGTCGTCGATCATTTGAATTAATATTGAGATTTTATAAGGTTTTTGAACAATATTGTGTAAAGGACAAAAGTGCAAGTTAATATTTAAGAGTCTTTACCTACATATATCATCACAATATTGTTCAAAAACCTTATAAAATCTCAATATTTAAGTGATCGACGACTAGGCCTAAACCGATCGGCGACTGTGTCAACTACCTTATACAAACCACGAAAGAAAGCGCGCCGCACGCTCGATGAAAAATTCTCACGGTGAGTTAGGGGCCGATAATTGGAAGTGTATGCCGCGATAATACGATCGGTAGATAGAGTACGCCTTTTCACGAAGTCAGAGGATCGAAAGGACCCAAGAATGACTCGCGGAACTTTGAGTTCGAGTTACTCCGACTCGATTCGATCTGGTGCAATGTCCCCCCAGAGATTGAGAGCAGTCATGGTCAAGCAGGAGGAACCGAAAGGCAGCTTATCTTACGTTGCTATATTAATTAAGATCCTTTGTTCGTGCCCCGTGAGCGTTGTCTCTCTACTACAAAAGACTTCGTACTATAACCGATGAGGATTGCAGTTTTTTGTACAAGTCCTGTACATTCAGGAGGCATTGTCAGTTTAACTCGAGATTTACAAAACTTCGAGCAGTTAAGTTTTTCTCTTTCATTCAGCAAGCCAGTAAATTAGTGAATTAATAAATTGACAAGTAATAGTCTCATAAATGTTTCCCCCAGGATGCCCTCATTATTGAAAAGAATAACATTGAAAAGACCTTAAAAACAGGTAAAAGATGCTGAAGGCATTTGTTGATTTTCTCTTTCAAATTTTGGTTCAATATGTATACCGTTTATTTATACCAATTTTAACGATATATAAATTTCCAACTAAAATTGTCTTATGTTATGCTAAAACTCTACCTATCAATTATGTCACAGCCTAGAAAGTGATACTTTAGATATAGTTTGAGCAAGCATGTGTATATTCCACCCCCATTGAATTCCGTTTCCTTAAAAATCGGAATTATTTGAATGATGATTCTAATGTACCTAGTATTTTAAGAGAAATTATTCTGCAACCATTTGTGATACGATCTTCAACAAATTCTCTCCAATAATAAAACATACATTTAATTTAAATTACAAGAGGCTAATTATAACCGCTAGCAAGAAAAGTAATTAATAATACGGTACGGGTGGCGAAATTACCATTCAATGCACAAACACGTATCTATTCCTTAATGCTTTGTTAATATATCTGGTGTTTGGTCCACACGTGGGTGATCGCGCACTAGGTGGCGATAAGCGTTTCCTCTATGTACAAGGTTATGTAGGTATTCCTGGTGGATTTTCTCAAGCGGCCTTAACAAGGTGTGGTTTTAACAAGGTTGAGAGAAAATTTAGTGCTCGTTGCAACGACTACACCATGAAGCGGCGTTTGAACATGGAAACTACATCGCCCTGGTTGCAACGGGTCCTGCAGCACTGCTTCTACAGTTATCGTCATTAAAACGTAACTCGTTTCGCAACATGTCAGCCGCACTTTTCCATACACGCTAAGTATTCATAGGTGTCTCCAGGATTTTGCAAACTACTCGGACGACACAACGTTTTCAATCAATTTAATTTAAGAACTAGGTGCCTGCTGGGTTTTCTCTCTTAGCGCACAGAAGCAGGCATTGAACTGTCCTTTTTTTCATGCCTAACGGTGATTGTTAACAATACAAATGTAGACCGGGATGGTTTTCGGTTGATTTTCTGTAAAATTCAATTTTATCGATTGAGAATGCGCCTTTGCTTCCTGCTGCCTGTATTCCAAGTTTGATCGACTCGGCAGAAAAAGCGCCGATAGATCGCCGATCCTGAATGGAGCATTGTTCGACGGTAAGAGAAAAAAATTCTCCTTCCTCAATTTTACACGTAGCCGCTAAGAAGCGTAGCGTGAGAGGGGAACGCCACCTCCTCGGGGGTTGTATATCTCTTCTGGAAATACTGTAACGCTCTTAACGAGGTGCCGTTCTGCACAAGTTTAGCACTTGCGGAACGCACCATTGCGCCGAACGACCGAGTATATAACCCGCCGCTTGTTTAACAATCATTATTTGCGAGAGCCCGTAGGTATCCGACGGTATCGAGAGCAGATCAGATCGGATCTCTTTGCGGCTCGATTTGGCCGCACCGTGTTCCTCTCTTCGACTCTTACGTTGGTGGACGATAGTCTCGATTTCCAGATATCGGCCCCCATAAACCACTCGCTCGATCTTGGATTTTGTTATCGTTCGAGCGGACATCCACGTGATTTCTAATTGTTTCCATAATTTTGTGCAAGTGTTTTTGGACCCCATGCGTTCCTGAAAGGATCCTATATAAAATTGACCGACCCGAGAGGATTTTTTTTTCAAATTTGGCACATTAATAGGATCGTAAGTGAGACAGCGATTCCAGGTGTTAGTTTTTCTGCAGAGCTCCAGGAGCGACAGGGGAAGGGGTCGAAGTTCGAGTTTTATGAAACATATCGGCGGTCACAACTTTTTACAAAAAAACAGATTTCAAAAGGTAACTTATACCAAAACGTCAGTAAAAAATCATGCTTTCTAACAGTACCTATATGGTTTTATATAATTTAATTGTTTTTTAATATAAGTTTTTCGTATTTTTCTGGTCTTCGTAGGTCCAGAAACTTCTCAAAGAACTGCAATTTCCTTAAAAAATATCGCATGATTTTTACAAAAACACTATATAACTAGGGTATTCTATGCCCTTTCGGATGGTGCATGCCAAACCTAGGGAAGATTTCTCGTCTTCGAGTTATGGTTTCAGAAATGAGCGATAGTTTCGAAGTGACAATCGCCGATTTTGATGAAGTTTACATAAAAATGTACCTCTCACAAAAATATTTGTCTATTATCGGCCGATATTCACGATGAAGGGGTAAAAATAGCCCTCAAACTTGAGGGTGACAACCATATTTTGTCGAATATCTCGGAAACTATTAGAGCTACAAGAACGGTATACATGTAAAAATTGTGTATTATTTAATAAAGAATCCAGCTGCGTAAACAGATTCCCGAAAACTCCATTTGTTTAAATAATAAAAAATAGCACCTTTTTGTTAACTTTCTGGTGAAATGTTAATCTATTTCCCGATATATTTGTATGTGAAAAGTATACATCCAAGTACAAAACTTGTGGGAATGAGAAACATTCCAATCACTGCTAAAAGTGTTCAGTGCGAATTAACAGAATATTTGTCGCACGATATGATTTTAATGGCAATTGGTAAGCAATTTCAAACTTTTCGGCTAGGTAGAATGTGTACCACCTTCGAAACTTCATTGCCACTTACATCAATACTTTATATGTTTTGGCACAAAGTTGTCTACGCAATCAACTAATAGAAGAGAATATAAGTACTAATAAAAATACCCACCTACTGTCTTTGTGAATGTTAGTTTCTCCAGATCAGCATGACGTGTTCATAATTTTGTATGAATAGTAAAATGTGTATTTTTACGTATAAACAGAGACTGATTGCTTTGGTAGGCTAACAGGGAGATTAAAAATTCGTTTCTCGGTTCTCGTTTATGTCCATTCGTGTTTATCCTCGACCTTCGTTGCCTATCGTAATTTTATTCCGTCTATCACCCTTCGTCCGCGACAATGGACGAAACGGACAGCGGTGTAACACAGACGAAAACGTCAAAGCGACCTGGTTTTCGTTCAATTACGCCACGACGTCGGGCGGATGCAAGTCGAGTGGAAAAAAGAGGAATTTGATGTCCGTCCGGCGCATCCGGCACAGGGAACTCGTGACGCAACCAGACTCGAGAGTGAAAAGGAAAGGCAGGACGAGGGTTTGTTTGACAATGGAGACACGATTTGCACAGAATAGTTTTGAGAAAATTTAAAAAATGCACCGGTCAATCTAATATCTAAAGTTGCAGGAATGCTTAACTGACTAAATGAATCTGTAATTGAAGAGTCCTTGTAGAAAACACTGTGATAGAATTGAAAACAAATTTATCGGAAAGTATTTTACGTGCCAATGGTAATACTACATTATAGAATTTGATTTTTGACACTTGCAGTGCTTTCTACGAGGACTCTTCAATTATGTCGAATAACACATTGCGTTAGGCGTAAAGAACCTTAAGGCATGAGGAAGACACGTTAGTAGTCTACTAGGTATGTAACTAGTAAGACGCGTTAATTTTTTAACGTGACATTTTCGTATAAAGCAAAGTATGATTAGTCCAAGGCTTTATACGTTCAATTATGCAATAGCAATGCGTCTTTCCAGTACCAAAGTGATAGCAATACGGTAGATTTTGGGAACTTAAGGAATCCAAGTGAACCATTTCGTAGTCTGATTGCTGGTTGGAGGAATAACGAGTGACGAGTACGATAAAAGCCTTGTCGACTTCCTGTGCCACCCGCCTTTCGCCAAGGTTGCTTTATTATGTGTCAGATACTCATACCTTACGGACTAATCGCGGTACCAATGCCATCCAATTGAAATTGCTTTGAATCTCGATGGAATTGAGACATCTCTCAATTTCAAGATTAGTAACCAAATATGTTAAATTACTCTACAAATTGTCTCAAGTTTTAAAAGCAAGAATTTCGCGTTGAGAGCTTTACTGAACTTTCATTCGCAGCATATATTCTATGGTAACTTTTTAGCTGCAAATACTTGCGTGTTGAGTCATACCATTTACGTTGCGCACATCGCGGTTTCCGTAATTGCTACGATTGAAAGCAACTCTACCACAAAAAAAATGTCAGCAGTAATTGATCGTAAAGAAGCAAGGCGTAGTATGATGATGCATGCTAATGCAGTGCCACAAATTATTTCTCTTGAACTGGAATCATTTGTCAAGTTAGAGATGCTGGGTACCTACACCTGCCCTTGTTTAAAACCACTCTGCTGAGCAAACCCATAATTTGAATGAAAAGATTGGAAATAAATTACTGCTATTTGCTGTTATGTTAGGTATATGAAAATAGTATATAAGTAGAGAAACTTTGTCGACGATTAATGTCTTTACTCGTCCACCTAATAACTTTTGGCAGTTTAATTTCAAAATTGTATTAAAATATTATATAGTAAGCGTGCGCAATGAAAAGTGTGGGACGATAAAGAACAGTAATTCTATGGAATACGTCAACAACATATAGTGCCAACGTTACTGAGCCAGCATCCAAGTAGTTGGGTTTAATCGACTCAAATCTCGTTTCATAATTCTCGGTCGTAATGGTTTTTCCAACAAATGAACCTAGAATCAATTGTTCTGCAGACATAAAGCCGGGAATCCATCTGGAAGCTAAGTTAAGCCTGTGCTATGCTATGCTATATTTTAGCTTAGCTTTTGGTGGAAACGGTTCCATAAGAATATATTGAAGCTAATGTTTCTAAAACGTAGTATGATATAGCATAGCATTGCATGGCATAGCTTAGCTTCTAGGTGGATTCCTAGCTTGACTGTCATACAAACTCAACAAGCTCCGTGACATTTCTTATTTCGATATTATCATTTTCTGCATCAGCACATAGTGGAATAGTAATTATTGATGCGATAAACAGTACATAATCCCGTGGAGCATGGTTCCAGCTGGGTACAGTATTGGGAGGACGAGATCTGGAAAATTGATGGCCAGGACTCTTCCTGGTACCGACGTTGAACTGCCGACGGCGAATTGGCTACAAGTACGTGCGTTAACGCGGACGCCGTAAACTCTATCAGAGACCCATAGTTGGATGCACGTGTGTTACTGATCTACGCCCATCTACGTCCATCTATGTACCCAGTTCTATGCCTTGCCTGTGTGTATGGTGTTTTTGGTGAATTGATAAGTAAAGTGACTTTCTTCAGTGGATAATATCAAAGTAACTTCTGTCTCGCACTTTTGATGAGCTCCCTTTTCTGTCAAACACGTGTTCGCTAACCGATCGAGTGTTTGAGTGAAAAATTAGCATGTCATGGGGAGTGTAAGAAATTTGTTGATTCAGAACAGGGCAATAATAATGATCAAGCAAATTGCAGTTCCGAGAATGAGAGTACTGTAAGCTGGATGAGGTACTACTATGTTTTTATTTTTTTTTGTACTGAATAGTGAATATATCAAATTTAAGCACTGATTCTTCTAAATGAAGTAAATTGTCTTACACCACTCTCGAGGCCAGGAGTTAATTAGATATTGTAATGCAGGAATAAATGAATCTCATCAGCTGGTGAATGAATGCTTATCTGCATGCTGCAGATATAGATCTAAGTAATTGACGGTCGTGATTAAGAAATCGATAAATAAAGCTGCTTAGAGAGTAAAGTGGTGGAGCTTTCAGGTAGATACATATGTAACTAAAGCATCCAGCGAGTGTTTATTAACTGTTTGAATACTCGACAGAATAGTATATATTTCGACGTGTTAATATTTCTTTATTTTATTCGAATGTCAAACCAAAAGATAAGCAACACTCTTCGATATATGTTCTGTTTGCGATTGATTTCGTGGGCCACCAGTGACACTCGTGGCAAATTTGACTTCAAGTTCAAAGCTGTCTCTTCAGTATCAATTTCCCGCCGAAAGATCTTCTCGTCGTGAGATTCTCGATGGAGCAAGTGCACGCAGGAAAGTAGTCCGCGATGCGTGTGCACGCGGAGCGGAATTGCCAGGCGGTGGCCGCCCTCGCAGCGGATAGAAACACTTATTTTACTTACGAGACGGGCTTCAGGCTGTCAGGTACAGTCTGTAGCACTGTGGTAAGAGCTGCGAGCAGGACGAGGGCGGAGGTGGTCTATCCATGTGTCGTGAACACCAGCCTGGAACTAGGCTTTGGGTTGAGTGAACGGACGGATGGTTCACAAAACATCCATTATTTTTACACTTTAACGCAATCGACCGCGTCCTGTCTTGCAGGAGATTCCTATCCGAGGACATGTTTGGTCGACAGCGATCTCTAACATTCGAAGGGTACGCGATTATCCGTATTTTCAGGTTTCTATGAATTCACCTAATGAACCCACAAACGAAATTAAATAGACGCATTGCACTGCAACGAAATGACGCAGATTGCTCTATTCTTTGCCACTTACTGTACGGGTTACTAGCAAAATACTTAGATTACTTACTTTTATATCTGTTTGTTGAAGTAATATTTTTATAGTAACTTTCGCTTAATGAACATTTATATGTTGGTTTTTAGACACTTGTGTGCCTTTGTAAGTAAAAACCAAGCCGATATCTAATCAGGTCTAAGGGATATTAAGGAGTCCGCGAAAATACATTCTTCCCCTTTTCAGCCTGTGGAGAATGGATTTTCAAATGTTTCTTCTTATTAGGGTGTATACAATAATCGACTTTTGAAAAAACCGGGTTTCGAATTCCACTATTCCCCAAAAACCCGGTTGACCCGGTTTTCAAATTTTCGCAGAAAATATAATTAAAATAGAAAATAAATATTTGTACTTAGTTTAAAAAAATTTCATTTTTTTTAATATTTATGGAATTACGAAAAAGTAACAAAATAAGATATACTCTATCCATACAAAACCAAATAAATAAAAAAATTAAAATAACTAAAATCCGTACAATTTTTTAATTCATTTAATATTTATGGAACAACAGAAATATAACACAATAAAATAACGCTGCATACAAAACTAAATGAAAAAGAAATTAAACTAATTAAAATCCGTAGAAAATATAAATTATAAATCTTTATTTCTTTTAGTATTTTTCTTTCGAAAATATAAACTCATGAAGATTAGTTTTACAGTAAACTGTTACCTACTACATTATGTTTGTGTCCGAGGTGATTTCAAGACAAAATGTTAACGTTTTTAATTAAATAATTCATTTCTTTTTACACATTAATTCTAATATATAAAACCGTTTTTTACACTTAAAACCCGGGTTTCGAATTTGACACATTTATAAAAAAAAACGGTTTTTAAACCCGGTTTTTATCGAGCACCTGCATCGAAAAAGGAATATAAGTACTTTCCGAATTTCATATTTCTAGGTTTAGCGGTTTGGTCTGAACGTTGAAGAGTCCGTGAGTGGTTCAACGATTTTATATATATGTATAAGATTAGAAATGGTACAATATTGTAAATATCTAGAAAGGGCAAGTTGTGACATTAAAATTTCTCCGGGAAAGATGCAAGAAGCATGGCGATGTTTTTATTGCAGAATGAAGTAAGGCTTTACTTCTAACCAAACAGTGGTTGTACACTATGTGTTTTGTGAAATTTATTTGCCTCCTTAATTTTTAGATATAAACTACTTAGAGAAGCTTATAAGTGGCGTCAAGGGTAACAGGGAGTTCGAATTCAATAGCGGCTGGCGTAATAAAAAAGAAACTCGATCAGACGTCGTGGTGGTGCTGATATAATAACACCTGTATGGAACAATTGTCGTTAGAAGGAAAAGGAAGACAATGACAACTTTCCTCTCGCGTGATGAATTTACGTGAGACGTACAATGCGTTAGAGTAGCTGCCTAACTATACGTGCTCGGACGTCAAAGTCTCCTGTCGTACTTGAAACTCGACACCTTTGTTACTGTGCCTTTATGAAGTCTCTTTATGAAGAGAGTCTGCGGTTCACACGTTTCCACGTCGCGATTATCAACACTTGCGTTACTCCGTCTTACATCATTCGCGTCCTGCTTTTTAATTGTGCTAAGCAAAAGATCGAAAATTCATGATCGTGACACACTTGTTCGTACGAGTGACGGTTTCATTAATTATCCCACCGAGAATAATGCGCTGCTCGAAATATCGTAAGTTAGGAATCATTTACTCAATTGAGATGACAGATTTCTTCAAAAGTATTCATACCGCAGTAGGAAAAATTCTGCGATATTAAATATTCAGTATTTGTTTCGTTACTAATAATTAACGTTAACGAGTATTTTAATGCGGAATATTCTGATTACAGTTCTTATCTATATATTCAATCAATTAGATCTTATGTATCTTATCTATATTCGTTAGAGTGTGTTTGCAAAGCAAAAGAACTCTATACATTTTTTGGTAATCTTACATGTTATAAGACTGTTGAAAGAGGAAGCTTCAATTATGTCATGTGAGAAATTGAACAGAAACTTTAGCACTCGCTACAATTTCTTACGAAATACAGAAACTGTCACATGCGAGGGATAATTATAGTGGCTGTAAGTAGCTCCGAGCTGGTACAATCTTTGTGCATAGCGTGGTTCAAATACACTTTTTAATAAACATGGTTTTTTCGTCAACAGATCTACCAACTTGTCATTACAAATTTGCAAGGTTGCTAATTATAAAGTGTAGAATACAATTGTGGATGGAAATTTCCATTCACTTTAAGGGAAGATTCTTGTGTAACAGCTCCAAAAGTAACTGATATATATTTATGATTTTTTAAAAAACTATTGTTAACATTGGATTAAACTCTTTTGGGATATAAGGAGGTCTCTTTAAACTTGCAGATTTTTTTATGTCGATCCGACTGGTTATTTATTAATTACTGTTAACCTGTTGGACGATGTAACTTTTGTTAGCATAACGTGTAGCACCTTTGACAGTCATCTGATTTCAAAGAAACTGAAAATTTCTTAAAGTTAGATAGTTTGGGCTGAGATTGACCCTAATTTAAAGTAAAAAAATGAAAGAATCCAAAATTATCGCGTTAGAAAAAAAGTAATATTTGTTCATAGATAAATTTACTTTATATAGACGAAAAAAATTTTATAAATGAAAACTAAATTTAAAATTCTAACTTTAAGAAATTTTTCTCCTTTTTGCAATCAGATGATTACTCTTGGAGCTGTTACACGAGATTTCCCCCTTAAATAGTATTGAGCATCTGTAAGGAGATACAAAACTCGCTAACAATGTTCTGTATTACAATAGGTGTTTGTTGTATCGTATGTTCCGATTAAAATACTCATTCTAATCAACTCTAAATTCAAGAGTCAGCTGTATTACACTTAGAAGCAATAAAGGCAAGTCTGCAGAAATTCTTCAGATACGTTCAATCCAAATGCCACGACTCCTCCATTAAGTAATTTGTGTTAAATTTATTTCATCATGTCCAAATTGATCGCTAGTAATCCGAAAACAGGCAAGGAAATGTAAAGCAACTAGCATCCATCGCGCCACACTGGTTCCCAGGAGCAGCTCGGCATTCGTTGATCCAATAAATCCCAGAATAATAGAAACGCTCGACAGAGCAGAGTCTATATCCTTCCTGGTGCCGCAGGAAACGATCGCAGAGTGTCGGCTGCCCTCGAAGTCGGTCATCATCGTCGGTGAATCCAGTTACTTCTCGCTCTGCTCCGACCAGCAATTGATTCGTCTCCGTCGGGCATAACCGATCTGCCAATATCGGCCTTTCCTGCGTTTAGGCACGTCCAAGGATTTCACCTGTACACACCTGGTCGAGTAATCATCGTGGCATTGCGTTCCGACGGTCTCTTCGTTTGTGAATGAGACGTTTCTCGACGAGGCGTCACAATTCTTCACGCTCGCCCCTATTTTCTCTCTTCCTGTTTCTCTGGATCAACCATCACTCACGACGTAGCTTATGAAACATCGTATTTAAGGCTATGACTGTTTATCGAATTTTTCTCTATTCGAATATTCCAAATAATCTAAGTATTTGAATATATATCGAATAAAATGCGAAGGATTATAATGAGACGTGAATTCAAGAGCGAAAACTGACACGTAAAATTATAACAACCCATTGAAATTTATTATATGTATTCTGATTTTCGAAAAGTATTCGTCACATTCGAGTACCAATTAACGAAACATGTAGGTATGCGAATACGGAATGATTCAAGCAATCTTAGTCCCAGCCCAGTCATCTCTAGGACACACGTGCATAGGTTTCCATGTTCGTTTTTATTGTAACTATATAATCAAGTGGCAAGAAGGAAGGTTCTTCATGGTCAGGATTTAATATAATTTGTTTTAACACGTCGCGCAGGAAAAGAAGATTTCACAGACCACACATGGATTCGATCCCGAAGGTCTAGTTCGTAGGCGGGTTCAGAACACACACAGTATACCTTAATTAGTTCCATTCCGTTCCAGTATTCTCCGAGATGCCACGAAACAGCGGTTCGTCTCGTCGCGATTTAATGCAATTTGTTTTAACCGTTACGCGAAGTAATAGAGATTTAGCGGGTCCATGGAGGGTCGTTTGTAATATTGCTTACGACACGTACAACTCTTCTGTTTGATCCCGTTTCAATTACATCGGCGATTTCAGGCAACCGAGGACCGTCTGGTCGAATGCGACGCAATTTGCTTTCATCGAATTCCCATGTTTTCGGTGGTGTGCCGCCAGGTTTCTCTTCTCGATTGTTAATTAATCGGTTTTCGCATGAGCGAGAGAAACGGTACTGGATAGATCGATACTAGCTTGGTCCGCGAAGGAGGGATACGGTGGATAGGAGAGAAGGTGAGAAAACCTTCGGACGGAGGAGAGGTGGAAGATCACAAAAAGCGACAGAGGCCTGCGGTGGACGACTTTCCCATGAAGTCAGGGTGGAGGACGCGGGGCAGGATGTGCCAGGACCAATCAATTGTATACGCTGGTCTCCTTCTTCTTTCCCTCACCACCTCGCTTTCCTATTTTTTTCCTCTTTTTCTCTCTACTCTTTCACGGCTGGAACCTTTCGACGGCGGTGTTTAGAATCGATCAAGAAATTTTCGCGAGCAAGGAAAAACCCTGATGAGAATTTCGTTTTTCAAGCGGGGGTGTGCAGGAATAGGTTTTACAGAGCCCCTCTGTTCCACTGTTCTACCACAGCCACGTAAGCCAGGAAGAAGCGTAGGTGGTGAAACGAAGTAAATTAACATGATATGAATGGAACAAAAGCAGAGATGCAGTGGAATTTCTTTTTAAATGACGATGATATCGAGTGCGCGTATCAGGACGTAAGAAGGGCCTATTTTCAACTACATAGAGGGTGTTAAAAAAAGGGTCTAGGACTTTGGGGGTTTATAGCTCTCACCGACAGGAGTAAAAAATGCTTAATTAACATATTAATCGTATGTGTATGAATGTTAACACTGTATGAAATATTTTATTTCTTCGACTGTGATCTATTATTTTTGTAACTAAACAGTTGCTATTTTCTTTATTTTGATGTTGTGTGTGTATCTTTATGTGCTATATGCTTCTACTTTATTTACGTGTTACTTGTATAATTCTTTCTCCAATCTGCGTTTCATTGCCCAGTGTACATATTTTCGTCTCCCGTATTTATTAAAGCACTTTCGTGTACCTAATTAAATAAATAATATGTAACTGATAAAATCCATCCTGTCGATGTTTGTTTTCATATTTACACGAGATGTAAATGTTTTTCTGTGTAGAAACGACGACCTGCAGATTTATCTACGTATTTCCATTGACATATCTGTACATAATATGTCATTTCTGCGTTAGAATAATAGGCGGTTATTGATAACGAAGCGATAATAACACTGCCCATACTACGGATAAGTACTGAATACCTACTTGTCCTAGGTTTACGTCTTCAAGATTATCACTAATATCAGCAAAGATTACTATGAATCTTCTGTTATCATATAACCTTGAACTAATTTAGGTACTTCCACACGCAAATACAAAACTAGATTTTACATCGAAAGGATTGATTTTAGAATGTATGTTGATTAAACATTTTGTACTCCACTTGACGAGAACTATAAGACCCTAAAGTCGTAAGGTAGGCTCTCACTACGCCTCCCCTCGGCGCAACTTATTTCGCACTCACATCTAGGCTCGCGTCGCACAGTGGTCTAATTCGCCAAAAAGCTGGCCAAAATATGAAGGCATCTTCCGATTTGTACAAAAATTAGTATACAAGGGTTTTCGAGGTCGCTGATTCAGAATCTGAAGTCAAAATTGCAAAAAGAAAACAAATGGTGGTCGAGTAACTGAAAAAAATATCAAATTTAACAGACACCTAGTACTTTAGAGTTTTCGTGGTCGCTGGTATCAAATGTGTCATCGAAAATATAAAATTCATAATGGAGGATGTAATACCGCTTGCATAAATATTGTCTTTTACGTATTTTTTTTTTCGTAAAACGTGATGATTTCTCTGTTTTCGCTCAAAAAGAAGCATTCAAAATAATGAATTAAGTATAATTTCATTTTAGAAGATATTTGAAAATAGTGGTGTTAATGTTGCGAAAATCAATGGATCGTTTAATTATTTATTCGTTCAATAGGCGATAAATGGCATATTTTTAGTTTAGAAAAATTGTTTTCATTAAACATTGACAATTAGAAAAAGTGGTATTTTGAAGTTGAAATACCAATTTTCGAAATTTTTGTTAACATTTCCAGAGTAAAGAAAAGTAGAAAAAATAATAATCTTGACTTCATTCTAGTACGGGCTATAGCAACATGTGTATTGACGATACACACCAAATTTGAATGAAATCGGTTAAGTAGATCTTGAGATTTTATGAGAGCAATGAGAATATCCTTTCGGTACACCCTTTTGTATACGAGGCTCTGTACTGCCACCTTTTGATTATTTCTCATTGTAAAAATTTGTAAGTATTGTTGAAAAATGAACAAATACATGTGAAAAAAAAACGTCAATGGAAGAAGTTTCATAGTTTCGTTATACAAAAATTCCGGAGAATGTAAAAAATTGTCTATAACTGTAGAAGACCCTCTTAAGCACTTTAAATGTAAATATCTTATAGGATCGCAAATTATCGCAAAATTTTTCAATTGCATATCCTTCTGGGCAGTGTACTTGAAATGAAGAATTTCTTCTCTTTGCGTATAAAAGCGTATAACATTACTTTTTTCCTCGTTCTTTATTAAGCGAGGACTAAGATGTACGATATATTGGGAAGGGAAATACACGGGTAAATGTACAAATATTTTGGACTGCTGCTATGCAAATTTAATGTTTATAACACATATTTTAATGGTAAAACATTTCACAAATGAATTCCTTCAATGAAACTTTGTGTGATACATTAAAAATGATAGAAATATCAAGACATTAAGGACTAAGAAATTAAGCCAACTTTAAAGGTTTATATAATAGTAACTGATAACTGTATTTTAATTTCTCAAACAGTATTTGATACATTGCAGTGTATATAACAAATGTGCCATAGTAGCAAAACGCTGTTTTATAGTTTGAAAATTGCATTTTGGCCAGCTTTTTGGCGAAATAGACCACTGTGCGTCGCCTCGATTTTTCCGTACCTGAAGTTATCTGAGCTTGCCTCGGTTCATGTGTTTGGTCAGTTGCTCAGAGAACTTCTTCTTTCCTCTTTTAGCGGTCACCGAAAGCGGTGGCATTGCATCCACTCACACTACGCCTCGCGTCCTTTCCTCAAAATATTCTCGAAGAAGAATCCGCGGCTCGGAGTGTGAGTCAAATTGTCAAAATACATAAGAAAAGCATAGGAAGAATAACCTTTCTTCAACACCCTGTAAAGGAACTCTATGTAGAGCGTTTATTTTTCTCAATATGGAATACCAGCTGGAGCTACCTTGTGTGATTTGTGGTATAGACCTGAAACTTCTTATAATGTGACAAGTTGCCCGATAGTGAACCCCATACATGACACTATTTCCTAAAGTATAAAATATTATCTTTTAATAAACATAGCCCTACGACATAGAAATTTCGAAAAGCGACCCCGAATGCTGCAATCGTAAAACGGCAAAGTAGAGACGTGAGAACAAATCCTCGTCTGCTTCGATTGGCAACAACCAAATCGCCCTCCGACGAGACGCATCGCCCTTCGTGTGAATTTCAAAGCACGTCTATAAGATCCAAGAAGATGGGGGTCTCGATTGAAAGTGTTTCGTATGCTGGTCACGCGGTCCCTCGTCCAGTTTCCCGGTTCGAAGATCGTGAAAGTGTAAGAAACTGCGCTGCAGATCCACCGTGCTGGTTATCGGCCCGGCATCGATAAAAATGCAAGGTGGCACGCGGCCTGGACCTTCACTGAACGTACAAGCGGCCACGCGGTAGGGTGGGCGGACTAGCAACTAGAAGGTGGCTAGGAGGCAACTGAACTGGACTGGACTGGCAAGGTAGGTACAAGAGAATCCGCGCCTCGCGTACGAGTCGATCTTTCAGGCGCCACGCAACGCGAATGTCGGAAGACAAGCTGCTCGTACGCCCGCGATCCTCGTCACGTGAATCGTCAGCTGATGCGAGACCTCCACGAGATCTCTTCAACGCGTGTCTACGTAACGCGGTGCGTTCGACCAACTCGCGAACTCGTACAACATTTTGAAACTTTTAGAATATCGAATAACTTACTGACTCATTTGGGCAAATGATCCTTGAGTATTTTCAGTACTATATGCCATTTCATTCCAGATAGATGGTTATTGAGAATTACATCTGTTGCAACAATTCAGAATATCACTGCTGTTTTTGAAAATTCACTACGTAATTTGTGACTCTCAGACTTTCTGGGTAAATGTAATAATATTACAGACTGTTGAATAACCACGGTGAGAAACTCGATTAATATGGGTGTGTTCTAAAGGAATGCGTTTTAAGTTCACAGCAGAAAGTGTTCTGTAACGAAAAATTATATCGTTCGACGAGGGGTATCGAAACGAATCACGTCGCCTCGGTTCTCTGTTTTCTCTCGAGCTAGATACGTAGCTCTACTCGCGAGCCAGAGCCAGGATAGATGCGACGATCGTGCGTGAAGATAGAAAAGTTGTAAAGCTGGTCGAGAGTCTTAGAACGGGTCGATTCGTTGCGTGCAGAAACGAGCGGTTCGCATTAGAATATTTCAATCTCTATTGAACGTTGTACGTTATTCATATCTCGTGGCAATTGCGTGGGCTATGGTGCAGGAGTAATTTTCATAACGATCAGAGGCTGCTGTACGAATTGAAAACAATGTGAAAACAATTTTGGTTGGGGGTTTAGTCGCTGCAATTCCATAAAGCTTTGTATCTTGAAGTTTTTATTAATTTTATTACACATTCAATTTTTTAATCGGTGCTCCAATTTCGGAATACATCTTGTGCACGCTTAAAATTGATACTGTAAATAATAATATTTATTAACATTTGTGAATAATCTCTTGTGTTACTATGGCAACAGTTGTCGTCTACCTTCAATTACTTTTATATAGCGATACAAAAACCGCGATTTACAAATAGCGTTGGGTTATGACTTCAAACTGGGACATAACGCTACAAAAGCTACCCGAAATTTACAGAAAGCTTGGGGCAACGGTACAGCTACTAACCACACAACACATTTACCTAAACATTTAGACCATTTTCTAAAGCAAAGATTTTGTTAATTGTAGAACTCCCAAATTCCTTAAAAAGACATAAATGATCTTGTAACTCGTTGGGAAAAATATATAAACTGCAATGGATGTTATTTTGATGATACTCTGAATTATAACATGTCAAGTACAAAACCGCGGATCGGCCACTTATTTCCCACCAATCTAATAAAATAAACTATGTAATGCTATAGCAATTTGTTGCGGAATTATTGCATAGAACGAAAAAAGGGGGGCTGACGAAAAGAAATCGGACATAACTCTCGGTGACTTAGCGCTCGGTCACGGTGACGTAGGTTTCGTGACACGGATTTTTGTTATGTTTCTTAGTGTTTTGTTTATATTAACGGTAACAGTACGGTACAAATTCATTGTAGTCGGTTAGATTTCGATCGGAAGAATACAATGCTCCTATCGTTCGGAATCAGGTGGATAATCGGTAGATTATACAAGTGGCTAACTGTAACACCAAAGACTTCCTGCTGTTTTTTCATTGGAAAAAGGATTGCTCGTGTCCGTATCTCCTTTCTTTCTTTCACATTCCAAATAGTAAATTCTAAACAATGGAAAGATGTTCAGAGTAAATTATTATTCAGTGAAATATTCGGTGGTGTTCGATTAGCTTTTGAACATTAAGCAGTATCGATGTGATGCTGACGATTACATTGGATTTTTTATTGATAAATGAGAATTGAAATAACAAAATTGTTGTTCATAAATCTTGTTTTTTATCGTAACAACGTAGTTTATGATTCTACTATCCCCATAGAAATTATATTCCATCACTGAAATTAAGAAAATTTATCAGAGAGAATTATAAATGAAATTATACCTACATGTAATTGAATCTCCCAAATCTATAATTAGCGTATGTAAATTTATTTACTCGCTAGACTCTGAAATAACTTCAGTAGGTATACAAAATTCAAATACAATTACTTCACTCAAAAATGCGATCTGTCTCTTTTCTTTCTCATTCCAGAACAAAAAATTGACACTTTAAACGTGATTATGATATTATTATTATTATTATTAAGTGTCTTTATTGCATAACAAAAGCAGAGGACAGCAGAGAGAAGGTAACAAAGACGACAGCAAAGGCGAAGTTCAGTCCGAGACTGTTTTTCAACTTAACCTAAAAATATCAACTGTACATAAAGGCTTCTTCAAATTTCATAAGAAATTTAACAAACTTATGATTTCCTTTGGGTCCAAACATACTATAGATAATAATATGTCCTTAACTTCTAATACTTGGCTCTAACTTGGTTTAATATTTGGCCATAATTATTCCCAACAATCTATTACTAGTGATACTTGGGACTGTTTTATAAAACTTATAATTTCATTACTAATAAGGAAGTAATACATATAACACGCAAACGGATAGTTTGTACATTTGCACATGCACAAGTACATTTCCTGACATTTGAAATATTTGCACAATTTTTCTTACATATCCAATAAACGTCATATACAAGAATACTTATTCAAATGACCTCCTGCCTTATCACTATTCAGTTTCTATTACACTAACGTAATAGGTTTCGTAGCAGAACTAGTATAGGAACAAATCTTTACTCATGTATATAAGCCCCAGTTTCATTCTACCCTCAAAACACTCGACCAAATACCTACGCGATAAACTTCGATTTCATAATTGTCATCACACAGAGACGAACAATAGTCCTATTTCTCGATGCATACGACATGTGAGAGATCGATGCCCTCCGTTACCATAGACCGAATTCTTATATACGCTGCTTGGGTTCTCCTTGAGCGGCCATTCCTCAGTCGAGGGGAACAGAAACGAAAAATCGGCCAGAAAGCGTTCCGTGACCAATGTTTGTGATTTCAACTGTAGTCTCGATTCTGGTGGAGACTAAAAAGACAATATTAATTTCCAGTATAGTTCCACCTCCGGTCACAAACGCTTCGCAAATATCTTTCCTCTGATCTGGTCCTACAGGTGGTCAGGTGACCAAAGCATCCATTACCGGCAAAGATAGTCGATTCGATAAAGGAGTGACTTTGTAATTACTGAATGGCCGCTAATAAAACCATCATTCGATTTGACTGCCGCGAACACTGTCCGCTTTTTCGTCTGTTAACGCTTCTAATGGCCTGAAGTGGCGAGGGCCCACGAGTTCTCGAACTCGGCATGCTTCGTGAGTGAAAACAATTTCTGTTGCGTAGAGATGGGGCCTGGCTACTGGATCCAACGTGCAAGTTGCATTAATTATTGTTCCATTAGTGGAACCCGTTCCGAGTAATGTTAAGTGACATGTCAGAGCAACGTTGGTTTTGCTAATTCGACTTTCGCTCGCACCCATGTTACGTGCCTGTTTAACGGGTTATTAATCCGTGGCGATTGCTCGATCATGCTAGCGCAATGCGTTGCTCGCCGGAAATCTGTTAGAAGAAATGTTGGACTCGGACCCATTTGTCACGAAACCTTTGAATCGAATCGGCACCTTTTCTGTGTCAAGATTAAGATATTGAGGGGGACAAAGGATCGGCTCTGGGATAGCTGTCAACCAAGCTACCCACGTTGCGAGCGGTTTCCTTCTTTTTCAGGCTGTAGGGGACAGGTACTTCTACGGTGAAAGCGCGTTGATTTCAATGTGATTAAAATTTAGTTTTAACCGAAACAAGGCGGGACATAGAAGGGCTGTGGATTCACGAGTCCAAAGGGGTAACAATAATTAGAATAATAGCAAACGATATTCGCTGACAACTCTACAGCTACACCATGAGGGCACCGCATTAGAGAGCAGTTTTTTCACTTTAATTCATGTCATTCTAATGTACATACCTAAGTATGTACTTTACGAATGTATACATATCACTTGCAGGAGTCATGTATTTAAAGGTAGGCTATTAAGGAGGCAGTCACCTAGTACTTATCAATCTTAATAAAAATCGTGCGTGTCACCTATATTAAACTGCAATCCGTTAATGATTAATGAACTCGCGAGTCCTATCCCAATAAAAAATCATACAGTTACTTGTATTTTAAATTGATCCTAGTTACCTATGCATTGCGCATTATTCAAGTATTTGGAGAAGTAGCAAAATAACTGATTATGAAAATCAAATCGATTTTAAATCATATACGGCAGTTATTCGGTATAAGCTCGCCGTAGGGGGCACGCGCATAGAGGACACATTTCTGACACTGATTTCTCGACACTCTCGCTTTCGGACCACCAGAAATGGTATCGTTGCTCCCAGTCATGCAACATCAAGTCGGTGTGCGACGAGTGGAAACAAAAGCTTCCCTTCCGTACGCAAGGTTGCAAGCCGAACAAGTTCACCTAGTTCCCATCCTTCATCGGCGCGCTTAAAAATCGATTACTCACAAAATACCGAAGCCGCCAATAAATTCAACAACTCCATTAGAGATCTCTATCCGACATCAGCTACCGCTGCCCGTTCGTTCGCAGAAGAAAAAGGGGGAGCAGCGAGTTCCCGATGAAGATAGAAACGTTCGGGGTCAAGGAATCGGCAGATGAACTAGTAGATAATCACGGAACCGGCATTTATATGTATAGAATGTAGATGTAATCACCGGTCAGGGCTCGAAAGAAGAGACGGGTCTGGCCTTAGCCGGATGCTGTGGCTGGTAGCTGATCTTCGGAACGTCGGCGTCGCTGGGATGCACCTTGGTACCTGTTACCTGCTACCGAGCGTTGCATGATGGGGACGAGACCGAAGGGAGCAACTCGGGATTAGACCGAGTGTGGCACGTGCCATGGTTCCACAGGTGGCTCTTTAAAACTCACTTATCCGCCTCCTTCTTCTTCCGACTCCCCCGCTCGCGCTCTCTCATCTTGTACATTCTCTTCTTTCGCCGACGGAAAACCGGAATTGGAAGAACGGCCCCTTCGAGGAACGGACATAAGGAATAATCGTCGATCAGCTGGATGATTTCTGGAAGGTCAGGCACGACCTGAATGAAATTACGCGGGAGAAATATAGCCTTCCTGCCGAAGAAAATGGTCCAGATTTAGTTTCAACTTCAAATAAAGTATTATATAAATTCTTAAAATTTTTGGCTCTTGTTTAAAGCATTTGTTATTTTTCAGTAGGTGTACTTCTTCTTAAGGTTCACTTCAAAATGCAGTAAAGATAGTTCTATCTATATGTTTAAACAATAAATCAAATATTCGTGACGCAAATACCACATTGTTATGTTTCGATCTATTAGAAATGAATTTCATGTATTTTTAGATATAACATTTTTAAAAGAGCTGTCTTAATTCTGTGTAGCCAGGATCTTTGTTAGATCCTCACCTTCGTTTGTAAAATTTTTTCGAAACATCACGCGTTTTGTATTTGTAAGTAAAAAAGAACGTGTTTAATATTAAATATATTCGAATTGTAAAGTATTTAATTTTACAAAGGTGATTGGACAATACTAGAATATATTATTTGTCCTAAATAATTGATGACAAAAAAGTATCAAAAATAGTCAAAACAAAAATATTTACTTCCCGCCGAACTTTTCAGATTTTTCATTTTCACTGATAGAACACGCAAGTTTTTGTCACGGCAACACATTAAATGTCATGCTGGACATTCACATGCTTTAATATCTCGAATCGTATCATAATTTACTCCATAATACAACAATTAAAGGGAATCAGTCAACTAACCTCGTTAGTCAACTATCCTCGGTCTCTCCTACTTAAAACATACAATATAGGAACTTAATTGTTTTTTCAATTGTTCAGTGGAATGCAGCTTTTCAGTCGTAAGTAACTTAAATCCATTGAAAGAACAGGTAACATTTAGAACATCACACAGTAATTTCTCAAAATAATTTGTTTCCTAGAAATAATAAATTATGAACTATTCACTTTCCACAATAAAATAATACAAATAGCTCTCAGTTTCCACAATTTTATTCGTTTTAACACTGCTGTAACGTAATATGCCTCGACGGGATCATAAGTTAAACATAATTTAAATTTCAGTTTTATGTATGTTCAAAATTGTAAATGCTACAGTGCATTAAAATTTAATTAATTAATCGTATTAACTGTATCATATAAATTAATCTCTCTAGACGTCCCCTTACTCCCACTAATTACAAAAACAATTATTATTCAAAATATGAGGTTAATGGTTAAACATTAAACGCTTGAAAATTTAAATTCAGTAACAGCCCCAGAAGCTCGTTGTATTTTTAATCACCTATCGATCGAATGCTTGCATTTCGTAAAATTCCTTATGGATTAAAACATGATTCCTTAAAATGGAAAGTGCATGCTTAAATGCTAGGTGCCTGTGGATTAGAATTCAACAAAAAATTCCGCGAAATTGATTGCCAATTTAAACTGGTTTCCTCGAAACTTCCAGCGGTCTCCGCGTTTCTGCGTAACAAAAAATCGAGTGGGAAGTCTAATTAAGTGGAATGCAATCAGAATTTTAGTAGACGCGTAAAAACGTGTTATGGAAAACGGCCTGCGGAGCAACCGTTAATCCCAGGGCACAAAGTATCCGCTGGTGATCAGATAACGAGTGATAAGCGATAGTTGCAGGGGTTTACAGAAATCCGCGCGATTAATCTTTCTGGATATTTTACGGGCATGCAACGGGGCTGAATATAATATGTTTGATACATTCATACGTGCCGTTTGAAAAGTAGTTTCCTACTTCTGGAATGAAATCTCATGTATTTCACGGATGCGCCGCGTAATAAGCGGGGCGCTGCTAGTTTATTACACGCGACTCTTTCAGGGGCTCATCTTCTTATTTCCCCGATCTAGCCGCGAGCGGAAAACCGGAATTAGAAGGCCGATTTCTTCGACGAGCCAATCAACCGGCCGAGAAATTCTCGTGTTCGAAGAAATAAGGGACCCCTACAAGGAGGCAGCATTATTACATGGTATTTTATCGTATACCGTTACGTCGTTATGTAATCGGAAGGTGGCCTATCGAGAAGTCCACTGGAGTGCACTTGTAAATTTCATCCTCCCGTGTAATATGTTCGCAACTTTATCCTGCCAGGCACGCGCGTCACGTGACTATTCCCAACTCAAGGAATTTAGAGTTCCGGTGCGCTGGCTGTACAGAATTTTACGCACATCGGGAAACGTTACAAAGTAATTCCTCTAGCTATCGGTGGTGCTATCAAATCATAGGTAATCCACAGCGACACATTGTGCAACCACTTTCGTTCGCTGCTTTCAAGATTTCAGCACTGGGACATGTGCTTTTATATAAGGCTACCTATTTGGGGAAATTATCTAATACGTTCGTTAAACAATTCCTCAAAAATTGCACTATTTCCAAATAAACGACTTGTCTTTTATTTTCAATGATCTTCACTCCTACAACAAAAGAAAACTCTAGATAACATTAGGTACCTACACGAGCCCAAAATCATTAACTAATTGTAAACACCTATTCCCACACATTGGTTCACACTTTTTTCATGTTTTGCGTAATTTACAATAGATTCGATAGTCTTCAAGGTTCCGAAATTATCCGCTCCATTCTTGCTGCGAGCGACGCAAATAGATGATTGACAAAAAGGTCTCGACCGACCTGTTTCACGGACAGAACGAATCACTAGTCCCGATAGAATTCTCAGGAGACGCGGTCGCGCAAGAATGGCCGTGAACGGCACGTGCCACAGGTGGCTCATCGAATGCTGCTGGTTCGCGAAACCGGCGCGTCTTTTCCCTTTTACTCGGTCTGCTGGCCGATAGGAAGTCGTATTTAGCGGATGCCAGTTCGAGAACTGGAATTACTTGACCCAGCCGGTACGGACATACCTACCGCGATCGGGCCTGTCAGACACGCCGCGATATACCGTCAGCGTAGACGCACTTACGTATCTTACGTGGGCTGTTCTCGCCATGCTCCAGTAGGCTCGCGGATTTTTGTTCATTAACATGACACCATACGCCGCTGGATTGTCGACCGCTAGGCCGTGCCGGGATCAACGTGCACGCGTGTACAGCGACCGATAACGATGGCCAGGATTTACGAGTCGATCCCTGATAAACCGTAAACGTGGCAGATTGTCGGCCGATATCAATGACCGGGTCATTGAGGACTCTTTCGTGGAGGATTAGTTGTAAAACAAATGCTCTGATTTATATGTACAGTTTTGTCTCGATCAAAGGACGGGGTTTCTGACTCGGTCTAAGGTGACCGTTATCCCCCCACTGTTTCTGTTCTTGCCACGACAAATGAGACAGTATATTTAATATACTATATTATGACGAACTGATCGCTCCTCTCTCTTATACGCAGCTGTCCCACTCTACACAATAAGGTAAAAAAGGGAAGCCTAGTAAAAGAACGTAAAGGAAAAGACTCCTTGTCTCGATCTAAGGTGACGCTCGGGCCCGAACTTAGGATATAGGGTAAAGGACCCAATTACTGGCACCCAACCCAATTACTGCCACCTTAAGTTATTTTACTTAAACGTTTGTTTATTCGTTATTTTAGGTAAAATAGCTTAAGATAACAGTAATTGGGTTGAGTGCCAGTAATTGGGTCCTTGACCCTAGATCTTACAAGGGAACATCGCGAACCCGAACTCACCGATTGGAACGCAACTTTGTGGGTTTTTAGAGTGACTCAAAACAAGAGCAACGGTGTGTTTCAATTGGACCCCATCGCCCTTTAAGGAGGTGAAAACTAACCTCAAAATCAAATTGGCACTTTCACTTCTGCGCGTATAACTCTCAAAGTACAACAAACAGAAAAAATTGTTTCAAACAAAAGTTTTGCGTTAAAAAAATTTTGAAAATAGTGTAAACAAAATACCTGAACGAAAAAAAACTTTTTTGAGTACCTTAAGTTAAGAATACCTTCCTCTTCTTAACCTCCAAACATACATATCACGCACATTCGTAATAAGTGCAAGCAGTGCCACCCCGCATCCGAATTCCAGAACCAAGTCTTTACACCGGCCTATGTACCTACCTCGTATTAATGTAGATATATGCGTTTGCGAATTGCTCGTGTAGCAGCACCACGTGCGCTCTCGTGGTGGCCAAGTACGGGTAATGGGGTTAATGAGCAGGAGAGAGATCTTTTTGTTGGCTGAAAGCTCGATCGAGTGCCGATGCTAATCCTTCGTTCGCAGATTGCGTCGACGAGGAGGTTACGCCTCGGCTGAATATTCATGCTGTTCGCCGGTAGATCGCTCGCGTGCTTCCGAAGCACGCCGCGAAAGCAGCGCTATCGCCATCTCTTCGATACGCTCGTGATAATTGCCGGCCAATAGCCAGAAAAACTGGACTCCGTCGGTGAATCTTCAGATTATTATGAATTATTTATTTCCTCGATTGCGCCTCGCTTGCATCCAAATGAATGTATTAAAGTTTTGCTGCTCGCCAGCGATCGTTAATGTAACGGTAGATCCGTTTAGTTGTCACGAGCCGTGATAAAGGTCCGACAAAGCGCACAGCAAGAGTAAATTGCGGCGGCTAGCTTTCGCGTTTTTTCTACGCAGCCTGCTCCTAATGAATTCACGTGTCGCGAGCTAGAAAGGAGCATCGACGATCGTCCGTACCGGTAGCGGCCTCGATGCACTCCCGGTTTACATAATAAACAACGTCTACGTCATTGTTTAGGGTTCTTCTTGATAACCAAGACTGTTGATAGAAAAAATTAACTTTGGGGGAATTATTTCTGTTTCAATATCAGGTGATAGTCGACCGAAGCATTCAAAGCGGAAATTATAGCGTAAATCATAGTAATAGATGCTCTTTCAAGATATACACATACTAGTGCAAAGTTGTGCATGTTCATATCGTTTAAATATAAATGAAAACAATAATCCTGAAAAGTAGAAGATTTTTTAAATAGCAAAAATGTTAACACTTTTAGTGGCGGAAGGTTTTGACAAATGCTAGTTTAAGGTTGCTTCTGCTGAGAAATCTTTGCTTAACTTGCCCTACACTCGCAGTCTACACTTTTGACAATTTCCAGAAAACAGTGCAAAAACAGGCCCAGGCCAAAGTATTAATCTTCAAGTAGTAAAGTGAAATGTTCATTAATTAATGTAGCAAAAGGTTAATTGGGTTCATCAAAGCGATATATGGAATATGCAATTACTAAACCACAAATAAGTATAGCACAAGGTTCAAGTATTTTCATGCCTTTAGAAAATTAGTGTGCTCGAAGTACCAGTCTCGCTTAAGCTTCAAATTCTTCCCCAGCAAAGGATTACTATTGGCATAGACCAATAAGCCGGAGGTAGTATAAGATAAACTCTCTGCAGGAACGATGACTACATTAACAACTATTCCTGGTTTCTGTCTTTATGATCGAAACAGCTACGTGAGAAAGAATGCAACACGGAAGCTGGAAAATCCTAGTAACGCTCTCCCATATAGATCATGCGGGGATGCCGTGCATTCCATCGAGCGATTCGAATAAATTAATAAACATGACCAAGAGGGCGGGCGATCAAGGCGCTACTGCGGGCTGCTGGATTCCTCGCAGCCTCGAAATCCCACGGGAGACGGTAATCGGGGGAGGTGAATCCTTTCCAGGATCCCATCAGACATACCGAACGCTCGCGTTCGTTTATGGACCGAGCAGTTGCATAATGTATCGACATTTTCGCGTGAGACTCGCCGCGGTTCCGAATGTTATCCTCGCGTACACCAATCCGCGCCCGTTTCTACGCTCGTGTGCCGCGAACACGAGGGCTAGTTTCGTTGTAGATGCGCGTGTTTGGTCGCGTGTGTACGCTCACCAACGCGGCCAGAGAAGCGCGGCCAGAGTTGTTCCTCGGTCGAGCAATTTCTTGATGCATATTGTCACGCGTTGTTAAGCCCCAAGAGCACCGCCATTACGGCCAGTCGGGGGATCAACGGGCGGCGGAGGAAGACGAGGAGGAAGAAGGTAGCTGCACGTTCTGCCAGCTACCGGCGAGTCGCTACCGCATCGACTGGCTGATTAGTTAAACTGCCAGCATCGCCTCGGACTATTATTGTTTACGTAAGGGGACGATGATCGCTGCATTCCCGCGGAATTCGGAGTATTCCTGGTTGCTCCATTTCTCTTCTCTTCTTCCCATCATGCGATCTCAGTACTTAGTGTTGAGTAACAGGTGTAGGTAATGGGGCGATTTTGTAATTTCGGGACTTACTTTCTGCATTAAATTGACTCCAATTGGAGATATGTATATTCGACTCTATTGATATCAGGAAAATGGAACTGGATATTTAGGAAATAGATTTCACTACAAACCTGTTTGAAATAGAAAAGGATCACTGCTTGTTTACAGATTACCTTATTTTATTTTTGCGTTTCTAACAAATCTATAACTTTGTTATAGGTAGGCAATCTGTTCAGATTTAATGTATGCATATTAGTAAAGACCATTGACTTATTGCATTCAGGATGTCCCAAGGGCATCCTTTATTTAAGAAAGCTACAAGTCGCAGCAAGTTCCAGCAAACGTAGCGCGTCAAAACAAAACGTTCGCGAAGTCGCGACCTTTCCTCGCCCTAGCGGAGAGTCTTTCGAGACCAACGTGGAGGGGCTAAGCGTGGCCCAGGCAGTTAGTCTCACGAGGGCAAGCAACAATACAACGATATTCCAAATACATAGTTATAGTATTTATTATCAAGCGTTATTATTTTTACCGTACCCATAACCCTACAAACGCAATAATCATTTAGAAATATAATTTCTGATTTGATGTCAAAATTCCAAAAGAATCGATTATTAGAAAAGAGGAAACTGATGGAAAAGTGTGACTGGGACATTTCTGAGTGACAAGACTTGTGCCAATGTCAGCTTCTACGTTTAAACGGCGAGACAGCAATAGCAATTCAAGAAAACAATGGAACGTTAACTGTTTTGCCACATACTCTCGAAACAAGTCCATAGTTAGAGATCGACGTCATGTGACATAGTGAAACAAGACTGAAGATTAAACGAACAAAGCAGAAGAACACACTGACTGCGTTTCGCGAAAACTGAGAAATCCACAATGTTTATAATAATAATCCCCATCAGCCGAAGATCTCGACCACACGCAAGATCTTTTCCCTCTGTCTAGGCGAGTACAGTTCCCGCGCTAGTCGAAGCTCGTTCCCTTCTCAGGCTTTCGTCATCTAGCGCCGACAGTTAAGTTCGGTAGTCTCTAAAGAGTGGTCGAACAGGGGGTTAGTTAGTAAAGCGCGCGGCTGTTCAGCACTGCCATAAACAATGGTTTTAGCGAGTGCGTATACACAACGCGCCACCCGGGTACGGGCCGACTCCCACGGTTACAGACGGAACAGAGTCTCCTCCGAACGACTCCGCGGAGCTCGGTCTTTACGTGTAGTTTGCCCGTCGACGACTCACCCACTTTGCTTTATTTAAGGCCGTTCGAGTCTTGCACCGACCGCGCGTTGCCTCCTTTCTCCCTCTGTCGAACGATCGTCCAGCTTTTACCTGACGTTTACTCGGCGTTCTAGCTACATTCCAGGGTCCATTAGGAGGGCCCGCGTTGGTAGCACGAGCCCCCCTTTGACTACCCGAATGAGTGTACAGTCGAGAGAGAAGGTTACCGGTCTTCATGGCTACGAGCTAAACAATCATCCTCGTCCTCATTTCCGATAAGTTCCTGCTTTTTTGCTACCCCTGGAGAGCGGCTCCGGCATCGCTGCGCTTTGCCTTCTTGCCAGATCACCGTACAGTTTTGACGTTACCCTTTTCTTCTTTCTTCGAGCCAGAGCGGGAAGAACGATGATCACACCGTTCTCCGTTTAGATGGTTAGCGTTATTTTGCGATGCTCCTCGACTCCGCTACGGGTTGTCGCGTCTTTTCTTTTCCCGATACTGCTTCGAACGTTGAGGGAACTGAAGTAGGTTGAACTTCGGCTAATCGAAGTGAACGAAAGATTTTTGAAGCTTAAATGACGCTGGAAAGCTAGACCTTACGGCTTAAACCAAGTGATTCGCGAAATTCCCGCGAACGCGGCTGAACGCGGGAGCTGTTTCTTATTTCATGGATGACCGACGAACGTTCAATGGCAATTGGCTTATGCGAGAATGCCATTCCAGAAAGATTTTACGCCATGCCTGTATCGCGATTTCCGTCGCAGGAACGGAAGATATTGCTGGTCTTATTTACTCAAATCTTATTCATAGTTCATTAATACCGTTTAGTAAATTGCTGCCAGATGAATTGAAGGCACTTTGGGGATTCAATTACAATCTAAATGCAAGTTTTCGTCAAGCTTTTGTAATCGCTGCACAGAACAGCTTTCTACATAGGTACACATGTACGTAAAGAAGTAATATTTGTTTTAAAGTTGCATGAACGTGTCAAAGAAACTACTTAAATTAACTGAAAAATCAGTTAATTGTTTCCTCTGCGGTTCCTTGTTGCTACTCAACTCTACATTAACTTTTTGTATTCATATGTTGACTTAGACTTGGGATCATAATTTGGCTTTAGTAGTTTCTATATGCCACAGTAGATATATGAGACACAGCACAGTCCGAGTTAAGAAATGAGTATAATCATGGAAATGATTGAAGATTTCAGGGAATAAAAAATCGAAATAAGGTTATTATCAGTCAGTGATGAAAAGCAATAAATGGACGAGGCTATTTATTACATGTGTTCTCCACATCTTCTTGGAAAAATGATTAATACGTTGCAACTATAAAATACTAGGTGGAAGATGGCAAAGCATTTATCATTGTAGCACTCGCTAAAGGAAGTCTAGTCTGTACCCTGCTAATACAGCAATACAGCGAATTACGGAAAATTCTGTAGACGTTTGCCCAGGAGTACAAACAATTACAGAGCACAAAGGGCTTCTTCTTGAACGTTATGAAGTTTGAATTGGACGAGTAAGCTACTGGTCAAAACTCCAACCCCTGTCTCCTGAGACATCAAATCACCGCTTGGAACCTGTTTCATGAAAACCGTTTCCACTCTCTTGCCTGAAAGTCGCTAGGAAAGTAATTCTCTAGCCGGGCTGAAATCTCGGGCTGGATCCACATCTAGGTCGGGATCTGGATCTATATCGATGGCAGTACGGGCGAAATGACGCTTCATTCATCCTTTCATTCATCCAGGAATCACTAGTGGCTAGCGGCCCTCTCCGCGTCGGCCTTCTTGGGCGTAATAAGCAAAAAAGACCAGGCCGCCAGGCTATTACGCGGAAAGGCACGAAGAAATCATCAACCGCGGGCGTAAAAAGCGTGGCAAAGGCAATTCTACCGCGGTTGAACCGCCGAGACTTATTTTTCTGCCACTCTGCACGCCCGCGACACGGTGCCTTTCGTCGATTGCTACTAGATGCCCGGCATTGTCTACGCTATTCTTGCGCCGTTCATCCGCCCAGGTGGGAGGGAATCGCCAATCGAAACTGTGTTACCATTTTCTAGAGAGAATCTAGCCGTCACTTGCACCTGCACTGCCCGTAATCAAGGGGAAAAAGGAAGCACGACGGGGCGTACGCTTCGCGCTCGGCATTTTCTTCACGGGCATTTTGCTTCTTTGCACCCCGGAATCTTTGTTCTCCGCGCTGCTGATCGGGTCTTGCGATCGAATTCATTGCTCGGATCGTATTGCATAAAATCCAGGGGAAATCTTGCCCAGGATTATGAAATCAAACTCTCGCATCTTCATATTTTGTTTAAAAATTGATTTTCGTTGATGAATATTAGTTGGTACATTACGAGAGACTTACTTTCAAATATGGAACGAAATGAGCTACCAGCAATTGATTTCTTTAATGAAGTTGAACACCTAAAGTTTCTACATTCCTCTGTAGGCATTAGAAACAGGGAACAAGGAGAAGTCTGAAATGTCAATGAGGAAGCTTTAATTTTCTTCAATGCTATGTAGTGTTTGAAGACTAAGTAAAAACAATACTTCACATTTTAAACAGTTTAATGCCACTTCTGTCATACCACGTGTGAAAATTAATTTCACGAGTTACACTCACTGCATATATTACTACTTAATTAATCTCGCCCATGACCAATATTGGTATTCCTTAAGACTGGCGATATCTCCTACTTCTTTCACAGATTTACACTCATTCGTCTTGCATAGCTTGAATTTCAAATAATTACACGTAAATAGAATTTATTCCTGAATTTGTCTTCTATATTATCTAACGTCTACGTTTCAGAAGGAGACGAGGGGTTGAGCAGACGCCTCGTCCAGATCGACAAGGTGTTGTCCGAGGCGGAGGAGGGTGGCGGAAGACGAGGGTTGGAAGGAGGGTGGCGTGCTATGATCAGCATGGAGCTTCCGGCACACACGACACAGCATGGTGCTCTTCACCTGGGGGTCGGTGTCGGGGTCAACCCAGGTGACCCAGCCGGAAGTGCCCTGACCGCCATTCATCCACATCCTCAGGACCCCCTAGCCCTCCACCATCATAATCATGGAGCTACAACACCCGGAGGTATGCACGAGGAGTCCAAGAACAAACGTATGTTTCTTCTTACGAATCCAATGTCAGTTCTCTATTTTTAAAATAAAAATAATGTCGCAGAGAACAGTCGCGCGGAACGAAAGTTAAGCAATTTCAAAATGTGCAGTACCTATAAATCCAGTTTAGATACTTACAGAGTATCACATTACATAAGGACTTTTTTCTGCGACTATAGTGTATTTAATTACTTGCTAGAGAATTACTTTAATTACGTATTCGAATACTAGATTTTTGCCTCTCGATTATTAAAATATTTCGTTCTCGGATTAAATTTTTCATGGATGGTAAAATAATTAGCTGCTTAGTGTAAACAGAATTTAATACGACATCTTCATTCCTTGTTATTTGTTCCCGGAGCAAACGAGTTTTGACACTTGTCACAAGGGATGCCCGATCGATGTTTTGTCGCAGTAATTGGATGTCTTCTTGTCCGCGTTGTCGAGTCGATGTCCACAGAGTAAAAAGTACCCACGAGTAATGCCGACACTTGTATACTGGTTCTTCACTTGCCACTGCGTATCAACATACTCCTAGATATTCCTGAAATTGCTTTCTCCACTTTTTTCGCTTGATAGAACTCCCAACTTATCTTTGCATACAGACGTGTCCATATGATATTCAAAATTTTCAACCTCCATTATTAAGTGCAGGCAAATATACAAAATATTCTTTCAATAACAAATACTGCCAGATAAAATTCTACTATATTATTATAACTTTTATTTAATCTTTTTGATTTCCGTGACTGTCGATACCGATTTTGAGGTAATATTTCTGACATTACATTACTGCACATCTAAATGCGCACGGTGATTTTTCGTATTACTTCTTAATTGTGAGTCAAAGAGTGACCAAAGAAATCGCCTCTTTTTGGTCCCACGATTTTGGTACTGAATTTTATGCCAAACGATACCTTATGATGAGACATCACATGATCACAAGGTATCGTTTGGCATAAAATTCAGTCCCAAAATCGTGGCACCAAAAAGAGGCGAAAAAGGCCTCATTTTTGGGTGACTCTTTCAATGGTGACAAAGTGTAGCGAGTTTGACAATGGGCTTGGACTTGTTCATTCTGGTACAGAGTGATGTACTGTACCATAAGCGTGCATTCCTATGTAGAATACGATCCACGCCATACAGACTATGCATCTTTCTCCGTTAAGGATAGGAATACATGTATAGTAGAGAGGAATGTTGTATCGATTTGACTTCTTTTGCAAATACTTCACTACGTTTGGCATGTGTACAGTCGTTTTTGCGAAAGTGCAGCCATTATAAACTGAGCCTACGAAAAATAAAACACCAGGATCGAATTCTTGGTAACCACCGATAATTACCATATACACAGTGGGCAGAGGCACAACGATATATTTTTCGCCGGTGCTGAAACGATGCAGCGACAGCTAATAACACGGTCATATTTTTCATGTAATCTCAAGCCAATAGGAATGTTGCACCAGCAAAAAGGTGGAGGCACGTGCTTCGCGGAAAGGCCGCGATAAATCTTCGTCCGCGCCGGCCGACGCTTCTGTCACGATCATGTCCGATGATGGTGCCATCACGTTCGCTGAGTCAACTTGGAATTCCGGAATATGTACTTACTTCGATCGAACTTCTGGAGTCCGGGCTCCGAGACTGCCCCGCGTAAAATCGGCAATCCTTTCCGCCATTGCGTAAGGACGAAGGAACTTGGCAGAGGAAACTTTACGATCAGTTATCCATCTTCTCAGAGACGAATAGATCCACTTTCGGAAGTGATTTGTCAATTTGCAAGACACTAGGGATGATTTACGATGCAATTGTCTACTCCACAGTGCAGTGCAGTCCGTCGAAGAAAATTTGATCGGTTGAGTTCATAGATTTATTAGCTTCATCAGGTGTAATTCTTTTTTGCTTGGACGGGGAGGAAGGAAAATAGAAATGCAATGTTTTAATGAATCATACCTCACATTATAGGTCTTGATGAATTGTTTAAGATACAATTATATTACTATTCACTCATTTTCGAAACAAATGATGTTAAAGACGTCTCGTGGAGACACGAGAATATTTGACATGTAACAATAAGGATATGTTTCGATGATACGATCATAGATTGTTTGACTAGAAACTACAAGCTAGACAGGTTCGAAGTTTTTAGTTGTAGATTGTCCGTGATACCTATTTACAACTTGGTTCTTCTTTATTTCTTCATGGTCTATAATCATATCCATCACTCGAAATCATACACATTTTTTCTCGGGCACGTGTTTGTATTGCTAGAAGCTCGATGATGTTAGAGGCCTCATCCAAACGCCAGAGAAATAGCTTCTATGGTATTTCGTTCGCTCTTTTATTCGTATTAAAATATTTATAAACTATTTGTATGGTAAGAGAGTTAAAGCAATTGATCGTTACCTTGGAGGAAATACCATCTGCAGGCAAAATTTCTTCATTAAATTGTAATGATAGGCTAGTTTCATATTACCGTGGTATCATTAAGACTATACTCTCTACTAGTGCTTATCGGTGCATCGATATCGACTTAATTGAATCTTACCCTTGCGGGACATCAGTTCAGACGATACACGCCGATCCTTCATCAAAGACCGCCAGAATGAGAGCCGCGTGAAAGGCCTCCTTGTTCCGTACGGAACAATTGAGTTAGCTGAAGTTGCTCTGAGTTCCTTGGCAATAATCTTTTCGAGAACATGTACACGTATACACGGTGGCACTTGCTGCTTAGGTAATATTCACCCTCTGGCAGTTGAAAAAGGCTTCGTGTCGAGTTGTACAATTTTGAATACCGTTGATTATGAAATTAGAAAATAATTGGTAACCAGTAAAAGTGTAACAGACTGTGAAGGAGTCTAGACTAGCAGTTGATATTCTTTGCAGCTGTAGAAAATGGCAGGTTCTAACATTTCTTGTCAATTATGAAATTCTGAAATGAATTATAGAATCGTGATTTTGATCGAATTTCAGTGTAAAGGAACATGGTCCTTGATGTTTCATGCTGAAATTGTTTCTATTATGTGTTCACATCACATTATTTGTAAATCAAAAATTTCCAGTGTATACGGAAGCAGTGAACAATGTTTAAATCTATAGTGCTGGACACTATTTTATGTTGATCGGTCACGCGAAAAGTTAATCGAAATTCCTGTAAAGTAAATAGTATATCATCTGGTACATAAATGGCATTGTTTTAAATGATCAATTATTAGTTACAAGAAAATGGCGCATTGTTACAAATTTAAAAATTAGTAAACAAGTGACTATTCAAAGCGATGAACTTTACCGTCAAAAAAATTTATCGCAATATATTAGCCCTCGTTATAAGTATTCTAAACTTGTATGTAAATTTCGTGTATTCAAATTGTTTTCTCTGTTTTATTTACTTCTTACATGATTTGTAAGAAGATTGTATATGCTTTTTCGTGGGCAGTTATGTTTCAATTAATGTATACATAATCATATATTCGCCAAAAAATAGTGTCGAGCACTATACCAGTCGTTAGTTAATAATTTACTTAAATAGTACTGTAGGGGAGAATGGGTGATGGCGATCACTTAAGCAATAAGTGTAATAAAACCAAGATATAAGGTGCATAATATTGCACCAAGAAATTGCTTCAAGAAATATCTTGAAAATGATTTTTTTGTAAACTTAAACTATCAACCTATGCGTAGAATACGAAAATAATTAATATTATATTGATTTATTCAATAAAGTTACAAAATACAGAAAAAAATGTGTTTTACCGCCCTCGTCCACACCTGCGGGTAATAACGGTCACGTTGCGGGCGATTAATTTAAAAATTTTCGCATGTGTATCCATCCGCCGAGTCCCATCCACAACATTCAGAATGAGCCGAGAGGCCCCACGAGATGTATCAAAACCACATTTCATTATCATGGCCAAACTGATAGCAAATAATTCACTTGTACACTGTTTTTTCATGCGTTTCGGAAGCCCAATTGACTTTTCCAGTTGTTCTGGGGCGTATTTTAGCCATCTACAGAATAAAATTCTTCTAATGAAGAAAGATATTTTTATTCTACACTGGGTAATAATGGTAATCACGTTGCGGACGGTAACTGTCAAGCGACCATCACTGTCCGCACACGTTTTCATTAATAAAATTGAAGATTACATAAATAAATTAAATATATTTATATTAAATTTGATTCTAATCCATTGCCTTGATAGTATATCTGTATTTACGCAAAGTTGAAATGTAAAAACAGCTTCAAAATTAGTATTTATCTTTTATGTGGTGCATACAAAATATAATATCAACGACATATAAAACACAAATAGGGTTGTTTTTCTTAGTTGCTTAGCAACGATTAAGGCGAGGTCGTTCGACAATATAGCGAATGATGTCGTGGAACGTAAGGAAAAGAAATTGTAAATTTCGGACATGCTGTTTTATAATAACAATACTGACCATCATTGCCCATTCACCGCGATTGCCCCATTCGCCCCTAATAATAAAATACTAACTGAGTAAGAATATTGTTTGAATAGTACATATATCATACATGAATATAATTATACATAGGGTGAAAGCACTAGTAGTCGACCACCCTCTAGTAGTCGACCACTTTTATTGTTTAGCTTAAAGAAATAAGTACTGAAATAAAGAATTTATTAAATGACAATTTTATATTATACTTTGAATTTCCAACTTTACAATACGACAAAAAGCGCCCTTCATAGGTAAAAAAATAAATGGTTTTAAAGTGATTTGTAAACTCATTTTGATTCTACATGTGTCATTGCTGTTTTCTAACCCGAGAAGCATAAGTGTGCTTTGAATAGAAACGACAAATGTAATTCAGTACTATACATTTTTTACTGGAAAATTATGCTATTTCACTGAAAAAGCATCAACAATTTTATATGAGCTACAAAAATTTAAAAAAATGGGATAATTTATTTATTTATGGGAGGTCGGTAACTGGATCATCATTCCCTTTCAATTTTCAATAGTCGACCACAGCGGTCGACTTCTGAAGCTAACTGATTCACAATGAATGCTAAAAGTCGACCACGTATTAACTATATATAATTGTTTCTTGTATGTATATTCGTTTCTTATGGATTAATGTTCTTCAAAGTTTATATAATTTATTTATAGAATACAAATACCCACTTTAAAAACTTAAAATTTGTTACTGCTTCCTATCTTAAAAACGTAAATTAATTTACATTGGAAAAAAAATAAATTCTATTTCTTATTAAAATTTTGATAAAGTTTTTAAAAGAACTTATTTTAGTTACGCATTATTCCTGTCATTATTAATTATTTACTGATGTTGCACATTATATTTAAAAATAAATTTTAGTTTGTAATGCGCACATAACCTGTTTTGAATTTCATATTAAAAAAAGTGGTCGACTACTAGCTATCGGACCGGTCGACTTTTAGAGTTAAGCGGTCGATTATTAAAGCATTCGGACACTTTATTTTTAACGTTAATTATTTATTTTCCCCGAACTTTCCTACTAACACAAAATATTTAGTGATATATTAAATACATTTGAATTACTTCAATACATTTTATATATTTTATAACATTGATTGTTTATTTTTTTTCAGAACTTTTCGTTCGAGTTTAGCTTTAAGTGGTCGACAACTAGTGCTTTCACCCTACCAAGTCCTTTGAACACGTTTAGTGTGTAAGGAAAACAATCATACTCACTCCTCACGTTTGCTGCATTTAATATTAGTAAAATAACAAATCCTTTACGTTACAACACAAGGCTCTATGACAATAATGCATATTCTGTAATGAGAGACCATTATTTATTGTTATTCCCGTTATAGCACTTCTCAATGAAGTACCTACTACTAATCCTCGAAAATAGAATTAATTTTGCTGCGGTAACAAAACTGTACTGCTTCCTCTAACAATAAGTGATAACTTGTACATGGCTTATCTATATTAAAAGATTTTTATACGGTTCTATGTATTGGGAAGTGACATGGGGGCGGGGCCTGACCAAAATGGCGCCGAAATGGGTACAAGATATATGCGATATTGTACTTATTTGCGAAAATGTTCCTTTCTATGCAAAGTATATGTGATTGGGCAGGTTCAAATCCTGTCCAGCCGGAATTTTATACAACGGCACGAGAACTTTCTCGCTTCTACTTTCGCCACCAGATGTCATGGTGATGGATGTCACTTCCCAATACTATAATTGTGATGATGCTACAGTCAGGGGGCCACAAGAATGGGCATGTCGCGAGAGGTCTCATGAAGTAAGAGGATCGGTCCTTGGCTCCGCCTCGGAATAGTTATCTACACAACACACCGGTATTAATGTTTCGTGTGAGTGAGATAAGCATGCCAGCCAATAAACGATACTTTTAGCAAATCACGTGCGTAACAAAGGATGGAGACAATATTTCAACCAATACGACTTATATTCCATTTACTTACTTACGTACTTTTTGGTCTTCTAAAAAATTCTATAGAACACTAGAGTTAAGAGATCAAGTGTTATTGAATTTATTCATCAGTCTGAATAGATCGCATACACCTAGTCAATTCTACGAATGCTGCCTCTGTACATACACGTACAAGCGTGCATACAACGGACTACGTGGAGCAGTAGTTCTCCGGAAACAGTGATCAGAACTTGGACACTCGCCGCGGTCGAGTCGCGCACAGCTATATAGTCGTTCCGGAGGTTGAAAGGGAGTGATGCTGGTTAAGGAAGATGAAAGGCTGCCGCCGTGGCAGCAGTCACTAAAGCGGCATGAGCCGAAGTAAACGAGGGAAAGGGAGAAAGAGAGAAAGGGAAAGAGGGAGAGAAAGAGGAGGAGATCCAGGAGGGGTCGTTAAATCTAATGATATCAAGTATTTGACAGAAAGAGCCGCGATCAGTTCGGAGACCCCACACGCGTGTGCCAACTCGCGTTTCGGGCTCCATTCGCATGATGATGAGTCCCACCGCAATGGAATGACTTTGCAATGATTCCGATGACTTTCCCTGTCCCTTCCATTACTTCACGCAGCCGCACGGCGCTGACGTTAAATGTGAACGGAAATTCCTAACTGGTTTTTCACGTAGATTATGCGAATTTGGCTGAGGTGCTGGTACAGTATAGAGTTTACGAATATGCTTAACACTTAAGTGACCATATGTAGGTACTTAATTCTTCACAACTGTGTTCTAAGATAACTTAGTTTTATTAATGAAAGTTAGTTTTATTCAACATGTAAATATTGTAAGTGACGTTGCTTCATAGATCTAATAGTTTTTCATTTATACTTTGAGAAACACATTTCTTAGTTTTTCATGTTCTATAATTGATCATTTTTAATTAAATGAATATGAATGGCACGACATTAAAAACAAGTTTCCTTTTGTTTTGGTGATTCGCTGAAATGCCCCTTGACATTGCGTGTAATTACTTAAAGGTTGATATTGTTCACATATTATATAAATTATTTACTCCTGTTAATATAGTAAAAACTCGATGTTTCTCAAGTTGACATGAAATGATTTATATTTATTCAGAGATGGAATATTTAAAGACTAAAAAGAATCTATTTTGAATTCCATTCGCATTACCTATACCTTTCTTTTGATTCCTTGCTTTCGTTTTTAAAACGTTTTCTATTATAACTATTCTACATTTTTGTAACGTCAAGTATTTAAACAGTAGCAAGTTTCAGTTTAGTAGATCCAAACAGAATAGTAGGGTTGATCTTCATGTTAATTCGCAAGTACATATGTAGTTATTCCAAGGGAAATTATTAAATTATCAATGCTCCAATCGCTGTTCTGGCGTCAGAGGCGCTCCTGTTAATCATTCTTTGATCGATTACTTATTTATTTGATGGCATTCGGTGTCCCGCGATGCGTTCCCATCAACTAGTCGATATATCAGGCAATTGTATCGGGACCGGTACTAATTGCATTTGCTCACGTTAATGTTAATTGAACCTAAACCATTGCTAATGGAATTCTAAATATTTGTCGTCTCACGCTGAGCCACGTCCGGCTATTCGAATTAAATTGATCACGAAGGACCACCTCGGGGCATTGTACCTGTATCTCAATCGTCAGAGATCGATATCGTTAGTCCCGCGGTCGATGACGAGTGCCGAGGAAGATCGATTCGATAGTGACGGACAATGCCTATATTTCACTGTCAATTCACAATCCTTGGGTTTCCTTAATTCTCCAATTTCTTACCCAATTTATACGGAAAAGTATCACCCTACGATCTAATATCTTTGTAAAATCGTATGTGCGAACTCGTTCCATTCAATCAATCAACAACATACTTTCCTTCGTTATTTACACATGTTTGTAAATTTGTAGATACAATTATCGCATCTCTTAATTTTGTTCCATTTAAATAACTTTGAAATTCCTGGGATAGCCCATAATTATTTGTATTTCACGTCAACCTTTTTCGATATTTGGGATTCAATTAAGTAGGAAACTTTTCACTAAGAAACACTATATAGTAGTACACTTAATTCCTGCAAGTAAGTTTTATCACTATTGCGCTTTTTACATTTCACTGTCCCGTCGAATTTTGTATTCATTAAATTAACATATTCTTGCCACTTTTCGTTTGAGGGTGATGGATGCTTCTTTTATTATTCATTATTATAGTATACAAAAACAAAATTTAATATTTTTAGACAATTTAGAAGCCAGTGTAATTATTGCCACTCAATTCAAAATATTGAATAATTTTAAATTAACCCCTTGCTTGATTATTTCGAAACATTCACGGGCTGATATAGCACGCTCATGTCGATCATTCCGCCATGTTCACATTCGTGCATATCACGTGGTAGATATTCCATACTTTTTGTTCTGTTTGCATTTTTATTTCTGCGTATGTATGATGAGGTTGCATAAGCAATAAAGTTGATCTAGTGCATCCAGTGGAAAATAAAGATAGTGAATTGAACCAAGAACCACTCAAATAATTTATGAAGAAAAAATAAATAAATTTTGTACATATTTTTTTACATTTTAGTGGACTGGCGAGGGGTTAACTCTTTGCACTCAATTTATTTTCAATATTTTTAGGTGTACACTTGTATTTATTTTTAGGGAAATGAATTAAAGTAATTTACAGCGGTAAAATTAAAATGTTTTATATTTATTTTATTTGTTATTATAATAACCCTTTGCACTCGTATGTCATGCTGGAGATAATATACGAGCTCAAAGGGTTAAAATATTGCTGTATTAGAGAACTAACAGTGAAAATTCGACAAATAAAGCGTAGTTCTTTGGAATTTATAAATGAATCTGTTTAAAAACTACCAAGTACCCACCCCAAGTTTATCAAATTGAACGTGTGAGACGTAAAAGCCTCAGTGGGCTACGCTATTAATTTATAGAAAACATTAGTGGCTGAGGATAGTCCGTTCGGTTTCTTTCTATAGAATCGATGTACATAATATATTAAGACGTAAACAGGAAACAGTGCATAGCTATTTGTTCAGAAGCTGGGTTTGAAGCATCTTGTTTATGAGGCAGAGAATACAATTCAACAAGTAACACACAGATCCTCCTTGTGACATTTGTACTATAGAATCATAAGTGATTTTTCAAAAGGGCATATTTCCATTTTTCAGCTTGAAGCAAATTTTGATGGCATTACCTTAATAATGTTAAATTACACCTCCAGTAGCACAAAACACTCCAAAATAGGTTTGATTCCTTTTTGAAAAATTGAAATTAAAATAAATGTTTCATACGAAAGGTCCTACTTCTAAATTTGTTTGATGACATAGTGAAATCATTTTTTAGTCTGAAACAAAACGGACATATTTCCTATACTCATCTATAGGACATTGAAGTGAATTCGAAACAAAAGAATCTTATTTCCATAGAGTTACCTAAACTTAAATTCAAATATGTACCCACTGTCATGGTATCTTTAGAATTAAATGTGGCAAATCAAAGTAATCATAAACATTATATTACATTTTGAAAATGGCAGAAAAGATTGTGCAAGTTCTTAATAGTGGAGGAAGGAAAGATAGATCGATAGACTTTGCTCATTTCCAAATGGTTTCATACAAAAGATTTTATTTTTGTAGTTTCCATCAAAAGGGATTATTTCCAAACTTTGTTTGTTTTGAAATACTATTAAAACAATGCCGCTAAATTGAAAACATTACCGTTATCAGATGGAACAATAAAATGTACGTGTAGTAATAAAAGAAAAATTATTATTTTTTTTTAATAAACGTAGGTATCGCAGTTTTTTCCGGTTATTGAAAATTGTTTCCATGTGGAAATGTGCCCTTTTAAAAAAAGCCTGTATAATGGTACAGTGAAAACGTTTAAAGCAAGAAAAGAGAACCGTCAATGAATTGGAAAATAGTACCTTTTCAGTTTTAACGGCGTTTTTCGCCAACGCAATTTGTATCAAACGTTTCGATGTGCAATACCTACCCATGAAGTATGTATACCGATTACCGAACGAGCATTAATGACCGAACGGTGCTCTCAACTACACGAAAGGAAAAAAGTAAAAGTTCGCGGAAACGCAGGCGGCTCTAGAGTATAAATTGGGTTCCTGTGCTCTGCAGCTACTTCTTTCTTTTTTTGGTGTGTTTTTCGATTTTCTCGCGTCGAGTACCGAGCGACAATGTTTTAATTGCGACTGGAGAACACGCCGGCCGACTGCATCGGCGGAGTCGGCAATGGTCGATCAGGCTTCGATTATCTCTAATGGCGCGTGGTTATCCAGTTGCATTAATTTGTAATTAATACTTGGGTGTACGCAGAGACCGCCGCGAACGGCTCGCGTAATGCCACGGAGAATTATATGCTTTACTAACCTTACGATCCTATCATTTCGCCTCGTGGAGACCGCCGTCCTGTTTTGCCTCGATTTTGTAATCTTGCCCAGTCGATCGGTTCCCCGCTCCACCACCACGGCAGTCTGGAAAATGTTCATCGTCAAATGGATTTGTGCTTGTTGGTCGAGTTGAAAATTGATCGTTAAATATAATGCGTGTGAGACATTGGGAAATCCAAATCCAGGTCTATTGTTTGTTCGATAATTCCATTACTAATTAATCGAAACACACCATCGATAAATTCTTTCTTTCTATCGTCGAATATCTTACAAAAGTATCTGCCACATATAATATTAATTTTGAAATTATTGCCAAACAGAAACAGCTTTTCGTGTCCTCACTGAGTTCGTTGAGATACCGCTTATCAGTGGTTTCAGTGTAGTATTTACATTTACCAGCATGTAAACGTGAACGTCGCAAATAATACTATGTAATAATTATATAAATATTTTGAAATTGTACCTATTTCTTTATTTTTATAATAAAGACATTTTTTAAAAGTAATCCCAATGAAAAAAAGTTTGGGAAAGCCTTCAAAGTATTCATATGGTTAAAAATAATAAATATAACTGTTGGCCAGTTGTCCTCTTATAAGTTATAACAATAAATGAATAAGACAATAAAATAAAGTTATATTTTTTAATCAAAAAGTTAATAAAAAACGAATTTGGAAAAATATTGCGGATTAAAAATTAATAACAAAAATCAAAAGCTGATATAAGCGTGGCTCAACTATTATAAACTCAAAATTTAGCAAACTCTAGAATTAAAATAAGTTTAATGAAAATATAACACCCGTCAAATTATTGCCCCATTGCATTGTGCGAACTTTTGCCCCCACAGCTACTTTTACATTGTTTAATCAATCCTTTTATCTGTGAGGAGAATTGAAAACTTCTATTAGCACTTTTTAATAGAAGAATTTCAGCTCTTTCAGACGGCATATTAATTAAAATATTTGCTGATCAATTTATAGGAATAATATTGATTCCCAAACATGAGAATATTACATCAGAACTAACGAATTCAGTACTTACCGCATTGTAAGACAACAAACCGAAACACAGCTACGAAATTCAACATTAGTGACTCTACCTTGATTGACAATTGATTGCCAATCACCATTGGCAACTGCCACAACTCAAACCATGAAATTCGCATGGGGCGAACTCTTACCCGCTGCGAACTTTTACCTACCTTTACTCTACTGGAAAATGTTAGCCTACTTATTTCGTTTTGACCATAATTTAACTATGGCATGTTATCAACTTTCTGTCAATATCCCAAATGCTTTGGATTTCTATGGGACTGCGTCTGTTAAGCAACATCTCATCAACTCGACAAAACAGTCAAATCGTAGGCGGTGCTCGATTCGCCTAAACAATTTAGCCAAAGGGAAATGGATAGTATCCGCCATACGCCTTACACAAGCGTTTAACAGCTGTCAGCTTTAATCGAAAGCAGGGAATCACACAAACGCGATAGAAGAATCCTAAGAAATTCGTTATTCTCCTGGATCCCGCAATCTTCTTTTAATGGCCCAAAAAGAGCAAGCCAAGGTCTCCTTTCCCATTGTAACAACCCCGTAACAGAGTGACTGGCAGCACGTAATATTTCGCTGGACTCGTCTGCGTTCGTCTTTAGTAGGAAAACGTTCGGGGTGAGATAGCGACGGGTTATTTATGGAGTTAAATAAAGGAACACAGCGCGATGCCGCGATACCAGCCACCATTACAAATAGGTTGCATCTCGCTGCTGCAGCCTGCTATCGTTCCTTGTTGCAAGTCGTCATGATGTGCAACGTGCAACATTAGAAGCCGATCTTTTTGCGAATGCGGATGCCCGCGAGACGCTTTTGAACTTCGACGCGTTCCTTGATCGGAGACGTATCGACCGTCGATCGGCGAGCCAAGACGGAATACCTTGGATATTCCTTTCAGAAAGAACGTCCAATTGGTAGTTAGGGCGCATCGCCTTTTTATTGCTGAAACTTTTTAACGCCACTGGACTTGGATCCTTGTCACATCGGACTGGGCGAGTCGGTTGTGCTCTGAATTGAACGAAGTTTGATATCGATGTGTTCCAGCTGTCACTTATCTTCCTTATCGAGCAGTTCGATGCCTTCGAGAGAATATTCAATGCTCGCCAAAACGATTTACTGCTTACTCGTGTTTAGTTACACTACACTCTACATTTGTTTTGCTGCAAGTAAAGCACTTCTGTGAAGTTATTTTATCTCTGGAACGTAGTATACAGTCTGCATCATCTGTTACATGAAACTGCTAGTCACAGTAGAGATAGTTAACTTTCAACTGGTTGCACTGAAAGAAAAGTACCTATACTGTTTCTTTAAAATATAATGCTCCATAGAATGTAACAATCTTCTACCTGATACTTTAAGAATTTCAGTAAATATAGGAAAAAAGTACGAAATTAAATTGTCAATAAACGAAATGTTAAACAAGTAACAACTTTATACGTAGATTATACTATTTACAATTGCGTAGGAAATTAGAGTAACAAACATATCTACAGTTATTTGTATTATATAAATGCAGGCCTCAGTACTATTATAAATTTATTTTATTCATTCTGGATTCTGTAATTACTTTAGGTTGACATTGAACTAAAATTCAGCCCGTCCTTGTAATTATACAGAGCGTTCATATCTATGTATACAATGGGCAAGTGGAGACGTCCAGTATGCGTTCAGACATACATTGTTATTTGAACGTTGCACTATGCATAAAGTAAGGGGAGATTGTCGTATAACAGTCCCCAAAATAATTGATATTTAAGAAATTTTTTTAAAATAACTGTTGGTCATAGTGGATTAAACTCTTTTGGAATATAAGGAGATACATATCTTTAAACTTGCAGAAATTTTTTTTATGTAAATCCTTCTTATTATTTATTAATTATTGTGGAATCGTGTCCACCTCATCGACGCTGTACCTAACTCCTGTTGACGGGATGTGTAACACCTATCACATTACGCTAGTATTGGTCCACTTTAAGGGGGGAGACCACTGTAACGGTCCGAAATGTAAGGGTGTTTTTGGGAATTTATTTCAACCAAACAACGCAAGTAAATCAATATATTGCTTAGTATAGTTAATAGTGTTCACATCGAAGGGTGTGAAAATAATTTTTTCAATCAAATTCATAAATCGGTTTCCTGTATACCTACTCTTCGTTAAAATTTGCGTTGCGGCAAAAACATGCTAGTCACGTTGACAGTGCCCAGGCCATATGGTTAATCCAAATTCAAAAAGTCAATAATATTTAGAAACTAGAAGCCTGCCTCTATTACGTGACGATCAAAAAATGTCAAAATTGTAAAAGATTAGAAAATGGCGGACCACTGAAAAATAATCATGTGTTCGGGGTACAAGATTGGGGAAATGTTGATAAAAAAATATAAGGAAGTCGTTAATTAAAAAAAACTGATCGTCAGGTAATAGAGACAGTTTTTCGTACAATAAATGCCCTTGCTCGTGTCAATTGGACGTATAGTTTTCTGTGTAAACTGTCAACGCGGTTGAAAAATGTCATTCTGAGGAAAACGCGTTTCATGTTCCGCAAACACCATATCTCCGTCAATTTTGCGAATTTCTTCATAAAATTTAGAGACAGCATTCTTGAAATGTACGTCTTTCAGGAAATGTAAAAAAAAAACAATCGAATTTTCAGATTTTTTACAGTGGTCTCCCCTTAAAGAAAAAAAAATTGAAAAATTGAAAGAGTTATAGCACTTGCAAGAAAAATTAAACCTTTTCCTTAGTCACATTTTTCATATTATTCTTTATATCGACAAAAAAAAGTATTATAAATAAAAACTAAAATTAAAATTCTAGGTTTAGTACCAGCGTAAATTATTTAATTTAAGAAAATACTCTTTACAATCAGATGACTGTGACAGGTACTACACCTGACGCCAACATGGCCGAAGAGGTTAACACGATTCCACAATAATTAATAAATAATAAGAAGGATCGACATAAAAAATATTTTCGGCAAATTTAAAGATGCCGCCTTATCACCCAATAGATTTTAATGAAATATTAACAATAGTTTTTTAAAAAGAAATCAAGTTTCAACTCTCACTATATAGATGAACGCGCTCGTCGTCAAACTTTACAAACTTTAAGTACGGTTTTTACGAAACAATTTTTCACGCACTGTCGCTACAATAAAAAATTGCAATTCTTGGCCGAATCTAAAAATTCAAACGAGATTCTACAAGTAATTACTATTGCGAATTTTCATACATTCAATTTTTTTTTACGAAACATTTTTGTGCGAAAAAAAAACATGTTTCGGGGACCGCATCGTTTGAACATTTGGCAAGCATCGCCCAGTTGTTTCTTAAAACTGGCTGTGAGTTAGCGTGATAACGACACGTGTGTAATTAAGGAATATCTTTGGTATTTTGATTTTGGATAATCCTGTTCGAAATTATCGTGATGCCATTGCAGGACAGTGTTTTTTAACAACGATGCAGCACGCAATGCATATCAGAGGCAGGGTTGGACAAAAAGGAAATAAAAAAGTTGTTTAATAGTCTATATTTGTAGCAGAATATAGTGCAAAAAGTTTTGGACCCATACATTGTCTACTATTTTTTAGAAAAAATCATAAGAGTCACCTATGTTTTCGCCCGATTTCACCGGCTAGTGCCCTTAATGTTAATGTTAATGTTGAATAGAGTATTAGATGTGTATTATTTCGGATATCTGTTGATCTTAAGAGTACAATCATTTTACTCGTCCAAATTGGGTTACAAATGTAGGTACATATTTAAAAACACGTTGTTATTCAAAAAAGAAGAAAATGTGGCTAGTATGAAATACATATGCCTACAAACAAATAGATATCCAGTCTTTTCACTTAGAGCAAGGTGTCTCGCAGATGCAATCTTGTCAACCAGTAGACTTTTACCGATAACCCCCCTCTTCTCCCCAAAACCATCAGCAATAAAAGGATGGTTCGTAAACCGTTTAAACGCACTTAATCTTCACCAACTCCTGATACATCCGGTACGGTGGCAGTAATAAAAAGAATAACGCAGCGACTACGCTGCACCAGGACGTCTAAGCCTACACTCCTACACTCGTGCATACATATGTATGTCAACGCTCCATACATACACACACGAGATCTAAACAACAAAAATTTACATTTTAAAGCCATCGAACCGCTATTTTAATTACAGACTGTTCCTTCGACAGAAGTCAGATTCTAAAAAGAAGGTCTTATCTCGATTAGTTTCAGGAATATTAGTTACAAGTTTCCATTTGACACTCTGTACGACAAATACGTTACTTTATCAGTTGATGGTTAAAGATCGATGCTATCTACCCAGATAAAATTTTCTTTCTAACGGCTCCTGATACCAGATCGTAATTTAACGCTTTGTTTTCTTTCTGTTGAGCAGATGATGGTGGCCACGGGATGAACCAGGACGGTGAGTGCAACAAATTCCATCTTTAGACCTCACGCACGGCAAACCACTTTGACGTTAACGACATTTGGGGCTGGCGCGAGGTGCTGGAAGCATCGAATAAGTTTGGCGTTAACGGGAATCCTGTTATCAGTGATTCCGTTATAATTAAATCCATGCAGAGTGGCGAGGGTTATCTGACGCATTGATTGCTTTATCGGGCGGACAGTTGATCGTGAGAAATAACCAATTATCCTAACACCCGTTCTTATCTCCACTTACGTACCAAGAGGCGCAGCTTCCGCGAGATGTAATTGGTCCGACATACCGGCGAACTTTACTTCGATCCACGCTAGTCACCCGTCTCGATAAATTATCGCTACGCTTCGATCCAACGCAGGCAGCGTTATTAATCGTGATGCCATAACGGTTTTTTCGTATTCGAAAAAGGCATAGCTGCAGGGAGAAATATATAGGTATTCGCGGATCTGTCGCGAACGTATCGCGGTACGAGATCGATACAAAGTTGTATTTCAGCAGTTGAACAATTAATCGAGTGTCTGAGCGTATACAGTAGTGTCGATGGGGGCGATAACATTTAGAATGTCCGCGGTACTTTTGCCTAGGAAGGGCATTAACTCAGAATTGCCTATCTTATTTTCTGTGAATCTGTGATTAGGTACTATAATTATACTTCTATATTTTTTTTCACTGCTTATAAGATTTAATATGCAAGCTGCTAAAAAAACGAGATAGGACTTGTCTCACCACTGAAAATATTATTTTTAATCCTCTGACAATGAGAGCAATGTTAACCATACATTCGAGCCACTTAAGAGAACATGATTTATATTAGGAAGTTTAGAACAGCTTTAACTTCGTTGAATTTGGGGTAGGTGGAAAAGCTGTGTTATCGAAAATAGTGAGTAATCCAGCTATTTAATAATTTGGGTGAAATTGTTTGTATGCTACAAATAAATCATCTATATTTAAAGATTCACCCTAAAGACTTTATAGGAAATACAATTTTTTGCTTGGACAGGCTCTTCATGTACAGGTATAAACCCTTGTTGCACTATTTTCTGGCTTGAGAATTTTTTTATGAAGATTTTTTAGTTAAATCGTTTAAAGATTGCTAGTCAGATATGAGAAGTGTGTCTTCATACCATTCGGTATGAAATTGATGTGGGCCATGAGAACTGCATCGTAAACATGGCCCGCTCCATCGCCGTCTTAAAGAGGGAATCTGAAAAGTTTATTGGGACTGTGAGTAGGGCCCATAGACGGATAAGTTTGCGATACACGTCTGGGCAGCTTCGCGGATTCATCGTGGCAGCACAATGTTCGCATAATTTACGGCAATGACGTAAAAACGGTTCGGTGTGTGTACACGTGGTTCGCCGCGGTAGGTTGAAGGGTGGTGGAGGTAATCATAAGTTTAAAGGGTAAATGGTCGTAAGGTGTGAGGTTAGTGTGAGACCCCTCGAGGTCTCTCGCCACGCTCAATATTCAACAGGTATTTACATTCGCAAATTGTTTACGTCAGCCCACGATGAAATCTGTCAAGATTTCGTTCCCTCGGCAGCTTAACAACCTCCACCTTCTCCGCCTTCTTCTTATTCTTCGGCTCCTCCGCCTCGTGGCGTTCTGCCTTCTTCACGCGCTTTCCGTCTCGTTCCTGGCTCCTCGATGTCGACGTGTTTGGTGCGAGCTGCCCTTTTCTTTCTCGCGTGCACTCTTCCTCCGGCCAGTAATTACATCTGGGTATTAATCAACCGTACGTCGAGAACGAGAACCGCGAGATCTTGATTTTCGCCACTTGCCCAAGCCAAATGGAGCCTCGGCTGACGCAACCCCGAGATTCACGCGGCTATTAATTTATTGGAGATGCCTGGTTAGCGTGGATCGCTTTGATTTACTGATCCTCAAATGTGTAGTAACCATTTGTTCGAATTCGTTTGGTTCACTCAACACAGGAATTTGAGCTTCTTTTTTTATTTTTTCACGATTGCAATAATGATATTATCCGAACTCCTTGCATATTCGTTACCTACGTAGTTCAAACCCTCTACAAAACAGAATTCCTGGCACAAGGGTAGGATATCATAAGAATATCTAATTAAAAAGTCATCCCACCTATCAAACAAATTAAGCTTTCATGCAAACGTGCATATAGTATATTAAAGGAAATACCAATGATAAATAAGAATGTGAAACTTTTTTAAATTGTTTTCACGCTTTTTGTTCATCCACCTATAGATGCTCGCGGGTGTAGTCCACTGAAATTAGGATCTGTCTACGGAATAATTCCCGGCAAGCTACATTTTGACATGAAGCGAAGCTTAGAGTGACTTTGGGCAGCAAAACATGGAGTAATACATACTTATATATCCTTTGCATATCCCCACAGATTAAAGTTTAAATTTATTCACTCTAAGGGGATGAAATTGACCCCTGAAAATCTGGCTATTTTCCGATTTTGTGTTATAACCCGCGAACTGTAAGAGTTGCTAGAACTGTAACATGCTAAATGATAGTCCTAATTAAAAGAAATAACTTTTTCCTGAAAACTTTTTTTCTATTTTCTACAGTTTGCGAGTAATAATACAAAATCGAAAATTTGTCAGGGGTCAATTGCATCCTCTTGGAGTGAATTTGGGCCGCAAACAAAAATTGCGTTGTAATCAGGAGAACGTCCCCTACATATTCACAAAGTTTCATCACTTTTTCGAATTTCTGGGTTCTCGGGATCTTCCCTTGTCAAAAGTATGAGTCATACATGAAAATGATTACCGCTACGAAAAAAACTTATAGAACCTTTTTTGTAGAGAATTTCCTAAGCTATAAATTTTAAAATAACTATTTTTGTCATAAAACTGGTATATAACGAGACATTCGCGAAAAACAGCTTTTTTCACCTTCAACCCTCTGTAAAATTTTTAGAGGATGTCGGATCGATGGGTACATTTGACACATTACTTAAAACGACGCAATAAATGCCCATGCCAAAATTTAGCTTGCTTGGAATTATTCCGTAGATCGGCCATATTTCCATCTAATTTCGCGCTTCACGCTGTATTTACTTCCTACGTACTGTGTACAGATAATACCTATGCCATCATCTAAAGTCCAAAACGTTCATGCGCATGGTAACGAAGAGTGGGTAAAAGTCTCCCACAACACAAAGTGAATAAAATTCCCTAAGCATCATAGTGCATGTTGAACAGCGCTGATTTGCACCGTAATACACACTCAAACATTTCAAGCCAGTCTCTTTAGGTAACTTCAGGAATCAGAGGCAAGCATCAGCTATTCAAATTCGAGACAGACTAGATGTAGGTATATACAAATTTGTGCTAGCGTGATCTTCGTGTGCCATGACCACGTGATTCGGTTTACCATCCGTCCCACCTGCACTTTAAATGGATAACAGAAGCACGGCTACTCACAGGTATTCATAGTATCGGTCAATCGAAATTCGCGCCCTTTCACCGCCGCCGACGCTTGCGCACAGTACCCCGCATGACTCGCCAGCTTTGTTCATCTCCTTCGAGGAGCCATCCCCTGTTAATGTTTATCCTTGATCGGATTAATAGGGACGCGGATTATGCGCCGGGCGTATTTGCGCTCAGTGGTGGCGATGGCGGCGTGGTTATGCCAGGCCGGTCCTAATTATAGCGTAACACAAGCGTACCGTATGCCGCGCTTACGTAATCTCGCGATAATGCGGCTCCAGGCTCCTGCATGCCTCGCCTACCGATCCAAGCATTCGCGCGGCCGCGCCGGTATTATCTACTCGCCTAGGATAATAACACCAGCCACGACGATTCGCGCGCGGTCGTAAAAATCAAGTCGTCGATAGCGCCAGATCCCCTCTCCGATTAGGTGATCCTAGCTGAGAACGCCGGAGAAGCCCACGAAGTGGATGATAACAGAGGCAGCAGATGTCACTGACATCGTCACTGGCTGGAAAGGATAGAGGTTATTCTTACCCAGCGTGAAGACAAAACTCAATTCATTCAAATATTTAATAGAACTGTCTTGAGTATTAGTCGATTCTATGTAGTTTTGAAAACTTGTTCCGATCACTTGGCCCAGGAGAAAGTCATCCAGCAAAGATTGAATTAAGTCGCGATCGGTTAAAATGTCGTTGGAAAAGTAAAAGTTTTATTTTTACGGCAGGATCCAACGAATGGGTAGCTAGTGTTTAGAGTTTCGCTAAGAGAACCTTTGATTCGGAACATATGTTCCGATTAAATAGCACTGTCCAACACGATTTTTGGTCCGCAATATCTGCTGGATGATTCTTGTAGAGTTTATCGCCCTGAACACAAATCCGCAAGCAGAATTGTTTTATCACCGACGGTTTTCAAGAAATTTGAATTTGAAAAAAGGCAAATTTTCAATTTTTACCTCATTTGCGTTCAAACAGTAATTGTTATTCGGTTACTTGTTCCGTCAAATTATTCTATAAACCCTCGCGAAACAACGATATAAATTATTATTGAATTATAAACATTTAAATATGTTTAAACAACGAGCAAATGGAAAAGGACAACTTTCTATATATATATATAAAACTAAGGGTCTAGGAGAGAATCTAACTGCTCCACGCGACGCAGCAGATAATTTTGCTCCAGAAACCATCAGCAGAAGTGGTAAAACACCTTTTGTTTATAATACAGAAACTAAAGAGTTTGGCAAAACGTGCGGCGCCGAAAGTGGTAATCAATGGCGCGTGGGCCGCTCAGCGTCACAGAATCCCGTAACGCGCGTGACTATCACTGTCCGCGTCGCACGTTTTGCCAAACTCTTTCTCAAGTTCAATTTTGTTGGACTCAAATTGAATGATATGCATATACCTAAGCAGTGCCGGCAACATAAAAATGATAAACGACTTTATCTAACCACTCGCTATTAATAGGTACAGTTCTGTCTCTCTAGAGTCGCGTGTGTCGGGACCGGGCGCACGCTATTTGAGAGACGAGTAGTCTATTCGGCTTCCTTTGATTTCACGCGGTCAGAGTGTAAGGTGTGTCACTATCGAGAATGTTTATGAACCTTTCTTCGGCTTTTTCTTTGACATCCGATACCCGATGCCCCGACGCGGCGACTACAACCGAAGTAGTGGGGATAGCTTCGCGCTTATAGAGAATCCGAAAACGCGTGACATTTGAGAGACAGTACTGTACATATAAATGCATGCAGGTACGAAAATATCGTTCCATTCGAGGAAGACGTTCAGTGTGAAGCATTGGTTTTGTCGGATGCTGATACTGGACTCAGTAAATGATGACCGTGCGGAGGAACTAATAACCAGTCATTATTCCCAATATATATTCTAAGTCAGGCAACAAAACCTTGAAAAAAAACAGATAGGGGTAGCGCAGTTGCGTTTAAGTGATATTTCCGTGTAGCCAGCAAGGACTCGTGATGCGTTCATGCTTGATTTCACTGAGATTATCTATTTTACGGCACGAATACGAGCTGACTGAAGTAACGCTGCCTATCGTCTGTCAGACAACGCCACTGCCCTGCACGATTCAGGAAGCGAGGTCGACCTGCCCGTTCTTCTACTACTTCTTCGTCTACTTGTTTCTCTCTTTCGCTCCCGCTGATTAGCAGCAGCATCTCCGATAACATCGATCTGATCGACGACCTTTACGATAACGCGCTATCGAAGAATCTCGGGGCACGATGAGTCATCGAAGGATCTTGGAAGATCGTAATGTTCAAGCGCGTCTCTATTGAAAATGATCTTCGTCATCTGCGCGGAAATTTAAGGATCGTAGGATGGGTTGTTGAAGACTTTTAACTTCATACTTTTTTATAGCCGTTGTAAGATATTTGCTCATTTATTTACTTGCTTATATACAAATGTTTGTCTCGTATTCCTAAGCATGTTAGATGAAATTGTATTTCCTCTACTTCTGGTATTACGAAAAAATATTACATATTTCTCTAAATTCCAGTTTTATGGTGTAGAATTAAATAAGACGGATACGGATGTAGTACTTTCGATCGGCATTAGTTTTGAATAAAAAAATTAGCGATATGTATGAACTTATGAACCCTTCGAAGTCTACATGTTCTAACTTTACAAAAGCTGAGTCATCACACTCTATTATTTATTTTTTATAAATACTTCAATACGCATCAGAAATATGAAAGACGATCCAAGTTTCGAACAATTGCTATCAAAAAATAGAATTATAGAATGAAAATGTATCGCAAATGAAACTCGGTCGAGGTGGCGCTCTGATCGTAGTGCTCTGAGCATGCGCGTGATGACGCCGTGACGTTAAACCAATCAACGTCAAGATGAGCTTGGCTTTGCGCTGGCGTTGATTGGTTTGACGTCAAGGCGTCATCACGCGCATGCTCAGAGCACTACGATCAGAGCGCCACCTCGACCGAGTTTCATTTGCGATACATTCTCATTTTATATTTCTATGTTGACAAAAAATCACTCAATCTATACTTCTTTCTCGCTCTAGCTTGAGTCATTAGTAAACAGATGCGAGCACATTCAAACAGCGACTGAAGTTGCATCAAGGATCCAGAGGGCGTTGTTAGGACATACCTAATGCAGAATTTTAATGTTGATTCCGGTGATGAGACAGAATAATCTTATCTCCATCTGCCTTCGAACGCTTGCGCAAACACGTTCCCACTAGCATGTTTCAATTTTGACCACTTGTTTCCTTAGCCTATTCCTTTTCACGACTCAAATAAAATAGCAGGACTTGTCTAATCACTGATTCAATAACTTAAATATTTAGAAGAAAGTCTGCGGAAAGATTTAAACGAAGAAAGAATTAGTAAAATATCCGTGCTTCGTTACGGTAGAATAATGAAAAAGAATTACTTGTATATCTATTTTTTAAATATTTCTTGTAAAGTAACCTTTGCTTAACGAACAATTATGTAGGTATGTATATGTCGGCATTTAGGCATTTGTGTGAATAACCTTTGCAAGTAAAAACCAAGTTGATATTCAATCGGACCTAAGAGATATTGAGGAATCCCAGAAAATACATTTTACACCATTCACCACCTTAGGGATGGAATTTAAAAAATCCCTTCTCATCGAGTCCCTACGTCGTAAAAGGAATGCCTACACTCTCCGAATTTCATGGTTCTAGGTTGAGTGGTTTGGGTTGGACGTTGATGAATCAGTGAGCGATTCAACGATTTTATATATAATAGAAGATAGATAGATAGATAAAGTAAACTGTTGTCAATAACATCACATCACATCCTTCAACGGCGATTAGTAGCATATTGCTTGACCGCATTTTCTGGCGTGGACCACCGCCGTCAAAACACGGTCCCAAAATATCGTCACCATGCAAAATGCAGGTACTACAGAATATTCAAACGAATCCAGTAAAGTAACGGACGGTTACCAATCGCACGGCTGTTACACAAATAACGTAAAGAATCAATTTTTAAGCTCTCTACAAATTCCCGACACGGTGCTCTATGTTAGAGGCGGGCCGCGGGCCCTCGTCTTGGATCCATAAGCGCCGCGCATAGCCGGCTCGATAAAGCGACACGGGCGACGATATTTAAGCCTCCGATCCGCCATAACTCTCTCGAGGGAGCGTTTCTGCGATTCGACAAAGTAATACGGCCGGTTCAACGAGCTCGCTAATCAACAAAACTGTTCCTGCGGCCGGCTATCCGATGCACACAGCCGGCCGCGTCGTGTACCTGTACACGAGCGGCTCGCGTGGAGTTCTCCTCTCGCACGTAAGTGGTACGTACCACGCCCGCGCACGCGAAAACTCGCTTGGAAACCGGCGGGAAAGAGAGGGACGAGAGCAGAGATAGAGCTCGCGCGCGGAATGATTTGTATTGCTAAATAATCAGCGCCAGTTGTCTAGGATACTGGTTTAATGACACGCGGACGATGGGAGGGGAGGGTGGCTGCGGCGCGTTTAGCAATGCACGTATCCGTACCGGGACGAGGGAGAGTAGTCGGTTCAGCAGCCGTGCCAATTTCGATGGGATAATCGTGTAATTTCTGTTCCGCCGTTCGCTTCCATTTTCTAGTGTCACGAGCATGTAAATTATCCCCCTGACGCAAACGCGCGGAAACGATCGAACGCTGGGTATCTTTGACGTCGCTGACTTTTATCGGCCGTGAAGAATTGCCGACGAACATGCGCCTCGCATAGTTCCAGCGAGTCCCTCCTCGAATGATCGGCAACGCCCGCTTGACTACTTAATATTCGCTGATTTATGCTGTCGACATGTACCCGGCAGGATATCTTATGAAGGAACATTCTTCGGAGAGATTAAAATATTTCATCGGGAAGAAGGAATTAGTAGATTCCGTGGGATGGTTGCGTATGTTGAGATCGAAGGAGGAATCGGTAGTTTCGCTTCGAATTCCATGCAACTCTTCCCTTTTCCTCGGCTCTAACGCGTCTGGACGCCGAGATACAATCGGTACAACTGCTGGTATATACATAGCCACGTGTATCAGCCGCTGGTTCCATCGCGTGTGTATGGATGGCCGTGTGTATGAAGAAGGGTGTGGCTCTGGTTCGCAACGGTACCATCGTAGGTGAACACCTCGACATAAAAAACCAACTTTTAAGCGATTTCGGGCATCCCGATACCGCGGGTAATGCTGTTCCAGCTTTCCGAATGCTAGATATGTTCTTTTGGAAAGGATATCGGAAACACGATGCACGTAATATCAGCTGAGAGCTCGAGGAACTTGAATGTTTTGAAGTTGCTCGTGTTCAGATATTTCAATCTCCAAAACTTTTTAATCTATGACTGAGGAGAACTTTTTGTACTGGCAATGTTTGCCCCGACTGCTTTCTAATGCAATCTAATTCAATTCTTTACTGCTTATTACAATTCAGCTCTATCTTTTCCAGAACATTGCCAGGCAACAACTCGATGATAACTATTAACACTGGTGAATAATTAATTACCTCGCTGCTTGGTCAGTACCAAAAACTAGCTCATCGACGCGGCGCTGTAATCTTTTCGTCATACTTTCACAAATTATTATTCACCGAGCAATTAATTATTAGTGGATATCAGTACCTCGAGAAAATATTGAGCTAATAACAAGATCATTAACATCGAGGTCCATTTATCTCATTTCTAAAACTGTTCACTAATTGTAAGCAACAGTTGTTACATTAATTACTATAACGTGATTGGCGTTGCCCAGCAATGCGTTACTTCGTCGATTAAAAACCTAGAATATGATTCACCCAACAAAGTTGCTCGTCATAAATTCACGCTGTCGGGGTTCTCTCGAAATATACGATTACCTCCTACACAGTGCGTCTGATCAGCAATGAGCCCCACTTAATTCGAAGCCCGCGGTCGTTGCGGAGTACCCCGTTTAACCTGCGTTAGCACCAATAAGTAGCGAGCACGCGTGTGTGCACCTGAATGTGCTCGCTGGCGAACGAATGCATACGGATAACAACCTCGAAGGTATCTGCTTTTCTGCCAGTGTAAACGTCGCTACGTAATGCCCGAGTAGTACGCAGAGATACTTGCGCAAACAACAGTCGGAGGAAGTGCAGTTGCAGCAACGAGCGAGTCTGAACGCAGGTTTCGCTGCCTCTTGTAATAGCTTCAAGCCATTGCGGGCGTATCAAACTCCCGTACAGTTTACGCGGACTTCAATGAAACACAGTAAATACACTTTGCGAATTTTTCAGTGCTAACAAGATCAAGGGCACAGTTGCTCATATCGGTGCTTGGATGGCAGTTCAATCTGTTATGGAAGTCTTTTAATGAAAATAAGCCCCATCTTCTTCGGTATAATGTAAAATCAGAAAAATGATTTTGGCATATTCCTGATAAGAATACCATAGAAATTGTTCACTTAAAATTTTTAGGATTTAGATTGATGCTTTAATTAATTAATGCTTGACGCTACGAGAATTCGTGCGATTTTACTGTTATCATTTAAAAATACCTATTTAACGATAAGTACACTCACTAAAGTTCTCAGTTTTAAGGAAATGTTTAAAATAACATCTAGCAATAAAACGACTGGTCCGCGGTGTGTTAGTAGGTTTGTATAGATAGTCAGAGGACGAATTTAATTCAATTTGAAAAATGAATATTTCATACAGTTCTAAAAACGGATTTAGAATACGCGCCATATATGTAGTTCAATTCAAGAACATTTTAGGATGTGGGCATTCTCCGCTGGAGACGTCAGTGTTAGGCGATTTTTTGGGATAAAGAATTATCAGATTATTATAAATTAGGAAACTTAGTATTTTGCATACATGTTTGGGTATGTCTTAAGAAGACATTCTTGTAATTTTTGTGTAATTATCTTTACTTTCGGATGGCAATCCTATACATGTGAAACAAAAAAATCAAAGATAATCTTAATCTATGTGAGTACGGTTATCTTTCGTACCAGAATGAAAAAAAAATTTTTTTTCACAAAATGGCAACTATGTAAAGTCAGAACAAATGTTTCTATCGTGTAAGTTCTACAAGCGATAAAAATAAACTATTGCAAATATTGACACAACTCTGAAAGAAAGGAAGAAAGTGGATCTTTGTACTAACAAAACCTACATAACTTTCTACTTCGTGTCCATTGTTCTATCACTACGTAATTAAAAAATTAACCTGGGAATTAGTTACATAATCCTAAAACATCACAAAAACATCATTTTACAACACATATTTTACACATTCCGTACTCTTTTGGCTTTCAATAAATCAATCGCAACATCTGTTGTGTCATGCCAGTAACCGTGGGACTTACCGCCAGGGCTAAATGCCCAAATGAAAAAAACCGTAATGACAGCATCAATGTCACAGCAGGAGTATCAGACTCATTCCGGAAGTTCGATTTAGCTCAATCAACCCGCAAGACACATGTCTCAGGAATCTTGCGCGTTTTCTAGCTCAGTTAATTGAAAGGAGATTCGTTCTGTCACGTTAGACCCAAGGATGCGCCGCATTAAGTTCGTTAATTACAGAAAGCAGCGCGAATGAATTTTCAATCAGGGCTCTTCGTTCCGGCGAATCTCGTTCGCCTTGAAGAAACTCTTAGGCGCATCGTATCCCGTTATAAGCTGAATCTAGAAAGCCCACATGTATGAGTAACATGAGAAACTCGCGGCAAATCGATGACACGCGGTCAAAGACGGTATCGTTGGCCAGCTACCACGTAATTATTACCTCCTGTCTCGGCGCTGCAGCTAATTATACGCACACGGTACAGGTCTGTCCCCTTTTTTCGCCTCTGCGACACCTTATTATTATTAATAAGTCGAGGCGCGTCTCCTGACCGGTGTCGAGGAACGCTGATAATGGCACTCGCGCGCTTTCTTACGCATTTTGCAGGGAAGCAACGACTGCACGTCGATTCTGCCTCTGATCAATTTTGTTCTGTAAATTTTATGGAGCATTCTAATGTTAAGATTGTCGGTATAAGTACCTATAGCTGCACGCAGGTACTACTGGGAAGTTCAACGTTCAGTGGCCCTGGTTTTCCTTGCCGAGAATAGGCATATGTTCTCCTTTTAAACAAACACGTTTTCCTACGCGCAGAAAGCGTTATAAGGTTTCGTGCAACTTGTAATTTACCTAAAGTAGAGTATTTTAAGGGGGAAGCCTATTCTTTGGACTAAAAACATAGCAAAATTTGGGAATTTTTTTAATAGATCGGCGATTCGATTCAACTGAACATTGGATCATGTTTTGATGCATCTTTGAGGGAGCTGCAGTATTTTTTTTATTTAGTTTTAACCGTAAATATAGGAGTTATGCATAATCGACCATCACGCCGCGCAAAATTCGCCGGCCGTTGGTGTGCATGATAATTATCTACCAGGTAATCGGACACAGAAAAATGTAATGCGGCGTTTTATTTTATACATATGTACCTTGAAATTGAGGCAGTCAGAGCAACAACGGACTAACCCAAACGTTTTTCGATAAAGTCGAAACTGAATTAATAGTAATAATGTATTCCAATAGGCTCTACTAATCATATAAAGTGGGAAACAAAATTTTTTCAATGTGGGTTATTCCCTTGTTGCTCTGACTGCCTCAATTAATGAACCAGCAAAAAACAAACAGATTTATTGAGCAGTGTGGAGAGTTTTCAAATTGAAAGATCTGAACCCTTAATTTTTGCAATCCAATTTTTCGCCAATTTTCTTATGTAACAAAAGAAGTACATATAGAACTTAGCGATATTCTGGTTCATCAAATTGAAGCTACATATACATAGGTATGTACAAAGTAAAACGCGGTTTCATTTTTCTGTTTCAAATTACCTGAAAGGTAAACATCATGCACACTAGCGGACGATGAGGCTTGCGCGGCGTGATACATAACTCATATATTTATTATTGAAAATGATTTTAAAACAAACTACAACTTCTTGAAGGGTACATAAAGACATGGTCCAAATTTCAGATGGATCGAAATGCTAGTTTCTTAAAAAATAATTCCCAAATTTTGCTATGTTTTAGCCCATAAAATAGGCTTCCCTATTAAAGGACTCTTGTGAAGGTTTGCAGACTTTAATTCCCATCGGGTAGATTATTTTCAACCCAGTCAAACGAAATAGATAAAATTAAATTATTCTAAAGCTATAAGCTGTAAAATTGATGTAGAAAATACATATGTAGGTATGTATATTAATTTCATTTTGCTCGACTTTATCAAAAGTTCTACGAGTTTTACAAAAGAACTGGTTTAAATTTCTACAATTGAGAATAAATTAATGTCAACAAGAAATACAGGGCTTACAGTTTGAGAATGTCAAAAGGTGACTGAATCTCTTCAGATGTGCTTCAAATAAGCTATAACATTAAACTGTCATCCATTGTAATTCTTATCTATTTAAGGTCAGACGCTGGATCAAACATATGCACACATTCCTGATATTTAAACATTATTTATGCATGGAATTTGAATTGTCTCATTAAAACGATCGTTCGTCAAGAATTCAATGAGTATGATACGAAGAGCGAGAGTTTGATAGCGAATTCCGGATCGACTAATAATACAGATCTTACCTGGCTGCTGGAGAAAGTAGCCGAGGAGTCTGGAAGGTGCACGTCTACGCCGAGACAAGTACCTAAGACGTCGTATTATCCGTTAACGATCACGATCGTCCACTAGGAATCGATGGGCTCGACGAACGTTCCTGTATCGATCGCACAGAGCCGATATGGGAAGCCGCAATTAGGGACCGAACTTTATGTTTGCTCTATGGAAATAATTCATGTCTCCTTGGTTTCTTTAGCCTTGTATGGGAGCCTCACCTGGCAAATGACGCTTCGATCTGACATTTTCATGTCGTTGAAAATTCTATGGTATAATTTAATACCCTGAATGCTATGGCATTACGATGAACTCTGAATCGATAAGTGGCGAGGTTTGGTTACAAAACCGATTTTAAATTAGTTTAATTGTTCCGCAGAGATGATTGTTGATAAGAGGATTTCTATGAACGATATATTTGAATGGTTAAACCCAATTGGTCCCATAATGCAGGTTAAGTTGATTCTTGAGAAGCCAGATGCTAGAAAAGTTTCAATATTAACATTATCACCTGAACACTGCATATATAATAAACAGAATCACTGAATAAACAATTGGCCATGATAGGTCATTTTTTTTATTGTTTCGAAGTTCCAAATTCAAGATGAAAGACCTCGAGTTAGGTGTTAAGAAGCTTTCTAGTTATTATAGAGATAAGTATTACAGAAATTTTGCAAAGTAATAATTTAAACAATCGGTAAACATGAAATCACGAAGAAGGTTATTATTTTATTAAGATACCTTGGTCTTTTGACTTCCCTTATTCTCTTATTTTATGAAGTTAATTATCGGCAAAGATATTCCTCAAAAAGATATAATCCTTTTTACCCCCTATTTACCGTATCCCTAGTTTTTTAGAACAGACTCGAACTTCTTACTTCTTCAGTCTTCTCAGTCTGAACACCATTTTCAACAATCGTTCGTAGAAGAATACTAGGTACATATCAGAAAGTTTACTTCGATTTAGAAGGTCAGGATACATCCCTTGTGGCTTTTATTGCCCCGATCCGAAGGGTTCCATTGACTTGTTCGCAGCGAGAGCATTGCTTGTTGGCCCGACTGGTCCGTAGAAGAGCAGTCTGTGGGGCGCCAGAGCATGACGCCATTAACGTAACGAGGCCACACGTTGCACCCTCGCGAGCACTGGACTATATCAGCCCCGAGTGCTTAGGCTCGCAATAGACTCCTAGACCTAGACCTCCGTCTAGTGGCCGATATCTCGCAATTGTACCCCAACCAAACAACATACTGTTTAGCCGTGTGTGTTCAAATGATTAACGAACAACGAACACTTCTCAAGCTGACGACGACCAGTGGACTACTTCGCCGTGTAATGACTTGGATGGAATAGACAGAAAAACTACACTAAAGCAACTGCAAAGCAACATTAATATCTATGTGTATTTGAAAACTTGAGAAAAACTGTAAAAGACTATACCTATTCTTATTTAAAATAATTTTTAATTATTCTTATTTAGAATAATTTTCTCTAAATACTTTTCTACTTACACAAAATTCCAAGAGAAATTGATTGCATATATAATTGCATTTAGCAAACGCATCGTTGCACTTATGCAGAAAATATCATGGAAAGTAAAGACTCCTTACATTATTCACCATTTTCTCAATTCCGTGTCGTCCCCTACATACAAAAGGATCGACGTTTATGTATTCGACTTGTTTTTCCTCAGTTTCCAAGCGACGCGCGGAATGTTTACGTTTACATCGCGCACGTGTACGCACCACGTGAAACACAACGACTCTCCGCCTTGGTTTTCCGGTTGAACTGATTCCGAACTGGTTCTTGACCATCCAACCGTTCGATTAATGGCGGACCCGTTTCTTTAGCAGTTCGATTATTTTGTTCGCTCTCAGATTAACGCACTTGATCTCCACGAGCGGACGTAACGCCGCGTAGCGTGCATCGTATTTAAACAGAGTTCCCACTTCGAGTAGGTACAAGTGCAACGAGTCTTCATGTAAAACAATCGTAAAAGTTACGTGTGCTTTACTGCGACTAACTAATAAGTATCAGTGAAATAAGATTTCGTGACGGACGAAGGCTTGAACGTTGGTGGCATCTTAAGTCCGACGATAACTTTTACGCAGTTGACATGGAATATAATTATTAAGAATGGTAGAAACAGAAGCTCGATCGCCTGGAGAATATCCAATGGAACGTGCTCGAAGAGATTTATTTGCAGGAACGCGTATGCTTGCAAGTTGCGCAAAGTGTCGTCGATGATTGTTAAAGTAGCAGGGGATGAAGCGATTTCTAAAATCATTTTGGAGATTTATCTAGTAAAAAATTATCCGGCTACCGAGGTGGCTGTAATTTTACCGTCGCCATCGTGCCGGAAGAATCTTTGCACACATATTTACGCGTAAATTATGCTCGATCAAAACCATTACTGTGCGAAACGACAAAGATCCAGAAAATAAGGAGAACGGAATCTGATAACCGTACGAACATCATAATCGGCCCGGTGCCAGATCGCATCGCGATTTGCCACGGACCGATCGACTGCGTGATCTGGCCGGGATCGATCGTATGCAAATCTACCTATCGTCGACACAGTACGTCAAGCGTGCTCGTGCATGGCAGAAATACGGCGAGAAGATCGCGCGTGTGTAATTTACGACGTTGCAGGAACCACAGATCTGATCGTCCTCTGTGTAGAAGTGCGCGCATTCACGGTGCAATTGTAGTTGGATTAGAATTCTTTAGCAGTGCTTCCTTCATTTCAACCATATTCTGAGTGTTTGAAATTCTTATCAAATTAATTCAACACATATAGAAGTGAAAATGTATTCAGAAGAAATTTTGTTACAGTTTCCCTGTGGGAAACGTTTGGCACTTCATAGTGGGAATAAATTTATCTTTGGAGATTTAAATTCTTTATACTATATATGTACACCTATTTATTCTGCATGTTTATCAATTCATTTAGTAAGCAGTAACTTTTATTCACTCAATTTATTTTCATTTAAAAGCACCTACATATGTTGGAGTGTGTTCAAGTAAAGATTGACAGCAAAATTTGATAGAAAAAGTTCTTAAAATGGAGCTATCATTTTGTATATGCAAGAACATTTGAAACATTGTCAATTTCTAAATTTAGAAACTTACTCTCGTTGAAGTTTCATTTAGGCAAGTCCGAAGGAGATCCAAAATATTAACGAAGATTACTGAAAAATACTTATATATTGCAATAAATTCTGCCTTTGTGTGTTGCGAAAATGGTATATGTTAATTTGACTCGATGCTTTTCATTGATCGACTCTTCGACTAACCCTTCGACAGATCTGACAAGCACTCATCGCGGGAGAGGCTAACAATAGTATAAAGAACATTGTGTCACACGCTACATAAAACTAAGTGCTTAAGCACTACGTAGTTAACGAAATATTCCATAGTAACAGAACGTCTGTCACTCATGTACTTTTGGACAAAAGTTCCTTCAAGTTTAACAAAGAATAATCCAAAATGTCAGAGACGAAGCATATCTGTTCCAATCTGTTTGATTAACAAGAAATAAATCTCTGCAGAGGAACAATTAAAAGAATACAGGTTGAGTGGACGGGAGTTTAGATGTTTAGAGACAAGGGTGTTCAGCAAACATTGATCTGGATCAGATGGTAATCGTGGCATCGTGTCCGTTGCCCGGTCACCGGAAGCAGGAATCCCGTGGATGTTCACGGGTCAGTCGGGTCGTTCGACGTGCCCGTAACAAATCAGCGACAGAATCAAAAGTACACTGCTTGTCTCGCGGTCGAATTACGGTAAATTAGCGGTAGTAAAGGGGCAACGGTGAGCAGCAGGTACCTACATCGAAGAGGAGTCGAACGGACGTACGGACAGACGGACGGACGAACGGGCGGGGGCAAACATAAATTAAGATGGGGGACTGATTATGAGGCAAGGGCAGGCTATCATTACTCGAGCCATCGTGACCGGTCGACCCTGCAGCCGCGGCTGCTGAGCACACCGCGCGCTCTCTCGCTGCATGATGTTCGCAATTCGCCTGCCTCGTGCCCCGATAATGCCGGGGTGGGAACTGCAAATTATTAATCTCTGTTCCTGCATTACATAGTTCAGCGAATATGAAACGAGTATTGTCAGAGATGCGAAACCACTGTTCCCGAAGGAGCCACCTCTGTAAAAGGGGAACCGTCTGATCTCTGGCGTACGGGTCCAGTGACGTTGCTCGGGGTTTCTCTTCCTGGTTCGGAATCTTTGCGCAGTGATAATGTTTCGACATGTGAGCATAGACTGCTGCACTTCGTACAGCCCGAGAAGCAGCATCGGTAGCGCGAGAGTTCGGGAGTGTTTGTTGCGGTGAGTTTTGGGGGAGAAGTTGGAGTTGTGCAAGTTGGTATTCCGTGGCGTGTCACGTCCGAAGCGGCCTCTGTGCAATATACACGTATGCGTGCGTACTTATTGTGCTTTTCTCTTTGAGTTGATGTAAGGTATGGATATTGGGTAAGACAGATAGGACGATTACTGATATCATAGAAAAATGATCAGGTGTATTTACGAATGTATTTACTAGTATTTCTAATCAAAGAAGAGAGGTATATCTGGAATCACTTCGAAAGAAGATTATTACTATATCTACGACAGAATACTTGGCTATGCTTGACGTTTAAATTAGACTCTTTAGTTGGTTTTTAATTTCGGCAAGGTGGCATAACTACTGCCGGAAAACTCTTAAAAGTACCTACATTCTTAAATCTACATATATGGTTATTGTTAGATATTTTGCAAGTATAAACAGACTTTTCTGGCGACAACATTTTATTACAAGTGTTTAAAATATGAATTTCACCAGCTTAGAATCCAGTTCAAGGTGTAGCTTAAAGTAACTTCTCAATCAAACTTTCGAGTGCTCTGCTTCAATCCTGTAATACCTAATACTATCCATGTTCCCCTAAAATAGAGTTGCTCCATTTCTCCCCGAAAAACCCTCCACTCCATGGTCTTTGAAATCCCGATCACCTGACATGGCGGGTGGACGGTCACAGAACTGAGGTCTAAAAGTGAATCCTAGTCCGTGGCATTCTGGAGAAAGGATCGCGACGGTTACAGAAATGATTATTGTGCAGCAGGTGCAAGCACGCCCACGGGACGAGGTCGCGACGAGGACGATCGGAAAGGACTCGGTCGTGTCTTTCAGCGTATAGCTCAAGCCTTGGAGAAAGCCTCCGATGATCGTTGCTCGGCTTTTTCCTCGCCCATGGCCGAACCGAGTCGACCGGCTTTTCTAAGCTGTTCAGCTGGCGATGAGGAGGACGTGATAAGGCCTACGAGCCCACGCAACTTCTACGCGCGAATTCTTGCTTCTTTTTCGTTGGCTGTGGGGCCGGCACCTCCCGCGGCAATGAAGTAGGTCGCTGCTTCCACGTCTGGCTAGGGTTATCCTTGTAATTTCCGGTGAAACCCAATTACGACAATCTGCACTTGATTTACTTGGTTTTCAACGAACGAGCCTCCGAAGGTGAAGATAATTGGAAGACATAACGGACCTTGAGACAAATTTGTAGCAATTCTTTCCCATCGAATATGGAGCCGCTCTTCGGCGATATCGTCTAATGTCAATCCAGAATATATGTTTCATGTTAATCCTTACTTGGCCCGTTGGAGATACATCTCATTGGTCGACTAACTGTACATAGCTACAGATAGATACACATTATCTTGTTTGTCAATCTGTAGTGGTTATAACGATCTCTCGTATATTCCTGCCTTGGAGATGAGCATTAGCAGTACTTAAGTCATACGGAAAATTCGATCACGTAGTTAATGCAATTATCAGTAGTTAGCTATAATTAGAAAAAAGAAATACGTCAATGACGCGATTAGCTAACAAGGGAAGTACGGCAACTCGAAAATTAAAAAAAAATCTGAAATTTTGCAGGAATGCAACTTTGAATTAAACTTTTTTTTATATATTTACGGTTTCACAGAGACTCGCGATAATATGACAACTCACGATTTCCTTGAACGTCTCCTTTCACCCTTAGGACCACTTTATTTTCGAATCACAATATAGATAAGTCATTAGCATCACTTGAGCTACATTTCCGCAAAGTTTCAGATTTTTTTTAATCACCGAGTTACCGAACTTTTGCTCGATTTTCAAAACTATCTCAAGGACAATATAGCAACTTTCTTTCCTTCTTCGTTCTGCTTACTTGACACGTTTAACAACCCAAAGCATTTCTTTGAAATCCCGCGAAGCTACGAGAGAGACAAAAGTGCAGCCAACCACCAAGGCAGGCCTCACCAGGCTACGTCACTTTTACCAACAACAAGAAAGAACGTTTCAATCGACATTTAAAGATCGACAAACCGATCGATCGATCGTGGCGCTCGACAGACCCGTAACGACCGTGCGTGCTCGCAATTCACTGTGCTCCGTCATACCGCCACAGACACCACACCACACCGCACCACACACATACACACTCGCTGACCACACACGGATTCCGTTTGCATATCGGCTGAAACATAGCGCTGTTACCGCGGCCAGTCTCCGATTATTGCGAAACAGAGTCGGCCCGCCCGTCGCGTCGGTTTTCCAAGTGGTTCTCCGATGGTAGCGCTAGCGCTAACCTTTCACCTTGCACACACCGCGGCCCTCGTACCAGCTCGTAAAACCGTATCCGGACTCACAGTCTGGGCCCCCCTGACTTAGTTCGCGAGATTTTTGCCTCACCGGCACGAACAATTAGAGATCGTATCGCGGTCTCTTTCTCTTTCTGCCCTGGCCCTCTGCTGCCCTCTTTGCTTATTCTGTGCCTTCGCCGCAGTGTCCTGTTTGTTCATTTGTTGTGTTGATTTATGCGGAGCGTATCGTAATATACGGCTGCTACTTCACAAGTTGGCTCAGGTGGCGGAATTGAAAGTACGAATGAAATAATGAAAGAAAAATTCGTAACGTTATTTTATACTCGGCTCGATAGAAGTTCTCAGTTAGAATCACTTTTCCCGCTTTAGTCATTCTTTGAACGAGCAGAGGTAGGACCGATTTCATACAACAGAGTGTAGACCAACGCTTTGGGCAATTTGAAAAAGCTAAATAGAATAGACGTTTATTAGAATGTATTTTGTATTAAATACTTCCTTCAAATAGCTTGGAGCAGAGAAGTAAAGATAGCAGCTTTGAAGAAATTAATGTGTACATATACGCAATACCTTAAACGCTTGTAGTTTTTTATGCAAAAAAGTATATTCTCAAAATGTTGAAAACTATGCTACAAAAATAGTGATTTGTGAACCTATTTTGAATATTTTGAGGTCATTTTTTAATTGTATGCCTATACCAAAACTAATATTTCTTGTAATTTGATTAAATGTTGTGCAGATATGTCATCTAAATATTGTACAACGCAAGTTAAAGTAACAATGCTTGGTATTTCTTTGTTTTGATTCAGAAAACATAGTTCAGACCCTAAAGAAACTAATTAACTACCACGTCACACGCTTATCTTTACATCGCATGAAATGTTTTGCGAGCTGCAGTTTAAACAGCCATCTTTTATGATGTCCCTTGTCCTTCTTTTATCGCCGCGATTCCAGGAACCTAAGAAAGTTGCACGTACCATTATTAATGTTTACAAGAAACATGATTCATACCTTTCACGTGTTCGTAATCCTTTCACCCATGTTTGAGCACAGGCATTATTGTCGAGCAAAAGAACTATAGAGGTTGTTAAATGGTAAATGCTCTTCAGTTAAATTGAACCTCAAAACAACCGTACGTAGAATAATAATAAGAAGCACAATAATAAACTAAAGTTGGAGAAAGAATCAAATCTGCGTATGACGTTTAGGTTTTATAGTTGCGATAAAATCTGTTGATAGTTAATGATACCACAAGTAGCAGTAACATTTTATAATCCGTGGAATCATGTGATATTACAGTGAAACTTATTTATATTGATTTAGCTGAACATAAATTATATAATATACGAGTATTAATTGCAAATTTTTTATTTCTGTCGAAAGACAATATAAAGAATCCGTTAATGAAGGTTGATGAACAAATTAGAATGCTCTTTCCTACACATCCATTATATATAACAAGACAGCGTAAATTTATGTATGTACTGGAACTCGACCATCGCGTTTCAGTGAGCACTCTGCATCAACCAGTAACAGACACCCATAAACTTCTTATTTTCCATTAACAGCAAGCTAATATCTATAATTGAGGATGTAATGTACATATAAATGTCGCTACCTGCTTCGACAACGCAAACAGCTATTCCGTATGAATCTTGCCCGACGCGGCTAATCAGCCGTTGAAAAACACAAGAATTTGTCTGTCCATTCGCCGATGGTCATTAGTCTTTATTAGACTTTTCGTCACGCTTCGGATACTGCACAAGCATTTAGTATCGTAAACATCCCCAGACCCAATAAAACCCAATGCGAGTTGCTTCACTTTCGTACGATGGAGAAACAGAGTGTAAATAAGGGGATGTAATTATACAGGGTGGCCCTTTTAAATAAGGCCACCTAAATATTTCGTTCAATTGTCCACCAATCGATAGACACAAATTTCACGTTTAACTTTAAGTGTCGAAGTCAAAGGTCATTTCATTATACATATTATCTGGACGTAGGTATTTTCACAACAGCTACACGATGCAATAGAAAAAATGTGTAATTGGGTGCGAAGAAATATCGATGACGTTTAAAACTTTGAAAAAATGATCTTGAAAAAAATATTCTTGCAGCATATTGGTCCCTTGATACCATTCAAATTGCATGTAAAGTATTTTTTATTCCAACACAACTGGAAAAAATATTTAGGTGGCGTTATTTTAAAACGTGGACTAACCTTTTTATGTATCAGTAAGTCGTAGGTACTAGTATGCCAAATTAAGATATCAATAGAAGATGATCTTCGTTTTATTACCAAAGTGAAAATATCTTCATTGCGAATTGAAAAAAAAATTTAATTAAATGAGGACTTTCCGCGGAGGAACCAGTTCAGTGTTCATGCACAGCTTGGAATATTCTATATTCGATCGAAAATGTCGCGAGATCGTGTAACCGCCTTATCACTGATGATGCAGTAGGCCTTCCGCAACACTGATTAATTGATCACAGGATTTGAAGGAATTTACGCCTGTCCCGTTTAGATATTGAAAATTATCATAACATAATCTCGGTATGCTAGTAAATAACGTGTTGAAATTCCGCGTTGACGTGTGGCAATACTTTAAAAAATCTGAAGGAAACAGTTAGGAGATATAATTAGAGGTGTCAATTAAAAACAAGATTGCTGTTATAACGGTACTTTACATTATTCTTCCTATTAATACAAAAAGGTTTCAGATGTCCATTTGTTAAATTGTCATTTATTTCTATGACTTTTAGTATTGGTGCTATAGTGAATCGTATAACGAATATTCATTTTTGTATCTATTTATTCTTTTGAACATTGAATACAAAAAATATTTCACCCTCTACTAGTATTTCATTTAGAATTATGAAATTCTATTGAATAAAAAAATTATGAATCCAAAGTATTATTGTTCGCAACTTGATATAATCAAGAAGAAGATGACGGAAAATAACTAACAGAAGACATAAGTAGTTTTTCTACAACACATAACGCGAATGCTATACCATGAAATTTAGAGTTTAAACTTGAGAACTTTGACATTATCGCCGTACTCATCTGATCTCGCCCTCTGATTCGTCATTTATTTAAGAAACTCGATCCCATTTTACATCATAAAGGGTTCACTCAAAATGCTGTTCTGGAGTTTATATATTTCAGACTCCTGGAATTTTGTAAAAAGATTGGGCACAAAATATTAAGTTCCTGCATAAGTTCCGTCCGCCACTTCACTTCTATTGAGTACATATTACGAGTTACTCAATCCAAATATTTGTATTTGTATACAATATGTATACAATAGTATACAAGTTGTATACAATATTTTTTCAAGTTGTTGACAATATAAATCACAATTGTCACAAATGTCAATTGTGATTTATATTGTCAACAACTTGAAAAAAATATTGTAAGAACAGTAAATTAAAAGACCATTGAGAATGAAAAGCTTGCCGTGTATCTCCACACGTGGTGATAGCAAGGTGAAAAAATATCAAAGCTACAAGGGGTACTTATTCTTCATCCATAACATTCCCCGGGCGTAGCAATAGATTTCCACCATTTTCGATAACTACAAAATTGTTTAAACGGGAAAAATTTAAATAATTTCGTGGCCACGGAAAATGTGATAAGTCATTTTCTTAATGATAAACCCGAAGATTTTTATAAAAGAGGCATAATACAACTACCACATAGATGGGGAACTGTCGTAAATAATGACGAAAAGTACATAATTTGAAGGTGTGCTCCTTCAGCAGCTCATTTAAGTATTCTACTACGCATTCGCACTTTCCGTCTTATTAAAATATGTATATACATATATGAATGTATATGTAAGTGTGTAGACGCGTTACTGAAAGCTTGAGAAATTTATTCTCTCTTATTGTTTGACAACCCAACATGGAGGATCTTGAGAAGGGCACGTTATTGATTAATCTGGAAGGGTGTGCGAGAGCAGACCTTATATTCTTGCATCATGGTTTGAAGAACAAATTATCAGTGCAAGGTGTTTTCAAAAATCAAATTTGTAGAAGCCGCCCTCTAGCGGACAGAACTTACGCAGCAACCATCTATCGATTAACCAGCATGATACATGTAAGTTTCAGTAAGAGAAATCTGTTAAAAACGAATTAAAAGAAACGATTAAAAAATTCATTTCGCAATACCTAACTATATTTCTTTTTATTTATCTGTTTGAAGTCCTACTTTTTGACATCAAATACTAGAAATGTTTTTTTTTCTTTTTAGAAAATATGTGTTATAATATCGAAGAAATAAGGGAGGTAGATCCAGCTGGATTTGATGCATATAGGGGTTTCGTCTAATTCGAGTCCACGAAGCTCGACCATCCTGACGGTATGTTAAACCAAGACTGGTTGGCAGAGGCGTTCGCCAGAAGGGCCTTACGGTAAGGTCCAGCCAGGCCATGAACGTTTTCTCTATAAAAAGAATACAAGTGAGAGTTTAAGGAAGAGAATGAGCTAGGGCAGCGAGAGGAGAGAGAGAAAGAGGTCTATTTGCATAACCGCCCCGACTCACAAAAGTCTATGATAAGTTGGCTCGATAAAGACGACCACTTGTAATCCCTGGCTTCCGCGCTCGCGGGACCATGTATGCAGTACATATCACAATACTGCGAGCTCGTGACTGTACCGAAGTTCGTTTCGATTAACAATTCGACGCGAGTGAATTTCATTCATTTCTGCATCGATTCTATTCTAATGTATTCACATTTGATTTAGTCTTGAATGGTCCTTTCTCAAAAATCTAGCTGCATTAGTTCCCTCTCAAAATAAGTATTCCATTTTATGAACTTCGCAAAATTACGAATTCGACTATTCCATAGCTTAGCTTCTGGTTTTATCAATTCCTAGTCTACCTACAGAGTCCTATATCTACTTACGTAATAGTGAAGTTAGAATTTCGATCGTATTTGTAGAATAAATAAACGAGAGTGATTTCGGCGCACTAGTTCGGTCACTTTATAGTAAATTGATAGTAAATTTATAGTAAATTGACCGAACTAGTGCGCCGAAATCACTCTCGTTTATTTATTCTACTTACGTAAATTTCTATTTCTATTGTAGTATTTGACAATGGAAATTTGTTTTTGTTAATTTAATAATAATCTCATCAGATTAATAGTATTGTGACACCTTTTCTTCCCTTTATTCTCAAGATTAGGGCCAGTCTAGTTATTCAAAACGAAGTCGTTAGACTATCGTCAAAATGGGTTAAACTTTTCCAAAATTCATATGTCCTATTTTCCAATACAACCCCAACTGAATATTCATTAAAAAATCAAAATAACTCATTCGCTACATTCCACCTGAATAATCATTTCGAAAAAATTGGTTAATCAGATAAATTATCTTCCCTTTTCCCAGAAAAGACAAAGTACATGCAGGTACCTACATATATCAGTGGTAAAGGAGGCACAGACTACGCGTTGAGTTAATTAAAGTGAATCAACAGAAATGGCCGGGAAATAGGATGCACGCTTATTAGTCGACTTCATTAATTTGCCGACTACACCGTGCTAATTGAATTGTTTATGATAGATCAGCTTTGGAACTGGTTCTCAGACGAACAAAAGTAAGAATGGGTATAGGCATGTGTGCAGGTTGTCAGTTTCGTTATCGATGGAACGGTTTCGCTTGCCTCGCTTTGATGCACCGCAAGCGAGGATGGAGTTTTACGGTCAACAGATCCGCGTTCGGCGTGCCGTATTAACAAACAATCTCGTAAACAATGACCACTGTGTTTCACCTGGTAGGTTATAGGTGGACTAGGCGGCAAGTGCCAGCCAACCACGTATGGAGAACGCACAAGCGAGAATACATCCGCTTAGCAAATACATCCGCGTGTATAGCCCACTGTTACATATGTACCGGGTGACAGAATGTATACCTATTGTGCCAGATGGTAAAAAATTTCGACAATGTTGTATGCAACAAATTCTAATCTTCGCGCCTCGTGCGCCGTATCGCAGTCACACAGTCAATAAATAATGCAAAAATATCCATTAAACATTTAACAGTGCTCGGAATAGGAGGACCAACTACAATACAAATAAACAGGGACTAACATATAACTATATTTCTATATTGGAGCTGCTCATCAAATGCAAGCATTTCTCAATTAATATTATAATATTAATTTATTATTTTTACGTGGACTAGATACCGCGGTGCGAAATTTTTTTACAATTTTCTCAGAATCTGTAAAATACGAAAGTGAATATTATTTTATAGATATTTATTCGATTTGCACCTCGTAGTTAGAAACTGTATTTGAATGATGGTTAATATGCTATAAACCATAATTTATTATAATTATATATCCTTCATTGTTATTTACATTTTTTCATCTACATTTCAAAGTACGTGGCATGGTATTATTATTTTCTTTCATTTCTAATTTTTACCTGAGTTAAATAATTGTTAAATTATTTTTAATGATGATAATAGTTTAAAACCATCTATGGCGAGTACAATATTGTTTAACTTACCTGTTGAACACCTCAATTTTCTTCAGTGGTACTCTACTACAAATAGCTACCATAAAACATGTGTTCTTCGCTCACGCTACCTGGTCACGTTGCTTGACTAATCGTTGATTCAAACTACTTAGCCGTTTTATTTCAGGGATTTGAAGTAACCTAAACCATGTTTTTACTACACTTATTCCACCAATGCTTACGAATGCACACTTGACCTTTATTAAGATGTTAAGGAATATTATTGATAAACCGTAAATTAATACAAGCTTCTAAATGAAAAATGTTTGATAATCAAAAGATAGGTAAAGATAAAACGTGACAAATTGGATTTTAATTCTCAAATACGTACCAAAATTTCAAAAAACACAAACAAAACAAAATAAAATATAAATAAATACAAAATTTAAACGTGTAAATTCAATTGGTCCTCTAAACGAACTCCAATCATCGTGCAAATTCTGTCAACGTGCATCTCCAGGCGAATTTTCATGTTCTGACTCTCTGCATTCGAGGATACGGCAGATTACGTTCGAGATCCTATCGAGCGAAGGTGGACACCTGGTGTATGAACGGAACGAAGGGAGCACGGGGCGCGTGCTCACGCATGTGCAGGCGACAATCTCGTTTGTGGTCACATGATAAACGCCACTTCGCTGGTGTTACGGACGTTTGACGTATCTTACGGCCATTCACCATGGACTGGTGTTCGCATGCCTGAGATTTCGCGCCCTTTCTTCGCGTGCATTGCACTCGACAGAACCATTTGCCGATGTTTACGAGGAGTTTCTATTTCTGCTTAGAATCTCTTCCTTAGGGTGCGAAAAACGGTGGCATCGCTTGCTTCCCATTCTTAATGATTTGTATCACTGAATCAGAACTCGTAGGTGTCCTGTTGACGCTGATTAAAAGCACAACAATTTGAGCAATCGTCAACAAGTCAAATCAAGCAATTTGATGCAATCGTCAACAGTCAACATATGCTTCGAACCAGTTCGTTTCAGTGACTATAAATTCCGTAATTTCGAGGTCGTTATTCGTAGACAGTGGATAAATCTAAGTAGTACTCTGATTATTATTAAGGTAACGGTGACAAAAGAGATTGAGTTCGATGAGAGAATATTAAAGTTGATGTAACGTGGAAGAATCCCATTTTGTAATGACAATCACATGTACAAGAACCACACAGCACCAACCAGTGGGTGTAATTGTACAGGTCAGTTATGTAAAGTACAAATAGCCTCTTATGAATGGTAAACAGGTTATTGCCTTATCAATAAACAATTTTTTTTTTACAAAAAATGCTGTGGTCAATTGTTAATTGGGGGCAAGATCGGTACTTTTAGTGAGCTCGACGTGGACATAATATGATAGATTTTTTTAGATAAACTTGATCTCCTAAAGTCACTTCTTAAAAACATGAACTAGTATTTTTCATCGAGAGGTAGAAATAATAGAAATAGGTATTAAGCCTTTTCTCAAATAATACAATGCCCAAATTAGACTGCCCACGTGTTTCATAACGACATAAAGTAATAAATACCGTGAGCCGGGGTTACTTTTCACCGGAACCTGAAAAAAATTGATAAGATTAAAAGTTAAATTAGAATCCTTCAATACACATTTACAAATTGACTGGCATCTTTTATAACAAACGCCTAAGTAGCAGCATTTAACTTATTTTTACAATACTTCATGGAAGCTTGTTTAATGTTTATATGTGTGGAAAAATGATGTATTTATACCCATAGAGAGTAATTTCACTCGGTACGTCACGATTTCAGATTCTTTTAAATTTATTTGATTAGCAACTCTAATAATTAATTTTTCCTTAAAATCATCTGATTAAAACCTTTAGAAGACTTTATAATTTTGTTGTTACTTTGCACCAGCCACAAAACATACGGAAATCGGATTTTTAATACATAAATAATCAAAAGTTGACTCACAAGTATAGTAACATTGATTTCCACGTTGTGAATTTTTTTCTTCGATGTTACAATATGCCATGGACATACAAATGGAAATTAGATGCTAGAAAACTGGCTTTAATTTTTTTGCAAATTTTAAATTAAAAGTTTGATTTAAAGTTTTCATCGTGTTATTTTGAAAATTTCTTCAAATTTTAAATATTTTTTCCTGAATAAAAAAGTACTTTTCAATTTAAATAAATACAGTTTACGCTAATATATGCATTCTATACTTTCCCCTGTACATCTTTTATTGGTGAGGGATTTATAATACCAACATTGTGGTGGCGCAACGTATCCTACCTACTGGGTTAATTTTGCACCAAAATAAAACGATATTTGTACACATCAGATTAACAATTTTATGCAAAGCATGGTTTACATAGCTTCGTTTCAGACTAAAGACCAGAAAGTACCCACATGGTTCCAGCTTTCCTGAACTTTGTAAAAACAATTTTTATTACTGCAAATAAATTGGTGCAAAATAACACTGGTTTACAGTATTGCACTAAAAGCATATAATAAGAAGGTGCAGATATAAAGTATTGCTATATGTACGATAATGGATAGTTAAATCGTTAAACGTGGTGGGGTCGGAGGTAGCTAAAGACGAGGCATCATCGCCAACGACGAAAGATGTTCCATCAAGCATGGAACGAGTTTAGTGAACCTCGCTACGAGAAGATCCACGAAAAAATCCAAAGCGAAGAGCAAAGAGGCTGACAATCCATTTCCTCCTGTGCGTGTTCACACGATAAACAACCTGCGACGTTATTACGGATGTTTCGTATAGCCTACGGCCGTGGTAAGGATCTGGGTACATGCATACCTGGGGCCTCGTTCACTCGGCTTAGTAACGCCGTCGTCCCTTTTCATATCCACGTTAACCTCAGCGCCGTTCGGTTAATTGATCCGGAATACCACTCGAGCCTCTTAACCCTTCCCTTTCTCTTTCCTCTTCAGAGGCGGCCATCCTATCGGGAAGAAGGAGCTCCCGTCGGTTCGTCCTTTGACTCGACAAACGGAATTCGCGATGCAGCGCAGGCTTCTCTGGCGATTCCCATACTTATTTTTTCTGACCGACGATTTATCGGCGTTTCGGTCGGGAAACTGGAAAGCCTCGATGCTACGTGAATTCTAGGCAAGGGATGGTGCCTCTGCACCGTGAGGGTTGACAATCATATTGGACGCAATGACTGTGGCGGACTGGGTCCAAAAATATTGATCGCCAGGAGGCACAGGGTGTCCACCCATGACTATAAGGCTATTATTATGTTTTTATAATGAATAAATAGTGCAATTAAAATTTTTGTAAAATAAATGTATACATATATTGCACATATTACTGTCAGCATACAGTAGATACTAAATGTAAACAGAGATTGTTATAATTGAATTTTTAATTTTAAATAAATGGTGGATATTTTTAAATACATTCCGCGTAAAAATTAAAGGAACACTATAATTTCCCGAAAATTGTGGTAATTTTCAAATGTAGGTAGAAATGGTCGCAAAAAGTATTTTAAAAAAGCATTTTAACGCTTGACGTTTCTAGTTTTTTAACAAAAGACTCAAATTCTTTCTCATCCATTAGGATACTGTTTTCTCAATACGAAGTGCAAGAAACGAAATTTCAGAAATTTTTGCCTAGTTTATTTACCTTTACCAACAATTGTGTTGGTACTACGTATCCCACACCTTCTTTGTTTTGGCGACAGATATCATTTTTATTCTTTAGTTTGTTTTCATTTTGGCAAATTGCATTACATTGATTATACGTATTTTACGTTTAACTGTGCATTTTAATTGTATTCTGTTTTGCTCTGTTTACGAACTAGTCGCATTTTATTCCTCGACGCGAGCTACCTGGCAACTCGATCCTTCTCTCGTGGAAGCTTCGAAAGATTTTGATTTATCTCGTGCGGCAGAAACGCGTGAATGTTTGATAGTGCCACGACGCAGCGGTGACAGTCGATTAATAACATTGTGCCGCAAAGTTAAGAAAAACTCGATACGAGCTGATTTCTTATCATCGATTTACTTCGCCGTTACAGTTACTCCCAGTTGACAATGTACGAATAAGCAAGAACACGGTCTTATTAATGGACGAGTGCACCAGAATGCAGAGATTTAAATCTGCTGCGCTGGATAACATGGCGTGCCGGAAAATCCGAGAAGATCGTAGGTACTCATGATCTTCGATTATTCACTCTCGAATTCCAAAAACGAGCTAATCAACGCGCATGTGATTAACGATACATCGTGATTAACTACTACGTCCCTACACCCTACGTTCAAGATTTACAATATGCCTCCATCGTTATGAACACCGTTACTTAATTCCCACAGATTGTGGGAAGTAGAGATCAGTGTCATTTGGATTCAAGCTATGTTTGTGTTCTTTGGAAATGATTGTAACTATTTGTCAGCACTGCAAATAGTCTACCCAAGAATTTATTTAAGTTATCTATGCTCATATCAGAAATGGGTAATCATCAATTACAATGTTTAATTGACTATAGGTCATGGATTAAAATATGAAAAGATATCTACATACCGGTAGTCAGTTTCTCTATTGATGTTATTTGGATGTATCAATATTTTAATAGCCTCTACATACTTGTTATAGTATCACTTTGGTTTTGCTATCAATTCAATTTTCTACTCGGTATGTTGTATTATAATTTAGATTATCAGTACCCTAATTGAATGCACTTCCGATGATCCTTAACCCTTCATGGTTCACGGCACCCCAACGTCATTTTTCAGTTACCATTTTCGTATTTGTTAATCTTTTAGCTTTCGAGTGGTAAGTGTACATTTGTAATACTCATAAAATCATGCTCTCATAGTCTTTTTCTAGAAATGTAATTTTTGATGTGACGAAATTTGTAGTTGAAAAAAACAGTTGTGGAAAAAAAAACATTTTTTTTGTAAAAATTCACCAAACTTTAAATTTTAATATTAAGGTCTGAAATTTTCAGAAATATTGGCGAGGAAAAATAATTGTTTGGGGTGCGATATACCCCGTATGACCACGAAGGGTTAAATGATGACGTACATTTGCTCATACCGAGTAGTTTTAAAGTGAACATAAACACGGGTATGGAATGTTAAGAGAGATGAAGAGAGTTGTCCATGTTTCGTTTATCTAGGGATGATAGTTCTGATGCTATCTTTGTGACGGCTTTCTTTATACGGTTCATACAGTATTCAGTTTTTCATAGCCTACAAATTTTAGATTCCTTTTCTACCGTTTATTCTTCGAAAGTAAGGAAGGCGGTTAACAATTTTCGTTAAATTCTTTTTACTTTCATTGTATTTTTCCTTTTTGCTTATTTTCTATCTAGGTACAATTTCTGTTTTCCCTTTATCTATTTCTTCTATTCTCTATATAGGAAAGGGGTTTACCGCATATAAATAAATAATTAAAAAAAAAACAAAGTGTCGTGAATTGAGGAATCTCACAAGATGGGCACATGTCATGTGATCCGCTTAGCAACATTCGCGAACCGTTCTATGAATGGTCTACAAATCTAGAAAATCTTCGAGCAGTAAGCTGTTTTATCCACCAACAAACAGGTTACTAATGTGGCATGCTCCAATCACGAGCTCGCGTGACGCTCTGGCTTTCGCGGTGAATCCTTTTCTTTTTATCATTCCAGTTTGTCCTTCTCCTGCCCTTTCTTTCACCTCAAGTTCTTTCATATACCGTTGTCTTCCTTATGTCCAACAAGCATCTTGGCGACGAGTAGCTGGTTTAAGCGCTTAGTTCCACTTGTGATTAGCCGCGCGCGACACCAAATGTTTCTCAGTACATATGTATGAGACATTGACAGCAAAAACGGACTAATTTACATTTTTTGCGAAATTGAGGTAACAGCAATAAAGTACTAATCATATAAAATACAAAATACTATTTTTTTTTTCAATGTGGGTTAGTTCGTTTTTGCTCTCAATGTATCATATAATTGTTGGACGCTGGAAAGTTGCGATCAGTCGCGGCTTGACATTGAAATCTTTATCGCAAATTGGACGGTTTTGAGACTTAATTTGCGCTTAATTTTATATATATACATAAATGTATATATTTTTAAATAAATATTATTAACTCACTTGTATATCTCCACTCTTATTACCATATAATCCAAAGAAACGATAATTCTGATTCAAAACAATCAATTTGTATTTTGACGCCATGCGATTGTTTGTCTGCGGTATTGGGCTCTCTTTCCTTTGCGTGTTTCCACCACAGCTTTCTGAAATTTGACCACACTGCCTTATCGAAATTGGGCCATGTACGACAAAGGGTTTCGTAGCCGCGCGCGACTTGTCGCAAGTGGAAATAAGGCCTTAGGCGCAACGCCGAAGCCTCGGTTAATTGATGTACGATAAGGAAGATATGCCAGGAATACATTAATCGGTCGTTCGTCCTTCGAGCTTTTTTCTGTGGATATTATTGGTTCACGCAAGCCTCGACAAATTTCCATACAGATTAGTGTTCATTAACACGCTGATAAATTATGAGTGATGTAAGTAGCACGTAATTACGGTGGATGCGGTATAACTTCGATGCTCCTTCCCTTGTAGGAATGTATGTATCATGCTCAATAAACGCCCTACTGTGTAATAGAACTTGATGATGAGACTAAATGATTTTGTCTCGTTACCTTTTTGTCTATTTTAGTTCACTTACTCGCTATTATATATGACTATTTTATCTAAGCTATTTATACTTGCTTTATGTATGTCATCGTTTCCTATACTTTTAATAATGAATCATTGTCAACATAGTAATATCACAAATTACCCTGTAATATTTATGAGAGTTTCTGTAAAGGAATAATTTAGGTACGCTATTCTTTAGTCTACAACTAATTTGAATAATCGAATAACGATTTAGCGAATATCTCGCTAATTATTAGTTGTAAGATAAATAAAGCTTAATACTCTCTTATAGAAAATTTCTAGCTATTATAAATTTTGACACAAAAGGGTACACATGCTATTTAAAAAATTCAAAGTCCCCTTGATATCTGGCAAACAAATAGATTATTTAAAAACACCGTTTTAGCATCATGTATTCCCTTCGATACCATGCGATTTCTGTACGCAACCCATTTTTGTAAAACACATACTTTACAAGTTATTCGTATTTATATCTACATAAATTTGTGAAAGATGAGATATTTACAACAACGAGCTACAAGATGGAGAGTTTGCCGAAATAGACCAGATGATTACAGTCTGACAGTATTACGAACGACGGGAACATTGAGTACCAGTTTACATTTATTCCTTTATTCATCTATAATCCACTTGTGATTATAGTTTAACTGACCGAACTAGTGCGCCGCTATCATCTTAGTGTTATTTCTACAATTACGGTCGATATCTTAATTACATTATTTTATTCATCTATATCGACAATTAACATATTTCAATTTTCTTTCAACAAAACAGAAACGCATACACTTTTGTAGCCATCTTATCATATCCCTTTGTGCGTAACAAAAATGAGAGTTCTATATAAGAAGGTACAAATGACATTCAAATGTTGAAGCAATAACAATTTTGGTACAAATTTTTTCCTCTCATCGTGGTTGCTGTTTTGAATCGACAAACTTCTCGCGGAGGAATTATGTTCATATGTATATTCAACAACAATGTGGATATTTAGATATTCTTACTAAAATTCTTTAAAACTATATCACACTTTCACGTTTTTTACATCCTATAGCATGTTACTTTCCGTGAAATTTCTTTCGTTTTTCTCCTTATTCGGTGCATCTTAATTCAATTTCCTTGCACTATTTCACGTCCGCCGCGGTAAAGGGTTGTCGTGCTGCAATTTTGCATCAGTCCCCTCTGGCCACTATTGCTGCTTATCATAAAACCTCCCGTGCTATTAATTGTCACGATAAATCGCGCCGGGTCCCTGTAAGGGGATTAATAATTAGGCGATTACGCGCGGCCGAGCTACATGCCGGAAATCGATCGTTGCCTACTATCCTTTTTATCTCCTTCGGCTTATACGTGACCCTTAGTATGCGACGTTAAATAATAATTGTAATTATCTGTACACAAAGCGTAACAAGGAGTTCGTAACATTTCTGCACTGTCGTAATATAAAACTACGCGCTATTAAAAGCAAGCTGGCTATAAAATTATTCTGAAATAAAATTGCCGAGTCTTCGAAGACTATTATTTATTTTGATATGGAATTGCGATATTTACGAATGTCAGGGAAATTTGTAAATCATCTGAGTATCCCGTTGTACCTCGTCAAACGGATCGTCAAAGCGTTTCGAAAGAGAGCAACATGTGTTCGAATCCCTCCGTATTTTCCGCGATGGTTAACGAACCAGAGCGCGTCGTATTGTCGCAAATTGTTCGAAAATGCAGTGTATCTGCGAGGTAGAAAGCATGGCAGTTCGCGAAACTGTCTGGCGCTTGCCGGTGCTGGCTGACTATTCTCTTTAACGAACGTGTTACTATAGTCCCTCTTCGAACTAAATCAAACAAAATACGGCGTACAGGTAATTTCTAACGGAAGGAAAATAAACTAGGCAGTGGATACAATTTGTTCGCGATTAAAATGAACAAAAACATACGTGAAAGCTGCAAACGCTTCGCGAGCGTTGATTTTGACAGTAATTGAGTGCACAACTTTGAAATATTGTTGTATGATAGAACGAATATGAGTGAAATATTTTGATGGAATATTCAGTGAAACAAATCTAATTGAATTAAAAACGGAATATGAAAGGCGTAAAGTGAAGTCTGGGTGAATATTTCATTACCCCCACAAGTATAGGTATAATTTTACCCTCTTTTTTAATGGACTTTGTAAAATATGTTTTCTAATCTATTTCTATCTGACACACACACTATCAGTGCGTAGTATTAAATAGAATCTCTAAAGACGAGTTAAACCTACTTCTTCTTTGAGATACAGTAACGTTTATAAAGTCCTTCCTTCCGAACATGTCCTTAAATCAAACCACAAGTTTCACCTTACTAATTATCTGATTCATGAATAACGAAAATCAACTAATTCTTCTGCACATGATTATTTATTTAGCATAGAGTTGGAGGAACCGCAGTTTAGTAATGCTAATATCCAATCTTTGAAGTAATTGAGGAAAGCATTCGAGGAAGAGGAGAAAAATTGGTTCGGTAATTGCAAAGGCATCGAATTTAAATGTTCATTGTGTTCCGCGCCAATTGGACGCGGGGTTAGTGATCGTAGTTTAGAAACACTTGACCGGACGTGGATAATGGTTGGCGTAGCCACAGAGCCGAGTCCACCGACCCATCCGTACTGGTACGCGGGTGTACAATAACCGGGATTGCGGTTTCAGGATGATAGGCTGTCACGCCGCGTTGCAAATGATTTTCGGTGGAAGCCACGGCATTCCTCTTCCACAGGGCAACCCTCTCGAAATTTTCGCCTATTCCAGTTGCGTCCAATCCATTCGCGTAATCGGCAAAACATTAACACCTCCAAGATTTCTAGATCAATATTACAAACAGTGACATGCGAATATTTAATTTCAAAATTTCATCAAAACGAATACTTTAAAATTTAACGTGCATACTGAAAATTCAATTTATTATTGTTTCATTGTTCGAAATGGAGATATTTGAAGTATGATTCTGCTGTACTGATAATTACAAACTATTTTGTAGTACATATTACGAATTAGGCGATACGATTCATGAGCGAGGAACGATGATTACATAACAACGAACATTTGCTGACAGTGATCTTGCTATATATTCATATTTGAAGAATTTAAAAATGTGTTGTGAATGAACGAACGTCATCGCGTCGCGCTGGTCGTCACGGTTGCATTGGGCACGCGTCCCGAAACAATCAACTGCTACGACCCCGTGTTTGCTAATTGTAAGTCAATTATCATTTTATTCTGAATAGTGGTATTTTTGTTGTTGCTACCAGAAATACTCTTCAACGAAGTAACATCGCGTAAATGTGAAAATATTCCCATGAAATACGATAGATTGTAGGGAATAATAATTGTCACATTTACTTCTCTAAAAATAATGTGGTACACATTCTTAGATAAACGCGCGAAAATTATGTGAGTAAAAAAATTTGGGTAAGTAGTGTTCTGAAGTAAATGTGTACCCTTTTCTTCAACTAACACAGGAATCTCATTACGCCAGTTGCGAGAGAATTACTCACAAGGAAAGATCCTGAACCTGGAAATTCAAAAAATCTGAAACTTTGTGATTATGTAGGGGATTTCCTCCTGATTACAACGCAACTTTTGTTTGCCACCCAGATTCACTCTAAGGGGGTGAAATTGATCAATGTAAATTCAGCTATTTTGCGATTTTATATTGTAACTAGCAATCTGTAAGAGATAGACAAATGTTTCAAGACAAAAGTTACTTCCTTTGATTAGGAATACAGTAAAGTCTCGTTAACCGCTCGCTGTTCGGGACCGGCGTTGAGCCCGTATCATGAACAGAGCCCTAATTCCGAGTGTGAGTTTCTCGCTTCTTTCTGGCCGAAGGTGGGTGCGAGATTGACCATTTTGCGTGCCCACGCAAAGGACGGAGTGTCAGGCGTCCGAAAGATGGAGCGAGACAAAATATGTCTGTCTCGTACTGTCCTCGCTCCCTTTTAGTGCCTTCGCTCGCTCTCGTTCCATCTCGCTCTCGCCTTCGCCGGACAAGAGTGAGACAGAAGTGGTGGGGATAGCGAAAAGTCCGTATCGTGTACACCAAACCGAGCCCGTAACGAGACTTTACTGTATCATTTGGTAACTTACAGTTCTTAGAGTTTGCGAGTTATAACATAAAACCTGAAAATAGCCAAATTTTCAGACGTTAATTTTACCCCATTAGAGTGAATTTGGGCAGCAAATAAAAATTACGTTGTAATCAGGAGGAAATCCCCTATATATAATCACCAAATTCTGATTTTATTGTATTTCCGGGTTTGGGATCTTTCCTTGTCAGCATATTTAAATTCACTTACGATAAGAATTAGGAAAAAATCATACTATATTCAATAGAATAAAATTTTTCAAATGTCCTCAAAAATGAATTAAGTTATACACGCAATGCATGAATTACTCGGCAAGTATCGGTAAAGCGTTAAGGTATCATCACAGCTAATCAAGCACTTGCCTCATTGTTTTCACTTTCACGCCATTTCCAAGACAATTCAGATTTTCTCACTACAACGCCATTATGTACAGGTCAGGATGTTATAATTCCAAGTGTATCATTATCGCGTAACTGAATATGAATGACTTGATGAACTTAGCGTTCATTAGAAACCGCGACGCAGGAATAGAGGACACGCGCCCAAGAACGTGTAGGTACATACAAAAAGATGAAGACAAATAGTTGGCGTAGCGAGGATACCAGAACTAACATTAGCAATTGTTAAGGCCAGTGAGAACCATAGCGCATGCACTTCTCGCCATGGCTCGTTGAGTCCACGCGAACGCCGTGCATTCACGGCTTCTTAACAGCCGCCAACAATGGTCCACCAATCGTTATTATGCCGCACATTATTATCTACCGCATTATGACGCGCTCTGCGACACCTGTGCTTATGGCTGCTAGTCAAGAAACCGTTTATGTACCAAAGATTCATGTTGGAGTTTAGGAGAAACCAGAAAGTTGTATTGTTGTTCACACGAGTGCCTAAAGCAACCACATGGCATGTGTTTTTAATTCAGAAAATATTTGTAACAACAACTTCAAGTATTTAGAATATTTTCAGGCACATACTACATATGCGGATTGAATAGATTTATTTGGTAATGCACGTTATAGCGCACTTGACTAGTAAGTAAAATAACGATTGAGAAGAAAATTTAGTGACAATTCGAACATCATTCTTGCAATGAAAGATTTGGATCAAATTATTTATTTATCTGTTTGATTGAATTTTTTTCTTCGCTGAAGTCTGGCTATAATAACAGTTTTAAGAAGAATATGGTGATGAACGTATTTCATTATTCTGGAGGTGAATCATTTATACACATTGTAATTGGATTATGATGATAAAATACACGAAAGTGTTTTCTGGCGTTTAATCGGTGTACCGCTATTATTATCACCATTTGATGAGTATAAGTGGTTGCATGTTGCAAGTATAAATAGAACATTCAAAGATTGTTTTAACAATTCTCTACTGCATATTAAACTGCTGTTGATAAGTACCTGTTCAAACACTATTTTCTTGGAAAATAACTCAAACGTTTAATCGATGATTTTTCAAATTCCACAAACTGTTTTACAACTTTATTAATATAGAGTATTTTTTCCTTTGTGGAGCGTATTCTGACCCGTTTGGAGAAGGAGAGTCGTTGAGGGAACGGTTATATGTAGGTACGTATAGCTTTTTTCATCCTCACGAGAAGAATATTCCAGGTGTCCGCCTCCGATATAGCTTTGATTTTTGGATATGTTTTACAAGACTGAAAAATAAGATATAGGTACGTGTTTTTGATAACGGCCCGTTTTCATATTTAGGGGGTGAAACCATCCCTCAAAGTTATAAGATTTTCAGATGTTCGTCTCCGATTGCTTTGGTTATTGGACATGCTTTAGATGGCCGAAAAATAAGAAACTGGTGTCTTTTTATTTCGCCCTGTTTACATGTTTGGGGGTAAAACCACCCCTCAAAATTATAAGATTTCATCCCCTGAGCATGCAAACAAGCCAAAATAAAAGGATACCTGTTTCTTATTTTTCTGCCTTCTAAGATATCCAGAAACCAAAACAATCGGAGACGGACACCTGAAAATCTTATGACTTTGAGGGGTGGTTTCACCCCTAAATATGAAAACGGACCTCTATAAAAAAAACACGTATATCTTATTCTTCGGTCCTTTGAAACATATCCAAAAATCGAAGCAATTGGAGGCGGACACCTGGTATACTCTCCTTGTCAGTGAATCTTTACCAAAAACCCATTACACTTGACCTTGATTCTTTTGCCACTTTCTTCGCCTAACAAAACGAACTGGTCTCGATACGAGGATCGCCTCACTGTTGAAGGCTCCATCCAGAGACGAGTTGCAAAGCCAACAACGACCACAATAAAACAGAATTTCAAGCATTCTGCAGCGTTCCCCCGAACCGCGTGTAACAATCCATCGACAAAGGGATCCCTTTTCCTCCATTAATTTCACCCCAGACTCACCCCCAATCTTCGCGTGGTCGTTTCTCAAGGATACAAACGTACCCATAAATCATCGTTCGCGACGTGCGCGTGCGGCCACAGTTTTCACAAGGTTGTTCCAATTTTTATTGTCTCGCTCGTAACATTCAGCAACCTATAGCAATTCCTCCCATCACTGTGCGAAGGAAAGAGAGAGAGAGAGAGAGAGAGAGCAGCAACACCTCACGTCCGGCCATCCTTCGCCGGCATCGCCCTCTTTCCCGCAGTTATTGTCGCAGCCGCGGCTCGTAAACATAATTACGGCTGGTTTTTATTTCCACGACGTTTTTTACGTCCGTTCACGAACGTCAGCACTCCTGTCGCCTTTTACGAGCCCGGCCTTTTTCTCTTTGTCAAGGTATGTGGAGTTATCAGGGAACGTTGTGAATTCGCTCTCTCGTTCGTTTCCTTGCCGCTCGGCAACTACCCTCGGCGTTTTGCTCACGGCGACGGGGAAGCGACATTTACGGCAGCGGAAGTGCAACGTTGAAGGGCTACGGAAAGATTGAAGGGTTAGAGGGAAATAGTTTGTTTAACCACCATACTGCTATCCAACCAAATCACTCACCACACGGCAACACATTTTGCTCCTCCCGGAACGTCTTTTGCGCAATAAAGCGTTCAAAGTTACAGCCTCTCCGGCCGCTCTATTACTATAATGTAATGTGTGGCTCGCGAAAGTACCACGAGCGGCAGATTAAAAAGCCTTCATTAAGGGGAGGAAAAATCGTCGGTGTCGAACACTGGGATGTAGCGTAAAACAGCCGCGAACGTAGACTTTATGGATCATTAAGGGGTAAACGGCGCTCGCGAAAGCACGCGGCACAACGTCTATGCGCAAAGTGTATTTTAAGGCGAATATACTTTGCCTATAATAACTTCATGCGTGTAAGTCGAGTAGGCTGAGTCGATTCTGTGATCCGCGAACAGAGGACGACAGTCGAAGGGACTTGCGGCCGAAGGAAAAATCGGGAAGGAAGAGGAGCTTAAGGTTGAAAATTAATGAAACCGTCCGCCCTGACAGATGTTCTCGATTTTACGGTATGTAAAAGGGGGACATTGTCGGAACGATGTCGGTACGTGCTTCGGAAGAAGTATGGGGATCTTAAGTCTAGATCCGCGGTCACTCCCGTATAAATAATACTCCTGCAACGGTCTGCAATGGAATCCAAACGCGTATATATTTTAACCATGCTGTGGATTCCGAGTGAAAATTGGACAAAAAAGCGGGTATGTAGATCAGAATTAACAATATTCATTTTGACGCACGCTTAATGCACCGTGATAATGAATATCGATTTCACATCGAACACCGATGAGAAATGTTCGGCTTTGTCTAGCCTTCGCGGATAATTATGATCTCAAAGCGTTGTAAATTGTGGGAAATTTACATCATATTGCTTTGGATTAGTTCTTGAAAACAGCGTGTATCTGCAATGAAAGTTATTATTATACACAAGGTGTTTCGGAATGATTACTTAATTGGGTATTAGAACTGCCGGAAAGAATCCATAAAGTCTTCATGAATATAGGAGAAGTAAACTCTTTTACAATACTACGCGAATCCACGATATTTGCCTTAAACCTTATAAGTGTATAATAATTATACGCAACCTTCAATATCCCCTAAGTCAGTGGTGGTGGACCTTTTTATTTGTGCTTGCCAAAAATTTATAAATAATATTTATCGACTTGCTGACGTCCCGAGCAGTTTTTGATAGGGACAAAAGTAAAGACAAATTTAAAAATTAATTTTTAATAGTTCATACATAGCCAGCAGAATTTTATTTTGGATTCATCAAATTTTTTCGGGAACAATGTCTGCCCTTGCGTGAAACAATTATAACATGGCTGGATTTATCTTCATTTATCAGGATATTTTATTTGTTTAACCAAATGACAATATTATTCAGGTGTTTTTAAAGTTTTTGGTGACTGTATAAAGATCCTTATCTGAAACAAGTATTACAGTATCATACACAAACACAGCTGTGACTGTTCTCGTCGAAGTAGGTGTGTCTGCGGTATAAATTAAGTATAGGATTGGTTTAAGTACACTCCCTTGCGGTGCTCCCGAATTAATTGAAAGAGTCGAAATTATTACACATCTTAATATTTTATTTTGCATTGCTCGCTAGTAAGATATCACTGTGTGTGAATGTAGAAGATGTGAGGTAATATTCTTTGAACCTTGTAGAGGATTCCTGTATGCCATACTCTTTTAAACGCATATTTGGTATCTAGGAAGACAGTGCAAGAATATCTTTTACGTTGCAAGTTTTGTCCATCAGTCTGTGAATTTGTTGGCGTCAAATTGCAAGCCTAAGTAGTATCTCTTGCAATATTTGCAATATACGATTTACTTTTTTTATAAGATAGTTCGAATTGAACTATAGAATTTACGAGCTTACTGTCTTTCTAGATTTCTCTATTGTTGTATTATAATTTTAAAACCGTTACATTCCTTTGAACCTTGTAGAAAACAAAATTACATTGATCTATTTTACAAGATACTTAAACCTAAGTGCTTAACAGATGAATGTTTAGTTCATTAGAAATAGTTCATCCAAGCGGTCATTTAAAGCCTCCTATAGGGGAGCGAAAATCACTGTTTACGGTGGTTAAAGTTAACTTTTTCCAGAATAAAATTTATAATCGTCCGTTTGTGGTGCTGTAAAATTTTATGTTTTCATTAATTCCCAGGAACGGCTATTAGATTCTCAGATTCCGGCTTTAGTGAAATCTCATTGGTATCGGCTCTGCTTTTAATATTGATTTATCGTTTATTAGATCTGCGCAACAGCATTTTCTCCGTTGTAAAATCATTATTATTGTTATTATCACCGTAGGGAGTTCCGATCTTTCTGCTCCCTGCAAGGGCAGGTGATACGCGTTTTATCGCTACATTTATCGGGGATGGCTCGTAATTACGTGCGCTGCTGCAAAGTTCGCGCATTAAACAACTGTACCTTGAGAATTCACAAAGAAGCTACCAGGAAGGATTCAACCAGGGGCACGTGTAGTGTGTAATCACCGTGCATCATACAGAACGACATCGTATTTACAATGCCGTGATATCGATCGAATGTACTTATTTATGTTTTCTCAGAAAATTACAGAATACTCTGCGAAGGGAAGAACGCGGAATGGCCCTTCTAATTTTGTCCTGTTTTTGCAGGATAGCAAGTGTGCAGGTCCATATTGCTATTCGTAACGCATTAGATGCAAAAACTGATTAATTTTAAAGAAATGAGTATGTAGTATGGATTTCAGTACTTCTATCAGCCGTCTGCTTCAACCTTTTTCACTATGGCAACATCGTTAAAAGAAACTTACCTACATTTGCACTCTTGTTGTTTACATTTCTAAAATTAATCTAGTCATTGTACACTACCATCCTACAACAGCACGAATACCTACTACAGATAGTATTTTTACAAATATCTATACAGGCAGTGGGCAGACAAGGTAAATAATAAGTTCAGGTAAATTTTACTGTATTGTGTTACATGTAAAATGTTAAGGTACACACTAAAAATGAAGTAACTCCAAACATGGCAATCCATCTGTTTATACGTGTTCAATAAATTATTCTTTATAACTTTCTACATAATAGAAGACATTATTTCGCTATGTCTTCATACGCTATTGATTCTCATTCGAAACTCACCCTAAAAAATCCCTTTCTAACAATGCGTTGACCATCTTCGTTATTTTCTTTCCGTCACAGTTCGATGGCCCATATAAAATTTTTTTCAAGTTTTCACAATTCTATTTTTTTTAATTTTTAGGTACATCCAACCGTAATGCTGTGTAGTGTTTCCATCGGTGGTTCTAAAACTACCAAAAACTGTAGCCACCATTAATCCTAACAGTCAATTACCTATAGTCCGTAAAAGCAAATAAGTACAATTCAACTTCGAATACTTAATTCCATGGTATTGGTGCTACCTAATAGGCCATAGAATGAGAATCGAATTAAAATCAGTGGATATGTCATTTACTAACCAGAACCTAGGGTTCCACTTAATCGTTCCAGAGCTCGATAATTCGATCGGAGGGTGACGGGTGACGGCACATCTCACGTCATCTTCTGTAGCATCATCAGATATCATTGAAACGTGCCAGCAACTAGATCGTGGGTGGATAAACTATTACGCGGCGACCAGGTTTGATCTCCGTAGATCCGGTCAATCTGTATGATTCACGCCACGGGATGTAACGTAAGTGCCCGTTAATATGCTACCAGCTTCCTATACATTGGACCCCATCCAGCCAAAGAAAAGTATCGATAGCGTCCAAAAGAAAGAGAATACGTTCGTGCCCGGTAGATCGTTAGGTAGATAAATGCTCCATATCGGAAAATTCATATGATACAACAGAACTTTGATCTGAAAATTATGCCGGTGGTCCTGGATACACATTCTCTTGTTCTCATGGTGCAGGCGAGCCAGGTCCTTTAGCGATCGTCCAGCAGCGAGCAATCATTTTGCAACCACCTGTAGGTATATAATCAGCTAGTAGGGGCATAATGCATGTGGTATGTAATAATAACGACGATAAACAACCGTTCTAACGAGGCGTCGTAGGCAAGCCGTGGCCTGTATAGGGAAATATCAATGTTATTTTATTGACTGCTGCTGTGCGCTCGCGCTTCACCCTCCGCCTGGAACACAGCCGTGTAAATACGCAATTTACCGGCCACTACGATCTTCTGCATCGTAACAGGTGGAGGAGATTGTCTGAGAGAGCCCCTCGCAGCGAAGAGGTTACTGAGCCTGGACCTAGTTCAACAGATCCAAGTGGTTTTCAATCAGAACTTCCGTCCGAGACACTTAGAGCCTCGACAATTGAATCGCGGCTGTTTTGCCGTCCCTTTGAACGTTAATCCTGATACTGCGCGATTATACATAACTATGCTCTTAAACACATTAGGTACTGTACATATAGGATCAATCATCGACGTTGGAACAAGTAGAGTAATTATTAATATTGACGTCGCAAGTTCTTTTCCTTCTTGTCGCATGATGCTCACGCGATTTCTCAATCGTAAATCATTGGTTTATATAGGGTGTAGTAAAATGGTAAGGGAAGATGGTACTTTTGGGGAAAATTCTTCAGATCCGTGCAATTCGAAGAAGAGCTTATCAACGACTTACGATAAATGAAAGATTCCGGTATCTCGGTACCAGTGGAAAAGAAAGGTAACACTCGTAGATTCTTCGACCTGTGTTTTGCCTTCTTTCAAAATTGGGAGGCCCTTGAATAGGGATCACTTGTATGAATCAAACTGTCTATTAATAAGATCATCGATTAATTTTTTCTCCTAAACATTATATTCGTCGTGAATGCTGTGCACATGTAGACTGTAAAACCCTGCAGAAGCGTAGGAAACTTACAAAGAAAAACGAATGAGACCAATTTGCGATATCGCGTTTTACTATAAAATACCCACTCAAATCTGTTACAAAAGATTCCGTGTCTACAGGCAACGAATGCAATTCAGCAATTACAGTAGATATGCAACTTAATATTAAATTGTTTGAAGTATAAACTATATCGCGAAAATTTCTATTTTGCAGTCTTCACTAAAAAACTACTTCGACCCAAATAAAATTGACGATTTATTACACTTGTTTAAACAAACAAAAGTGTTAAGTAAGTTAATATAAAGTTTCTAATTGTTCTTTCCTAGCTGATAACCTTGCAGTTAGTACGATATTAACCGATTAATTGAAAGAACAATAATAACAATAACTGAACAACAAATATTCGTGCGTTCGTATTGGCGTGGCTTGGTAGGGGATTAAGTTCGCAGGCTGGAGGATTATCGTAGATCGTGGCGAAGGCTTCCGCGGACATCTGACAACCCAGATGATCGAACTCTGTTAAGAAATAATCATGCCGATCTAGCAGCGCCATCATCTTCGTCATTATCGTAGTACAGACAACGCCGACGGTCCGGATCTCACGCTGGCTCTGCGAGAATCGATCCTAGGAAATCGAAGAATTACGGAAAAGAAGAGTAGGGGAACAGAGGAAGAAAAAGAGGAAGCAGATGTTGTTGGGAAAGAAGGGAGGATTTTGCCCTCAAGGCCCTCCGTTCTGCTTCGATCCTAAGATGGACATTTTCTGCGGTCACAGTCGACGGTTATTGGTTATTGCGCCAAGCTCCGGAACTGTTCCAACTCCTCATGGGAACTTCTCGACGGCGGCGCTGAAATCATTTCCGTGTTTATTAGCCAGGCATCGCCGATTCTAATCTCCTTTCGAGACTTCTGCGACTCACCAGTGACCACCCTTCTAAAGTTCCACGTGTCCAGAAGAAATGCACTGTTTGTCATCGAAATCTGCTACGCTGCAATCACATAGAATCACATATTCGTTAACAGATTAGCATGGCATTTCGGTGTCTTTATTGCGGTACCAGTTTACCAAAATTCGCCCTCTTAATTTGGTACCCAAAGCAGGTTTAACGTTCGTTCCATTGAATACGTTTTCGACAGAGTTCAAAGGTAAACGCGATCACAGATTAATCACTAGAATTATTTATCCAGATGTCAAAGTGAATCTCGAATCAAACACTTGAAACCATACGTACAGTCGAAAGTATTTTCTTTAGCCTAAAAGTATCTATGTAAGTTTTAAATTTTCGAAAGTGATAGAAACGAATTGAACATAGTGTTCAATGCCAATTCTTTATACGGACTGTGCAATACAGTATTTTTACATATCTTAATCTGGTTAAGAGTGACTTAATGAGCATCTCGCCCCATTCGTCATATATTAAAACGAAGGGAAGTTGCGTGTCAATTAGAATAATTAGGAAGATTCGTAAGAAACGCAATGGCCAGTCATTTATCTCTCACCGTCGATCTAGTTTAGATCGGTATCGAATAGTCAAAACGGATACGTCTAAATCGGCACGCGGAAGAGACTAACGACCGACCGTCTCGCCGAAGAGGAGGGATGAGAAAAAAGCTGCAGCCCCTCGCGTGACTACGTCCGAGCAGCCGACACGTAGGTATGTACACCTTGGGACCTGTCCGTGTTTATCAGCCATCACTCTCGGAAAGTCGCGCCGGAAACGTAGACGAATAGCGGCCCTTCCGAGCTCATTGACAATCTTTGCTAAAATACAACGCGAAACCAAGAAGCCAGCTACCCTCCTACGTATATGACGTTGTCACGATGTAGGAAAACACGAGTGCTCTAACATTAAGTAACAAACTTTATTTTAAATATGAGACACGCTGTTACACTTCGGAGAAGAAGATGCGAGATAGGTCCGCGAGTCACAGAATTGTGATATAGTAACGCCAAAAGTCGGGATATTATATGTTCGAATGGTGGTTTCGTGTGCACTATGAGTTTTTAAAAATAATAATTCCGTTTGCATAGAAGGTTTCTAGAAATATTTCATCTGGCGGCTCCAAAAGTGTTTAATCTTAATATTATTATAATTCTCCTACGTTGACCAGCAGATAAGCATATTGCGAGAAGGAAACAGTTGGGGGTCTCAACGCTTTTTGGAGTAAAGCCTGCGAAGACAACTCATCCTCGCTGACACAACCCTAGTAGCATAAAATCTTGGTTAAATATTTTTTTCAAGTATATTTAAAACATTTTTTTAGCCACACTTTTTAATATGAAAAAAGGTTGAATCCAAATATTATTAAATATCATTTACGATCCAAAGCTTGAAGTGAACTTGTGATTCTTCACTTTTCTCTAACTTTTTCTCTGTCGCAAAGAACAAATTATATGCAACGTAATAAAAGACAAGATGTGCAGGAAAAAATGATTGGAAACCAAACATTACTCGCTACGTATTTTTCAAATTGCTAAATATTCTTCATCTCGACGACCCCATAGGAATATACTGTTCAAAAATATCCATAAACCCAATCCTTAATGCTTCCCCTTAATTCCCTAAATCAATATTCTGTGACAATGTCAGTCGAATTCATGTTTAAAAATTAAACTGCCAGGATCATGTTTGTTGCACAGTTCGAGAACTGTGTTAGGTACTCTTCAGTTGAAATTCTATTTCTAATTAAAAAACGTGTGCAACTGATTGTTAGTCGTCTCTACATTCCAAAGTTTCTGCAATTACACTTCTCTTCCGTCGGTCATTACCAATCAAGTTAACAGGAACAAAAGTACAGCAACGAAATCGTAATCGTTATTAAATATTGCCTCACCTTAGAAATGATATGCGGAAACATTGGAGATAAGCTGTAAGATGTATGGAGGAACTCTTCGCAAGTTGCGGAGGAGGCAACCACTACCGCCTCAAGACTCGTTTTAATGCAAGATGCAGTGCGCCGCGCAGTTACATGCGAAATCCAATGCGATCTCATGTTTAACAACAGCACATTCTCGCTCACTATTATACCGCGATACTGTTACGTTTACAAATTCTATGAGTATAAGGAGGGTGCATTTGCATTCATAGGGTGTTTAAGTAATGAAGAAAATTCATATTAGTGTGCCTTCTATGTACTCTTGTTTTCGATTTAGACATTTTTACGTTTCAATAATTCTCATTACAAATTTAGCTAGTTTAACACCTTCAAAGGAACTTGTCCTTTAACAAGATACTGCAAGTGTCGCCTGATTGTCGCCCTAATGCGTTCAAGCAAAATGTAAATCTGACGATAAAAGTAGCTATTTGGTAGGTCTGCCATTGGAAATCACTTGTTTGTCCCAAATTATCTCCCCAAGCGATTAGAATGAGGCGAAGCATCATCGTCTATAAATACTATAAACCGAGTACGACCTACAATATCTAGTGGTGCATCGTTTAATTATAGTTCTCTCAAGAAATTGATGTCGGGAACATATGTTTCGTAATTAGAAAAATTGGTCCGATTACATGGTCCCCAAATATTCCTGCCCATGCGGTAACTTTAAAGCGATGTTGATACTTTGATTGTATAAGAAAGTTCGGATTTTCTTCGATCCAATACAATGATAAAAACAACAAAGATATTTATATTAACGTATGTTCGATATAACTCTGTTTTGAAGCTGCAACCATTTTTGTTTCTTACAAGCTGACATTCAATGTTAAACGAATTATTCACCCTTTGAATCCGGGGAACGTATACATATATATGCGTTTTGTATATTTTGGCTGAATCTGGGCAAAGTATATGTATATACGTTATATCAAATTAAGAAGTATTGGTGCTAAAAAATTGTTTTTAAAAATGGTGGTTTTGAAATTCCCCGGAATGAAAGGGTTAAAACACAAGAAGGACTAAATAAAAAACAAGGTTACACCAGACATATATTTTTCGGCTCCTAAATCAATGCCGACAATATTTCTCGCACATTAAAACACACATTACATTTCGATTATTTCAGCTTCATCCTTCGTCAGCTTCGTCTTTCATAGAACATTATGAAAATGTTTTCCGGGACTAAGATCATGTATGAGGTGTAAAACGTTGGTAATTGGTAACACATACAGTAAAGTCTCGTTAGCCGCTCGCTGGTCGGGACCGGCGTTGAGCTCGTATCGTGAACGGAGCCCTAATTCTGAGTGTGTGTCTCGCTTCTTTCTGGCCGAAGGGGGGAGCGAGATGGAACGCTTTGCGTGCGCGATGGTCGCAAACGCTTACGGCGAGCACGGAAACCGCTTCCGAATTTGCGAAGTGGTTCCCGTGCTCGCCGTAAGCGATTGCGACCATCGTGCACGCTAGTTGCGCACGCAGAGGACGGAGTGTCAGCCGTCCGAAAGACGGAACGAGACAAAATATCGGCGCGTCGTCTGTCTTGTACAGTCCCTGCTCCTTTTCAGTGCCTTCGGTCACTCTCGTTCCATCTCGCTCTCGCCTTCGCTGGACAAGAGTGAGACAGGAGTGGTGCGGATAGCGAAAAGTCCGTATCGTGTACACCAAACCGAGCCCGTAACGAGACTTTACTGTATGTGCAATAACCACCCGTAGATCTTCACTCACGGAAGAAAGTCATTAAAAGTAATTCCTGAAACACCTTAAATGAGGTACGAATAGAGCTATTCATCATATAACATTCTCCAAATAATCACGTTTCAAGATTTTCATTCCTGTAATCCTTCGATTACTGCCTCTAACATTTAGGCCGACACGATCGAGTATTAAACCTTCCGAATCTACGAATTTAGCAATACAGTGTACCACAATTAAAAAAAAAAAACGTTTACAAAGTGTATGAATATGTCAAAGGTATCCGCATATTTTGTCAAACTTTTTGTATTCGCCCCCTCCCTATTACAAAAATGTTTTGCGAAGGTACCTATATACGTTTTGCTAAATTCGTGCTGCATTTAGGAAAGACGTATATTAAATGTAGGTATGTCTGTTATTTCAACACTCCTGTAATATGCCACTATCAATTCAAACAGAGACTGTCACAGAACTTGTATTACAAGTTTTCAAAGCAAACTGCTCTTATCAGGGAAACAGACTCGAGCGATTCATAGAACATTATGAAAATGTTTTCCGGGACTAAGATCATGTGTGAGGTGTAAAACGTTGGTAATTAGCTACTGGTTAGAATTAGTTACATTGGATCAGTTTGTAACGAGAATTATTGAAACGCAAACCCGGGGTTCATTGAGGAGGTGTTATCACTTCTAGGCTTTAAGCTGGGAATCCACCTAGAAGCTAAAGCTATACTATGCGATGCTATGCCATGCTTTAAAAAAATAACTTTGATGCATTCTTATGGAACAGTTTCCACCAAAAGCTAAGCTAAAACATAGCATAGCGTAGCATAGCTTCCAGGAGGATTTCCAGCTTTAGGACCCTTTCATTACCGAAACAAAGAACTTATACTATATTTTTACAATGTTTCAAATTTTTTTGAATATCCGATTTGCCGAATATCCCCTGTGAATCAAAATCCAGGATTAGTGCAATCTTGTATGTATCGTTTATTCACAAAATTGTTCCCACAAAAGCTATCGAAAACTCTCTGGACTTGCGATTCAGCAGCCGATTTGGAACGATGGGAATTTGTCCGAGTAAACCGACAACACCGTCGCCAAGAGGAAAAGCGAAGCAATGGAAGGGAGAGAAACGAAGGAACAGAGGCGTCGGAGATTAGCACTCCTCGCTTATACCACGACGAGGACATCAGAGTGAACAGTAATGAGGGATATGCTATTACCAGGTTCCCGGTACTTCGATTAATTGGCGTGTACAGTTAAAGGAGGGCTGGAAGGGGGTCTTCATCGATCGCCCGCGGCCCTCTCACAGTAAATTTATTGCACCCGCCACGGTGGACCGTGTCGTGGTTGTCTCGGCCGCGATCACAACACCGCAAATGAAGACTTTTATGCTAAACGCCGGGCCGAGCAGGTGGAAAAAGCGAGCGCAGAACGTGCCGTTTGAATCCATTAATTACGATTCCTGGAGACACGCGTGCGAGACTGCTGAAGAAATTTCTCGTCGAATCCATTTCGAAGAACGTGTCACTGATAAGGGTGGCGGAGAAACCTAGTCTAGTAAGTCAAGACTACAGATACTGAAAAATCTGTAAGTGAGGGAGAAAGCCCTGTTAAGTAAACTGAGGAATAAGCCTAAGCAGCCATCGAAGAATATGAAAACAGTTAAAGTACATGAAACTGCGAAGCATATCGGTAGATACCCTCTGATCAGTTAAGATTAAGATTGCAACTAAGATATGTTTGTTGACAAAAGATTTTACAGTTCTATTGTCGAATGGAAGATCGAAAATTTTCCTTTTAAAAAAGGTTTCTAAGAATATTGAAGTTGCTCTATTCGGCAAGTATTTCTTCTTAAATAGAAATATTTACATAACTAATCAACTTGAGCCCGATTAATGCAGGCCTTGTGATTGTCACTTCTCAATACACCAACACGAATATTACTGCTATAATTATTGCGTAATTAATACTTTTCCATTTAGTGCGCGGTTATTGTACTGTACGATCTTCTCGCTGAGCAGAAAAATCCGTAATCCTTTGTTAAATATAAAATTGGTTTTAGTGTATGAAGCGTTTAGGGTAGACACCAGTTAAGATAACGACTAAGCAAATATCAGCCATGCACGGCAAAGCTTACCGTTTGGCACGCATCGTTGCGCTCGATCACTCCGACCAGTAGTCGCGTCTCGCGTCGAAATTATCTGCAATTTCAAAGAGAGCCCAAGACCTCGGAGTGCAAATGATTTATCCGGCGTCTGCTTATTAGCATAAACAGTTTATTTTAGGCGGCCTCTCGCGGAGAAGGCGCTAATGCGCCGTTTGCCGCTGGAAAGATTGGATGGATTCGCGCTTGAGTGATCTTACCACTCAATCAGCACCCCGTTCACGCCTCCACTGAGTCACTCGACTGAATCTTATGTCACGACATTGTATAATCTCTGGTCGGGCAGATATGAGCGCGTATGCATGAATAAGTAAGACAGGCCTGGGTTAGGTGTCGAACACGACGGTGGTTGTGTTTCATAACGCCTCCTCTGTCAAATACTGGTCACTCTTTCCCGTTTCAAAAGGAAGCAAATTTTTTACCCCTCCCCCTTCCCATAGTTGCATAAAGCAAAGTGAATTTTCAACAGGAAGGCACTTTTGCTTAAACTGTCACGCTCGTCAATTTGGCATTAATCAGGAAGTTGAATCGTTCTGACAGGTCGGTGCCCCTATTTTCGTTGCATGAGCATAAGATATTATCAAGAATTTCTGTTAACGCTTAACGCGGCATTAGATGAAGTACGAACAATATTCTTCTATACCTACTAATGTGAGAAATTTATAATTCTTCAGTGCTCTTGATAAGAACACGTATAAAGAAATATTGAAATCCTGATTTTCTGATTATTTTATTACACACTTAACGGTAGATATTATGCTGAAGTGTTCAAATATTTCAGATACATGGAGTATTCACTTATAATAGAAGAGATTATGACACATCGACCTATGATTCAGATTTAAATTATTGTTCCTCGTACATACGCGGCATTCGTTTTATAAGAAATTTAGCATCAGTATCAATGTGCCATTAGACACTGAAGAAGCTACATAGCTGCAGTGTCGACGAAACGTTGTTAGGAAGCCCACCACTATCTCCAAACAGGATCCTCACTTGTGGCATGTGTCGCCTTCACTTGCGTTACCCCAAAAAGGGTTGGACACCCCCATTATTTCTGCTACAACCAATCTTAACTACGCCAACGTATGAGAATTGTAATAATATTAAGAATAAAACACCTCCAAGGCCGCCGCATGCGATACCTACTTCTGACAATTTCCTGAAACCAATACTTTTAGAAATTCCTAGGGCGCGGAACCACCATTCAGGCATGAATAACGTGAATGAGATCCCGAAGAACTTCAAAACACACTTCGATTTCGATTTTTGACCCTACTATGTACAGGGTGTATAAAAAGTAATGGTCACTGCCTTCAGAGGTGAATCTACACCTCTGAATCGGTGGATGTTTGTTAAAGAAACTGTCCGCAAAATTGTTTATAACATTGGAAATTAATATTCAAATATTTTTACATCAACATATTCTGCTCATTGAAAAGAGAAAAGGTTTAAAAGGACCATACGTCACAAACTCACCGTTTTCTGAATAAATGTGAAAAATGGTTTCATCAAACACAATATGAATCACTTCATCTATGCCAAAACTTTATCGATTTTTTAGGGGAAAACGGTGCGTTGGCGACATATGGTTCCTTTTAAACTCTTTCTCCTTTCAAAGAACAGAATATATTCCTGTAAAAAAAGTTAATATAAATTTTCAATGTTATAACCAATTATGTGGCAATTTTTTTTTAAAAAGGTTCACCTCTAAAACCAGCGATCGTCACTTTTTTCACACCTTTGCATCGTAACGTCGATACGATCTCGTGTTTCCTCCTCTGGTACTTATATTTGAAATGAAATTTATTACACAACTAACCACGAGTGTTTTTCCCAGTCGGGAAATATGTAATTCCTCTTGGACACGGCCTCATTCCAAAAGCCTCAATTAATAATCATAAAAAGCCCGGCCGTGAAAGCCTCAAATCCTTAAGAAGATCAAATTTAAACAGCTGCTTCCAATGAAATCGTCTCATGATACTCGTTCAATTATCTAGAATGGTCAACCTATTTAGCGCAAAACTGACATTCCCAGAGAATAAAATGCGAACACAACGGGTCGTAAGAGATGACGCGCCGTAGATTGTACTTCAGAGACCTTGCCAGTGCCAGTTGTCCGCAGAGAAAACGCATTGCGCTGTCGCTTTATTTCCCAACAACCGCAACAAAGTGCGGATATATCGCGTTACTTGTAATTTCCCGAGTGTCCGGTCTGCATGCGCTGTGAAACCGACTCGCGAGGGAGAGGTCAAGAAAATATCTTAATGCGTGAAACAATCCACGGATCTGGAGGTTTCGCGCGTAATTTACATATTACGAGCGCAATTATGAATCTGACGATATTATTACGAATTACGCGCGGCTGAGATTCTTAAGGGGGTAGACACGGGTAATGCAGCGCGCTGTATACCGACACAATCTGGCCCAAAACATGGGTTTAGTAGGATACGTTGTTTGTCATTATATGAGCGAATTTTGGGCTGGGCGAGGTCTTATTCGAAAGAGGAAGGTTCAGTACAACACGCTCTGGCCATGGTTCGACGAGATTTTGTTGATATGTAATAATATGAGTGACCAAAGTAGAGAAAAAATGGACAAAATATACTCGCAGATTCCAAGTATTTTTAGGTCACTATAAGAGTTTTGTGACTCAAACGATGAGTAGAGCGTGTTGCATTGAACCTTCCTCTTTCGAATGAGACCTCGCCCAGCCCAAAATTCGCTCATATAATGACAAACAACGTATCCTACTAAACCCATGTTTCAGGTTAGATTGTCGGTATTACAGCGCGGTACATCGCTCGTGTCACGTGGCGTATTTACCTCCTTAAGTATTTTTAGGTCACTAAAAGAGTTTTGTGACTCAAACAGTGAGTAGAGCGCTCCGCATTGAACCTTCCTCTTTCGAATGAGGCCTCGCCCAGCCCAAAATCTGCTCATATAAGGACGAAACACGAAAAATCCCAAATCCATGTTTTAGGTTAGATTGTCGGTATTACAGGGCGGTGCATCGCTCGTGTCACGTGACGTGTCTACCCCCTTAATTATACTATACTTGGCTTTTCCATGACGGCTACGTATGTCGCGGGAAATCAATCGTGCCGTGTTTGCATCCGAGTTTTCAGTAGGCGCAAAAGTGATATTAATGAAAGAAATAATCTAGTTTTTTAGCTTTTTAAAGCACAATGCACAGCATTGATTGGTTATTGTAGAGAAAGTATACGTTACACGTTTCCGGTCCGGCATCTTTTTAGATATCCCCAAAAAATGTATTACATTTTATTGCTTCTACGCTTTTCAGAAAGATAGAAAAGTGGGAATGCGCTAGTTAGTACGAAGTGAGGAAGAATTACGAGAAAATAGTCAGCATTGGTAAACCTTAAGGGCGTCTTGTTTCTGCAAAACAATGCGCGACCACGACCACATACAGCAAAAACTATGCTGGCAAAAATTTCGAAACATGGTTGGGAAAATTGAATTCATCCTCAATATTCTCCAGCCCTTTCACTGTCCGATTATCACCTGATTTTGTCCATGCGACATAATTGAACAGAAGAAACATTTACAAACGACGACGATGTAGAATCAGCACAGCGAAAGTTCATTTCATCAAAAGAAACAAATTTGTATAAAAACGGAATATACAAGTTTGTATTGCGTTGGGAAAAGGTCGTCGACTGTAAAGGTAATTACTGGAACGATTAAAGCGATTGAAATGATATTAAGACACGCTGCCATTTCAAAGCTACGAAAACCGCACGAACTTTCTGGGGCACCTAATATCGATAGAATCAACGATCTTGATAACTCGAAATATAAATAAAGTCTTAGGGGAAAAGAAAGTACATATCATATTAGCATTGACTATTCAGTTTTTCTCTCCTGAGTTGTAATAAGTTAAAGGAAAACAAAAAGGAATATCGGGAATTCGTCATTTTATCGCTTCAGAAAGAAGTAATACATTATAATTCAATACACTGTGCATTTTTAATTAACCACAAACTAAAAAATGGAATCTAGGCAAGTTACATGTATCCGTAGAACATCTTTTTTCATTTCATTCCCTAAACGTATCCCTTTGAAGTGTTACTTGAAATATTAATTGATAGTCAGGCTGCATTCATTCGTATTTATTGAGCAGTGTCCACTTGCCTTAAAACAAAGACGCGAGGCAAAACTCCATTAGCCGACCTGGCTGACCCCAACGCGCCTGTTCTACTGCAACGTTTCTGTTCTTTTTAGTTTCCCCCGGGCAAGGGAGCTCGTATATACGGGGGTCATATCGCGTTACTCGTAATTCCGCTAGTGTGTCCGCCGTATCGAATAGTATATACCAGGAAAGCGCGGAGGAAAGACGCCAGGACGAGCTGGGAGGGGCAAGAGGATCGCGTAGGTAGCATTAGTCGTTCGATCGAGTTGCTCTTGTTGGTGGTACTGCCGCTTGGATAGCGGAATGTGCGAATTCTTTGGAAAGCAACAGGCTGCTGGTGCGGTTCAGGTGGTTCAACTGACTGGCCGCGCATGGGGCCAGTAAGCAACGATCGGGCAGATGCTGAAGAAGGTGAGGGAACTGTGGGCGTCCTTGCCCCGGGGGACAGGGACGCGCAGAGCTTCGAGAGGTACGATTGACCTCTAAAGCGGCGCCGGTGCATACCTATTTCATCCTCATGTTTCCAACAGACAGCGCAAATTTTACTTTCGTGCGTAACAGGCGAGCAATGTTAAGGCTGCTTCTTTACATCACTACTTTAATCCGTAATTTAAACACTTGTGTTTTCGGTATGTCTGGTTTAATTTCGTGCGCGTGAAATGTGGTTTTGTTCGTTCATCATATTGAATTGTTGAAATCAGTGAAATGAATTGATCAGCGTCAGACTATAATTTTATAGTACTTGGCAGTCCAAAATACCTAAATCACTGCTTAATTATAAACCAATTGATGCGAGCCTCTTTCTGTCGCCCACGAATTTATGTCGAAGGAATGAAGTAGGTAGCACTACTCCATTCAATGAAAGTGCTGCTCGATACTCATAGAACGGAACTCACGTTTGCAGGTGCGTCAATCGTAGGAAGTATTAAAAGGAAAAGTGCTATCAGTGAATCCAGGCCAGAATAAGCTGCAGAAGTTACACTTCGGTGATTTAGTGGGCCTTGTCCTCTCGAACGAGTATAATTTGATCAATATTGCTCCACCGAGGCATTCGTTCTTCTTAGCACAATAGCGAGAGATAGCACGGCACTAGCTGCCACGACACGCAACGAACAAGGCAAATACACGCTCGGATCTACTTTGCTGCGGCGATTTTTACTATTGACAATATCGAGGCCATGATTCGGCATACATTATTCATGGACGATCGGAGCTTTTTAATTATAATTATATTGCTTCTGAAGCTTCCCTTTGCTTCAACAATTACCAGCACGCACATCGTTAACATGACAAAGGAATAAAAAATGCAACTAAACGAAACCCTTCCAATACTCGTCTAAGTGTTCTTCGCTAACAATGAACGCCCATGCTTCCAAGAGCGGTGCACAAAAAAGAAGGTGCACTTACGGAAGGAAGACAATGAGAGCTCATCGGTCTAACGACAGTGTCTGTTACGTCCAATACAGTGATTCGCCGCGGGCCAACGCTGAGCTCCTAATGACGATGATGCATGCAGCTGCTCCGCGAGGTTTCATAGATAGGGCCCACGTTTAGCGTAGTGTACGACCTTTGTTACGCACACCAGACCGTGAATGGTGCTGGTATGATTTCATTATCGATGGTACTGAATACTGCCTTCGCCGGTACGTATCGACTGGTACACAATACTACTCGGCAACGACGAACCTTCTTCCGGGCTTTAAGGCCTATTCCTACGATGCCGCACCTTTATGTAGCGGATGCGGCTCGTTCCCGTTTCTAGAGTCCAGTTGCTGCAAGACTATGCTCGAGATATGCAATCTGGCCTTATCTCGCGAATGACCTGAAATTCCACCGACTGATCCCTGATTCTACCTGTCGACGATCTCAGACGGGCTATAGGACCATCGAGTCTCCACGCGATAAACGTAGGATCCTCTGACTCTACAATACGCGCCCCCCCCCCCCCTCTCCTCCACGATACACACGCACATCCTACTAATATACTACGGAGCAGTTTCAGAGACTCGTTATCTCGTAATCGGCGCTGCGGACTCACCTAACGCCTGATAACTGTGTTGGCATCTCTAACGGTATAACTAATTACAATCTGTCGAACGACGCCCGTCAGCGATGTTATAAAGGATTCCATAGTCTCAAAGCGACGGTCCACAATATATATGTAATAGATAATTCGTAGATGGAATCTCTGCCGATCTTTGCTTATTTTCTATTCCACCACGTTTTCAATTAACCCTTGGAGAAATGTGCTGAGTTTGGCTTTTGGGATTCTTTAATTTTGTGAGGTCTTTTATTTGAAGCACTTGGAGAGAAAAGTGTTGTAGTTTTAAAAAATATCGGCACTTCTCTGTAGCCGATTTACAGGAGTAATGTGGAAAGTAAAAGCTGGATGGAACTTACCAGTAAAAATGACACGATTGTGTATAATTTTTTATAAATGTTGTTAACATGTGGACTTTGTTAATCCCCAATGAAACACATATTTCGCTTTATGTTGTTTCATTGTGTTACTCGTATTAAAATATGGTGAACAGTGACTATTCAGATAAGAAATTCCAATTGTTCTGATATATCACGTAAATAAGCTGTTCTTATGACGGAAATAAAAATCCGGTTGACAGCAGTATGGCGGTAGTGTTTGCAGTTTCGTGGTGAAAATCAAGGAAACAGGCGACCGCGTAACGCGCTCCTTGAAATTCGCGTAATGAGCTACGTTGACAATTCAGAATTTCTCGCAACCCATATTCACCAGGCCATTTAAGGATTACCCATTTAAGGTGTTCCACGTGACACGCTTTATTCGCATAAACAGCCCAAGCGCTAGGTAAGGGCCTGTGTCCCGCATTAATCGTAGCCGTTTGGAGCTTGGTGGAACGAATCAGCCGATATTTATACCTCAATCTAACGATCGATAGCGACTGCAGATGACTGCAGAATTTTAGAAAAAAAAACGCACAAAAACTTTCGCTTCGCTATGTAATCTCAATAAGGGGGGAGCCTGATGTAGGTAACTAGCTGAAAATAGAGGCATTCTTCAGGATTTTTTTTAAAGAAAGTATTTAGTCGATCTTTGTGAAACTTTCAGGATATTGTATTATCAGGTTAAGGTAGATAAATAAAATTTATTAAATAAAGCGGCGAATAACAAAGTTATAGGGGCTTATGCCCAGTCCGTTGGCGACGGAATTGTTCCACTGATGGCAACGTAGCGTCTTTTGGTTTTATCTGAAACCAAAAATCGAACAATTTTCGTTTAGTTTATGAGTGCACGCACAAATCGTATAAATTCATCATTTTAAAGATTTAAAATTGAACAAGTGGCGGCCTTTTGGAGAAAGGTCACTTTTCCCAACGAAATTAAAAACAATATCATTATACCAATAGCGAAGCTCTGTGAAAAAAATGTTCACAAATATCCGTGCACAAGGTCAAGTCGTTTGGTTGAATATTGTTGGAGTTACATTGCCTGCAAATTGTAAAACGGTCGTTTCGAGAAAAACACATTTCAAAAACCGGCTATATCCATTTTAATTTTTCGAATTTCCTTTTGCGGCTTTGGGAGCATATTATCGTGATGTTTAACTTTTGATTTATGCCCAAAAAAATCGATTTTTTCGACCGGCTACACCAGGCTCCCCTCTTAAAGACAACACGATCTAAGTATTTCCATATAGGTATTTTGGTTGAAGGTTGCGAAAGTTGGTTAAATTTAGGGGCTGTCTTTAAATTACTTAAGGGATGATGCCTACCTGTGAGATCTGAAAAAACATGTATATTTGGGAATTTTGGGGGAGAAAACTTCTAGGTTTTTTTAAACAAACCTTCATTTATTCGAAACTGTACATGCATGTACAGTTACTTGTAGTAACTTTTGTAATGGAATATATAAATAAATAAAAAATAGCGATCTCCCGGCAGTGATTTTTTTTCAGTAGTTTGCAGTGACCACTCTAATTTTGACCTGGTTCATCTGAGATAAAAAATTCTCGGGAATGTAGTTAATATATTAGATTATTTATCTACTTAGTCCTTAATAATTCATTATTTCAAAAAATTAATTTGCTATAAAATGGCGGCTTCTCATAGCAAAATTATCGATGTTCGCGACAGACTCGCTCTCACTTTTTATCATTTTTCATCTGTAAAATAAAAACTATGCAATGAAAATGAAAAAACCACGATTGAGGACTAGATAATCTAATATAGTAGGTAACTAAATTTGGTCGAATTATTTATTGCTGATGGACCAGGTCAAAGCTACGGTGATCACCGTAAAGTGCTTAAATAAAAAAAACGCCGGGAGATTGCCTAAAATTCCATTATTTGTTTAGATATCGCATTGCAAAAAACTAAAAGAACTTTAAAATATATAGTTACGAATATACAACCGTTTATTTAAAAAAGTTTCCAAGTTTCCAGGTAGGCGATTTCTTAGCCTATAAGAATTCGTAAGATTTTATATTCCAACTCCCTCCCCTCTTGCCTTACGTAATACTGTCTACATTGCATTTTTTCAGTTATTAAAATTCTTTTAATGGTTTAAATAATTCATTTAACTCGACTTTATCCATGGGATAAAACATCGTTTGTAAGCAACCCATATTCAAAATTAAATTAAAAAAATGTAAACTAAGATGCTACCTGACTCCCTCTCTCCCCTTCTAAGGATACGTAAAAAAATTAGCACCCCCTCTACCTCCCAAAGCCTTATGTAATTTAAAACGAACCCTTAGGTGTCGACTAAATTGCTTTTTGTGATGTCAAGTTCGCCTCTTTTGCGCATCTACGATAAAATCAAAGAATGTTATTGTTATTGTCATCGTTATGTATAAAATTGGGCAATCAAGTTATTAAAATAGATGAATTCGCGAGGCAGAAATTTTACATCAGAAGAATCTATGTAGCTAGATGTTCGCTGTAATCGCCGCGGGGATGATGCAACGAAGTGTCTCGCAATGCTCGCCGATCAACATTGTTCGCGGTTAAGTATCGTCTTTTGAGGAAGTCATACTCGGGGATAGTTGTAGCAGGGCTAAGCAGAGCTGCTCCGTGGCGAGATAAGAGGAGGAAGAAGTACTAAGCCGAAGGTCTCGGGACCTTAAGGACAACGGTTCTTAGAAGTGCAAGAGAACTGTAATCGTTCCCCCAACGGCTGTTGTAGTATACGAATCACTGTTGGCAGAAAAGTAGCAGCCCGCGGGCTCCGCAATTTCCGTAAATACACAGTGAAAACACCATCGCCGAGGTTCTCCCCCGAGTTCTATTTCTTCGATACACTCGCGGCCAGGGGCTCAAGATGAGCAAGACGAAGCTAGTTCGGGAACTGGTCCTAATAGCCTCTTTTGATGAGCAGTCAAAAATAAAGCGTTGCTGTGCGACGTCACCACTCGAACGATTTGCAATTGTTATCCCTGGGATAGCCGTAATATCGTTACCTGCGAATGAAATACAGATCACGGTACACTGTTCAAGTCACAGTGAGAGACACGGAACCGGCAAACATATTGAACTGCTATAACACGGTCCAACCTTTTTCGTGACTCTAAACGTGCGCAAAGCATAAACGTTCAAAACATAGTCGGTCTATTCGAACCTCCCTCCTCATTTCTGCTCTCGCTCCTTCCGCTCTGAATACTCGAGGACCCTCCGAGATATCTAGAAGTGATAATGACTAGAACGAAAGCAAGATTTTCTGAAGCCCTGATAGAGCTTCTCTCTTAAGCATGTTTGCGATTAATCTCCCCGAATCGCGAGTCTCACAAATTATCACTACGCAGCTGAAGAGATTGTCGACAGAAAAGTTTTCTGTCGGCCCCGTTGGTCACGATCGTCAGGGAAGCCAGCTTCCGTCTCATTGGGCGGGCCAGCGATGCACTTCGCCAGCGACAAGTCAGCCGGTCGAACGTGCACCGCGCCGCCGACATTCGACGTATGAACGATAATTTATTCGAAATGGGATGCAAGGCGAGCGATGGAAAGTCGTGCAGCCTGATTGGCGACCGTATGACTTTCTTGGCCGGCTTGCCGCGGCCGCGCGCCGCGTCGGCTCCGCAGACCGAGAAATCGTTTCTCGGATCAGCAGCGCTGTAAGAGGCGTAAACGAGGGTCCGGACGCCGCGACACGTGGACCGATTCCAGCTCCTTCTGAATGAGGGGAAACTTACATCTCTCGTCCCGTGCGACGACACGGAAGGTTAGTCGATCCAAACCTCTTCGTGGAAGCGTTACATCTCTATCTGAAATTGGCAGTCAGGCTGCACCTATGCGAACCGAAGATTTACAGCCGATGACTGCAGCAAATTGGATACTATTCCCGCTCCGCGCCTCTTGCTCTCACGGGCTGCGAAGCCTCGATAAGATATAATATATACGACTCCGCGGAAACGTAATTCAAGGTGGTGATTGTTATTTTATTACGCGCCGCGTACACGAAACGAGGCGAAAGCAGGGAAACGGGAAGCGGTTCGATGGATCGGGGACGATCAATCATTCGGTGGGCGACGAGAACGGAAAGAAAACGAGAGGAAGAATTAATCGACGTATAAATGTGGATACCGGTGGAGCGTAGGGGACCTTAATGGCAACACCTCGTGTATCTCTCGAATCGTGTGCCCCGCGTGCACAGAAACATCCATTAGCGGGGATCGTTGTCGTTATGTTGTTACGCGCTCAATTCATCTGGTTTTTGCCGTTGATTGGGCGGGATCACCAGGCGCAAGCAGCAATCCGTACGAGCCTGAAGCCGACTAGCTTGTTCAATCTAGCAGAGCAGAGAAGGACTAATGATGAAGGATACCGCTTTCAGTGCGCGGCAAAACAACCAATCCGATCGGGAGAGAGGAAAAAAGCTCTGAAATTACTGCCTCTGAGCCGTGGATCGCCTGTCCTGTTTTCCAAGTACCGTGTTCAGGCAAGCCACCCTTTCGAGTGACATGGAAACTCCACGCAACACCTAGGGACCATTTTCCCCCCAAAATCAATGAAGTCTAATCGCGCGTCGTAAAATAATTTCACGATTGCCACTGCTAATGACCAGAATCACCAGATCGGTAGAAGAGAACTCATTGCGCGAGACAAGTCGTGGCGATAATGTACGGGCGTATTTTTCGAATTGAATTTCACGCCATTTAATGCCACGGGAACATTAGCATAGCGGCTGATCGTTGAATGTCTCTTTTTCTGGCTTGTACGTGAAACGCCCGGTGAGATCTTGTCGTGCACCAGCCCCGACAACGATGGTGTCTTGAGCACTGACTTCACACGATTAGCATTGTCATTAGCATAAATTGTTTATGGGATCAAAGTGCAGCCACGTCGAAGAAAAGGCAACCCGATTCGACCAGGCAGCCTAGTTCATTCAAGGCGCGGAAACGATATCGATGTAGGTACGCGAACGGCGCGGCGCGGCGTTTCGACTCCTATATCTCAGAGTCCTTAATTCGTATTTAATCTGCATGAATAATTCCGCTGCGTGATATACGCATCCTGAACTCGAAGGCCACAGCAAATCGCGAGCTGTGACGTCTTTATCGTTTAGCTGGCATTTTTCAGGCATCCTGGAATTACCGCTCGCATTGCAACCTGTCTGCGTTATTTTCGTTGTAGTAAGATAACCTTGATGGCAAACTAAAGCACAAGCAAGTGCAAAGCTTTCGTTGCTTAGTAGAAGATGCTGATAACTTGGGATTTATGATCATAAAACATTCCTTGAAATGAATAAGAAGCTTGAATTAATATTAATTCGGAAATTAAGAAAAGCATATACACCTGTATTAGAGTGCAAGATTCAGTGGCGCACCCTTAGGAGGGAAGACCAAGGGGTCGTGGCACCCCCCGAAGAAAAATGAAAAAGGAGATTAATATAGCCACGACTGAAGTAATTCGAGAGCTTTGTAAAAAGAAAAGAAAATTGCATTTTATTCCTTAAATAAATTTTGTAACCACCTAATGAATGTTATTGAATTTGCATTAAGAATATTCTTATCCGTTGAACTCGGCTCGCCCCAAGATTAAGTACTGCCTGAAATTCTTGTACATATTATCCTTCTTCTATTAACACGTGCATGAAAAAGTGTGCCGTGCGACCGGCGTGGGATTTATGTTAAATCATTTACTACAAGTGCACATACGTATAGAATTATTTCCATACAGGCGAGACAGGTACTTTAAAAAACAAGCATTAGAAGATAATAAGAGAATTCTACAATATTCATAAAGGTGATAAATCACGCTTTTCGAACGCAATTAATTTTCAGAACTACATTTAACGAGTACGATGCTCCTCCTATATTGCTGAATAATCTTTCCCAACACTCCACGTCACACGCCGCAAATGCGTGCCTGTTAATGTATTTTCCGTTAGTCATCGCTGCTTCTTCAAACGTGTAAAACATCATGTTAAATAATGAGAGTTGTAGCCATGAGTGGTTTCATCAACTTCTTTTCCACACGTTCCCTAATCAGCCCGCGGTATCAGCGATTTTTCCTCGTGCCCGATGCACGATCGCGCCGCAGCGATACGCCGGCAGGGGAGTTCAGACTCAGACAGACTGGGAGAAATGGCATAATAAGATCGGTTTGCAGCCGCAACACTCGTTGCTGGAATCGTGACGTAGGGAAAACACGGGATGACGACGTCGTGGGATCGTCCTTGCCTTTGCTCCCGCGGCCCCCATTGTTCCCCCCCGGCCGACTCGTTTTGCTCGTAGTAGGTCTGCGGGCGTACGATCATCGAAAGTGCCTTATTTTTTCCCGAGAGCTGTTTAATCGCTCGTCGCCGCCTGGAATTATCCGCGCTCGTCTCGTACACGTTTTCTTCGAAACGAAGCGAGCTCCGTTCTCTTCCACTGCGATTCGAAAGCCCCAAAGAAAATCGTATCGCGAATTTAATTAGTTGTACTCGAGGCTTGTGTAACACCGGAGGTCTGTTGAAAGAAATGGAAATCCTGCTGCAAAGAGGATATCCACCTGTTGCATAAACCTGTGGCAGATGGATTTATTGGTCGGGGGAGGCGCAACATCGAGCTCGATTTATCTCCTGCGGCTTGTTTAACGGCGAGACAATGCCCCTTGGAAATCAATATCTGGACCGATTGTCCACTGCTCGTCGCTGAAACCATGCTTCACGTATTCTTCCCGTGAAATATTACGCGCTCTCGCTAGTTACGACCCACGAGGCGCGCGTGTTTGGTTAAATGGATAATCGTAGCGTCTATCATTAGCATGGAATTCGCGGCGAGCTATACAAAGGGATTCTCATTTCATTTTCCCTCGCACGTGTATCTGAAACGAAAAGCCGGTCATGAGTAATCGCCAGTGTAAATCATCATATGCAGGTGTATCGCGGGCACTATCGCGCGACATCGATTTCGTAAGGCGTTCCCAAGGAGAGGCGCAATCCCACACCTCCTTTTCGCAATTGTTTTGCGCTTGGCGCTCGAAAAAAAAGAAACGTTGATGATTCAACGCGACGAACGGAACAAACAAAATTGCCAGGTACGTCCAAATTAGAAGGGAACCATTGCTACCCGCCAACTCGGCGATTGAGGTCGTTGGATCCCGTAATTAATTCTGTGTATGGTAATGCGGTATGGGTAAATTGAAACGAAATTCAAGGGAGCAATTCCAAGCTGGGTGTAATGTGATGCTGCTATGAGAAAAGTTTCGGAGCGTAGACGAGTCCGAAGTGCCTTAGAGGCGGCGTTAAGAACTGTTCCATGTTAAATCGGCCAACATTTCACCTCGTAATCAGCGGTTTGTTCGAAATTACAGTATTAATTGATAATATTGAGAAACTAATTTCTGCAAAATTATAACCTTCTAGCTGGAACGGTTAGCAAGAAAAGGGACACAGATAATGTTTTAAATTTATTTTTTCAGACAGTTTTTAAAGAGTAATTAACTTAAGCGTATGCTTTTCTTTAAATTTTATTCGATACTTTCGATAAATTTCTCTTTCAGTGGCTTCCCATCGATTTTATGCAATTTACTTTGCATTATAGATATTAATTACGCTAAAAAAGAGTAAAAAGCATTCGTAGCAAAATGTCATGGGAATTTAAAGATATGAGTATCAAGAAAATAAAGATTCTACGCGTGACTGCACTGCAAATATTGGAAATATTTTAACAAGAACGTTAGCTTCGGTAACTTGTTACAAAGGTAAGGTAAGAACGCGAGGTCCTCCTTCGACAGTTTATGACGCTCGGGTGATCCTGGGCGGTCCCGCTGAGCCTACACCGCCGCAAAACTTTATCTTGTTTTCTCTTTCTTCCTAAAATCGCTCTCATCTTTTTGAAAAGCTTAATTTTCAGGGCAGACTTAAAAAATCACAAGTATTTTTTGCAAATCATTTCGAGGGGAGGAATAATGTCAAATCAGAGATCAAAAGTTGAATGTGGAATATTGTTATGCATAGTAATAATAATTTAAAAATGTCTTACGCTATTCAAAAAGCGTTCCTTTAACTTTTAAACGACTATAGGCAAATAGTATTTACTAATTGCAAGATGCTATATCTTAAACAGAAGTATATATATATATCGCAGGTAAAACTCATAACAACACACTAAATTTTAGAAAACTTTAAAAAATTACATCCGTTTTTATGTTTTTATTTCTATATGTAGGAAATATTTATAAACTGGGATGAAACAGTTTTTCGGAAAGAGTAACGTCACGGGGGTGGAATTTTGAGACTGTTCACAGGAAACGTAATATTACGGAGTTAAGGGTTCTTAAGGGAGGATTCTCGTCTAACTGCCCCAAAAGAAACTGATATTTAAGAATTTTTTTAAAAAATCTTTTGGCCATATTGGATTACACTCTTTTGGGATATAAGGAAGCATCTTTAAACTTGCAGAAAATATTTGTTTGGTGTCGATCCTTCTTATTTTTTGTTGATTATTGTGGCATCTTGTCCACCTCTTCGACGACGTAACCCCTGTTGGCGAGACGTGTAGCACCTATCACAGGCATCTGCTTGTAAAAAAATAGAAGATTCTTAAAGTTAGATAGATTACGCTGGGGTTGGTCCACTTTAAAGAAAAAAAAAATGTAAAATTGGAAGGCTTATAGCGTTTGAAAGAAAAAGTAAGTTTTCTTAAGTAAGTAATATTATTCTTCATGTCAACGAAATAAGTATTATAAATAAAAAGTAAAATCCAAATTTTAGGTCCAGTCCTAGCGTGAAGTATTGAACTTTAAGAAAATTGTCTTCTTTTTGCATTCGGATGACTGTGATAGGTGTTACACCTGACGCCAACATCGTCGAAGAGGTTAACACGATTCCGCAATAATTAATAATTAATTTGTAGTAGTAGAAAAAAAATTTCTGCAAGTTTAAAGATGCCGCCTTACATTCCAAAAGAGTTTAATACAATATTAACAATAGTGTTCTAAATAAAAATCATAAATTTAGGGGGTTGTCACACGGTTAGTAAATTAGGTTCTCGATATTATCAAGAAATGGTGCAAGAAATCCGTGACTACTTAGGTATGAGGTGAAAATGTTGGGTGATTTGACGTGGGATAGCTCGTAAATGAGATTCAGTGGCACGGTTTCCCTTTCTTCGGGCTCTCCCCAAGCCGATTTCGAAGTTTCTCAAGGGGGACCAGAGTGAAGTGAAGCCGCCACCGGCGCGATGGGAACCGCGAGATAGCCCCCCGCACATTGATTTTCAAGAACACCAAATTGCAGGAAGCGAGAGGTCAGATCGGCCCGACGGCGGTACGGCGCAGGCCGTGGGGAACGGCCGAACGTACAACTCTAGGGAGGATGCACCTGTGCACCTACAACCGGCTCGCCCCGCTCGACCTCGTCTTGCCGCCGAAGAACGCGAGACTTCCGGGAGCACTTCGTGAGTAGAAAATTTTTCTGCCGACTTGCCCGCTGACCAACCAGCCAGCCGACCGCGCTGCGCCCCTTTATTCGATCTGACTTGAAATTGTGACAAACGACATCGTTCAGCGAATTTAACGAGCTACGACGTTCCACGCGCCTTATAGAGCTTGTTCGGCACGGAGAAGCTTTATTACGCCGAAGCTCCAAAGCTTGGAATTTCGAGCTTCAACTTTTTGAAGACGAAGAAACTCGCTTGAGATACGGGATGTTCTTAAACCGAGGTGAAACATTTTTCAAATCCGTTTTACTCGTTGTACGGATGAGGGATCCACCGACGCTTTCACAATCAGTCAAATCGTAATTAGATAAAGAAGAACTATAAATGTAACAGCATCTTTTTACTGTGACAAGTTCTCGTATATGGACGAACGAACAGAACTGGTGGAAACGGGGCGTTCCAATTAATTATTAAGATTCATGTTTTCTAATGAATATGTAAGAAACCGTTTACACGTATTTGCTCATAAGAAAATGAAACGAAGGGAATCATAGATATTATTCATTTACATTTTCATTTAATAAACACTGGCTGACATTCGCGCAATGCATCTGAATTGATGCAAAAGCAAATCGAGAGCAGGATCGGCCGTCGAGGGCGTCTGAGTGGAGGGGTACGTGGCCGAGTGGAGGAGGTCAGATGAGGTTGCTGGTGTTGTGTAGCGAAAGTGTACATAATATGCCCGCCCTAACCGCGCTATAGATTGCGGCGCGCGTGCTACCACCACCAGCTATCTAATTGCATTAGCCAGCACGAATGGCAGCCACGATACGAGTGACACCGATTTACTAGACTTCAGCGTCGATAGGATCTTGCCGATTTCGCAAACCGTGCTACTTCCTATCCAAACTCGGACCATTTTCAGACGGTGTCAGATCACGATTTCCATATCGTGCCCTCGGTCCCTGGCTAATAAAGCACAAACATGGTCAATGGTAATAATAAACGAATAACAGTGGCGAACTTAAAAATTGACATCCACAACACTCTTTCAACGCAATATTTTTGATAGGTACATACTTAATAGTTTATACTCTTTACCCTCAGTTTGTGAATCTTTGAACGAAACTCGAGAATAGATTCGAAGTTGCTAACTTTCCGTGTTAATCCTACAGTCGAGTTAATCCAGTGCGTTTTGTATTGGAATTATACTGATTCTATCAAAGCAACAGATCAACAGACCAATCAAGGATTAGCAGTTCACCGGACGGAAAATATTAAGTAATATGTGAAATGGACAAGTTGTTCCCAGTAATTAATAAATTACCACGTATACTGGCCTTGCATAACCGTAAGAATTAGAACAATGTCGCGGGAGTTCCAGTGTCCCAAGAGAGAAAAAGGGAATCACGTGAGTAACCCGCGAGACACGCTTATGAAAGTGAACGTTATAACCGGCGATTATTGGAACAATCCTCTAATTACTCGGCTCGCTTTCCATTACCCTAACGAACTAATTTACTTCTTTTACAATGCTCGGATCGCTCGCGGGGCATAGCCAGAGGGGGCGCGAAGGTACACGAAACGAGCCGGCGAGGAGCAAGGAGAAAAGAAAAGGAGGTGTTCAGACGCACGCGTACACGCGGGTGTGTAGCTCTCTTGGGAACCCGACGCGGAGCACGTCCTTGACCGGGTCTATCGTGTGACCGATCTCTGTACATCACAATGCTCCTGCCCCTTTCCTCGTGCACCTTCTCTGGTACCATCGCCGACCCTCTACCTGGCCCCTTAACCGCACTCCCCTACGGCCACCTTATTCTGTTTGAGCGCAACCCTGTAAACGCTCGATGCTGCCGTTCGCCGGAGACAATGCAGTCAACTTTCCATCTACACTTGATTCTCGTCGCGATTGCTCGCCGTATCGATTAATTGCGGCGAAGGTGGGAAGCAGAAAAGAGGTTGATCGATTTCAGTCCAAGATAACAGGTGCCAGTCAATGATTAACATACCTATCCAGCGAATTGGGAGACGACGACGCTACGTTGTCGAGATATAGATATTGCAGCTGGTTGGCTCGCGATGACCATGCTGAAAACTCGTATCTCTCTTTACTACCGAGGTACCATTATCCGGCACTGACGCTCGTACCTGCGTTGCAAAGTGTTTCCTGGAACGTACTGCGTAGTAAACGAAGATAGGGTCATCAGAGAAACGAGGTCGATGTTTACAAAAACACGGCCCCGAACGCGACCAAGGCATAACGACGCGTATCAGAGGAGGGAAGGATAGCCGGCGCGGGGCAGTTAACGCGCCGCGCAATTTGCGCGATATTCGTGTAATTAGAGTGCAAATGGATGATCCGTGGCTTCTTTTTCTCCTCCATTGGGTATGCCACGAATGAGAGCCGCTGTCCATAGTTAAAATAGTGGGAGTAAACTGGGAGTAGTGCGGCCAGTGTAGCCAGAGTGGAGCGGAGAGGGAGCGTAGCTGAGACAATGGAGCATTAAAGCCACGGCGTGGTTTTCTAGACAGGAAATTACAGGGATCACGCGGAGATTGACAGAAAAACGGCCCTGGCGAGCTCGTAGATAGCGACTGGTGCGCGAGCGCGCATGATAAACCCCCGTTCCTGTTTCCTCCCGAGGTTTCAGCACACGTGAGAACAAACCCTCCAGGTTTGTGTCACCATTTTTCTGAAGCAAGGCTCGGCGCGTTCCTTAAACCTTTTAACAGTTTCTTCCGAATAATAGTCATTCAGCTTTAAATTATACACACTCTCGCGGACCATCTGGTAAGAAAAATAGCATCCTCATCCATTACCGGGAAGATAAGTCAGTATTATTGTCCGATCCGCGAACAGGTGTACAGCTATTTCTAGACCAGGAACTGTGCGAGCATTGCGAGGAAGTCCGATAAGTAAATCCTCGTGGCAGTAGGGTCGTTCAAGGTCACAGGCAAGTCGAACATGCCGACTGCCGACGTGCCGTGTAGAATTCGTGCCGAGACCTAGCAGTGATGTAGTTTCATCCTTCATGTGGATCGTGCTCGTCCACTTTGGGTGATCTCTACGCTTGATTCTCTAACAGCGCTGCTAGAATGCAATTCAGGGCTGCATCTTTGCACCGTCGGGATGCAACATTATTGCCGCACATTTTCACAATGAAACGCTCCACTCTCGGGCGTACGATAAATTTACAGTGAACTTTAAATCATTCCGCCGATTTAACGGTCAGCTGTAATTTCAGAGCGGGATGTCGGTCTGCAGATTGCAACAATTAAATTTTTTCCTACTAGCCGGCTATTCGAGACCTTCAAATTTCCTTGGATGCGGTTTAAACGTTAACAGACGCGGGATATATATTTCGTCGACTTTTAATCAGCAACCCAGAGCGAAATATAGAGCTAGAGTGCTTAAAATTCGCATCTATGGACAGCGCCATGGAGCGAGCGGAATTTCTGAATAAGGAATGAGATCAGTCCGCGGAGGAATCGGGGCAACGGGGAGAAGGTACCTGTCCGCGTTGCAGGATCTTGATCCCCGAAGAATCTTAGCGCAGTGCTCAACTATCTTACACGAAACGTCGATGACGTACGGCGTCGTGGCTATCCATTACCAGGGGGACGATAAATTCACCCTCGCCAGGGTTGACCGGGTGAACCTGAAGAGCAGCATGTCGTACTCTTCTCGATTCCGCCGAGTGGTGGGTCTCTCGGCTAATAAAGAAGGCAGGGGGGAGAGGGCGAAGGGTACAGAGAGGGGATCAAGCGGGATATTGGCAACATTAAGTATAAATGCAACCTACCGAGATTTATGTTTGCTGAGGAGAGGAGAGAGCGCCGGCGAGAAGAAGAAGACTATGAGAAGGAGGAGAAAGAGGATGGTCGTGGTGAGCAGAAGGGATGAGGTCGCCGCGAGGCGTAGCGGAGACCACACGGAGAGCCGAGCTTGCTCGTGGCTCGTGGGGGGCCCTTCCTTCCACTTTCCTCCAGCTCTCTTGCCAAGACTTTACTCTCCCTTACCCCTTTTCTTGCTCGGCCGCGACTTTTCTTCGTAATGGTATCGGGGAATCCAGTGAAATCGCAACGATTCAACCCGGTACCCGTTTTTACCCTCTCAAGTCACCACCCTCAGCTTTCGTCGCTCTGCCTCGCCTTATCTACTAATCAGTTGCCCAAGAACCTACATTCTCAGATAGACACCGAGTCTAGACAGCCACTCGTTTGAGTAGGTACTGATCATGAGCGATTTATTTTTCAACGATTTAAGGTATCTAGTAGATTTAAAGAAGAAAATTTATTTGATGCAACTTTGTGTCATTTTCCTGCGAACTGTTTAATCGGCAGTTGCTCTGAAAGTTCTACTCGATGATTGAAACATTTTCAGGGAATTCGTCGACGATAGTTTCGTTAATACAATGCGCAAAATGAACTGGATTTCTTCCAAAGTTACTATAACATTTGTGATGTCAACGGGAATAATTAGTTGACCATGACAGGTACAATCGTTACTTGGAGAATTTGTAGGGAGATATCTTACTGTTCTCTCGTAATGCCTCCTATTAATGGAACCGTTTATGATGCTTCTGCGAATGGCATCGCTCTGCTTCCGGGCCGTACCATAATGGGCTCGGAATTATTTCATCCGAATGAGCGCTTAATGTGGCAAATTGGCCATCTTCTTTCCTGTGATTTCGACAGACGGACGAACGGCAAAATACGCCATAAAACAGTCCTATCACGGTCGACATCGTACACCAGCATTTCAAGACCGAGAATATCATTAGCAAGCGTCTTCTCGATCCTCTCTATTTTCATTTGTGTTGCACTAGTTGCCTTCGAATCTGCTCGCTCCATTCAATTGATGATGATGACGGACTTCATGTATGTTAAAGGCCACGAGACGTCCAGCCTCGTGATAGGTACTCAACATAAAGTCTGTTAATAAATTCTGAATATAACTATACGTAGTAAGAGTGTCTGAAAACGGGAGAGGGTAGATTTCTTTCCAGTGAATGACAATATAAATGTTTGACACCATCAAAAACTTTGTTTCTTGAAAGATCTGAGTACTTGTTCTATAAACATTATTATAATTACAGCGGAAGGAAATTTTACTGGTGGAAGAGAAAAATTGCCCTTACTTTGTCCGCCACACTGGAAGCCGTAAAGATAACCTGCCACTCGTGCACACGTATGCATGTGTGCAATGTTACGCAATAGTTATAGATATAGCGTCTGGTGATGGTTGCTTAAAACATCAGGAACCAGAGAACGCGATCGTTTTACAGAACGCGAACCGGTTTCCATGCCGATACTAGTGATACTACGTACACATCTGATATTCCACCATGATCCTCTCGCATCGTCGTTTAATTTATCACGCGAAGGGAAAGCTGAAAAATGGAGCATAATCAACCTGACGAATCAACGGATCCTTAAATATCCCAGCCTCAGGAATCGCGCTGGAACGTTTGGCCGTTTTCCGCATATCCTCGCGTTAACGCGACAGTGGCAAAACTAAATTACTAAAATTTCTCCGCCCCGGCCGTCCGCTCTCGTTCGACTTCAACGCGTACACGCATGATCCGCGATGAAGACATTTAATGGGGCCCATCAGCGATCAAGATACCGGCAGGCACTCCTAGCGGAAGCACTTCAAAAACCGATCCACCCGTCTCCGCGAGCACGGTCGCAAGCTCTCGCAGCCGTGAGGAAAACATTCCTCATCCCAGCCACGGGAGACGTTTCTTCCGTTATAATGCACTGGGATCCCGCCCGGTTTTTCTCCATCGGCCAGGCAATGGCGAGCGCGAGCGGTATCTCTCTGAGCGAGGCTACTTAACAACGACCGTTTTAGCGTGTAGCAACACGAGCCTGCATACCCGCGGCCGTATCAATTAGATTAGAGGATTTATTCGCGGTTATGCCGGGCACAAAGTTCTGTATTGGTATGCCTACTCGGCCGGTACCTCCTGCAATACGATCGTGCATGCTCGCGTGTGCTGTGGCGTGGTGTGGTGTGATGTGGTGTGGTTGAACCGCCGGTACGTGCCAGTATCTTATTAGGGAAAGGCCTCTGCGAACTTACCCCTTCCCCGCTACCCCGTTGTCCTCCTCCAATGACCTCCTCCTCCACCTCCTCCTTCACCCTGTTCCGTACGCGTAGAAGAACGGCACGTACCTAAGCTAAGGAAAACATGGAAGGAGCGTGTGTGGAAGGTATGCAATCATGTCATTACACCAGGCCGTTGGGCGCGGGGAAGGGAAGCGGTCGCGGGCAGACACACCACCGGTAGTTATTTATATGGGACACCGTGATCCTCTAGCGATGTTTCCCGACAGGGCGGACTCTCTCGGGGCCGTTTCCTCGTGAACCTTCCTCATATGGCTGTCCACGCTTCTTACAGAAGTGAACGTAATTCGACAACATACTTTCTTCGTACTTTCCTTGATACGTTGGACTATAGATTGCAAAATCAACATACACGGTAATACGGAGGAGTAATTCTTTCATGTGTCCGATGCATGCACGTAGGTATTTTTTATTTAAAAAGAAGAACTTGTGAGACTCTTGTGTTACGATAGGTCCAGATGTTGCCGGATAGACGCAACCACCCATACAGCACACTTCGTTGCAGCTGTATTGCAGGAACGTTGCTGCAATATTGCGTTGTTGCAGGTTGCATTGCAATATTGTAGGAACGTTCCTGCAATATTGCCGTGCATTAATGGAGTGGCAATGATCCTACGACATTGCAGCAATATTGCAAGAACGTTGCCGTAAAATGTTCCATTGGCAATGATCCTACGATATTGCAGCAATATTGCAAGAACGTTGCCGTGAAATGTTCCATTGGCAACGATCCTACAATATCTTTGCAATATTGCGCTCACATCGACGTGCAATGTTCCACTGGCAACGATCCTACAATATTTCGGAAATATTGCGCGCAAATCGATGTGCAATGTTTCGGTGGCAACGACCCAGTAAAATTGCCTACATATTGCCGTGCAATACTGTAGTGAGAATATTGTAGAAACAGTACAGCAGTATTCTGAAGCAACTATGACTTTGACGAAATTTGAAATATGACGTCGAGTAGATTCTATAGCATGTTTCATTTAACTGGATATGCTAGAATTAGGTACGAAACAGAACTCGAGGCTACTAAAATCTATTTCTCCGCAGTATAATGTTTTTCTGAAATGGAACGATGTAACTGCAATATTTGTGCGATACATTAATTTGCATTGAAAATGTGTAAATGTGTAAAGTAGTACCGTGGAAAAATGAATGACATATTGATATTTTATATTAGAGATCTATTTTATTATAAGCTTTCAAATATTCCCCCAGTATATTTTAAGACTTCTTATCAGAGCGTTGGAGCGGAGTTCGGAGCTGGAGGGCAGAGCAGTGGAGCAGTGGGTTTTTGCCCAGAGCAGGAGCGGAACCGGAGCACAGAAAATTTTTACCGCACCACTGCTCCAAACTTTTTTTTTATTATTTGAATTTTCTTTCATTTTATAAGAGCAGACGAATGAAATGTTTTTAATAAATACCAATTCTCAAATTTCCATAATTGAAAAAATATTATATCGTAGGACCGCGCAGCCCGGTGTTAAGGAGGCATAATACTTTCTTTGCCCGAAAATGAAGTATTTTCTATGAATTTTTCTACATGAAATGCAAAACTAAAAAGATGGGGTTTGTCGCAAATAAAAGATCACTGTATGAAAGTATTAAACGAATTTTTATTTAAAAAAATGCAACTGATGCGGAGCAGGAGCGGAGCTCGACCAAGTATTGTGATGTCGGAGCGGAGCAAATAAAATATTTATCTGCTCCAATCCTCTGCATATTATTAGTAAAAAATTCAGTTCCATCAGCGTGTCAATCATAACGAAGTCCTCTCTCATAATGCTGCTCATAACAGAAGCGTCTCGAATTCAGTCCATTCGCATGGCTTCACAGCTTCAATAGCGGTTCCATTTCGAGTCTATAAACCACCTATTCGTACTAAATCCCCTGTCAGTCTTTACGAAGTAGTTTCATAAATTTTCTGGATCGCAGCGAGCAGATCCCACGGTACAAACGGTCCCACCATACAAAAGAAAGAAGTAGCTAACATCGCTGACAGCGTGCCTTTGCGCCAGCTAGGTAATGTCTTTAAGAGATCAACGCTTTACAACTAAATAGAGAGAAGCAATGAAGCGTGCACGTCTGTTACGACCACGTAAATATTCCACCTTCGGATGAGCGACGCCTATACGCACGTTTAATCGCGCGAAGATGCGCGCATGCTGGAATGCTGGAGTGGCACAAGAAAAATCCGTGGCGCATCCGTTACGGAAAACGAGCATACCTGCGGACAAACAAATTGACCGATACCAGCGACAGGTACGCACAGCTTGTAATTAATGTCCACGAAAGGACGATCGTTGGTGGAGGAAGCGATTCGTTATTGGGGCCCGTTATCGCGCGCTACCACTTCCTCAATATAATTGAATTAATAGAATCGAGACATGGCCGCGGCCGCGAGATATATCAGCCGTGGATGAACGCGAACGCGTCGCGGTGTCTGTCGCTGGGTCGCGGCAACAAGAATCCAGCGAGCCGTTTAATGCCGCCGCAGATCGACAAATTAAGGCGAACAGATCCAGCTTTCGATACGCGAATACAGATACGCCGATAGACGTGTATGAAAAAGCGAGAACATTCGATTCAGTGCTTGGAAAATATTATCCAATACAGAGTGTACACTGTTGGAGAGATTGCTGGCATCTGTTAGTGTGCGCGAGCCCCCTGACATCTAGCAGAAGCGCTTCTTCGTGTTGTTAGGTGGCAAAGCGGGAGGATAATGAAATTACTGGGAAGATATCACGAGTCGAAGATTTATTTATTACTACCTCCTTTCAACGACACTATTTTAGAAATTAGACGCTGGCACCCATCGTTTATCTTTTCTTATAAGGGGCCGCGCGAAGTGTTATATACGCACTGATTTCCACGAAACTTTGTAGAAAGATAGAGAACCAAAAAATATTGCTCCCATGCTTTCCCGTTAGTGTACATAGTTTACGAGATATTTAATAATAAAAATCGCACTCATCCGCTCGTCGGATGACTCTCTACGACCAGAGCTTCAACGATAGCGCGTTCGTAAAGTCGGTGGAGCGTTAAAGTAAATATGTTTCGAGGGTCGTCACTTGCCACACATGAGTTGACAGAAATATGGAAAGATAACGATCCGATGCCTCAATCAGAGCCGCTACATCGGTCGGTGCCGTAGCTCGATGATTTAATTTACGGCCTCGCTGTACCTTTCCCACCTACTACATATACCAACTTTGTAACCGAATGGGTCGGATTCGAATCTCGTTGGTCATACATTTTTTCTTCGCACTCTATCCCAGTTTACGTACACACTAATCAAGTCCTTATCCGGGCGCGGATTTGTATTGTATAAGCTAGTAAGCTGCAGCCTAGGACGATAAATTTTGAGCGAAAAAAATTGGAAGAGGTAGCAAAATTTTTTAACCTGTACCTTTTTATTTTGTCATCGACAATAGCATAGATTTCGTTGCAATATAAAATGTCTATCTATTTTCTCTAGCACCGAAAGTAAAGGGTGATCTTTAAACACAGAGGCTGGAGACAACTTTGAAAACAATTCACCTTTTTTGCAAGCAGCAAATTAGCAATAACTTAATTTTAAAATTGTGTCAACTCTATTAAATTAAAATACTTTATGATATTTCACGGGGAGGGCGGCATTCCAGAAATACCTTAAAACGCAGTATATTTGCAAATCAAGCAGCAGTTCCAGTTCAAATCTTGTGCAAAATCTAAACTATTCGATTTAATCCGTAACACATTGAGATTACTGTATCTCTGAAATGGAGTCTCTTGTAGAACCTGTCTTCAGTGCTTACTCTTGCGCGATACCCCTTCATTGCAGATATTCGCCTGAATCCTTAAAGATAAATCTCCTCCTACTTACGTTTTTTAATAATAATCTGATAATTGAATGATAAACCGTAACGAAAGCTTGGTTTAAATTCCTAAACCTGGTGATAGGCACACCAACCGTCAACGACTTGAGATCCTTTCGAAACTGCTAAACCTATCGCATGGCAAATACCGTTTGTACGCCCGTTGTCGATTGAATATCGCAGGTTCTGTTCTACCAGAGACGTAAAGCCCACAATTTCTATATAATACTTACAATCAGTATACTACATCGATTATAGTGCTGTTTGCAGAATGACGGAATGAAGATTGACGGATAAAGGAGGGAGCTGCAGCTGGTGGAGCGCGTGCCCTATTTTATTAAATTGGACAAAAAGTCCCCGGCATCGTCCGCAAAATGCAAAACCGTTTTCACAAAACGTCGCGTGCACGCGCCTAACGCTAGACGATTGCACGATGCATGCACTCGAGCGTGAGATGCGTTGTGCGTCGTTGCACCTACACAGTCGCGAGACCGCGGAACCACGGGCACGCACGAAATGCATGGACGAGAGCTATACACGCGGGCAGAGCCGCGTAAACGCGAAGGCAGATAGATAGGGATACGGCAGGAAATGATTTGTGTTGTATCTCTTCGTCCGGCCGAACAATACCACCATGACTCATCCTCTGTGAGCCGATACTACGAAATGGTCTCTAAAATAAATCCACGCCTCCGGTGTGTGCGTGATTTACAACGAGAACATTGCGGTTTCGCATCAAATTCCTTGCTGAAGCTCCAGCGTTTAGACAAGAGTGGCTCCTGTTGCATACGAGCTTTCTAAGGATATCGAAAGGAGCGGAAATAATCAGTCTTAAGAAGGAAAGTGTTCAGGATTTTGAAGATGCATAATACTCATGACACCAACAATTCGTGCGTAGTTTGCACAGTTTCGGCAGTCAAACCAGACAAAACGATTGCTCAAAATTTGGGTGCTCAATGATCTGAAATTGAGTAAAAGTTATTTCTATTGGATTTCTATTGTTTTAATGGGATATTTGATAGTGAGTAGTATAATTAATGTTATTTTAAATTTGTCTGTAACTGTGGCTTGTTACTCTATGGGTTGTTAATATTTTGTAAAATAAAGATCACAAAATTATGAGACCCCTTTTATGTTTAACTAAGTTTTTGTCATTTTGAGAGTTGGTAGGTTTCTGCATAACTTGTCCAAATTTTCTACCACCGTAACTCGTAGGTATGGTTTATTTCTTATTTGCATTTATTCGCCGAGTATTGAAGATAAGTAATATCATCGATGATTATACATTAATAATATTTTTGTGTGCCTTTACACTATTCAAGAAATGAATAAAAGCACTTGTTATAGTAATGTATTAAAGAGCTGATAATTTGCTTGCTTTCATACAATATTAAGTTGATTCGTGCTAATTACGTTAATTTTATATTTTCTATCCATTTATTTAAATACGAAATAGTAGAACGGCAAAGTATTTCTGTTTTGTATTACTATGGATATGTATAAGATTGCAATATTATAATTAATTGAAAAGTGCCTGATCTTTTCCTCCTATGCGGAAGAAAGGCCGAATAGCCAAATGCTTTATTATGAAACTCAAGTAATTACATAATTATGAAAAATCAAACAAACATCTATAGCTAGTTTTCCTGTAGAATTCTGACATTAGTTTCAACCTTTGCGAATGAATGGTCAAATCTTTCATAGACGCTAAAGCAGTATCTGTCAGAAATACTAATAAGTTTTATCAGCGCGCCAACTTTCTATACAACTGTTAGAAAAAAGTTTGTTCACCGAAAAACCACTGAAATTCTACAATTAATCTCCCTATTGCACCGTATTACCTTACAAAACAAAGTCTAATACAATTAGGGGTTAATAAGTAACTTGTTCATTCCACTAACCCCTTCCTAATAAATCAAAGGAGTCCAGCTGAGGGAAGGAATTGCTTCTCAGCGAGATTCACGGTAGCGCCACAGCAGAAGTGGACGTGCTCTGGCCATCTAAGTAAGTACATACGTCGGGCGTTCAGGGAAGAGGAAAGAATACTTTGCTCGAAAAGACGTTCGTAGAAACGTGGTGTTGCATCGGTACATAATACCTGGGCGTAATTACGGCGGCTAATGGGGATTATGGCTGAGCAAGGAATCGAAGAACGAGGGGTAGCCGGATGATGATCGATACCATTGGTATCATCGCGGAGTAATTATGGGCGAGGCAGGGGGGTAGGGAGCGGGGAGCGGGACGGCGCGTTGCGAGAGCCAGGAGTAAAGAGCATAGTAAAGGGTTCCTGCGGTCGGAGGCGCGTTGTTGCGGTTAAAGCCATAACACGTCACGTCGAAGCTGAAGCCACTTCTTAACTACCCACTAGCCGGGACGGATACCTGCTTGGTAGCAGCGCACGCATTTATAATGTACGCGCCGGGACGAATGACGGGGTCAATTATTGGTCGACACGACCGCAGGACTCCCGACGGTCCCGATACGCGTCGCGTAGCGACCTGGATTCGCAGTATCGAGAATTTTTAGTATAGACAAAAAGTCGTGGCACCGCACCAAAGATTTGGTGAGAATCATTCGAGTCGCGAACCCGACAAAAAATCTGCACTTGTGCTTGGCTGCGGCGCGCGATTACAACGCACGTGCAGGAACGACCGAAGGCCCATCGGACCGCAGAACACAGTATCGATTTTAGACAATTTTGTTGCCGGTTCTTCTTGCCCCCGAATAGTTTTCATGGCAATCTAACGATATCTCATTATTCCCCTATTATTTTCGCACGATCGCGATCGTTCGACATCCGTTAATATTAATCGTTGTTCGGGGACCTAATGCTGCGGATAGTAAGGGCCCAGTGCGACGCAATTTTACTGATTTTTAAAAATAGTAATGACACTTTTTTATTATTCGAGAATATTTCTACAGTAAAATACGTGATCAATTATCAACTACTATATTTATTGATCGCATAAACTTCCTCTGCTGATTTTCAATAATTCATTTTACGATTAAAATGTAAAAGCAAGCTTTTGTTTCTTTTTGTTCAAACAAAACCTGTGGACTTTCTCTTACCTAACAGCGTAGGTATAATGCAATCATGTTGAAACAATTAATGTAACAAGAACATTTTTCGGTTCACAATATATGTGGGCATCAATACTTTTTCAGCCTTTCAATACTCAATAGTTTAATTCTAATTTACTATCTACAAAGTTTTAATAATTGTTTCCAGGATTATTTCTACGATTAGGATGCTATATGAATAAATATAAAGTATCGCTAATATATGAAACTTTCCGATTTCCAAGCCGACACTTTAGTTTCAATCTGTGAAAATATATGTTTAAACTAGTGTGCATATTTATTGTACTTCAAGTAAAAGTAGTACAAACGGTTTGCGGCTCTATGCACATTAGGGTCTTTTTTACTTATGCGATATAAAATTAGTCTGTCACATTTGTGATGTGTACTTAGAATTTAGAGTGACACTGTATAATGCACAACGTATGTACATATGTACAACACAGGCATGAGACCTAGACTATAAAGCCGAGTACCCACTACTACTAATTGTAGACGTGTCTGTCGGCTTGGGCCGCATTGAGTGAAAAGTCGAATTTCATGCCGATCGATTTATCGACTGATGTACTTATGTACCCATAATTGATGTAGGTAAATGTTAGATGTAAATATCAAAAGACGCCGTGCCGAAACCAGCAGTGGGGATGCGTATTCCTCATCCTAACCGAACATTTTATCGTATTGACGATGTAGATGTTCACTACGATGCCAATGAAATGGGGATGTACCACAAATATTGGCAAAGCTGATTAGCTAAGTTAAATTGTACGGCAGTACCAATCAGTGCCGATTGGCAAATGCCAATAAAGTAAGGATGCAGCTTAATGTAAGGTGCCTGATTTCCGGGGCCAATCCCGAAACACGATTTGTGTCATCGGTCATTTTTGTCCCCGATTTTGCCCCAATTCTGAATTTAAGGAGTCATTCTACTTTCATCGGCCGAAAAATGGAGCTATTTTTAAAAAAAAATTTCTCAGTAGGTAAATACAACATATAATGAAATAAATATTTTTGGTACTCATTACGTTACTCTTATATTATACAAAAAAATTAAAATGCCCTTTTTAAATCTGTTTTAATTGGTTTTTTACCGGGTCAATATGGCACCCCCCAAAAGAGGTGTGTTCATGGCGCGGGTGATTTCTCGGCTCAGGCTTATCTCAAACAAAAAATTCGAAAAGATTCTTAATCGGTATGAATGTCGCTATCGCCCACAACTCAATTAACAATTTTTATTGAAAATTAAAAAAATAACGCAGGTTTGAAAAATAAATTTAACAAAACACCGAAAAGAATATTATCTTGGACTTTCCCCGAGAAAAATCTCGGCTGATTTTCGACAAAAATGATTAATCGAGCTACAGGTGGTAGCGATACTCATACAGATTAAGAATCTTTTCGAATTTTTTGTTTGAGATAGATAAGCCTGAGCCGGGAAATTACCTGCGCCACGAATATACCTCTCGTTTTTATGTGCCGTATCGACCCCGTAAAAAAATTAAATCAAATTTAAATATTCTTTTTTTTTTATATAATATAAGACTACTTTATATAAAGTCCGAAAAGATTTATTTCATTATATGTTGTATTTATGCAGATTATTTTTTAAAGTAGCTTAATTTTTCCGCAGATGAAAATAGAATGACCCCTTAATTAAGGTAACCATCGTCGCGCAATGAAGTCACTTTGCTGTAATGTGTAATAGCATAAGATTAGAAACCAATCGCAAAACACTAATTTGAGTTGTTATCTGGATAAAACTCAACGAACGTATAGAGCACGGAGAAAACCATAACTAAACACTATTTCGAGGCAGACAACGGTCGATTACTATCCAATATAAACGCAGGAATGAGCGTACTTGGAATCACCGATGATTGGCATTACGAATTGTTTTTACCAGGCAAAAATTCGAATTGTTCTACCGCAAAAAGCATTTACGACTTATATGTGTAATTATAATACTGCAGGCGGAGTAAACGGCAGTCAATTATTGCTTGAGAGGGCAGCAAAAAATCGGATAGCCTGTACTCGCAATCAGCGTACGCGGTCTCCAGCATTCTGCGAACCGTCCTTAACGAGCTCAATTTCCAAAGGTGTAAAAATAGTTAATCGCTTACTATTCCATCGCGCTTTTGTGACGTCCTTGCAATAATCAACGAAACGCGGCCCTGATTTTTCCTGTCCTCGCCTGTGTCTTTGCACAAATCGAGTGAAAACATGCAGTTTTCTTCTTCTTACATAGATCACGAGACAACAGACGGTTTAAGGCCGTCGCGTGTTTTGGCGAAGCCAGCGCGGCGAAGCGATTCGAATCGAATCGAAGAAATTAATAATAATTAATTATTTGGCGCTGCGCTTCGGTCACCAATTGTTTATAAATTTTGCCGTGCTTCACCAAAATGCGCGACGACCTTTACTCTTTTATTTATACATTTCCTTTTTTAAATGCAACTCATTGCTCCAGACTATTGATTCTGATGCTTTGATTACACCATAGTTTTATTTAGTTAACATACTGGCATTCGATCAATGATGTTCTGCAAGGATATGTCTGTAATTCCTGATTGGATAACTTATTTCAAAACGAGGAATAAACATTTATATACTTTTTTATATCACTTTCAAATCTTATTCTCCTAAGTGAGAACTAACAAGCCTTTCAAAAATATTATACGCGTATGTTGTCGGAATGGAAGATTAAAATAATAACGGAATAGCATTCACTTAATATCCAGTCTCTTAAATCAGTCAACTCCAAACTGAAACATTAAAGAGCGCAAAATAAAATTAGGTCACAGTTTTTAGTAACGAAATTTTGCAACATCCTTCTGCTGCCATCTGTGACTGTGAAGGCCCGCGCCGAGAACAGTGTCGTAACTTTTGTCGCCATCGGCCTCGGTAGGTAAGAACGAAACCGAAGTTGTTTCATAAGGTTGATAGCCACCTTCGAGATTTAAAATCAATGCATAAATCACTGTTAGGGATCGAATTATTTAAATAATTGCTAAATATACAGTGACACTAGTTTAGTTAATTCTTAGAAGTTAAAGTGCGACAATAAAATGATGAATCGAGCCATCCAAGTGGGTGCACAGCTCGTTAATACCTAATACTAATTAAGCCAGTCTGTATAGGTTAACAAAACGAGGAAAATATTCTGTTCTGGACACTCACAACTGCTTGTTCCCATTACGACCAACTTATCAATTGATGTGTAATCTGTTATAGCGCGTAGTTTCAATGGTAACTGAACGTGTCCTTTCACTGATCGCTTAGAAAGTTATGCGTAAACTCGGAAAGAATGTGGTATTATATGTACAGATATAGTGCGCATATAATATGGACACGCTGTTACCACGTACAGTGTATTTGGATACATGTCAAAACTAAAGTATCTATCATGGTTTCGATAATGATAATATTAGTGGAGTTTAAAATTGAAACTGATATTCTGCGAAAATTATCGGATGTAATCCAAACCAAAATTAAACCAAACGACTTGAGTTTTTTTGAGAAACTAGAAGGATTAGTTTGTTAAGTGATTCGTCGTTTTGAAAAAAATGCACTTGGTCGGAATAACGACAAAAATAGTAAAGGTCGTTTTTTAAACTTTTTTTGTGAGCCTGTAATGAAAATTCAAAAACCGCGTTTGTAGATTTATGTAAGTTGTATATATATATATATACTTAAAATTGTATTAAAATCGGTTAATGTGGCTTTGAGTTATAAACGCTTAAAAATCGCAGAATAAGATCGAAAATCGCTGATTTTGGGAATTTCGCCTTCGGTTTTTTGTCTTACAGTACAAAAACACTTGATCCATTTATGCCGAATATGTTATTTTTTGCTTCGCATTTAGCCAGGAAAGTACTGAATCATAGATGGAAATATGCGGGCAAATATTCATAAATTCAGATTCACAGGGATTTTATTGTGTTGTTTACTCTTGTTGCTGAATATTTGATAAACATCAGCAAAATATATTTAATAAAAGTTGCGGGAAATCACTTCTCCGTTAAGAGAATAAAATATGTATTTTATGTAACTCATTCTAGCAACAAACATCCGATCAGCACCCCTCGTCGGGTTTGATGACACTTGGCAAGTTTTTGGGACAGCTAAATATAAAAAAAAACTTACCTTCTTGTACCTATTGCAACATAAATTTATGGAGTGAAACTACCTATCCATCAACTTTTTACATATGGTCTACATATCACTACAAAAATGTACCTAATAGAAAAGGCAAAATATCATTGTTACTGCAGTTATTTCCGAAGTTATCAACATTTTGCATAAATAGCAGAAAGTGAGTTACTTTTAGTAATGATTCTTCTTATTTGCATAACATAGGCAACGGTGCTTATATAAATACCGCTGTCCTTATATATTATTTCAGTGAATAATTGCGAATCCGATTAAAATCAGGGGTGGAATTTTTCAATAGGTTCTATTTGAAACGTGCCCGGTGGAACTTTTTTAAAAATGTTCTCACAATATAAGTTCCCACGAAAACTAATAAAGTAAAAGTTCTTGAAAATAAAAGTTCTAGTTCGAATGGAACTTATAAAATACAAAAATAAAAATTTCTCTATATAACAGGAACAGATATTTTGTTCATCAATATTAAGAAAGTTCTCATTCGATGTAACAAATGTTGAATAGGATACTATTCACTGAATAGTACTACAACAATAATAAATAATTATTAGAGTTAAATTGATATTCTGAATGTGTTACTTATTTGTAATATTTACCTACATAGATAAATTATACGCAGATATTATAGAATTTTTGCGTATTTTGGTTCTTGTAAGTTATAAGAAAATGTTATTTTGGTATTATTCTAGATAAGTCCTTATTAAATTAAATTACTTATAAATTACTTACCTATTATATTGTTAGATAAAACTAGTACCTAATAGTTTAGTACTTTTCTTTATCTCATGGAACCATTTTTTAATGAATATTCTAATGTAACTGTTTCAATGGGACTTTTATTACATAGGTTCTAAAATATCTGTTCCATGAGACCACTTTCTAAAAAAGTCGCTAAGTTCAATAAAATTTCCACAGGAACATATATATTCTTGAACGAAACGTACAAGTTCTAACAAAATTTTTTTAAAAATAAAAGTATCAGAACTTTCTCGATCGCTGGTTGAAATCGATATTTCTGAAATCCAAATCGGTAAAAGCAGAAGTACCTCGAATAATTCTAGTTTAACTACCGAGAAGCTTATAATTTAATAACATGTTTCTTTAACGATTCCATGAAAGATCCTCGAGTCATCGGAAGAGGAACGCGTGCCAACAGAATGCAATTGCTAAGTAGCCTTAGGTATGCGATACCAACGAGCAGCAGAGTACGAAGAATTAAGCCGCTTTCCTCCCTCGTTACTCGCATTTCTCGATCGCAGGATCGCCGCGGTTTTCAGAGCGATCGGGATACAGCGTACGCCCGTGTTTGTGTCAACGGTACACGTGGGCGGCGTGATATGAGAGATCGCCTCGTTACTTTATACCATATACCCGCTTCCAGAACGGAGCCTGGAAACCGTAGAGAAACAGGTTACGCGGATACGTTTATAAATGTTTCTGCGTACGTTCTAAAATATTGCTTTTCCTGGTTAACTAGTTGGGTGTCCGAGATATCGGTGACGGGGCCCCGTGCACGCCGGAAAGTCGCCGGCGAACTGTTCGCGTCTAGCCCGGTAATTAAAATGGCTTTTCCCGCGGGCAACGTGCATTTCAATGCCTGATAACGAGACGCTATTTATAGAACAACGAGGTATCATTGCGCATGCATTGCAGAATCCATAGGGGGAGTAGGTTTTGATGTATTCGCCATATGATACCGATCGATTACCAGCCGCCCGCGCCTAAAGCCCGGGGAAAAGTATCGGCACAGGTTCTTTTTAAATTGCGTTCAAGGGTGAAAGTTTATGGTGCACAACCAGATCGCTCGCGAAGAAGGATTATCGTTTCGGCGGAATATCATTTAGCGTGCGGTTCGGCGTCTCGATGAATCAAGCCGTCCTGAAGGGCGTTTCAGGCCCTAACACAGCGTAACGGGGTTAATTACCGCAGGATCACCCCCCGAAAAGATTTTCATGGTCAGCCGTTCGAATACCGCGGTGCTCGGTGGTTGGACTCGGGGAAGCAAATTCGGTGGCAACTCGAAGGACGCGAGTCGACTGCGTACGATCGTCGATTAATAATGTTTCCAGCGTCTAATTTCAGGCCTTCGGGAGGTATGACGAATAGGCGCGTTATCCACGCGAGTCCGCGCTTGGGTTTTGGCTTGGTGAGACCAAGGGTTATTCTCTCCCCCTCCCCATCTCTCTCTCTCTCTCTCTCTCTCGCTCGCTCGCACCGTGTCCCTTGCACTCCCTCCTCCGCTCTTGGTCTCTCTTCGAAGCAGAGGAGGGGGCTGAAGGGGGTGGCAGATTGATCCGTCACGGAGCGCGAGCACAATCACCCCCATTAGACATTATGTGCCTCCCAGCCACACATACACGTACTTACGTACGTCACGTAAGTGGAGGATGGCATGTGTGCGTGCGTGAAGCGTTACCGTACCGGCCACCGAAATGCATCCACTCTGTACGTGGCTCTGAGCTATGATACTAGTGCTGATCTACGCTACTAGCCGCAACGATGCTGCAACAAATTCGAATTTGCGCTGGTTCCCGTCTTTAACGGCAGCAGCTCGGTGATTCGTTTTGCCAATGCTTAATCGCTCGCGCTTAATGGTACGCACAGTGAAGCAAGCAACTGTGCTAGAGCTGAGCTTGGTGTAATTCTTATATGCAAATCTATCGGACCTTCCATTTCTCTTCATTCATGAAAGAAGATCCTCGAGTGATCGGGTAGTTGGGGTTTGAATAAATCCGTTAACCGCACGAAACTATCGCACTCGTATTTCTGAATATATTTACCATTTGCTCTTGGGCGCACAAATATCACTTTTATGAAATACAATTATGTTACTATAGTATGCGCGACAGTTCCACAAAAATAAAATACCTATATACGAACTCTCGGTACCTAACATGTATAGGTATTTTATTCTTCTTTTTATAGGATTCCCCTAAGGGTCGAGAATAATATGTATATATAATATGCGTTTCAGAACATTAGCAGTCGGCTAAAAAGAATTATATCAGAAATTTAGTAATTATTAACCAAAAATCTGCTTATACACTTTGAACACGAATTAGGTACGCGTCGCAAAGAGGTAAACAATTCGGTAACATATTTCTGTGAGCGTCTAACAGCATGAGTTATTTTAGGGGGTGGGTTACCCTCAACAGCCCAAAAGCAGGTCCTTCTTCAAAGGCGTATTCTGAAGTAATAAATGAATATAGAGATAATTTTTGTTCTAAGTGTTAAGCGTCAAAAAGAAAATTTTAAATATATTTATAGGAAAAAGGTTATAAATATAAATGTGAGTACCGGAACATGATTCCGGACAGGTGGATTACTTGTGCAGGAAGCAAAATTTTGATAAACAAATTAATACAATTTTTATGTCGATGTTTCTGATTTTATTTTATCCTTCTTTTTGTAGGAAAAATATTTTTCACATTTTTTTAAGAATTTATATTGAAAATATGCTCACAATACATGGAGGGGGATAGTTTCCTGCAGCTCCCTGTAAATTTTCATTCAAATCGTTGGAGCGTTTTCGAGATTTTGTGTTCACCGTTTTGAAAAACGTAGTTTCTGGGAAATCGCGTTTAAAGTTGGACATCGTTATCCGATCCCATGAGCAGGTTCATACATATTTTACTTTAATTCTTTCCATTGTTGGAATTTCGGGACCCGGTTGCACTTCAAATACGTAGAAAAGATGTAGGTAGCTAGCGAAATATGCAAACATCCTAAAAGCCAAATCTCGGAAATTTTGAGGGTAATCCACCCCCTTAAGATCACAGAAGCCAGAGATTAATTCCCTCTTTTTCACATATAATAAAAGTCCCCGATCTTAACGTCGTAACTAGCATAATCACGATCAATGGTCTTGTTTGCTACCGAACGCAAGCACGCTCATACAAATCATCGTACGGATCGCAGTTTCTACGGGCTATCGATGGAGCACCTCCTGTATTCTGATGAATAAATCCCGAAAGCATTCCTCGAGTACGTTAGGGGGGGGGGGGGGGGAGGGCTGTGTATCTTCTCCAATCCAGCGGAACATTCGTTCGAGTTTGCGAGGCGCACAGGTCCCGTCGCGTTCGAATTCAGCCCGCATCCGAACTCGATTCTGAAAACCGAACGACACGAAAGCGCGTGCGGCGACACGGAGCGCTGCTCACCATTTCCCGCGACTGCCGAAGCCACCCACGTAGCCCGTCGCTCGTTTGTCATCCGACAAATAGCCTTTCTGCCGGCTGCGTTACACGAGAAGAGTCAAGTACGTGTGTCGACACGAGTGCACGCTCTCGTACGCGTGTCTCCCGTCTCGTACGGAAGGATTCGCACTCGTAAGATTATTATTATCTTAACGGCCAGGGACGTGTCTGTCTGGCGATATCTCTTCGGGACCGAAATACCTTCGTTCTTACCCATTAATATCATCGCGCAGCGTGCCTCCGAGTAACCCGCTATATAGTATTAATCGCGATTGACAATTTCGAGTTGTAACGTCGAGTGAGAGGGAGTAGAGAAACGGAGAAAAATGTAGAAAGGAAAGAATCATTCTGGCGCTCGTCTGAGTCTTGAATATGCATACTCAAACACTCAGAGTATGTTGAAATTAAATGGCCAACATTGTAGTATGGTTCATTGATATTCTAATGAATGACATGATTAAATATTTCTTAAGCATTAGTTGCAAAATAGGACCAGGTAACCAATTACCATTTTAAGGTATTAGACTTGGCTTGGCTAATGTTTCTCCTCCGTGCAAATAGGTAATAGTCAGTGGCGTATTTAACAGGGCGGCCGATGTGCAGTTGCTACCTGGGTCCCAGCCCCATCTTTAAAAAAAGTTATTATTTTATCCAAAATATATTTTTTCTGTATTATTAAACTGAGCCCGTTTTTAGTAAACTACTGCTTTATATTCCCGAAAAATGGGCCCCTTCTCAGAAGCCCCTCCTAGGGCCCTGGCTTCAAAAAGAAATTAGCACTATATTTTTTCTATACTTTTCTGTACACTGTAGTTTTTCGTAAACTACCTCTTCATTTTCCTAAAAAATGGGCTCCTCAGAATGTTTGCCACGTTGGCCTTTGTTCTTAAATCCACTGGTAATAATATTAACCCTTCGTGGTCACACTTTATAATCATAAATTGATCACGTAGTGTTTACTGCCTCCCGTGGCATTTTTCAGTTACCATTTCCGTATGTTTGAATCGTTTAACTTTTGAGTGATAAATGTACATTCCCAATACTCATGCAAACATGTTCTCATAGTCTTTTTCTAGAAATGTAACTGTTGATATGATGAATTTTGTAGTTGAAAAAATCGTTGTGGGAACATATTAAGGTTTGAAACTTTACAGAAATATTAGCAAAGAAAAAAGAATTGCCTGGGGTGCGATACACCCCGTGTGACCAAGAAGCGAATGGTACTGCTATTTTGGCGGGAAGTGCGATGCTTCAAACTTGAAAGTAGTTGAGTATACATCATGCAGCGCCAGTATAAAATACAGCTGGTAGAGCAAAGTGTTTTACATCTGCATTTTCATAAATTATTTTAACTGGCATTTATTTCAGAGGAATCTCGACTAATAGTTAAAAGCGTTGGTGGCGAAGCTATCAGCCGCGACACCAGCAATGGTGAAAGGTAGGGATCTTCAAATCATGTTGTTCGTTTTCCCCGTAAAATCCTTCGTCAACGTACTTACTTACATCGCAACATCTGGCGACGAAGTGGCGCGAAGATGTCGCGGAAGGAAAAAACGACACGGTAAGCGATACGAGAATTCACTGATGGATTAGACGCTATTCGAGAAATGCCCGAGTGCGGTGCCAACCCCCGACTGATCGATGCCTTCTTCTTCGAATGGACTCTTGGTAATTATTCGTGCCAACAGACGAATCACTGGTGCATCTGTTTTCTACCAGGCACAGATTTTTCGCGAAGTAACGCGTGCAATTTACCAAACCGTACCGTATCGCGAGCCTGCGCGTATTTTACGTTACACAGTTTTGGATATATTTGCAAATTCTACTGGAAAGTAGAGATTCTGCGGCTTGCGCTATACATTAATCACTCCATCCAGCAAGCCATCGGAATTTTTTTAGCTTCCATGCTTTGCGTACCCGCAAAGATGGAAGTAACGCGGCGTGAGCCTGTATAGGGGGGGGGGGGGGGGTGAAAGTCTGGGGCGAGAGAGCAAGGACGAGGTGAGATGAATAAATAAGAGGGTTTTGAAAGGCGCTCGCTGTGGCCCAGAAGGTTATTACGTGGCGTCACGCGATGATGTATCCGCGCTGGTTCAGATTGTCTCCGCGAGATGGGACCACCAACCGTGAAATATGCACCAACCCCCGGGTTAAGCCCCCTGGAGGCTCGCCACCCACCCTTATTCACCACCGCATCACCACCTTCAGATGCCGAAGGAGATCGTTTTCGTGTCTACTTACTGGGGAGACCGTCTCATGCTTGTGTCCCCTACTGGAATTTGCATATCAGTCGTGAAAGCATTATTCGAAGTACAATAATTAACGTATTAACTAATAAGGTATTTCTGAAGCACGCGGAATAAGGCGATGCCAGTGAAAGAGATGTGTATGTATCAGTTGAATATAAGTGTCAGAAGAAACAGGCGTCCGATAATATTATGCCGCAGCTTGATACGTTTGATAAATGCAGGAATATTCTTCTGGTTTTTGTAAGAGTACATTCGGCAGGAACTTTAAAATTCATGCGTAATAAAACACTCGATGAATTCGTGTGATAGATGTTATTCTTGCAAGGAGAGTTTCCCAGGTGTCCGGCTCCGATTGCTTTGATTTTTGTATATGTTTTAGAGGACCGAAAAATAAGATATAGGTACGTGTTTTTTATAGCGGCTCATTTTCGTATTTAGGGGGCGAAACCACCCCTCAAAGTCATAAGATTTTCAAGTGTCCGCCTCCGATTGCTTTGGATTTTGGATACCTATGTTTTTTCATATGAAGTTTTACTTAACACAATTTTGTACACCTTATGAATTTTGACGCGTGATTTCGCCCCTAAACATGGAAACAGGCCAAACTAAAAAGACACCTGTCTCTTATGTTTCGGCACTCTAAAACACATCCAAAAGCCAAAGCAATCGAAGACGAGCATCTGAAAATCTTATAACTTTGAGGGGTGGCGTCACCCACTAAATTTGAAAACTATTATTTTCGATCCTCTAAAACACATCCAAAAACCAAAGCAATCGGAGGCACTCTCCTTGTTAGAGTGACATTTATATTTCACTTGTGATTTCAATTAATTTCCTCCCATCCTAAATGCGGAGATTTTCAAGTAACTAAGTCTTTGAATTTGTTCGAAATGTTTAAACGTTTAGTTTCTCTTTAAATCTTCACACTCCTCAAACACACCGGGAACACGGCGAGCATTTTATTAATATAAGTTAATTCAGAAAGTATAATCACAAAATTACAGCGTTGAAATTGAGCCTCTTGCCAAGCCTTGTGAACCGAGATGAAATATATTATTAGAAATATTATTTTTGTCTATTAGACTGCTTAAAGTCAATGTTAAAACGTTAACGTTAACAACGATACGAAACTACGCGTGAAAAACAATATGTACCTACCCTATAGTACTGCAAACTAAGCTTAATTAAGAAATTAACTTTTTGACTGATTGCGAGGTGACTTATAATCTAGATATTACAAATCTGCCAGGTCTTTTTATGCTTGTGATTGCCTACGAGAAAATATTATTAAATTTCCCTCAGTGTTTGTACCTAGCTGCACAGGTTATCTAAAATAAGCAATTATACCTGTCAACACTTTGACATTCCCTACTTCTAACGTACATTGTTTTCAATACACAGAATATAAATACAATCAAATTGTCCCAAATAGACACGACGCGTGGACGACTACTTAGCCGACATTCTTATTCGAAACGCTATTAAATTGGACCTGCGATCAGTAGCTTTTAAAATGTTTTGATAAATCGAAGTAGACCCTCGACTAGGAGCATCGCAATGGAACATTAGGAGGGATATATTTGGCTGATGTAGCAATAATTCCCATGCATATATATGTACGTAGGTGGTGCAGTGACGGCACATAGATCACAAGGGCTCGCCGACACGTGACAGCACGTGCTCTCTGCAATCGCTTTTCTCCCTCTCTCACTCCCTTTCTCCCCCTCTCTCTCTCCCTCTCTCTCTTCCTCTACCTCCACGTGCCTCTGTACTTAGGGTGAACTTCATGAGCTTTCCACCCACCACAAACGACAAACCACTCGAGTGGATCTCCCTCATACGTACATGGCATAACCCTTCTTCCAGCCATTATCCTAACGCTATTCATGCTTAATACAACGAATCCGGTATACCCTCGACTCGTAGAAATTCAAGGAAGCTGTTTGGCATTAAGCGTGCACCAAGTGGTTGGCATATCCTTTTGGAAAATACCCCAGCAAAATGAAACTGTCATGGGTCTGTCACCGTAACAACGCCTCATAAAAATGTGTTTTGTTTTAAAAGGCTGCTTTAACATCTCACTGGTACAGGAACAAGCCGCATGAAGTAACGTTAAACGAGGACCACTGTCGGTGCGTATACGTATTGTCGCGCTGAATTTCGCTCACCCGAAAGACGTGAATGTAAATAGTAAACATTAGCATTCAATCTTCCAACACTTACCATCCATTCAGTAGTTGGCGTGTAGTAGCGTCGCGAAAGGAGCAGCACATCAATCGATGCCGGCCGTGAAGATCGTTCATTTTAAAAGACACCGCAACGTCGAATGGTTAGATCGCCCGAGTGGATTGTCTTTTCACAAAGTGACGGGCTGTTGTTGAATATAAAGCGACATGACTGTGACTATAGACCTGCTTGATTTGTGGGAGAATGGTTACAATTCCCACTACGGAAGCACGAATCAAGGCGTTGGAACGCCGGTTTTAGCTTGCAGTAAGTTTCCTTTCCGTACATTTATTTACGCAATGTTAGGTAACCGCCTTACCTAATAAATACTTTAACCGCCAATGAAATCGGTAAAATCGGTCACACGAATTTTCTCTCGATAATCACGTGCATTAGAGTACGCCAGTCTGTTGACATCCACAAGTTCCTCAGCTTGTAATTACGATTTCTTGCGCAATCGCAGGAATTTTTGTTGAAACCAAGCTTATCGATCATGTCGACGATTCCCACACTTTTAATTAAACGTGAGCTCCAGTCAATATTTTCGTTTATTTAAAACCCAGAATAAATAGAATAAGATGTAAAAGAAACTCTTTGCTATCGAGCTGCGGACTCGCAAATTCATCAACGAATTACGCTGCGGCGTACGCATATTGCAGTAATTGCGTCTAAACAAGAGGGTGAGGAAAAGCGCGTAATCATATTATGATACTATGGCCTTTAGCTCTCCTGGGGATGGAAGAGGGTTGTGTGTTTGACATTTAGCATTTCCCGCGGGAAGCCTAGGACTTCGTCTATCATCAGGAGTTCCCATTCCCGTAACATTTACCAGATATCTCGCACGTTTTCCCGCATCAAAGCTTATTCCCTATTGCAAGCGCTTTCAGTTTGATTTGTACAATCATGTGCTAGAATTCTTAATTCTTAAAATTACAGAATGTCCACGTCTTTCTGTGCACACTTTATAGATTAGCGATGGGGCGGTGATTTAAGAAAGATGATCGTTCCGTACTCGCAGGTTGAAGTTGCAGGGTTAGCTGGTGGTAGAGGGCAAGATCTATGGCGGGAGATCGCAATTTATTTTTGTATCAAGTGTATGTGTCTAAATAACTAGTTTGTCCCGGCGAAAGTAAGAGCCTCCCCTTCCAAGATTAACGATACTTTAGTACTGTTTTAAAGAGGTCCATCTCCTCCCCCGGACTTTCGCCCACGAGCTCAGATGCTCGCACTCCCTACAAAAAATACTCAGGATTAACCTGCTCCACCTCTCGCTCCCTACCTCGCTGCCTCCCCTCCAGTACCCTCCCTTGGCTCCTCCTGAACTCACCACTTCGTTATTTCCTACCGCGCGCCGCACTACCCTCGAATGGGAGGGCCGGGGGCGGAAAAAAAAATAGCAATCGTCGGAACTTGAAAGCAGGGCATTTTATGATGACTACAAAAGTGGTCCGGCCACCGTTAGGGTGGCGAGAAAGAGGGTGGCAGGGCGAGGCGAGAGTGAGTTACTACCCCCTACACCGTTTTTTCCACCCTTAGCTGGATCGCGGTAAGAGAGAGTAACGATAGAGGAAGAGCGAAGCTGGAGCGCGATTCTCCCTCACCAAAGAACGCTGGAGGCAGGGACTTGAATTGATTGCTTTCATTACGCAAAAAGTCACTTCCTCTCTGTCTCCTTCTTTCGCCCCCCTTTCCCTAGCCCGCTCTCTGTCTCTCGCTTCCCTCACCTTGGCCTCCGTATTTTTAACTTGTGCCGCGCGACAGTGGCGAATAAGTAAGCGTGCTATTTACATCAAATCTTGTAAGTTATCGCCGACCCCCACCTCTCCATTCCTTCCTCCACAATGTACCAGAGTAATCTGGTTAGGGGTTAATCTCTCGCGGAATAGTTACCGAATTCTGTAGGACACTTATAAAGTTCACGGTTTTTACGTCCGTCCGTCTGCGATGTTTCGAGAGAGGAACAGAGAGAAGGAGAGGAGAGGCAACGGAGGGATAAATTCACCGTCGTTTTTTCCCAAATGTTTTGCCGCGGACGAGATTTTCATCGGAGACTCATTATCTCTGCCCACGTGAGCGCAAACAGAAATATAATTCTTATTCGTGATGATCCCAGTATATCCGCGGATCGACCTCTTGAAATTTCTAATCGAAACGATTTTTAAATATTTACTGAACCCATGGACGTAAGTTTTGACGCAAAATTACCGAAAAGATTGTAGGAAAGTTTTCTTTTATTTCCCACAATATACTAACATAAGAGGAATTCATCTTCAATTTCTTGGAAGACCTTGTCTTTCCAGTTGTGAATGCAGCTTTCATCCAGGATTAGAATAGAGGTTTCTTATTTGTGCTGAAACTGAATACAAGTACGACAAAAATAACTGCATAGCGAATGGATTGAGCTGGTATAGCAAGTTTGACTTAGATATTAAAGTTTTTAAATCCGGTACAGTTAATACCCCCACGGAAATGAAAGTCATATTCAAATTTCCATGCAATGAAGTTGTCGCACCTTGCGCTATTCAGTCTACCCTATGACAAGTAAGATTAATACAGTGGTTGCCCGACGGATTAGGAAGGGCAGGAGGTGGCCTAGGCTCTGATTAGGCAGCCAAGAGCACGAAGCACCCGCATTACCCCAATGATCGATACATCCAGAGCATCATGCTCATCTGCATTTGCCCCCGTCGATTCTGCCCACCACTACAGGCCACCGCGTAGCAGCGCACTTCGACCCTGCAGCCAGTGAAGCTACAGGGCTCTGGGTCCACAATCCTGGTGCGTCCCCATTCGACTGCAAATGTGCCTCGGGTGGAGAGCCGGTGCAGTCATGTAGAGGACATATTGCCCGTCAACGCGAGCAGAACCGCTCGTTCGTTCAGGCAAATGATATGCCAAAGTGTAATCTCAAGAGATCCTCCAGAGATTAGGTCGTCCAACGCGGTAATGACGAATGGATCACGGCGGGTTTTCGGTCTTTGTTCGCGAGGATCATGTGTCAGGTGAACCAAGAACTTTTTCGAGGGTTCGCAGAACGGGGGGAATAGCTCTAGGAGGATGAATCGTCTGTCAATGGCGAAGCTTGCTCTACAACAATCTAGTTCTGAAGCTACGTTGTTGCTCACGCCTTTTCATCAACTGACAATTCTGTCTGTTGTTGATAAATCGGTATCATGGTTTAAGCGATTTTAATTGACCTGCAATGGTGCATTCTCATTTTTGGGGCATTCCTTCGTTACAAAAGTTCAAAGACAATAGAAGAAAATATAAATATGATATGTTATTTTAAGCTGCTTTTTAAAAACAACATGATTTATTCTGTGCAGTCTGCACACTTACAATGCTGGGTAAAGTGTGTGTATACCACCTGTGTGTTTAGTCGGGATCACATGGACCCCATCCAACCAGTCGAGGGACAACGAGTTTCGAAAAGCAATGCAAGTTCTTTTCTGCCCTGTTTCGTAACAGTGCACATAGCATCTGGCATAAATGCAGGTCAGAGAATTCCAAAGACCGCCACGAATGAAAGTTGAAGTAGAAACTCGCGAGATATGGAAGATACCTATAAATCCTATTTCCAAAGTACCTAATCAAGAAATGTACAGATTCCGTCTATCTGAAAGATAAGTGTAGTGGCGCGAAGAACAGGGCCCTCCACTCCCTCGCAATAAAGTCTGTATGCTCGAAGGTTAAAAAGTAGTCAGCGTAACAGGATGCGGTGTTGTTGGAATCGATCTCGACGCAGTCGTCAATCGAAAACGCAGAATCTGCTGGCAAGGAAATTGCGGGACCCCTCCCCACGGGTGGAGGGTGTCAGGTACGCGGGTTGCGCAACGACATCGTTTGACAAGTCGCGCGTTTCCCGATCTCACGTATCTAATGTCGGAGGCCGGGCGTGGACGAAGCGGAGGAGGAACACGTCCCCAGTAGGCACGAAGGAAAGGAGGAATGAAATAAAGAAAGGAGTCATGAAAGAGCGCACTCGAATGTAAACCGGACCCTTGTGAGATTCGCGGCCCAGCGACGGTCCCACCGACGCCGATAGCTGACCGCACCTTCCGGGCGATCCGGCTGATCCAAGTGACTCCGAACACAGGCCAGACCTTCCCAACGCAACATTTAGATAGGTGGGGGCCCCTGTGGTCTCTCTTCTCGCCCCTATAGGGGGGCACAGCCGCCGACATCGTTCTTTCCAGGGATCTCGATACACTTTTTATACCCTCCTGCGAATTGTATCTGTTTCATGCACCATTTACCGGTGCGGAAACAGTGGGCGTTTTTTGGATTTTAATGCAGTCTCAAAACTTCTTATTCGTTCCTAAGGACAGATCTCTGGGGCCACGGCTGACTTCTTCCCGTCGCGTATCGGCATGGTCAAATCGGTCAAAACAGTCCAAAGAAAATTGAGGGGTTACTAGCTCTTCGTGTCGAGTACAACGTACCCTGCGAGGCCGATATGTGTATCTCTTCCCCACACGTTTTTTGGCACACTACAGTTTTACGAGCGAAACTCTTAGCGTGGATTTTGCGAGATTGGATCTGGATGGCAGTCAAGCTTCTCCATAAATTCTTGTCCGAACTTTTAAAACTTTACTACGCTTGGGCGTAATAATTCGAACGAATAGGTATACCGCAAACATTGGAAAGCTGTATAGATGAGTAATTCGATTGGTTGAAGGGTAATTGGAATGCATCGCGCATTACCTAACTTTCGAGTTATAGCCTGCATAAAAGTGATAAGTTTCTTCCGGCGAATAAGCATCTATAGATTATCGTAAATGTTATACTTCAGTATAAGTTCCCAGGGAAAGTATCCAGTGCCGAGTGCACCGCAGTTCGCAAACCAGTATATCGTCCCCACCTTCTTCACCTCCCCACCCTGTGACACGCATAAGTTGCAGATTCCTAGCCCTTTCCTCCCTCATCCACCGCCTCCATCCCTCCACGGACTATGAACGATGTCCACGCTGTTTGTCTGAATGTAATCAGTCTCGTAATTAGTCACGTCAGAGGCTGATGGGCTTTCTGCATACCTCTGTGTGCGTCAACCAAAATGTGCCGAACATCTCCTCGGAACCATACCATCGTTTAAGTTATCATCGTTCCTGTATAATTTCAAGAAATTTCGTTCGTCCTTCCCCCCGTGGAAATGAATAACGCAACGTAACAGTGTTCGATGAGTGTGAAAACAATGTCTAATGGTATTTAAAGTGATTCAACAACGCTACGTCGCCATAAACGGACAATGCTTTAGCAGAATTTGTAAAGAGAGAATTAACTGAAACATAAAGCTAGCTTCTTACAATTTGATCCGTTTGATGCACCAAACAATCATCCGCGCCGTGCTTACGTATACTTCGCGCGCTGTTTCGGTGCCGCGTCCGATTAAACGTTTCGAAGGTTGATCGAGGATAACCATCGAGGGGACATTTGCCGAATGGCCATAAAAAAAAGTGACCGGACAAGTGGCCAAAGGGTGATGGAGAAGCGTCCCGGAAGAAGTGGAGCGACAAAGAGAAACTCTTAAATAAATAAAATCGATAAGGCGAGACATCGTATCCCTAGAACCAAGGTAGAGGCGTCCGGAGAGGGCCAAGCTCATGAATAAGCAGTGCTCACGGGGGTGTGCGCCGCGTGATTTCGCGTGGGACTGTTGGCGGTAGACCAGCCGGCGAACGTTTATTTCGCAACCTTTGCCTCTTCCATCCCGATTCCGCCTCCTTCTCTCCCCGGTTCGGTTTCAGTCCCTCTAACGCCGATGCCAATAACGACGTTATCCCGCGCGACACTGCCACCGTTTCCGTAGAAACCCCGCGTCGCAGAGCGCCCCACCTTGACTTCACGTGATCCTGGCCCGGCCAATAGGGGCGCGGATCCTCCTGGTTGGATGCTGATCGAGGGATGCAAAAGGCGGGGTTGCGAAACGCGTGGGGATGAAAGCTCGCCGAGCGAGGCGGGGGTCGAAAAGCTTCGCGAAGTCACGTGTGCCCGTCGGCAGAAACCTCGTTCGTGCTTTCACGTCGCCGTTACCCGCACAGGCGTGCTGCTTTTTGGGGTCCAGCCACCGTGTCACCGCGGCTGATAACGATAACGAGAGTCGGACGTGACCGAGAACCTCTTCCCCTATTCCGACGGCGGGCTGTTGACGGACCCAGGGAACAGTCACTTTCGACCATTCTGCCAACTGTTAGTTGCCGTTCAACTCAATCGAACTCGAATACAATTCTCCTGGTATCGTGGATCGTTCCTCGCTCGCGGAATCGCACGTGACGACGATGACGGCGGAACGGACAGAATCGTTTTCAGGACAACCTGTGTGAACGAGTCTCGACGACTATTCGTTGCGACGGACTTTCTGTGCACACTTGGAAGACTACAAATCGTGCGTTCGACGAGTGAACATTGACACAGAGTTGTGGAGTGAACGTTCAGCTTCTTGGATACAGTGAAGTGAAAACTGTGCTCGTGGTGAAGAATGGTGTGCAGTGACTACAACGCTCGCGAGAACAGAGATTGAAGCCTTTGGCATGGCTGTTACGACCTTGACATACTCATAGATAAACTGGTGGTTAATAGAACGTTTAACTTCGTGTCCTGATTTGTAGAACCACAAGCTCATTTTCACTGCTCGCCACGACGATCTCAACGAAGAAGACGTCGCCTCCGAGATCGAATTAACGATGAAGAAGTCGAGGAGCTGTTTGAAGGACAACATGTCCATTTGGCCGTTATGGATATCGTGTGAAAGTACAGTTCAGTGATGCCGCGAGTGATGTGAGGGAGAGACGCACCAGATCCTAGGTGTCTCGTAGATAAAGTTCCTTTAGCCGGCAACAAGGATCCAGCCCTTGATTCACGAAGATGAAGCGACGGTCGACCGGGTGCTCCCCGAAGCCACCCGTCGTCCGGCACAAAGACGTTCCTGATGACAGTCATTGTATCGCGTCACCATAGACCGGCCCTTTACGCTCCTTTAAAAAAGACACGAAAGCCACTTCTGGAAGCGTGTAAGAGGTCTTTATCGGTAGTCAATAGGACCGACCGTCCTTGGCCGGACACATTTCTCATATTATATATAAATCTACGCGGCGAGAGGAACCACCTGGATTCCCACAGCCGACGGCCGTCGGCTCCTGAGGTGCCGCGATGGACCTCAGCACTGCCTACCGTTACAATCAAAATATGATGGAATATTATACCTGTAAGCTGATTACATCTTCTGAAAATATTCCAATTTAGTCTGCTAGCTGTTCTGCTTCCCTGCATTTCTAGCTGCGTCCTCAATGGCTGATGAACATTCACTAAACATATTGCTTCTAGTTATTCATTTCTCCGACTTTAATTGCATAACTCTCGGGTTCATAGTTTGGAGGCTTTCGATTTGAGTCATTGAGATCGAAGTGTACATATAGGACCGATAAAAATTACCACAAAATCGTTCATAAGCGAGTAACCTTCAAAAAAATCGTCATGACCATTAAATGGTCCCTTTCATGCCAAACAACTTTCATTGTAAAATTTTTTTACTTCCATGACTCCGGAAATATTCAAGGTGGTAATTTTGATTGGTCCCCGCTGTATTTACATATACATATTGTTTGATAAACTGATTTGATTGAACTAAAGTTTTTACTAACTTAAAGTTTTTTAATGACTTATTTTCGAGTCAAGAAACTTTTGCCGCATTTTTACCGATCCGTTTAAACTTGATTAGACACTGCCGAGAAGTGACAAGTGAAACTACTGTTCGCTCGTTTCCCTCGATCTTGAGAGCAATGCCTATAACGTAAATATCGATTTCTCTCGTTGTCTGTCGACGAAGTATCGGGTAGATAGAAGAGTTGAGCGACGGCCAATTGCCCAGCGACAATTCTTCATTGTCGGCGGATAAATGAGAATGCGAGAACAAGAAATCCAATGTCCTTCATTCACTGTTCGATCCGTAACGGTACCGAGGCTAATAAAAAAACTAAACCGCAATCGTTGCAGTCCCTGATCTGCGTAGGAACCATTTGCAGGATCGTCCGGCTCTCTCCTCCCCTAAATTCCCAGTGAAACGTGGCGGATCGCGCAACAAATACTCGACTAAAATTTTTCCAGTCCGTACTCGCGAAAAAACCTCGCCGCAGAATCACGGCCTTCTGTACTTTCGTTTTCTCTCACTTTCTTTTTCGCCAAGCTCGACAACAGCCAGCATTTCCCTACGCGGAGAAATTCATATCGTTACGTCCGCTCTTATCTTCTGAAAAATGGGGTTGAATACTGCCGCGGGAACTGAAATCGTGTTGCGAATAATTATTTAGCGCGTATGTCGCATAAAGTGTAATCGGTAGGCAGAAATTGAGCGCAATCGAACAGACTTAAAATGTAAAATTTAATGTTTCCTACATAGCTATAATTTCACGCGAAATATTACTAAAAAGTAAACCCTCCTGATCCGTGGCGTTCCTATCTAATTAGCAATCGGACCGTATTAATTAGGGGAGCCCAATTGTCGTTTCAAAGTAGCAACGATCGAAACCGCCACGCGTCCCGCACGCTCGTTTATGGCTGGCCAGCGATTCCGTTCGAACTGATGGGATGATAATAATTATGAAACATTAACAAGAATGGCGCGGTCGCGGCGCACATCGTACGTGAATTGCTTCGCAATAGTCTGTCAATCCCTTTCGTTGAATATCCCAGAATTACATACACAGTTGTTGCAGGGAAACTTGTTGTTCTCTCTAACATTGGTACATTTTTCCAAAATATCGGTCTACTGCAGCCGTGTCGTCTTGACTTGTACTGTTAAAGTAACTTGTAGTTCTTTATTGTAACAACGTGAGTGACTTACTTCCTTTTATGCGTCGGATATTGCACGCAAGGTTATCGCCTTATCGGTAATTATGTACATATTAGTGTTGTAGAATATTAAAAAATTGTAGAGAAACAGTATCCAAAATATAAATCCGTATTATTAGCTATAAAAAAAAGTGGGAAACGTAACTACTAATAATTTTTTTGTCTTGTTGCTAATGCATTGTTTAAAGAAGGAAGACAAGTGCGATACCTGCGTTGCTACAATGAATAATTTCTATACATTTTTTTTAATGCTACACACTTAAATCCTTCCAACGTTTCTTCGATCATTTTCTGCAGCACAACTTTTATTTCTACTTGCAAATGAAACTTCACAATTGTCTAAATTCCCGCCTCGCCTGAAGGCTGAAGCAATCCTGCCGCGATCGGGAGATCAACGTTCGTTTCAGAGGAGCAAAAACTCTGGATCTGGTCAGACAAACGATTTTTCATCTCGACGATTTCGGTACGCGTAACTTTTGCGAATCACACGAAATTTCGTCCGCGTGTCATAACTTTCGCTTTATTATTAAACGAGATGATCGACTGTTTCCAACGCCGACCAAAAAAGTCACAAAGCACCGCAGTGAATCGCATTTCTCCGTCTATTTTTCAAACGACTGAGTAATAAAGTCTAGCTTGCCGGCAATACGTAACGCTAGACCGTAATGTAATACAGGAACAAAGCTGCTATAGAAATATCGAGTGACTATTCGGGAATGTATATCAAAGTTCTTGGCTGCTGATGTGCACTCGCGATCGTGTGTCGCAGAGGTCCTTCTGTCGTGTCTGCTCTGAAACCAGCTAGTAGGTACCAGGGCTCTGCCTTTTCCAGTGATGCGGAAAACTGGCGCAGGCGACATCGTCGAATTCATTTATCTTGCCGGTTCCGCTCGAATAATGCGATTAACAAATCACTGATTTCTAATTACAGCCAATCCCTATCTCGATCGCTTAGTTTTACATACCACAGCTACTACAAATTAACGTAACTCCTCGTGACTGTGGATTCAGTACAGAAACGCGTAAGGTGGAACAACACGTTCCTCGGACACGATTACCCGTTTGGTGGCGAGTCATAAATGTATTAACGGATCATTCATGAAAATTGTAGCATCGAGGAAGTAGTCGTATTACGTCGCCGCTCCGCCAAGTCAGTTTATTTTGAATCGTTAGTTTTGCAGCAACAGGAATCTTCATTAGTTTCTCCAATACTGATTTAAGGAGTTACATACGTTCTCGGGGCCTAATAATTGATCACTTTTGGGATTTTTTTCCTCGAGAGGTGTGAAATAAATCGAAAATTTTATAATTGTATCTTGTTCTTGGGATCTTTATTCGTATAACAAAATTATTTGACAAACTTTTTTCACATATTGCCGACCGTTTTCTGAGGTTGAAGCTACATCTGCGCCAAGCAGGGGGCCTCCTTATCAGCATGATAACTTCGACAATTGACAAGATTTTTAAATGAACTTTACGTTCATCTATACAGAATGACATTCTCTAAGGACCATCGAACCAAATATTTTAATTTCTAGAATATAAAAAAATTATGTCATTTTGGAGAAAGCAGTCGATTTTTCATGTAAATGGTAAAAAAATATTAAAAATTAAAAATTTTAAAAAATAGCCCGATGGCCCTTAGGGAATGTCATTCTGCATAGATTAACGCAACGTTCATGAAAAAAGGTTGTAAATTGGCAATGTTATGATGCTGATAAGACGGCCCCCTGCTTGGTGCAAAGGTTGCTGCAACCGCAGAAAACGAACAGCAATATATGATAAAAGTGTGTTAAATAATTTTTTACATAAATAGAGATCCCAAGAGCAAGATACAATTATAAAATTTTCGATTCATTTCACACGTCTCGAGAAAAAAAATCCCAAAAGTGATCAATTATTAGGTGCCGAGAACTTATGTAACCCTTTAAAGTGTCGATGAAGTTGATCCGCAAATATGTCGAATTTCAGTGTTTCCCATCCTGTTTGAGTCGCCATCCCCTTTTATAATATTCAAACAACCTGCGCCTATATAAAGTAAGGGAAAGAAAACACATTAAAAACAGTTATTTCAAAATATAATTCTAACTTAATAATGTTAAAAACCGTGGCGATCACTCAATTTGGGAAATCACTAATGTATTTTTCTGTCTGAAATTGATGAACAAACACTGTTTTCTAAGCCTGAAAATCTCAGAGCAAATATAATATTTGTATATCGCAATTCAAAGCAACGATAGCAAGAACCAGATGGAGAACTGAACAGCGCTAATTGATATGTGGCAAGAAAGGCATAAGATGAATCATTATTTAGTCCCTGCAATGTAAATGAACGAAGGAAAAAAGGTAGGAATAGAAGGTGGTTAATTGATAGCCAAGTGATGGTAGGAAAACAAGTATTGGCGTTAGACGGAGAACTAGATTTAAGCGTAGCTCAGAATCGCAACGCGGAGTGTTACGGTAATAAGCTTGGGTGACGCGGTGGCCGCGAGAGCAACGGCTCGACAATTCGCAGCACTATACATATAGTAGGTCTGAATTCGTGGCTCGAGGGTGGTCCAGGCTGAATGCAGGCCCCTCGTATAGTTGTGGTCAGCAGGCGTGACGGCGTGTGTGCGCGTAGAGTAGTCATGGTGCTTTTGCCGTGGCAGTGCCACCATGATTCCAGCGGTATCCCCAGACTACCGGCCGCGCCGCGGGGATGCGACCATAAACGCGAGAGCGAATTGATTTGCGATCGGGAAGCGCGTATCGTTTCTAGTAATGATCGCGAATCCCTCATTGTCTTGCTGGGACGCGGAGATCGCAATACGATACGCGGCGTCGGCGGAAGAAAAAAGCGGATCGGCGTACACGCGTCACAGCACGCGCGCCGCTTCGCCAACAATGAACCTCCTCATCGAAATGGCCCGCTCATCCTGATAATTAGCAGCGATTGTTTCGACATCTACTCTCGCCCCCCGCGCTCCAATCATTAGTCGAGGGGACGTTTCTTTTTCTTCCAGCTTTCCAGGAACCTACGCGATCGCGATTTCATTTTCTAGTAGATTGCGCTGGTTTTATACAGACAGGAGAGAGAGAGATACTTCTCTAAATGGTTATACTCGACCGCGTTGCCAAACCACAACAAATCGAATATTATTTTCACCGCGACTGTTCCTTTCCTAAGTCACATCTTGACAGACCACTCTGATCTGCATTAACGCAGCCTGGCTAGAGGAAGTTAATTGTCTGAATAGAAAGAAGCAGCAGCAAGGGGGATTGGACCGTGTGGCCCATCATAAGGGTACCGAGAGAAAGCCAGTTCGACGTTGGCGGAGGGTTAGAAACAGCGGCGATCATCGAATCATCGGTGCACTGGCACGAACTCGAGGACATATGTCGCGGTCCAGAACCCTCCATTACGATATTAAGCCGAAATTATTACGTTAGGCGGATTTAATGCGCGAAAATAAAGCTGCTAACGGGGCCAGAGCTCATTTTGGGAGTGAAGCAAGGAAATAATGCCAGTGTGTGGGATAATCGAATCTTTCTGACACGTTGCTTCCATTATTGCTAACTGTACAGCTTCTAAGGAGATTCAGCCGGCACGAAAATGCTACCAGCAGAGGCATTCGCTCATTTCCACGGAGAATCTGAAGTAATTTTTACGAACTTGCAGCTAGGCTGTGGTTAAAAACTAATATGAAAAGTTGTTCGCAATGTCCTGACAAAAGTCGTAGGGTCATGATCGACGTGTTCGGACATTGCCGACCTCGACCGTCTCAAAAGGGTTCGTTTAGCTAATGCACTATCGATTTCCATTTTCCAGGCCACGGCGGAGTTAACCAGCTAGGCGGCGTCTTCGTGAACGGAAGGCCCCTACCGGATGTAGTCAGGCAGAGGATCGTCGAGCTAGCGCACAGCGGCGTCCGACCGTGCGACATTTCCAGACAACTCAGGGTATCTCACGGCTGTGTATCCAAGATACTGTCGAGGTGAGTACCGACATCGTTCCGGCGCCATCCAGGTCTCCGCCGTATCCGTTACAACCGCAGCCCCCGTGGTGTCTCGTGATCCGACGGCAACATCCTTGCTTTTTGTTCTTCCCTCGTTTGGCGCTCCAACGAATTTCCTCGATTGATTCGTTTACCTTTCGTCAACTCGCCGACGTGTCATTCTCGTATATTTATCGCCAAGTTTCATTTCCTCGCATACTCACGAAGCACTTCAAGAGTTGTCTTCTTCGGGCCTAAACGATTAGCTTACGCCTTAAGCGCGAGTTATTTTGGGGTATTTTAACAATTTTATGTACACAGTCAGGTGTCTGCTTTATTACAAACTCTTCTTAGCACTCGCAATTTCTCGAAAAATTTGCGCAGAATTTTTTTCCTTATTAAGCAAGCTATGCCTCGGGTATCTAAGTTACCGATTTTGAAGAAAAAGCCGTAATGTGGACGCGCGAATTATTTGCGGGAAGATTAAGCTCGCCTTGCCAAACGTAACACCGTAATTTCCGCGCGGCGAAGTGGCCGAGGTCGCTCGAATCACCGTACGGGCAGCAAGAAAGGAAGAGATCGCGAGGGAAAAACAGAAAGAGAGGACGGAGTTTGGCAAAAAAGGAGACTATTCCTGGTCGGAGTGATTTAATTAAAGACGCTGTTAGGACCACGAGGCGAACGAACCCCGGTACGAAATTGCGACGCCGGAAGGAAGGAACCACCCTTCTTCCTCCTCCGACGGGGGGTACCAGCGGGTGCGACGATATGCGGTTTCCATGTTTTTTCCACCCTCCTCCCCGCGTTACATAACGGGTGGCCTCGTGCCGTTTTGATGGCCCGAATGTCATACGTCCCCGCCGCTCGAATATCATTGTCATATACTCCACTCTTTCATGTATATCTTCAGCACAATAGGCCTGCTGGATTATTTACTACTTTACTGCTTCTCGAATAGCCGCTCCCTTCATTTCCCTACCTCGCATTCTGAAGTCGCGAATCGATCTTCGCTGCTTTATGATCATCAGCAGCCTTATGCAGCTCGAATTTCATTTCGTGCATCCCTCCAATGCTGTTACTTCCAGGTCACTGCTCATACAATTCAGGAGATCCCTAACATACGCCCAGTTTGAATCTCTGCTCAGTAGTCCGATTAATCTGTCCTTTTTTTCTTCATAACTCGATTCAATCTTGAATGTTTTACTTAATTACAATGCTGTTGTAGAGTGAAATGTATCCACTGGTCAGTTAGCTAAATTTGAGAAGTCGACGTCCCACTCGAAATGGCACTGTCGATTTGTTGACAAAGTACAATCGTTGGCAATGCAGTTCATTTAGAGGTATTTAATTGCAGCTTGATTGTAACTAATCGTAAATCTGTGAGGATTTTAATCAAACGGAATTTATTGGGTAGTGGTATTAACAGCAATGTGTTATAAACAGAAATTAACAGCTATAATAACGTCGGCACGTATTTATTTTTCAATTGATTTACAACTGATTCGATCGATACTTTGAGTCGTACAATACAGTTTCTACATTGGTACATCCCAGCGAGGTGTGAATCACCGGGAAAGAAATACAGCCCAGCTAACTCTTTCGCAATTTATTTCCTAATGACTTATTCAGAAACAACAGCATGGGTATATTAAGCTAATCAAGGCGAAGTAACAAATTTTTTATGATCCTTGTAGTTCTCTTACTAATTCTCGATAATGTTATACCTTTCCTCGATGTTGCCAATTTTTCTTTACGCCGTTCCATTAAAATTCAATGCAAGAATTCTATTTTCTGATCTGTATTTCTATCGGAGCAAGGACGGTAAATATTTTCTCAATAATAAATTTAGAAGGAAACTTTTAAAAATCTCAGGATCAATCCTTACAAAAGAAAGAGAGCAACTATGCTCCAAGTTTAAGTGCACGACGGACACGGTAATCAACGATCCATTTCGAGCGAACACTTTGTTCCTATTATCCGTACATATGTAATTTTACAACCTGCAGACTTTACAAGCCGAAAAAATCAAAGGACAGTGAAACCCGTCTTAAGCAGTGAAGACGACATGCTGTTAACGCCGAAGCTTTATGCAGTCACGCGCTGCTGATGCGTCGCGACGGCATGCATCGGTTTTTCGCGGAATCGCGACGACTTCGACGCTCTCCCCGAAACGAAACGGAAGCGCCCGATTCCGACTACGTGTGGGCCCGTAAAGTCGCAAAAGACAGTGCTGAAAGCTCTACGCGACCCTTCGAAAGCACCCCATTTAACCGAAAAACCTATTTTGGCTTTCCCAGCGCGAACACAGAGTGCTTATTTTAAGGTCCATTCAAGGGAAACGCCAGAGAATAGCCCATTCTTTTGTATTGGCTTCATTCTACTCAGAATCTGCACGCGTACTAATTCTAGCTTCTTTTAAAAGCCTACATGTTCCTTCTGAGACCTCGGCGTTCCTCGGATTCTATAGAAATGACTTTAATCATCTCACATTGTTCAAACACTGATGTTTCGAAGATAATAAATAAAATTCAATTGCAGTGTCGGGTAATTTAAAGTAATTTGTAAATTGGACTTTCTATCACGCAAACACGGATGGCAATTATGAACTTTTTCCAACGAGACTGTTAACTATTTACTTCATATTTTTCGACTATTCCTTGATAACGTTTATAGAGATAAAAATTTAAAAACATGGAACTTTTACATGACAAATTCTAGAACGTGTTTGGAAGAAATGTTGTCCGAGATATGTAAATGAGAACTGTATGTTAATAGAAATATAATTGAATTGAAGCAAATGAAAGCTGTTCGAATAATACCTATTAGATACTACAAACTAAATAGTCTACGAGTGTAAAATGTAAAGTAATTCATAGATAAAAATGTGAAATGGAGAGAACGTTGAATATCTCTTGTAGGTATGCATAGTCAACAAACAATACAAAATATAATGAGCCATTTTAATTCAATATAAGTAGGTAACTAGTAACAGTAAAAAATTAAGCGACACGATTTTATTTAACACGGTCAATAATGCCCTAAAAAGTAAAAAAGAACTATTTTTTGTGCTACAATTTCAATGGTGACATATGCCTTTAAATATAATCATAGGGCGTCATTAATTAATTAATTGAATCAATAACTCTTTCGTTTAAAAAGATAAAGGCACACTATGGTTTCGCGTTGAAATTCCTTTTCTCTATTTGTGAATACTATACCTACTCACTAAACAAAATCCCTTTTTTAAACACTGTGCATGTTAAAATAATGGTACCATTTCAGCTACCTACAGATTCTACATTTTTCCGTCTATTATTTTCTACTTGTCACTATTGATTTCAAGTTTGCTTCTATCGGAAAACTTACTTTCATTTTTAAAAAATCGACTCTATAACCGCATTGGGGAATTGAATAAAAGCTGGAGAAAAAAGCCACACACGCCGGGTATTATCGATAACAGAATTCATTGCGTAAATCGGTTGATGGTGGAAGCCCGATTTCAGTCTTGACCATGAAGGGGTGAACTCGCTCCGGGCCCGTGGCAATTTGAAAAATCGCGCAACGTAATGGCCATTTTATGGTGGTACGTGGAAGCGGAACAAAAAGGGCCGAATATCAACGGGTGAGTATTGCCATGTGGACCGGGAATAGGATTTTACGCCAGATATAATCGTAATAATTTCGTAGCGGGGTGACACGACCTCGACTGTTTAAAGGGAACCCCTCTCACGCTTTGAACAGCAGGTTCATGGGCGATCGTTTTTTTTTCTGAGAGAATATTACCGAATGGCATACCGTCCAATAGTCGTAACACGATTTAATGACGCATACCGATTCAGTAGTTACAGATTGCTGGTCAATCCTAGCGAGGTCTGACAAACAATTTCGTGTGAAAGGAAATCTGGAATAGTTTTCCTTGTTCTATGACGAATCCCGATTAGAGCGGTAGCTTTGATAATCGTGTTCCAGCGTGCCAGATCAATTTCGAGCTTTCCCCCAATGATGCTGATTATGACCGCTTTCTCTTCGTACCATTTCCTATTTGCCGCCTAAAGCGACGCTTATCTCTCGCGGATCTCTAGTTTCTCTATCGAATTGATACCTGACAACTAACACCGGGAAGCTTGGATTAAAATTCTCACGCTTTTTGCCAGCCTGCCTTTCTGACAGAAAACTCTGACGACTGGTAATCGGTCCTATCCAGAGTTCAAGTCGTCGTTCTCGGGCATGCCGGCGGACTTTTCCGTGTCTATTCGGGTTAGTGATTTAAAGTCCGTTAGGAAAACGGCCAGGGCGTTGAGCGCGTACAAAATTGGCGAGATATCCAGCGGGTAGGAGCCGAGGCTGGCGGCGCGGCGGTGGCGGCAGTGGCGACGGACCCACATCCATCAAGGCGGCCCACAAGCGGACCATTATTGCGGGCTTTCTACCGTAATTGAATTTAAGCACGAGCGAAGATATTATTTAACTAATTAGGCACAAAGGGCGCGTTCACGGCGGGCCAATCGCGATTGCCCATCGCGCGCATATACGAGGCCTGGTGGGAGGCTGAGAGGCGGCGGCAGAGAGAAAGAGAGACCAGCCACGGGTAGAGGGAGTGACAGCAGGGGGCAGAAGTCGTTTGTTTTAAAACAGCCGGTCGTTGACGCGCTGCTGGACGGCGATTCGTTATTCCGGCGTTGGCCGCCCCGCCGCCGCGGGAAAAACGATCGCTCCCGTCTCTCTTTCTCTGCTCTCACGTTCCCTTTGATTCCGTTCAACCGATCCGAAGAGAAGGAAGCCGCAACTCCACTGGATAGATCCTCCCTCGATATCGTGTTTTCCAGCGCGTCGTGGCTGAGAAACAGTCGAGGAAAACACGCGAACATAGACTTTCCAATTGTTACATAATAGTTAACACCGGGTAGTTTTTCTGGAAGTGTTCAAATATGGTTCATCGGATGGATAAGGGTTCGGCTGGTTCTATAGAAGCTAACGCGAATAGGTTACAACTGAGTACTGTGTACAGGTCGTTTGTAAGATGATGGAAATGATCTACATACTAGTGTCTTCCTGTTCGCAGGTATTACGAAACGGGCAGCTTTAAGGCTGGCGTTATAGGCGGCTCCAAACCGAAAGTTGCAACGCCGCCGGTCGTCGAGGCAATCGCGAATTACAAGAGGGACAATCCAACGATGTTTGCCTGGGAGATCAGGGACAGACTGCTGGCTGAAGGCATTTGTTCTCAAGACAACGTGCCATCCGTCTCCTCCATCAATCGGTGAGTTAACGCTTATATTATAAACATTCAACAATTTGAACGAAGAACAGGTACCAGTGTTTAAACTGCCCCTTGGGAAAGTTTGCTCCCAAAGGCATACTACAAGTAAAATTATTCTAGTCGATGAGAATTCCACAAGAGATAATTGTCGGGCACTTATCTCGGAGTCTCAGAGTATAAGCTCACTAACTACCAATTGAAACAGAAGCATTACTCCTGAAATGCGTACCTTTCGGATTTTTAAAGCTTTTGAAACAGAGGCGAAGGGAATGCGACAACAAAGTTCCAAGTACTGTAAAGAAAGTTTTGTAGAAAGTTTATCTTGAAAGCAAATAAGAAAATAGTAATTCCAGGGTCGCTGCAGCCTGTTCAACCCGTTAAAATACCTGATGCGCTAGACCGTTTCGGTACGAATCAATGAAAATGTAGAGATCACGAAATCTGTCGGCCCAAACGATTGAACACGCCCGGACCTCGAGACTTATGCTTCGGCCAGTCGCCACCGGGACCAATTAATTATCACCGGCCGAGTGTCGAAGGCGAAATACGAAAGCACCCCCCAAAACGTGCGTGGAAATAAGTGTGCATCCGCCCCGTCGCCCCGATCCCATTGACCTTTCGCAGGTTCCTTCGGGAATGGGCCGATTAATTCAAGTGTTTTTACGTCGCCCAGTAGATCGAACAGGCGGAGGGAGGCACGGTAGCTAGAACACGAGTAGTGCCTACGAAACAGGGAGTGAGCTCCCATGAGACAGCATTACAGCGTATCAGCACCGCACAAACTGAACGAGTGCATCCCCTTTCTCGAGCGACAGAAAAGCCAGCGCCGTGGCAGAAAGAGAGAATGAGAATCGAAAGGAGACAGGAAAGGGAAGGAGACCACTGGGGTACCATTGATCAGCACACATATGTCCCGAGATTTAATCAGTCGCTACTTAAGACCTTATCTCCCGCTTTATACTAGGCTCCCTGTACACACCTACTTCATAGTCGGGAGCGGAGGCTCCCTCTTTCTGCCCCGATCCCTATAGGCCGCAGGCCTGATAATGTAATCGAGCGTAATGCGAATCGAATTGCCTGCAAGTGAAATCCACTAACGCGATTTCCGTCGTCCTTGGGCGTTAATGGAAACGCACGCAAATTAGTTAGCCCGCGTATTAGATGGAAGTGTCCCACACGACGGTTTAAATTTTCGGCAGGAACTTTGGTCAGGCAACAATGCGCCTCTCGTTACGGTATTCTACTCGGTCGCCCTCTGCTTCAGCTCGAGTCACAAGTAAAAGCTCAATTGCACTTTTCGAATGAACTGTTTTTGTAGAAGCTACTCAATAAAGAATAGATACTTATCATTTACTTATAAATTGTACAAATACGAATTTTTCACTTATAAACGAGGAAGGACCATTTCCGGGACAGGTAAATGGCCCCCAAATATTAATTAAATTAGTTTACAATTTACCAATTTTTTGTTCTGTCAATGTGGTCTTTTTGATAGCACTTGATTAAGGGTCTCCGTCAACGTTCAGAAACGACCCTGCGACTTTTACCGTCAACATATTTCCATTGCTTGATATCGATGGTGTCGCCATACCCACAGCAGCGTGAAACGTGGTCGCATATAACGCATACACACGTATACAGAAATTGCTTTCTAGCCGAGGTTTTCGATGTGTCTAGGATTGCAGTGGAGGGTGCGGCGGTGGCTTGTTGCTCGAGGAACTCCTCCGCCTTCTCTCAGCGCTCTCTCTCTCTCCCTCTCTCTCTTGCTCCCTGTCGGCCTTCTCCCGGCCTCTCCATCCACGTTTTCCTTTTCCTCCTTGCCCGTATACCCCGACCCAAGGCCCAGATGGCGGGTATTGATCTGAATCCGAAGAACAGATCGCCTGGAAAAACTTACCCCGCGGATACTTACCTACCTACCCCACTATCTACGTGCACCTCTCCAACCTACCTTCACCCGCTCACGTACACCGAACCCGCAACCTTCCGCTCTGTCTACATGTAGGTAAATGTATTTCCGCTTGCCGAGCAATGGATAGAGTCGCGCGATGCTTCGCTGCTTGAAAAGCACTACATAGAAAACGTGCCCGCCCCTTAACTGATAATTTACGCAGATTGATCGCGAGGAGATGGAATGCGGCAGTCTCGTGATTTTCAATCGCGATGCTTACGAAATCGGTGAACTTGCAGTTGACCATAACGAACCATCGGGAGAAACCCGTAGGTTCAAATGGAAATGGTGCTGGGCAATCCTGGAAGCAAAAAATACCTTGGAGGTCTCTTGAGAATGATGAGCAGTGCACAAGGTGTCTGTAGTCTTATTAAATAATACTTAGCGTAGGTATTGTTACAACAGAAATATAGATTGAGATCTCAGCGTCGTTGCGAGATGCTGATCGATTTTCGAATAGATGGAATAATGCCTGAAAATGACGATGAGCTGTCAGGCGAGATATCTCTGCACCTACATAGTAGGAAGAACTGGGTGTATCAGTGGCCCAGGCTGTGACCATTCCCGAGATTTCTCCCATTACGAGTGCGTCCCGGTTTTTCTTGGTTCGGGCTAGCTTTCGTACGGAGAAATAATGACACGGCTAATATAATGTATTGTCCTGTTTTGCCGAGGCACTTCGAAATGGAACCATCCGCGGAAGAGAGACAGGAACGGAAAGGAAGGAAGCGAGGTGGGGGCATCTAGCGCAGTAAAAACAGGATGAGAAAAGCGAAATAATGGAGTAGCTTTCGCGAAAAATAACAGTTATATATCCTAAGTATGAAGCAGGTTCGAGGAAAGTGGAAAAACAGGCGAAAAACGGGAGTAAGATTGGACGCTAACTGTTCGTCGCTTCTTCCTATCTTAGTAAATTGTCGACGAAGCAATCGCGCCTCCTCTTACCCTTTCCTCGCATTCTTTATCAAGCATACGACGCGTTACATTCGCCTAGCAACTCAATCACTACAATGAGCTTTTCTCATCATTTGTTTCAAACGACACGACACGTTCATGTTAAACTTAGTAACGCAATACTTTTTTTCTGCAAGAATAGTTGCAGAGATAAGCACGATGCTCTTATACTGTAAATAAAGCAAACTTCTTGTGTAAAGTTGGCCAATTAGCTTTAGACGAATCGACGGTGAAGCAAGCAAAAATATTCATTTCGTTCGCTACGAGACTATGAAGAGATGAAAGCTGAGGAAAAGCTGAAAATAAGAAGGCTAGAGGAGTAGGAAATAAGAAAAGAGGAACTGGCGATGGTACCACGATGGATTTCGGGTGGAAATATTGATAGGCTCGGCTTCAGCTTCGGCTTCGGCTGCGGAGTCACGCTCGAGTAGCCGATTCTCAGTTGAGGTCTATCTTACACATATAAACTCAGCCAAGGCAGCACTCTACTCTCTGCTTCTAGTCTCTCCGTCTCTCTCCCTTTTTCCCCGAATCTCTTCGTCCTTCCTCCTCGGTTGGAGAAGTCTCAGGGGCAGATCGATAAGGAGCAACGTTTGCCGGAGGGTTTTACGCCGGGTTCACAGCCTCCTTCTCGTTTCCTCGACGCAGCCCCCGACGTTACGTTTCTCGCGTGTGCCTTGCGTTCGCCCTTTCTTGCGGCTTGGATGAAGTCGATATTGGGGCTAAGGGAGGATGACTTCCTGCCGTTCCGCTCGTGTATCATTCTCCTACGAGGCAGCGGGAATAAATCTGTAACCGCATGCCTTCGAGCCCAGTTCGGATTGTTTTATCATTCCCTTTACGAAGTCCACCCTATCTCTACCATCGCTGATCGCCGATGTCTTCATTATCGATGATCGTTCGGTTCGACGCGATTCATCATTCTCTCCTCCTCAGTTTAATTCGACGTAATGACCAGCAAAGCAACAACAGTTGGTAGGAAATCTGTCGCGTCGAATCTCGATGGAATTGTATCAATCTGTCATCGCTCTCTTCGCTGAACAGCAACGCGCCACTCTCCTTTTCTGCTATCGTGCGGGTCAATCTCCCGTGGAGGCGCAACGGGATCTGCTTTGCTCTCCATTACTTCCATATCATTTCGCACCCCCGGAACCTCCAAGTGCCTAGAGCGGCGCAGGAGCAGCCAAGCCATATGGCCGGCTGTTCTCCGCGACGCCAGAGACAGGGGTAGCCAATAGGATGGCTGCTACTTTCATGCCACTTTCGGCTTTCCGCTCGGCGACACTGGTATCTCCCTGTTCATCTTTCGGTTATTAAATTACATCCCCATAAATAACGCCTGCCTACCAACTGCCTTATTTACCATTCCATCGACTCCGCGGGTGGAATCCTCCTCCTTCGGCCGCTGACGAATCGGTATTCGTTGCGCGTTTCTCGGGGACGAGCAGGACCACCTTCTGGTCCCTTTTCTTACAGTTGATGTATATTATGGTTGACGACATACTTCTCTGTGCAGGTTACCCCAGCAGATACATCCCCTTGCTTTTGCAGGAACATGAATCGTACGTGTAGTTGACAGCCATTGCGAATATTAGGTTTAGGGAGAAAAATGTAGCTCGCCTGGTTGAGACAATTATTCCGCAAATGAAACATCGAACACCCTGTTCGAGCAATTGTTTATATGCATATTATAATTGCATAGTTTTGTTGGCATATCGCAGAAGGGAAAGATATGCGTCTTATAAATACGAGCGTTAATAAGATATCAGTAAATATCATGTCTTTTTCATTAGCATCAGGTTTTGGTTTCGAAATCAAATTTGGTGGTGTACAATCCGTCGAGGTGTTGGTTTCACTTTTTGAAATAAATGTTAAGAGTCGTAGGGTGGCGATTCTCAGTGTAGGTACTTCAGAAAGCACTCAGCTGTTTGCAATCCTGAAAATCACGTTGTCAAATATACATAGAAGGGTTTCATTGTACACAGAAAAAATTACGGCGAAATCAATAAACATGAGAGGAGTGGTACTGTTTATTAATTTGAGAGATCAAGTGCACTTATGTCAACCTTCAGCAACTTTTATCGAGTGTCTGTTACTGTCAGATATTTATATAAGTGTCTGAAGAGCTAGAATCTACCTGGAGAATGCACTTTACCTATCTTGTTTTTTGAGCTATTCACGTTCAAATAAACGCGAAAGAAGTTTCAGGAACATCGACGAATAAGTTTGTCATCAAACTCCGGCAAAGAATGGGGCCGGGCTCGTCAAGACAAAGGTGAAGATACAGCATGTCTGTGTTCCATTGGTGGTTAAAAGTTGCATACGTGGGTGGAAGGGAACAATATGGTTGCACTATGCTGTTGAAGTTTCGTTAAAGCAGCCATATTTGCAGAACGAGCAAGAGAGAGCTCCTCCTACCTTATCCGAGAGCACCCTCGGGGTTGGACGGAGGATCCGGTGATGACGCTCCACGTTGGGAGCAGCGACGGCGCGTATCCATAACCGTCCTTTGTCTGGATAACGCAATTATTACCGCGTTTCATCATACCCCCCTCGACCGAAATTAGCCTCAAATGAAGTTACAATTACGGGCCCTTCGCATCCCCGCCGCCGCACGGGGAGGGACGATATGAGAGAGAGACTTTGGGGGTTGAACGTTCGATGCCGACGACAAGTAGAACGACGACAACCACAACAATGACGGGGAAGACAACGATGAGGACGACTACGCCGGCCGAGATACGCAATCCAGGTTGCCGTGGAAACGTCAGAGGACAGACGGAACCGCAATGAAACCGGATGGCCGCCTACTCTGCCAGTCCATAATGCTTCGTCCCCTTTTGTTCTTAGCCGAGAGCTGGAATACTAAAGTTACTCGGGCATCGCACAGTCAAAATTGTCCCGTCGGACGGCGAGAACCATCGGTGCTTGCTTGCAAACCCGTAAAAAGGATCACCCTCCCCGTTACAGACTTTCACGAAAATGCAACATCCGTTTGCTTACAATTACATATTACGACGCTCGTATATAATTTAGTTGATAAGGAGACTCTTCAATATCAAGCCTGACCTTTTTCCTTTTGATGTTAAAGAAAATCTTTGGTATGATGCAGTAATTGAAGAAACCGCCGAGGGAATTCAAACGTAATTTAAGAGCCTGCAGTGAAAGCATTCAGTGGGCTTCGTTGCGATGTAATAACACTAACATGAATAATACAAAAGCTATTGCAATGCCGATACTGCTAACGAGGTAAAGATGGAATTTCTATACGCCAAAGGATGACCCGTGGAAACGGGAGTTTGATAGCTCGATGACGCTGGGGATCGACAGTTAATGAAGCATCGAATATTTGAAAATTAATCAGCTATCCACAGTGAAATAATCACAGGGAAATTTAATCGAATATTATTGCACAGAGCACGACAGGCGTAATATGGCTCTATAGTAACCGAGCGTAGCACAAAATGGCGACGTCAGCTGGCGCGACTCATATGCTGACACTATGACTTCTATAATCTCGTACCAAGAGCGCAATCTTAACCCTTCATGGTCACACTGGGTCCAATGGACCCGCTCTGGAGCTTGGTACTGGTAAATTTCCGAATTTCATTTCCGATTTTTTGGTGCCTGTTGCACATTTCATTTCTTACTAAAACGCGACTATTTCGTATTCTACAATGTTCAAAGTGTGTATTATAATTTTTGGGAATCGATTGGAGTAATACAGTTCGTACGATAACTGTTTAAAAATCGGCTGGGTCCATTAGATCCAGCGTGACCACCGCGGAACTTTGCAGAAGTGTGACCACGAAGGGCTAAAATGCAAAGACATCCCATGTTCTTTAGATTTTATACCAATCAATTAATTAATTTCCAATAATTTGTCTTATGTACATTCTGTAATACACAGAATACGTTCGCTGAAAGGTGGACCATTTAGTTAGTTTTTAATTTTAATGCTTTTTTAAATACTTACTGCATACATCACACACTTCATGCAATTATTATCATAATTCTAATGAAAAATATAGCCTAGAATTTTTTATTATGAAGCTCTGAGAGAGAAACATTATAAATAAAAATCGTGAACCGGCCTGCCAAAAGTTTATAAATTTGTCATGTCTAAGCATATGGGTTCATGCCACTGTAGAGTCCGGAAAGGCAGCCTGACTTTGAGAATATTTTATGCGGGTATAGTGAATGGAATACAAAATCTGTTTGAAGTATGATCACAAGTATTTTTTTAATTTTTTCAACACAAAATAGCGACGCCACAGCTCAACAAAAGAAGTTTTTTCTGAAGAACAATGTTCCGCGGCCGGAAAGATTTCTCCTTCAATTTTTGACCAAGAACAAAGAACCAGAAATTTTTTAGTCCTATACAAGATTATCTCGGGAAGTACTCGGAGAGATTAAAAAATATCAGTTTTTGTAAGAATGAAGCGTGATTGAACAAAATGCGGAACTGCCACAACCTCGAAATTGTTGAAACATTTTGTTCAATCATGCAGCATTCTTACAAAAAAAAAACAGTAGTATTTTAATTTCCTCGCGTACTTCCCGAGATAGTCTTATATAGAACTCCAAAAATTTTGGATTTTTGTTCTAGGTAAAAAAGTAGGTCAAAACACTTTTTTTTTTAAAGAACCATTTTTTGATCAGCTATGGCGCCACCATTTTCTATTAAAAAAAAATAAGAAAAATTGTGATTATACTTCATGGTACGTACAATAAAGGCCTTCAAACAGTTTTTGTATTCCATTCTCTACTTATACTCGCATAGAAAATTCTGAAAATCAGGCTATTAAGAAACGAAGAATTAGAAACAAAATGTTTTGATCTCCAGTCAAGTGAAAAATGAAAATGATCGCAACCTTTAGCTGCCTCATTCGTATTTCGCTCGCATAACACGAGCCCCGAAATTTACATCGTAATGCAAATTACCAAAACGAACGCCGAGAAGATTTGAAGGATCGACAACTTCATATGAGACAATTCATAGGGGATCAGTACCGACTGGTCCACACAAATCTTTGAGCTTCCGGGCGCATAATAGGATGTAGATAGACTCTCTGCTTTTGACTTGGTCCAAGGGGTGAGAGGTGTCGGCAGAGACGATATATTATAAATCGTGTGTTACATTGTGCTTAGAGGATCCTCGTGACTGTTGACTCGTCGGTAGCATTGTTGGAAGGGCGCCTTTTGTTGCTCGTACTCCAGGCATCACAAACAAACACACAAACACGCTTTCGAGCACGTCTGCACGCGAACACAGACACAGGGTGGTGGTGGAGTGGCCGTACAGCGTCACAGTTAATATAGTTGTGTGTACGGATCAGGCAGCTGCTGTTTGACAATGCGAACTACGTCCCTAGATATAATAATATACTCGTCCCTGGTACGAGAGGGACACTTCATCAAAATGACTACGATGCGGTTCTGGGGTGTCATGCCAGTACGATGCTCTGCTTTGATCGAACTCACCTAGCCTCGCCCAGCGCACGGTTGTCGTCACACCCTCAACGGTACGAAAAGTCTCGCGGGCTTTAATCACCTCTTGTACTCGGAGTAACAAACAGCTCACGGTTCTATCATTCCTCTGTTCCATTTAGTTCATATTATTTGTTCCTAAAGAGAGTAATAAAGTTGGAAATCAAATTTTCCTTCTCACGCAAATGATTAGTACCATTTAGAGAAAATATTCAAACTGCAGGTTGCATCAAAGAATCAAGAGGAAAAGGCATAAAAATAATTACCTCCGACGCAAAAGATAACACAAGCAACAGAAGCGGTAAGCCCTGCGTCCTCGAGAGTAGCTTTTGTTCAAGAATCACACCGTGCTATACTGAGAAACGCCAAGTACAGCACGCTCGGGGTATATTACAGCCTCTCGAGAGGTGGTGGAATATCAGGATACACCTTTTCCAGCCATTGTGTGGCTCTGAAGGGCGTACAATGGCCGTGGAGCGAGTCCCGTATTGTGTCTACAGCTCGACGGAATAGTTCTGCGACTCTCTCTCGCACTCTGACCCTCTTTTCCTCCTCCCTAGCCCTGCTACCATTCCCATCGTGCTTCTCTTTTCTTGACTCCCGGTTAAAGAGAAAGGAGAGTTCCTTTCTGATGCTGTACGGTCGAAGCATCTGCCCCGAGACTGCTAAATCCTCGAAAGCCACCTGAAATCCCCCACAATCCTCTCTGGAATATAATGGAGCGTAATAACTTTAAAGTCTGTATTAGCACCGCGAACGAACCAGCTGGATGTTATTCCGCGACGACAGTCGAGCAAGTGGAACCATTCTCTAGATTCCTCAGAAAGGAATGACAATTCAATGACGATCAAACGAAGCAAAAGAATCTTCAACTTAACTTTGCACGACAACTATAAAAGTACCTGCAACGTTTCGTTTTATTGTCGAAAAAATGAACGGACTAGAATTAATCGTGAATCATTTCACGAAGGTATGATGCTATAGGCAAAATAAAAAGACTCTACGAAAGTCGAAAGGACAAGCCTGGTATTTAATCGGGAGGAATTACCCTCGATTCATGGGAGAAAATTTAAGACCGCCCAGTCGCCAACCCCCCAACGATGGGGGAAACTGTCAGAGGGTGGCGCAGGCTAGGAGAAGTAGCGGTTCTACCGGCGAAATGCGATAAAGTTGGCGTAGAGGTAATTTGAGTATAAAGTTTTATTCGCAATAATTTAGCCCCGCGGAGGAACGCAGGTTGGTGGAGTGTAAAGGGGAGGGAAGAGCTCAGAGGTGCTCGCCCCCGGGAAGCATGCGGGAACGCGGGTCATATATTTGATGGGATACTTGGCAGAAAGTCGCGCATAAAAGTAATGCCAACATTAAAGTTTGTGGTTCCAGAGCCGTGGCACAGCCACCCGTCCTGTGCCACCGTACCAACTATTCTGCTCCTACTCTCGGAACATCTTCACGTAGCTATGAATTTACGTTGGTCCTAAGAAGCTAGGAGGCGATGGACTCTCTTCAAGTATATGCGTCCAATGTTATTAATCGTTACGCTTCGTTTAATGAACCCTTTACCACCCTTGAATTTCTAGAAAGTTATTTCACACGATCATCGCATCGAAACGTATCAGCCGGACCAACAATGAGGCGACCACTGTTGATGAAGATCAAAACAGTAGTAATACTTTCGAGAAAAGTATAAAGGCGGTTAAGGTTTCATTTTAAATCTACGAAAACGTCCAAGTTAATCGGCTATTTGTCCAATCAAGATTTAAATAGTATTCGAACGACATCCATACGCTTAAAACGAAGACTAAGGAAAGATGGCTTCAGGGGGGTTGGTAGCACTTCAGGGTAGATAGTCGAACAGTTTAGTTCAGGAGTGGCCGTTGGGGAACGATCTGATGGCGCCAGGGGAAGCATAGCTTCTTCCCACGTGGCACCCTCGACACGCTTTACCCTCATAATTCTACTCAGCCTTCCTCCGGGCGCCACCTCAGGCTCCTCCAAGGCGTTGGAACCGTCAGAGCAACAGAAAACCTCAAGAGAAACTAGAGGGAAAGAGAAAGGGTGAGAGAGGGAAATCTCTCCCCGCTTACACCTGCGAATGATTGGCGAGTTTCTGCACACCTATCCCTGTCGTGAATGGCAACCACCATGTGATTTCCCTGCAGCGGCAGCTTTGCTTCATTTCTGTGTCACAGAGCACTCGTGAATCTGTAAAACAGCGTAGAAACTTTACTCTAAATATGACAAGGGAATGTGAAAAATTACAAACAGTATACAACTACATATATGTACATATAAAAAATTCTTAACGTGATTTAAATTTCACCACTGGTCTCTACTCGTTTCAAAAGTATGTTAGTTACCTAAAGTACATAATTTCATTAATTTTTAATTAATAATTTAAATCCAATTATCCTGATCAACCATGACATTTCGGTGCATATATCAAAACAGTGAAATGAGAAGCATTACAACTAGAAACAAGAAAAGAGGAAAACAAAATAGGGTCACTGAACAAGAAGAGAGAAACAACGTTGCACTGGCACCAAAATGTTAGAATTCCATGATACGGACATTGCCCACTTACTCTTCAACTTTTTCGTAAAATTCTACTCATAAAAAACTGTCAGTGATTTTCGACAGTGCTTTTTCTTTTTATCCAGTTCCAATTTTTTTTTAATCTGTCAAAATCGTATCATTTTTCAGAGTCTATGCAATTAAAAATAGTGTTCTCATTAATATTCATAAGCTGTACAAGTACGCCCGAAGAAGAAACTAAATAGACTGCGTCCAGTATAAATTTTGCAGTAGCATACTTACATAAATCATGCAACGCATTGCAGCGAATTGCTAACGGTCGTTAATACTTATAAATGCATCGATAGCGAGCAGGTACATCAAACGCGATGCTAATTAGAAGACAGGAACGGCGCGGGCAATGAGTTTCAACGAAAAGCTCCCGTTTATTCGGCTCTCGTAACACCGTGTGGCAACGGTTCGCGCCATCTGTACGTCGATAAAATCTGCACCTGTTGTACATACGTACGTACACTCTCTTCTGACGTCGTTGCACTTATTAGATCGTCGATCGTGCTCATTATGCCGCGGCTGGGGCCGTTACATTTTACCGCGTTTCGCGGAAGCCACGCGTCTGATTTCCACCGTTCCTGCGGTAGCCCAGGTTTTCACCGAAAGTAAATCACAGACTCTTACGTTCGAACAATTAAAACAGAAGTGGCGATTAGTTTCCCTTTCTACGTAAACACGTTTCTTTTGTGACTTGCCGAATCACGCGCACGATCAAAATGAAAAAATAATGTCAGAATGGCGAAGATAATGGCTCGGGTGTTTGTGTTCCGCCACTGAAGCTAATGCATTTGTCGCGGGGGCGGAGCGAATTCCCCGCTAGGATACCAGCGCCTGGCACCTCAACGATTTAGGATCGTTGGTATCCGACCGCCCCCACAGACTAACCCTGATAAGGATCGTTGCTAATTGTTGTGAATTGGCGAAGGTGGTGAACGAGCCAGGGAGATTGGGCAACAGGTGTCATCTGATTGATCGCCGTAGCTCGCAACCCCACGATTACCTAGCCTGCAAACACATCCACGACAGAAACGGAGGACTTAATGTCAATCCGTTACGCGCTGGCTAATCCCGTTGCTAAAGCGCTGATCTATCACGCATCGATACATTCCAGGTGGTGATAACAAGTTAGACTGATGCCACGAAAAAATGAAATTAATAAAATCCTACTGTCAGAGCTGTTTGCATTTTTCTAGAACAGACGAGTACACCCAATTCATTGAATCCTCTCTCCAGCTGGTTGCTCAAAGCACGTTCCATTGAAAGCTCCTAAATATTAAGACGTAAATACATCTTGCCGGCGGTAATTGACCGGCACATCCATTCCGCGAGTCTGACCAATCCCGAAAGGGCATGGATGCTCCCCTGAACGCTACGCGGCACTTTGCGCTGACTTCTTCCGCGAAGCGTGGTAATAAGTAGTAACGCGCACGCGACGAGATTAACAACGCCGCCATGAATATTCGCCAGGATAATTGATACCGACGTCGGACTGGTTGACCATTGAAACCGCACGCACAATATATCATAGATAATAAGCAGTCGGTGCATGGCCGGATGGCGGCTTAGAGCTCGTTATAGCTGCTTAATGTCCGCAGACTCCTTGATGCGATTATGATACGCGACCGTTCCGCAGAGTCACGTAGCTATTCTGTATCGAAGGTGGAGGTACTCCGACGGCCCTGTCCGGAACAATGGCGAACCACATACGTACCTGCCCACTTACACCACTGCGTTCGCGCAAGACATGCTCGTAAGAGTCCCTACGCGCGTGCTGACACATGTTAAGTGAGTGTTGGATGACACGGATCACGGTAGGAGAATCAGCTATACAGCATGATTGTGCGCGAACTGACCGCGTAATCGTAATTAATCATCCCCTAACCAATACCGAGTGGACAGCTATCGGGCAATATCTAGATACCATTGAAAATATTTTGGCCTCTTCCGCAGCGCTCCTCTAACACTGTTATAGGCATGGGGAATCGATAAGCCTGTAGAAAGAAGTCAGGATGTGGCACCTCTCAATTCTGAGATTTAAATTTAGTAACGCAAGCCGCACGATTCTCTAAACATTTCTTAAGGAGCTATCAGAGATTAGGCCAGGTTCTCCTCCAAGTGTCAGTCTCGTTGACTTTACACTTATGTGCAATTTCTATTTTTTTTTCACGGTGCAACATGCTCGGCGCAACGGATACTAGATCCACCATGGCTGTTTTAACGACCAGTAACTCTATACAGCGAAATCTATTGTCCGCAGAATCGTGAGGAACAAAGCGGCGGAGAAGGCGAAACATGCACATCAGCAACAGCAGGCACAGCAGCAAGGTCAGCAGCAAGGTCAGCCTGGATCAGGTGGTTCCGTGTCGGTGATAGCCCATGCACCTGCAACGGCAGCAGGTCACCCCGCTGCCACCGCTCCAAACGCTTACAGCATCAGCGGCATCTTGGGAATCCCTGCTCACCATCAGGACCCCAATGGCAATAGCATCAAGAGAAAACGTACCGACGACGGTGAGTCATTGAATTCTTCGTGTTGATGATCTCTTGACCCGCGATAACTCTTCCGCTGCTACGATCGCGATGACTTTCGAGATTGCCGATTACGGTCTATTCGATAGCTAGAGCGAAGCATCAGTCGCAAATAGATATTACACTCGACCATGGCAACTCGAAAAGGGGAGAACATTCGGCCGGACGATTTGAAAAAACCGCTGTTGTAGATACTTATATAAACGGAAGATCAGATTGCAGGCGATGGCGGCCACATTTCATTTACAGTAGTTAACAACGTTATATAAGGTGATGCAAGAAATAAGATATCGGTTGGATCGGCTTTACAGCCGAGTAAGTCAGTGCAAGATTCGCTGGTTCGCGCGAGAGAATCCAGAACAATGGAGAAATTGAATACTTTTGCGAAAAGCGAGGCGCTAATACTTGGGCACGTTATGGGTTTTGTTCTACCGCGTTTATGAAATCTCATCGCTCCGTCCCTTTCTACCATGGACCTGAACATCTTCATCGTCTTGTTTACCATGAAACAATAGATTATTCTTTTTCGCGACTTACAATTAGATGCAAAGACAAGGTGAGAAAATATCAGTTTACAAATCTTCTTCTATTCGAATAGAGTGCTGGCCTCAATCGTTACTTAGCTCATCGAAGCTGTCACATCATACAGTAAATGTTTCCTAAATAGCCTGTATTGAAGGAAATCTAGTCAACGATCTTATTTGCTTGGGATCAAATAATTTCGTTTTCCTCTTACCACGATCCGACCAAGATTAGCTACACACACCAAGGTTATCAGTCAAATCTTGGGCAGCACGTGCCGCGATTCATTCCGCTGTCATTGCGTGAATAACGTACCCCGAAATATTCGTGACACGTGCCGCCTACACGTGACCGACGTTGCTCCGACCGAGAGAAACTGCGTAGCTACGCTTCGGTCGCATATACCGAACTGAAAGCAATTCGCTATTAATTTTTCGAAGTGCGAATAGGCTGCGTACGAGGGATTCCTTTTTCGCTGAATCGAATCGAATCGCGCGACACGTTGCGCACATACTATTATTCTCTACCGTTAATTCATCAGACTCAAACTAATAATCGCTTCCCACACTACTTGTTCTGCAGCAAAATTCATCCAATTAGTAACATGTAAAATATTTTGGTAACCGCTTTACCTAAGTAGTTATACGTATTTGACACGTTTTACACTGAGCGTTTACATGGTTAAACATAATGGAGTTGTTTTATGTATTGCAATCATGAAGGAGATATAAAAATGCTTCCTCTTCGAGTTGCAGTGAACAGAACTTCTATTATTATGGAAAATGTTTGGAATGTCTACGTTCAGTAAGAATATAAGTCCCACAAGATAATCGCACGAAACACCGATGACATTAAAAACTTTCAAACGCAGGTACTTTGATATATCATACGTCTCTCAGCAGTCATCACATAGTCAGACTGAGAATGCACTCCTGAAGTTGAACACCTGATTTTAACAGTATCCTATACGCACATCCGGATACGAACAGAATTACTGGCAAAAGTTTAGTCGTGTTCCCAGGGGAAGTACATTCCTACGATTTTTACAAAAACCATCATCTGACGAGGACCGTACTCCGCGAAAAGGAGCTGGTGTTCCGAGGTGCACTCGTGTGTCCTCTATCAAAGCAGCATGGGTACGGTCCATGTCGAGAGATGTATTGATTCATACGTAGCGAGTGGAGCGATGTCGATGGTACGCGAGTAATTCGATATAATCGGATTATGAGAGCGGCGATATGCGGTCGCAAAAGTGGTCGCATTCGCGGCGAGAGCACTCAGTGTTTTGCGGCCGCCGAGGGTACACGTATTAGATTATAAACTTCACAAACCACAGCGGTTTCTATCTCGACCCAACGACACATTAGTCTCCCTGTCCTCTCGGGAGATCATCGATGTATCTGCACGCACCTTTTAACTGGCTGGAATTTCAACGAGCGAGCTGATGACTCCTTGCGCTCGCACAGCCTGCGGTGAACGCGCAATACACATTGCAGTTGAGCGAAGAAGAATTTCATAAAAAGCTCTGCGATGAAAGAAAAGAGCGGGAACCACTATACACCAAGTAGATCGGTATTTGATCATTTTCAAGCGAGAGTTCTTACACGATCACCACAATTTTGTATCTTTCTTTCCCGGTACATAGCAAATTGGTATCATGCTAGGTATGATCCATGAACATTCTTCTAGGCATATTTATATAGAATGACCTGGAGACCAGTGACAGGGTGATTTTATTGGAAAGGGTGAATCAAACTTGTGGAACGCTTGTCTTTAATTATCTGTAATTACAAGGTTCTGGTTTCAGAGGAAAGAATTCTTAAAATCATGGTGTAATGCATCTTAGAAGCATGGTGTAAAGGATATTTATTTTGACACGAAAAATCGTCCTGCTCCTAAAAATACCAATTTGTTGTACATTTTCAATTGAATACGAACACGTGTACAAGCTTCGTGCACTATTGGGGAAACGGTACTGATTCGGCACGACTTCGTTGCTAAATAAAGTTCTTAAATCTCTGATTGTACGCGGGCTCCGTTATTTATGCATTTGGGACAAGAGCGAAGACGTCCTGGAATCGAAGAATCCCCGGGGCTTATTACGAATTTACGAACAGCATCTCTAGGGAAGCATTGCAATCTATCGGGGCTGTTTGTTGTCGCGTTACATCTGCGCGCTTTTGCCCCGTGCAGATCCAAAAGGCCGGCGTGTCCCACCCTATATTCGTGGACGTAGGGGATACACTGGGACCAGATTCACCCCAAAGTCCATTATTACCCGTGTATTGTATTGCTTAACATTGACTCAATTGCTTTCGAATAACGCTAACGCGCGCGTGTACGTTTTGCCCTCTCGGGCATCAATCGAATTATTCGATTTACTGCTCTTTGGGGTGGGAGGGGGAGAGGGGCGCTGACCTTTCTTACGCCATAACTCAACCACTGTCAAATCCGTCAAAGACCAGTGAGCGTAATTTTGCAAAAACTACAAGAATTCGCAGTAGACTTTTGATAAATCAGACAGAGATTTGATAGATCCGATCACAAAAACTTTTATTCTCATGAGCTATGAGTGTTTCGTTCAAATTAATCGATTTTCTATAATTTAATTCGATCTGCGTCCTGTATTTCCATTCTTACGATCTATCGAGGCGAGGCCTATTAAATGAATTATCGAACGCGTTCTAAAACTCTAATGAAATCTGTACGGCAACGTTACACGAAAGCCAGTGTCCAGTTAGGTGGATACCAGAGGGCACGATTAACTCGGCCGATCGAATCGTAAAATTCAAGCAAGTTCATGGAAGCCCACGGTACCAGTGCGCCCGTGTTTGAAACGGGGATTTTATAGCGGTCCAGGAACAAACCCTGCCGCTCGAACAGTCGAGACCGTCCGCCGGCTGGACAATCACAACTTGACAGGGAGGTTTAACGAGCCCTATGCTAGGTACTCCACCCATCTACCCTCGGATGGTCATTTAATTATTCGAGATACCCGAGCGTTGGACCATCTACCCCCACCTCGGCCCATCCGTTTTCCCCCTCCTCCAGTTGGAAGCGTTGGTCAGTTTCATCCTTCCCCGTCCACCACCCTCGCGTTGGCCACTAAAAGGGTATAGCTATATCCATACCCCCGCCGATCTACTCATACCCATGTACTCGTCCCACGTGCTTGTTTCTATATTAAACCGCTGGGGTGGCCGGGAGATAATAAAGACATATAATGGAATCGAAATTGTTTCTCTATCTATCAATGCCATACACCGTCTATGCGCGAGTCACGTTCAACCCATTCGACAGATTCAATTTAGCTTGGTGCGGCCACGTTTAATTTGTGTCTTGATTCGTGGATAATACGCGTACCTATAGTCCACCGCGTATGTTCTCTCGTATTGATAGGCATGCGATCGCGCTGGGAGATGATCGTCCACTCGTTTTGTAGCTCGCGCAGCCAACAATCACGTTTATACAATTCCCTCTTAAATGCTAGACCCGTCCTGGTTACTCGACAGTAGGGTGTGGATAAGAGATTGATTTTACTACGTTCCTTCGCGGGAACGAGACGCTCGAGCGCAAAGACCATATTGCAGATATTAATTTGATTGCAGACGATAACCGAGACCTGAACGATCATCCGGAGGAAGACTTGAAGAGACAGAGAAGCAATTACAACGGCGACCAACTATATTCGAACGTACGTATTACTGTATAAAAGCATTCTTCTTCCTAACGACGAAGGGTTCCGTGTAAAGATTTGCCGTCTAATCCTGAGATAAAAATACCGTTGCTTTACCAGGTAAACTGTCATTTAAATAAATAGTGCCCGATAAGCCGGTCCAGTATCGTGTACATATAAGTTGACTCGGATCTATTAGATTATGGTTCTTATGTATCGCAAAAGGAGTGACATTGAACACACATGGAAGCCAGTTCAACACCTAAATCAATCCTGGCCGGTCGTTGCGAACAAGTAGCCCGTTCTCCCAACATTCGAACTTTGCTTCAAGCATCCGCCTTCTGTTGCAGCTGTGGTCGAGTAAATGGAGCATCAAGGACGAACATAAGCTCCTGAGCGAGCTAGGTGGTGGAGGCGGTGGTGCGACCGGTGGTACGAACGGCGCTGGGGCCGGCGGAGGTGCTGGCGGTGGCGGCGGCGGAGGTGGCGGTGGTGGAGGCGGAGGTGGCGGTAGCGGAGGTTACTACGAACACGGAGGATTCCCCGGGAACGCTATTGCCACCTCCGCTGAGCTGTACGACTCCCTGGGCACCATCAGCACAATGACGCAGGCGCAAACGCCCCATCTCTACACCCCGCCCATAGGGGGCACCATAGGTAAGCGACTCGGTCCCTCTTTTTACCCTCCGGCACCCTCCTTTCTATCACCCCTTCCTTCGCACAAAATCCCGGACAGTGTGTGCATCACAACCTCTTGTATATAATACCGGTGTACCAAGCCCCTTTCCGTCGGTCTACCAAACCACCATCGTCTCCCTCCTTCAACGCTACCTGCCTGCCCCTCCGTTCTCCGATTCCTTCTCTCCGTTTCCCCACCTCTTCCTTCTCTCATCCTTCCCTCTTCCTTGTACGCTTATTGTTGCGGCTTACGTCTTGCTTTGCATACCCATATCGGCTAAATACATGGCTTTAATAATGCATGAGGTGCGCTGAGCAGCAGCAATAGTGCCAGAAGAGGTGGCGGAACACTCCACTTGGTGGTCTCTCGGTGTTCTCAGCTTAGGGATATATTATATATCTCTTATTTCAGTCTCCCCACTACCCGTCTCATCTTTTGCCTCCTTCGAACAACTTTCGCTTGCGACTACCGCAGTTCCTGTGTAGGCAGGTGATAGGGGATCCTATCCGTTCTATTTCTTCATCTCTAACTAGTTACCTCTAGTAGTCTAGTCCATAGTACCTAGCGTGATCTTTCTCGATCCTTCATTTTATCTCTCTGCCCTTGTCTCGCCTCCTTCTTCCTTGCGTCGTTTAACGGCGGCCGATCAACGGCGGAACGTACTACAGGAAAATGTATTGAAACCTAACTATCTTTTTCTGTACACACATAAATACATACACAATACATGGAAAGAAGTTTCGCAGTGGCACGTGTTGCGAGCAACTCGGTCATGCCGTGCCGCGAATTCTTTCGTTCAGTAGTTTTCGGAATGGACGAAGCCAGGCGTGTAACGGCTGCTTCATCTCATGAAATTCAATCGAGGATCTTCGGCCGGGATCGAAGAATTTTTGAAGGACGGCCCAGCCTGGCCAAGTCGATTGCACGGCTTGCTGGTTCGCCGTTAATATGTACGAGCTGCGAGTTTCGACGGAGAGATTCTTGATCGTGTTTTCGGTGCACACCCCTCGACTCTCATTCTAAAGCCTTTGAGAAGTGTGACAACAACGACCTAACCTCTCGCGTACTTTATATCGGCAAATCGACGAAGATGTTCTTAAGGGGGCCGTCTCAGTTTTGTTATTGTCCGTCTCACCGGGCCTTGAATGTGTGCGGACAGGTCACACAAGCTAAGTTAAGCGTGTACGTATACGCGTGTTGTAAACAAACCGGTTCAACCGATTTTCGTCCTGGAATCGGCCAGAAGGAAGTTTTTGCGGGTACAGTTGCCTTCAGTAAACATCTGTGGGGGGTGGGACGGTGCGTTTGAACGCTAATAAGCATTGTACATTGAAATAATAATGAATTTATGAATCGAAAACTGACAGAATGAAGCTTCAAGGCTTCTCCGTTGGTGGCGCTAATGGTGCACTGTAGCTACGTAGCACCAGCGTGACGTATAAATTCATTATTACTTCAATATACAGTGCTTATTAGCGTTCAAACGCACCGTCCCACCCCCCACAGATGTTTACTGAAGGCAACTGTACCCGCAAAAACTTCTTTCTGTCCGATTCCAGGACGAAAATCGGTTGAACCGGTTTGTTTACTACACGCGTATACGTACACGCTTAACTTAGCTTGTGTGAGCGTCCGCACACATTCGCGGCCCGGTGAGACGGCCCCCTTAAACAAAAACATTCATTAAATCACAAGATATACATTCTCTTTCTTTTATTTGGAAGAAAATTTTATCGATGCTCGAACAGAATTTGTAAGGTTGTCTAAAAAAATCGGGTTTCAAATAACGTTCCGCCTTGATCGCCAACCAACGATACGAGAATCGCAAATAACGGAAACATGGGGATCCCTTAATAGCAGGTGGTACTTTGACGCCGCTCGCGCCACTGACGATGCAAGAACTAAAATTGAGCCAAACATTGGATGGGGCTAACATGTCTCCCTACCACACCACCGGTGAGTTCGCCACCTCTTTAGTTTTCTTATGGGTGCGCCCAGTCGCATATACCTGTGCGTCATCAGCATATAATTTAAAGCCTCAGATACGCGCCTCCAATCTAATACGTTCATGTTTTTGAGTGTACACTGTCATAAATGTCATAATGAACCATGTATAACATATCTACTAAAAATGTTCGACAACCTCCATCCAATCTCCTTGTCCGCCATTATTGTTGATATACAATACCAGATAAAATGTCGCCAGCATAAATGCAGCATACTCATTAATAACAATAAATCGTCGTCAAATAGTCCTAACTCCATTACTGATTTCTGAAACCGATTCCAGAAACTTAAGAGGATTCATGTTGTATGGTATAATTGCACGCACTTTTCTTTATGGAGGAATCACATGTAGATAATTACGGTACAGATTCAACTGTTACTCTCTAAAGGAAAAGTCTCTGCAGTATGTTGGTGCATTTTACCAACTATTCGTGTAATACCCTCGACGACAAATTCCATACAATTACCATTCCGAGACCCATAATCCCAAAGACAACTTAATTAAGCTTTAGACGTAAGGCGCTGATCGTTAGCTAGTGCTTGACTCGAATGTCGTGTTGTATTGTGCATGGCCATAGCAGAGAGCAGTACCGTCGCAGTGTCGTATGTAGGGGTGGGGGCCGGTGGGGGCGAGCAAAGTCCCCCGATTTCGTTGCAGAACGAGACAAACGCCACCCCCGCGGCCCCCAACACCCCCGGAGGGGATCCTGGACTGACGGTCTTGCAGCCGCCAGTTTCTCAGCCCCAGGTAGCGTCTGCGATACCGCCGTACTCCACGATGCTTCCCAGTTTTGGACACTACGCCACCGGTGAGTAGCAACCGACAGCCTGCTCGTACCTTTACCGAGGATAAAAAAGCTCGTGACCTTCTGCGGAATTGTAGTTCTCGCAGAGGGTAAAACAGAGCCCCATAGGGCAGCTCTAACTTACCAGCTTCGCAGCTAGCTGAGAACCATGTAGATAAACGCAAGCTGTTGCTTGTTCTTTGGATATTTTTGGAATTTCAATAAGCAAACGCGGTTGAGAATTTATACAGTGTCGCGTAATTGGTCATAGAAACGGAAAGACGGCGATTTTACATGAAAAAATGAAGCGAAAATAACGAATAAATTTTTTTCATACGTGACTATTTCCGAGAAAATTAACTTTTTAAATATTTACCCAGTACATGTGTATTTGATTGTGTATTGGCTCAACGGATTTCACCGCAACTTTCGTACAAAACAAATCGTGATACCGATAATGTTTATAATCATACCAAGTAGCGTAGCAGTGCTTTTCCAGACTTGGATCGAAGCACGTGTACAGCGAAATCTACTGTGAAATCCGCCGAGTCGAGACACAATCAAGTACTCGACAGATATTTAAAGTCATCTTTCTGGAACATAAAGTCACGATGAAAAATTTTATCCGTTATTTTCAATTCGATTTAGTAGAGTCACCTTCTTTCCGCTTGCATCGCCAGTTACATGACACCCTGTGTATTATACGAAATGCGTCTTACGAACAAATAAACTTGAAACGACAAATGATGTTCGATAATCTTCGCCGTAGAGCTAACGTGGTGTTAAATAAAACTTTCTAATGTTACTAATAGGGTTTGAAATTTTATTCTAACCTGACTATGATTAATATTTGTTTAGGTGGCGGTGACTACGCGTATAGTGCAGCATACTCTCAATACTCGAGTGCACCTTATAGTGGATATGGTTATGGAGCAGCGACAAGCGGGTTGCTCAGTAAGTAAACAGTGAGTATGAGTACTGCTTAGATTAGGGTCAACGAAATCTCGAATACTAACTCATTGATAGGCTAATCCAGTTGTTACCGACGGTAACCCGGATTGACCACACGAACTTGTATAACTTGTCGATGTTGTAAAATCGCGCGAAGTAATTAGATAATGAAAAAGTCTAGTACAATTGGATGCAACTTTCTAAAACTGAAGAAACCAGCCGCCACTTTATTACATTTCAAGATACTGCAGATAAAATCAGATAAAAAGAAGCACGTAGAATGGTGGACAAGCCGGTTTTAAAATAATACCTCGATGCATGCCTTTCGTAATGGACGATTGCGGGTACTTCATAGATCACGATACATGTAGGTGAAATGTGCGCAGACTGGACGCGTTCGGTGTATTCGAATAAACGGAATAATAAACAATTTTTTATTGGTCACGCGATACATTGCTCGCTCGTTCCTTATACGTGACGTAACGCGTGTGTGTACTCGATACCGTACGGCTGAAGTTTCGCAGGTATCAGTTCAACTTTTTCCCTTTCTAGAATACTATTTCCTAACACCCTGTGATTGTTTCTGATTCAAAACTACTTTCCACGCGAAAAATAGAAACTCGCCGGCAAATATCATTTCCACAAATGATTTAAGACATTAATAAATCACTTGAATGGGGTATGCACATGTGTACATATGTACTTTCTGCCTGTCACATAGAATATGACACGAGTGCAGCGGTGAAAGTTGTATACAAACAGTGCTTAAAATATTGACAAAAGGAAAGAAACTCGGGAACTACTTAAATAGTCAACTGTTATTATCCATTTATATGAATCACTGCATTCTGTTTCTCGACATGTATACACTACTTATTGTTTTAGCATTTTAATCCTTCGTGGTCACACCTTCTTATAATCACAAATTGGTCACACAGGGTTCACTGTACCCCAGCGTCATTTTATGAGTTACTATTTTCGTATTTTTCAATCTTTTAACTTTTCAGTGATAATTGTACATTCGTAATACTTGTACAGTCATGGTCTAATAGTATTTTTCTAGAAATGTAAATTCTGATATGATAAAATTTGTAGTTGAAAATGAACGATTTTCCATGGTTGCGGGTAAAACCGATTTTTAAATTTTTTTTTTATTTTCTTTTTTGCAATAAATCCTCTTTGGAAGACGTAAAGGTGCGATATTTCAAATCACAATTGCTCTTGGGGTACAATACACCCCGTGTGACCACGAAGGGTTAATACAACATTAAACTTGTGACACGAAGTTTACGTAGATTAGAATTGTATATAAACCATTCAAGTTAATACACGTGTTTCCAATTTTTATTTCATGGAAACTGTTGTCTATTAAGTACTACAGAACATTCGTCCTTTTGTGTCTTTGTATTAAGGGGTTAGACCACCTTGGACCGAGCAAAATTGCAGCACATTTTCGGCATTTTTTTTAGGAAGATAATGAAATAAACAGAAAGATTAATATGAAGCCTGTTATTATTCAACTCTCGCCAGAAAAAATCGTATTTTTTGTTCTTACAAAATGGCGGCGGTAGAGCCGTGATACGCAAGATCTTGAGGAGCGACGTTTTCCACGGTGTTCAATCTCACGGCTATACCGTTTGACTTAGAACAAAAACTAAAATGATTTATTTTCTGCATGCCTAAAACTAGAGAAGGGCGTAGCGGTTTTGCGATATCTTAAACATATTCTTTGCAATTGACACTTTTATAAAAAAAATGCGCTTTTTCTCCCGATGTTCACCATTTCATGACAAATTAATATTTCTGGATTTCCCTACGTACATCCATAGTTTCAGGCATGCAGAAAATAAATCTTTTTGGTTTTTTGTTCTAAGTCAAACGGTATAGCCGTGAGATTGAACACCATGGAAAACGTCGCTCCTCAAGATCTTGCATATCACGACTCTACCGCCGCCATTTTGTAGGAAAAAAAATACGATTTTTTCTGGCGAGAGTTGTATAATAACAGGCATCACATTAATCTTCCTGTTTATTTCATTATCTTCCTAAAAAAATGCCGAAAATGTGCTGCAATTTTGTTCCGTCCAAGGTGGCCTAACCCCTTAAGATCCAAATGTCCGAAAAAGTCGTTAATTCTTTAAAATCATTAAATCTGATAGGAATCGAAAAAAAAAACGAATAGACTTAATAAATTCTAAATAACCGGGGAATATTTTTCTAACTATTTGCTTCGCGATATTTGTCGAGTACTTGATTTGTCCGGGTACCAATGGACTAATGTACATTACACACTGGATATACAATGTTAAAAGTGATACAAAAATACGGTAGCATTTTATCGCTGAAAGGGCAAGAAGGCCTCTAGTGGTAGAGTCGAAAATAAACAATCTTTCTTTACTCCACAGACTCCACTTACTACTATTGTAATGGGGACACGCTGGCGTCTTCCCACAACAATTCGCAGCAGGGCGGCGGATGTAACAACGTTGGGCCGGAGAACAGCACGGACGTCGCTAGTCGTTCGCCTTTGGCGGCTACCAGGGCGAGCAGCGGCGCCAGTGCAGCCTCGCCAACCGGAAGTGCATGCACCAAACCGGATCACACCTCCACGCCGACGGATCTTTATCTGGCCTGACTGATTGATGGTACAGGAGACCAGCACCGAGCGAAATGTTTTCCTGGAATGGGAACAGCAATCAACGAGGATGGACGCCATATCACCAGGAAACGCACTGAAATTAAGCAATGATCTCTTTATCGGGTTGAGAACGACGAACGCCGACCGTTATCGCCAAATACGATGAGAACGTCGCCAAGCATGGCTATTATTAATTATTGTTAAAACCGAAGGGAAAAGAAGAACTGTCGAAGCAAGTCACGGCGAACTGGCCAGATACCGTTCACGTCGATGCATCGCGATGTTATTTTACACGGTTGAATTCAACGACGCTCACAACCTGCAACGTGTCGAATTTACCAATTCGCTCGAACGATGTCGAGGCAATAATCCCGAGAGAGATAGAGACTTCGAAATTTAACTTAATTGCAATGGACAAGCCGTTGGAAATTCTCGTACATTCCCAATGTACGTCAGTGGTCGACGCGACAGAAACGATCGAGTGCTGTACACGCGTCGGCATTGGCGTATCGAAATCGTACTTATCGTCAAGAATTGTGGTGAACAAAAATTGTCTTACAAAAAGGAGACTTAATATCGGGAGGAACGATTTGCTTTTATCCAGACGAATTCTATACTTTGCCGATATCAATGACATTGTTTATTGTTTTAAATGGACAGCAATGACTCGACGAGTGTGTCTGGTCCAGCAACCTTAAGGACAACGCTGTCTAGAGCCGCGCGATCGGGATTGCCGATTTCCCCCGCGGCCGATTTACCGACAGTGTCGGTACTCTGTAGAGTGCGCATAACCGTAGGTAGTTTAATTTAATGATCCTCAGTTAGCATAATTTCTACATGATGCCCGCGCGGTCGGTCGTCCCTCCAAATATGCCCGTGCACTCCCAAGTTTCTCGTCGAACAATCGCGAAGCCCACGAACGCGGATGGACATATTTGTTACGGACGGAGTTAAGACGTGTACATATATATAAAATGAAAAAATATATATATATATATAGATATACATATACCCGTGTAAACAGACAGAGCCAACGGCCCAAAGCGGCACGTCTTTTTCCCTGGTAATCATGACGACGACCCCCCACCCCCTCCCCCCATTCCAAATGACTTAATATATAGTAGATATAACGGATAACTTTATTGAGATTTTTAAATCAGGAATCGGCGTAACGATCACTACTGTTAAGGATATTATATATATTTTTTGTAGAAACCAAAGACCAGAGACGAATTGCCGAACGATAATTGCGTGCGTCGCGTATCTACGGCAGAGGCAGAGTTTTATGGCGGTTTTAAGTGATTTTAGATGTAAATGTATGCGGGCCTGCGAGCGACGTACAGGATCGACGCGTGCAAAACAATGAGAGAATGCAAATTGGAAATCGGGAAAGCGTGAAAGGCGAAACGAAGTCGAGCAATGCACGCGAATCATCGACGATCGATTCCTAGCGAGGGGAGCACCGCGAATTTCAACGCAAAAAATGATTCACGTTCGATTGGGACTGCGATCACCCGCCGATCGCAAATCGCCCGCAGAGTTTTGCCGGCCACGTAACGAATTTCTTCCAGCGTATTTGACTCTTCCTCGATGATCGGTTGATCGCGCTTATTCCCGCGTTCCATCCAACGCCTTCGCTACGCTCGCGCTATACCGCGGAAGTCGTGCGCCACTTCCGGCTTCGCGTCGGACGGAACGCTCGGAAAAGGAGAAAAAAAGTATCGCGAAACCGTAATTAACGTCCGGTCACGGGCACTTTAATGAGAACTGATGCGCTTGTAATTTCTTTATGATTAACAGGCAGAAATGTTAATTCGTAACCTTAATAAGGAAATTTACGCGCGAGTGTGCAGGGCATTTTAATTCCCATGGCTGACATAGACTAAGCATGCGCAGAAGCGTTGAAACATACGCGCACGGCCTATAAATTAAAACGGCATGTTTAAACGTATATTTATTGATTTGTTTTTCTTTATCACAAGTTTATTCGTCTATTTAGAAATTACGTCCTTTTATGCGATACGAATCTGGGTAGTGCAATGGATATGTCGAAACATGGCTATTTTAATTAACTATTTTCATAATCGCTGCGATCAATTATAAATATTCATCTCGCGTAGAAAATATTATCAATGTATCGCGTCTCGCTTGAGAAATTCACCGTGAAATGGGTTTCCCAGTATAATTCGCTAGCATCACAGTTACTTCATAATTAACGACTTATTTTCGAGTGCGCCTTGCATAAACCATACGCGTCTGATAACATGAAATTTCGCATTGCACTTGTTTCTCCGCTGGCCTCGGAATGAATTTTATTAGAATATTCATTTAGTCGAGCATTTAACAGACGACTCGTATGGTCTTTCACCTTTCCATCATTGTTTTCACTTTTTTATCGCACGTTCGTACTACGCACCGTTTACAAAATCGTCGAAAGCGATCCAACGTCGATCCGAAGCGTGCTCGCAACGGTTCAGATCGCTTATCGATCCGAACATCAGACGAATTTCCAGACTCCTCATTCGGATCGGTGTCCCTCAGCTGAGCGTTCGAATATGTCGCCGCGACAACCCGATATTTCGCCCATTCCTCCTAGTTACGTTCTTTAGACGCCCAACTTGACGCGATTTTATTTCTGCCGCGTGTATCGCAAGAACGAAGGATCAGTGACCGCGATTTCTTCTACTGGCTATCGTAAAACCGTGTGCACGAAAACCAAGCATGTGAAAGGCAGCGAGAGAAGGAAAGAAAGCAGAGAGGGGGCATTGCGATCTTGTTAATATTTTGAGTCTGCCAATTCGAATATTCGTGCCGTTTCGCAATCGCAATACCTTCGAAAGAAAGAACCGATTCTTTCGTCCTTTCTTGTTCTGCGCAAATCATTCAAATATGCAACTTCCATAGGATCGGAAATCGGGCTAATGAATTTGATGTGACGTCCAGTGCGACTATATGTCGGGATTGTAATTCACTAATGCATACTTCACACTGTTACTCTATTAACATTATCGTAACGATGACGATTATGAATTATTATTATTATTATTATTATTATTATTATTATTATTATTATTCTATTTGCTATTATAGCTATTTTCATTATTATTACGACACTTCTTCTTCTTCTTACTATTATTATTTTATTATTATATTATCATCATTATTATAATATTATTATTTAATACCTTCATTATTTATTAATTGTAACGACGACCTATGTGTAATAAGTTTTGCCAAAGAAACCCATTGAGAGAGCAATATTGCAGTAACATTTTAAGCTTTCCTAGAACGGAAGCGAATGAAAAGATGTGAAAAGTAAAAACGCATAATATTGAATTGTAAAGGAAACTAATGGATTACGAAAGGGGGCGCTGTTAGCGCGGCTTTGAAACGAAGGGGATGTTCCCCGCGCCAGTCGCAAAACACGTGTGAAATAGAGACTTCGGCTTGGATGCTGAGCTCCGCGGACTTTCAATCGAAATAACAAGCAGTTCTGTATTTTAGGTTCTATCATTTTGTCCCGTGTGATATTCTTATTCCTTGCGCTGCTCTTGCCGAATCTCGCTGTTGATACTTGCAAACAAAACACTGTACATCCTTTTTAAATAAATATGAGGTTTATATGAAATTTGTGTCATAGTTTACTGACCCCCCCCCCCCCCCAAATATGTATTATGAGTAGTGACTGGTTACTATTACTTACCGAGGGTAGCCAAACTATTATAATCAAAACATTTTCGTCAATTTTTGGGATGTTACGAGCCGGGGCTGCGGCAACGCGAGAGGCCGGAGAGAAAGGTAGGGTAAATCCGGGAGACGCGGTCGGGCTGGAGTGTTGGTCGAGTTGCTATATTCAGACTCTACATCTGTGTATATGTAAAAATGTGTTAATGCTTAGAACAATTAATTCTCTAGAAATCAACTGTTTCGACCAACTCTCCAGCCCAGCCGCGTCTCCCGAAATTATCCTATTTCACACGGAATACGGTTTATGAGTTTGTTAGTTAGGGGCGCAGACGAACCTGATGCGAAATCGGGGAGCTGTAGGATACGGACGAACCTGATGCGAAATCAGGGAGCCTCAAGGAATGGTGTCAAACGCGGACGAACCTGACTTTAATATTCAGGAAGCCGCAGGAGGGTGAAACGTCGTGAACGAACCCGATGCGGAATCGGGAAGTCACTAGGATGAAGTTCACAGACGTACTCGACGCGTAGTCGAGGAGCTATTAGGAGGTTGGATTATTCACAGACAAACCTGGTGCAAAACCAGGGAACTGTTCGGAGGTTGGTAGATTTACAGACGAACCTGATGCGAAATCAGGGAACTGTAGGATACGGATGAACCTGATGCGAAATCAGGGAGCCGTAGATGGGTGAGGTGTCGTGGAGGAACCCATGCCCGAATTAAGATTTGGGGGGCCCCGGCTGCAGCCCCCCCCCCTAGTCCCCCCCCCCCTTTAATCCGGGTCTGGACAAACCTTATGCGAAATCGCGGAAAATGTTTGTAATGCCCGTAACTCTTAATTAATGTTTAACACAACTCGAGCGGTAAAGTTGCATCAGTTAGTACTATATAATAAGGACTTATTATAATAAGGATTACTTATCCTAAGGACTACTTATATAATAAGTATCGCTGGGTAAAAGATGGGTTTAAACGAATCATACTCGATTTACGCGTGAACACCATTCGTATATTCAATAATCAGTTATTGTACAAATGTAAATGTCCCGGTTAAATAATTAGATAAAATGCGCAGGTTACCAATAGTTGCACAGTGTTAACGCACTGGCGATGCGGGGCGTAAGAGTCGCTATTTCAATATGTTAAATAGAATATAAACAGAACTCGCGGATTCTATGAGGTTAACTATTGATTCGGAAGGGAACTCGAGCCCGATCTTACTAGATTTAACCAACTCTGTACGAGCGTGACACGACGTGACTCTACACGTGACTGTATAGCTTTGAACCAAAGAGGGTTGAAACCAAAGGGTGTATATAGAATCTCCATATAAGGAAATCCCTCGGGGTCGTCGTCGTGTCACTCCCGTTCTCATAGTCGTGATCCAGCTGGTCAAGATAATGACCCCATTAGTGGTGTTTGATAAACGAAAGGATTTTAGGGCGTTTTCCCTTGGCAGACGCGAGCTCAAAAAACGGTTGAGAGCGGCGTATGGGAAAATTCCACATACGTAACAGGGATAATTTTAAAATGGATTTAATACGATTAATAAAAATCTTAAGGGGGTAGATTACCCTCAACAGCCCAAAGTAGAGGACTCGTATATTCTGAAATAATAAATGAATATATTCTCTATATATGGAGATCATTTTTTATTTAATTTTTAAGCGTACATTCGTTGACTTTAATGTGAAATTTTAAATATATTTATAGCGAAAAAAGTTACAAACAGAAATGTGGGAGCGTGTGCGCGGTGCACCGTTTAAAGGCTCCCACAGACCAACGTGAATATTGCCGCGCGAAGCGGATCCGCCGCGGATTAGATAAGGCTGCCCATAAGCCGACACGTAAAAAAAAAGACACAAACTTCAATCCGCGGCGGATCCGCTCCGCGCGGCAATATTCGCGTTGGTCTGTGGGAGCCTTAAAGCCGGGAATCCACCGCGAAGCTAAGCTAAGCTATGCCATGCGATGCTATGCCATGCTACGTTTTAAAAGAATTAGCTTCAATACATTCTTATGGAACCGTTTCCACCGAAAGCTATGCTAAAACATAGCATCGCATGACATAGCTTAGCTTAGCTTCGCGGTGGATTCCCGGCTTAAAGGTGGTCGCTCACTAGACAGAACGGAAGCGAAGCGAAGCGCGACAGCCACGCATCGCTCATATGATAGAACAGCAGCGACCATGCATCGCCCATATGATAGAAGAGCGCCGACGAACTTCGGTTCGGTTCCGTTCGGCCTAGTGGGCGATAGCCTTAATGGTGAACTCGATTTCGGACAGGTGAATTACCTAAAACACAAAGTAGAAGCATTTTTATAATCTGCAAGACAGTCTCCATCTTATGCTGGAAGCAAAATTTTGATAAACAAATTAATGTAATTTTTATGATGATTTTTCTGATTTTATCCTTTTTTTGTAGGAAAAAATTTTATCTTTTTTTAAAGTATTTAGGAGAGGGGTAAACAGGAACGCGGGGTAGGGACATACAATAAACAAAAATTGTATATTTGATACATTTTTAAAAAAAAAGATAAAAATGTGATTTTTATACAGCATGAAGAAACAGTCAAGAACTATTTGTTGCATATAAAAACTGAAATTTCATAAAAACTGGACATACAATATGTGTGCACTAATATCCATCGATATGATTATTAGAGTCTATTGGAATACGTTATAGCTACTAAATCAATTTCGAAAAAGATATGGATTAATCCGTTGTTGCTCTCACTGCCTCAATTATATGGCACAATTCCAGAGATGGGTATTACTTAAATAACACAAACCAATTTTTATTTGAAGCGCTATGATTGAATTAATTTAATCATGGGGAATTCAATTATCGGCCATGAAAAATTTTCTTTTAAAACATATGATTCTCGACTAAAGTACGAATAAATACCAGAAAATTATTCATTGCCGATGGATGAAAGGCCATGGAATAAAAAAATTATTGACTAAATATATTATTTTCGTCTAAGTAAACATTTATTTTTTTTTATAAAATAATTACTTCATATAAAAAATATTTGTTGCTCCTCTTCCCCCTCTTCCTCGTCTTCCTCCTCTTCCTCCACTCCTACCTCTTTGTCCCCCATATTTTAATCTCCTAATCTCCTTTCTGAGCTCGCTGTTCTGTAATATGAAAAATAAACATAAACTTTATGTTAATTATTGCAATAATGTTTAGACGTTTACACAATCGTGAAAATGTAAGAAATGTGTAAATCCAGTATGATCGTTTTATCTACATACCTCCTTTATGTACTCGAAGGCCATTTCCCGGTACAGTTCCACAATTTCTCGAGTATTCCGGTCAGACAAAGGTGTTCGACCGCTGGTTGATGCTCGACTTCGGGATGGACTCCGTCGTTGGGACGGAGTCCGGGAGCGCCTTGACATTCGCCTTGTGGACGGAGTCCGCGACCGCCTTGACATTCGCCTTGTGGACGGAGTCCGGGACCGCCTTGACATTCGCCTTGTGGACGGAGTCCGACTGCTGGATCGACTCCGTCTTTGGAACCGAGTCTGATCACTGTTTTCACTAGGTCCCCGTGGCGGAGTCCGTCTTTGGGACGGAGTTCCCGACAGCTCCCGAGTCCGTTCCCTCTCTCCTCGTACGTTTTCTTGGCTAAACATCTAAAAACGAGTCGAAGAAACAGTAAAACTATTGAATGTAATTAAAATGGATTTGAAAATACAGTAGACGAGTACACGTTTATCAAGTTGGTACATTCGTGTACAATATAGGCTTCCTTTAGCCAAGATTTACCGCAGGAGGGGAATCTTCAGATTTCTAGATGCTGGAATTTCCAAGTTGGAAAGCGTTGAAATTCAAACATTTCCAAAATTTGTAATTGTGAGGTTATCAAGTTTCAAAAGAATTGTATTTTCAAATGTCCAACATTTGTGATTATAAAGAGTGACCCAAAAATGAGGCCTTTTTTAGCCTTTTTTGGGCCCACGATTTTGAAACTGAATTTTGTGCCAAATGATAACTTATAATGAGACATCAATCATAACAAATTTTCAAGTTGAGGTGACAATTAGTTTCTGAGATATGGGAGGTGAAAGATGTGAAAATTCATTAACGCGGCAGCCTATACGCTTCGATGTATAGACTTTTATGTCATTCCGATAATTTAAACAATTATTTCCAGGGATTGTGCTTACTATAACAACGAATTTGAACTTAGATTTTCAAAATTCATGAAAAAAAAAAATCAAAATCAAGAAATATAAATGTCTGTGTAGTAGGTGTTTCTTTAATAAGGTTCGATACCGGAGACAAAATAGTGAGAAATCTTTGAAAAGTGGTTTAATCTAATGTTCAAAGTGACGTCCGCATTGTGTGAAAATTTCAAGTCGATTGTCTGCACCGTTTTTGAGAAAATTGAAATCAAAGTTGCGTTCTTATACACGGGCTGTTATGGGAGAAGCGAAAAAATTTCTATAAAATTTTACACAGAGTCCTTAAAAATAGTGGCAAAGTCCGGAAAAATGTTGCAATAGAAAGCTCAAGTATTCCTATGAAATTCCCCGTAAAAAATCGGTCATGTTCTGTCCGGTTTATTAGATAATTGAATAAATAGACAGTAATGTGCACGTATTTTGGGAACTGCCTGAAGGAATTATTTGAAACGTGGCAACGCTGTACGCCGCGTAGTCATCTCTACAATGTATACTTGTACAAAGCATACAGTAAATATTGGTAAAAATACTACCAAGCTGTAAACATGTATTTAGTAATTTGTTGCGAACCGATACGAATGCACAAAAAAGGACACTACAAGTCTGAGATGGAAATTGAACGAAGGATGGACGCAAAGCGACGTTGCCGCATTTCACTCGCATATTTTACGCTACTTTTAATGAAAATATTGTGTTTCTAGCTGTATTAAACATACTTTTTGTTCAACAGAATTTCAAAACAAAATATGTAGGGGAGAGCGGGGACAAACGTAACACGTTTTACATTTGGCCTAGCTGCCAATTACCTCTTACAGATATAAAAACGAAAATTATGCCTTAAGATAGAGTGTTTCTTGGTCTATCATTTGACCACAAATGCAGCCTTCCATAATAAGTAGTCAAAGAGTTGTGGCAATTTTCCGCAGTGACTGTCATTGTTACTTTTGTCCTGCAGGGGTAGGACGAAAGTAACATATCATGGACACAAAAGTAACACTAATCATTTTGAGGAGAATTAAGCAAAAACACTTCTTCCAAAGCAACCTAGGAATTTTTATTATCAGAAACAATAGAAAAAAGTATTTAAATAAATATATTTTAAGTAGGTAACGATAAAAAAGCAGCTTCAAACATTTCTTGGATACTGTGTATTTGATTTAATATGGAATCTCGTGTTAAGGCCCTAAAAGTAACTAATATTTATGATTTTTTTTAAAAATTATTGTTAATATTGAATTCAACTCTTTTTAGATATAGGGAGGCATATTTCAACTTATAGAAACTTTCGTCCCCGTAGTGACGTGTTACTTTTGTCCCCAGCCATGTTTTTCAGCATAGAAGTGTTATAACGTACAAACTATACAACACTTCAAATCAAATACAGGAACTTATAAAGACATTATGTAAGAACGCTCTTACAAATAATTGGATCAATGTCTATAGTTTAACTATGAAAATTAACAAAAATTCCAACAGTGGAGACACTTATCTGAATGATCGAAATAACGAAATCAGCTTGCCCAAGGTATACGAATTGTTGTATTGCTCAGCGTCACTCCGTGAAAGAAAAGGAACACTAAACACAGGTAACTATGTAAAGCAAAAGTTTTGGAAACTTTTGTGGAAGGCAGGAGAAGGCGTGTTACTTTCATCACGCCGTTACGTTTGTCCCCTACTAATAATTTTATTAGAAATAGGCATGTAAATAACATTTTTGACTACATAATTTTTTTTTTATCTAAGATTGGTATCACTGCAGAGCTCCCATGCATAAGCATAGGCTTACCCCTCTCGCCGCCGCCCCGCAAGTGAGGTATCGAACCTCCTTAATACAGGGTCATCCGTTAAAACTGCAACCTACGCGCGCGCGAACATGTAAAATGGCAACACCGCCCCACGGACGCATTCCACTACAACCATACACCGGCCCTGTGGAGAGCTGCCAATGACCGCTGGATAGCAGTGATGCCCGAGCTTCGGAAATTTTAGGATGGTCTCCTTCAAAATAACGCAATCGAGCCGCGCACTCCGTTTTTATGATCGGTTTACCACTCGCAACCCAGATTACTGTAATGAGGTTTGAAAATAATATCGAGTGATTATGTACCCGTTTCAATTTAAAAAATTTTAGATACGACAGGGTTGACCACGGCGCTATACCTTTGTACGCAGAGATTTTTCGCCACTTGCGTGTAAAAGCCACAATAATGGCGCATCGTTTCAAGAAATGACATTAACGGAAGCTAGTATGGGCGTGGCGTTGAGTAGCTAAAAAGATAAAACATTCAGACACAAAAATTCTAGAAAAAAATTCAAGCTCCGCTACAATCAAAGACACGTCCGCTTAGTTACGCGTTACGTCCGATCCGCACTGCATTAAGGATAAAATTATAAAAATGAAAACCAGAACAATAGATTCTGAAATTTGCAGAACTAACACATAATTGAATAAAAATTTAATTTCTCAATTTATGAAAGTGATGATACAGAAAAAACTAGCCTATTGTTTATCAACACCATGAATTTTAAAGAGCATTAAGTACAGTATCAAATAAACAGTTTGCAAAAGCTTTTCACAACAATTATGGTTAAAAAATTGATAAAAAAGAATTAAGTAAAGGCAAAATATTTTAAATTATCCATCATTAAGAGGGAATAATTTTTCCTCATTTTTCGGCGCAGATTGCATTCCGATATCTTTTGTTGGTCAATAGTTATACGAAAAAAGGCCCAAATTCATCAACCCGGGCCGGAAAATTTCAAATAACTCTTTGCTACGATAATTTGAAGGAGACCATCCTAAAATTTTCGAAGCACGGGCATCACTGCTGCCTAGCGGTCGCTGGCAACCCTCCAAATACCGGGCCGGTGCATGGTTGTAGTGGAATGCGTCCGTGAGGCGCTGTTGCCATTTTACCTGTTCGCGCGCGCGTAGGTTGCAGTTTTAGCGGATGACCCTGTATATCAGGCCTGCACAAGGAGCCTTTTTCAGCGCCTGGCGGCAGGCAACCAGCCGTACGCCGTTACTATGGGTAGAATCGGTGAGGAGAATTGCAGTAGTGTAGGTTGGGGCTCGTAGGCGCGTAGCGTAAGTATACATAGCTGGGCCCCAGTGACCCCACCGAATTATATTGCGGGACCTGCTCTGCACTGGGGCCCCACAAGGAACCCAGCCATATATACTTACGCTACGCACCTACGAGCCCCAACCTACACTACTGCAGTTCTCCTCACCGATTCTACTCTTAGTAACGGCGTACGGCTGGTTGCCTGCCGCCAGGCGCTGAAAAAGGTTCCCTGTGCAGGCCTGCTGTATATCGTCCACAATGTTGAATCGGCCTTTTGATTTTTTTTGTGAATTTTGAAAATCTAAGTTCAAATTCGTTGTTAGCAGACAGCAAAACCAGTGGGAACAATTCTTTAAATTATCGGACTGACATAAAAGCGTATGGGCTGACGCGTTAACACGTTCAAGCTATTCCACGTCAAAACGGATAGAGGGAAAATTTAGTTTCACCGATTCTCTTCAAAATTACAGTATGTGTCGATAACCTTGCAAATATAAAGTATACTGAATTATAGAGGCCTATGTCAAATAGTTTTCGAAAAATTTAATGTTAAAGTCTTAAAAATTGGAACAAAATCGGCTGCCGCGTCATCACTTAAACTATAATATCTCGGTCATTTTTACAGATAATGTCTCCGTCATGGGCTCATTTTAAAGCTGAAGGAATGCTTTCTCAACCCGTATATAGAATATTTTATTTATTGTTAATAATCTTGACAGTAATTGATGTTAAAGTTTCAAATCCCGATTTGACGTCGTTCCCACCCATGTTCCGGCTTGAAAAAAATACCATTCGATTCGTTGAGCCTTCAGCTAATAAATGCCTTTTTCAAAAAAGTGGAGAGATTTTGGGAACAGTTAACAAAAAAATCAAACTTACGATATGGTACACCGCTTAGAACTGCACGGATCCCATGGTCAGTCCGCACGCACGCGTTTTCAAAACAATCGCCTAAAGTAGGAAAGTATTTATATACGATGCGACAAAACAAACTTTTTGTTCAGTGTTTTCGGTATTCTCGAGAAAAATAATAGGAATATCTGCTTACGATACAAAAGATTAGCAATAGTAGGTAGCTTTTAGTGATTCTTCCTTTTCTTTTTTTACATGTTGTCACTGAACAAAAAGTTTGTTTTGTCGCATCGTATATAAATACTTTCCTACGCTAGGCGATTGTTTTGAAAGCGCGTGCGTGCGGACTGACCATGGGATCTGTGCAGTTCTAAGCGGTGTGCACTATCGTAAGTTTGATTTTTTTGTTAACTGTCCCCAAAATCTCTCCACTTTTTTGAAAAACGCATTTATTAGCTGAAGGCTCAACGAATCGTATGGTATTATTTTCAAGCCGGAACATGGGTGGGAACGACGTCAAATCGGGATTTGAAACTTTAACATCAATTACTGTCAAGATTATTAACAATAAATAAAATATTCTATATACGGGTTGAGAAAGCATTCCTTCAGCTTTAAAATGAGCCCATGACGGAGACATTATCTGTAAAAATGACCGAGATATTACAGTTTAAGTGATGACGCGGCAGCCGATTTTGTTCCAATTTTTAAGACTTTAACATTAAATATTTCGAAAACTATTTGACATAGGCCTCTATAATTCAGTATACTTTATATTTGCAAGGTTATCGACACATACTGTAATTTTGAAGAGAATCGATGAAACTAAATTTTCCCTCTATCCGTTTTAATGTGGAATAGCTCGTTCGCGGCGTGAATCCTATAGCATTCATTTTCATGATGATACAGAATGACATGAATGCTATAGCATTCAAATCTTAAAGTCAATTATTTTGAATTTAATTTTATATAACCTTAAGTTTTTGCAATTATTATACCTGTCAAGGTAATGACTATATAACGATTAAAATATGATAATCTGACTACCCTTATAAATGTGTTTAATCAAATTTCGGATATCACAACCAATTTAAAAATAAAATGACTGTCAAGTTTTGCACCTCGCTGAAACTTTTACTGTCCGCGAACGTGTTAATGAATTTTCACTTCTTTCACCCCCATATCTCGGAAACTTATTGTCACCTCAACTTGAAAATTTGTTGTGATTGATGTCTCATCATAAGCTATCATTTGGCACAAAATTCAGTTCCAAAATCGTAAGCCCAAAACGAGGCTATTTCTTGGGTCACTATTTCCGATTTTTCCACTTCTGATGTTTAGAAACTGTTTAATTTTCATCACTTGTCTTCAGTTTCAACTAAAGGGAGCCAATGTTGCACCCGAATGTATATACCTTTTCTAGATATTTCGCGGGTAAATTATAACATAAATTTCTTATTCTACATGCTAATAATGAATACACGAATGTATGAACTTAGAAACACGCGGACACTCAAACAATCATAGTTGACACAATAGATTTTGCACAAAAAATTACAACAATACTACGACGGTAATGAAACTTCACCCGGAATATGTCTAAATATAGTATTAAGTTGAAAATAAAATGTAGAAGTGTGCCAGTTATTATAAAAGTGGCGTCAGTTGATATTAAAAAAAAAGAAATTGAACTTTACGTTTATTATGTATCACGTTGATATAATACGTAAAACATAAGTGAAATGTAACAAACGAAAAATTTGGACTTGGACCACTTTCATAATAACCGGCACATAATAGTGAAAAAGACAGGGATAGTAAGCGCGAAGGTACTTACGATCTTCACTGCTCGGCAGTCGTTTTTTTTCTGACGATCGAGCCTTTGCTACCCTCGTGGACAAGGCCCAAACTGCCTTTCTCACTCCCTCAAGATTTTGTATTTCACTCGCACCAAGGACCAAGCGGCGCGTCACCGGCCCGCGTAATAGTTCGAATGCGCAAAGAAGTGAAAGCACAGGACGTGCTCGCGCATACTTGCGGGGTGGTCCTTCGCTCCCGGGTAAATGGGAAAGAATAAATGTAGAACCAAATATGAATTCTTCGCTAATAAAGTCGGTGATACGTCAAAAGTATATGCACAGGATAATAAAAAATTATTTTCTGTGCACATTTCTGTGAACCGAAAAGTATTCCCGGAAGTACATAGTCTACGTAAATGTATCAGCATACCACCAATCCTAATGAGAAAGAGAGAAGCATGACGCGTATATCTTTCCCTTTACCACTATCTTCTGTTTAGCTGATCAGTTTCTTGCCGTTTGCACTACGGTGAACACGCAGAAAGCATTCGGATTTTTATTTGATGCGCGAATATTGATATATGGAATATTCATAATTTGTGAGTTGTTCCATTTCCGAGTGATAAGTGTGATCATTCCATTGCCATGGAAACAAAAGAGGAAGGCGCAGATGCAAGAAACAAACCCTATTTGGAGGGTGGTACAAAAAGAAAGCAGCCTAAGTTATATGCAAAGCGTTTGTCCAAAAATAGAAAGCGTCGAAAAAGGTAAGTTACGTGTTATGGTACAAATTAGTATGAAGTTACAGTCTGTGTTGTAGTAGTAGCAGCATAGTATTTTGTTATATCTAATGCACTATTATTCATATTCTTCAAATACGTATATGTACAGCTATCTTTGACACTTTACGTACACATATTCTATGCTATGCGCACAACAACACGTGTCATTACTTTACCCCTCATGCCCCACTCAGTCTTTTCCCATTCGAACGTTCATCACTGTTTAATTAATTAATAATCCCATTTATACCGTGTTTGGACTCATTTTCATATGAAAACTGTCAGCAATACGTTCCTGCAACTTTCGGGCCAATGAGACGGAATGTAGAAATTTTAAATTTCTTTATATACGACACAACATTTCTTTACACTTCTTTTCCTTTTCTTCTTTACATATGTTCAGAAAATACAAATGCAGCATTTTAATCTCATTTGAAAAGCGGTAGAAAATATATTTCAAACTACATGCGTTTTATTAGCATAAAACGTTCAAACTATGCACGTTTCGTTAGGTATACTTCCTTTATAATGAAATTGCGACTATTTCAATTGTTGTACGTAGTTTTGAATGGATAAAACATGCACTTTAAATTTTATTTATGTGATGTAGAAGATAATGTTTAAAATTAGCAACAATCATCGATGATTTGCGATTCGATGTTCAGCATATGTAGTTATTTGTTGAATACGAAATACACGAGTGCTTTTTCTTTTGTGGAATTTTGTCCGCAATATATACGTGCATGTATGCCTTCAACGACATTGTTTCATTGAAAAGCGCAGTCTTCAAAACATTCTCCAGGCCCGACTGGCAACCTTTGTCCCAGCCCGGACAATGTTTACGACATCTCAAGTAGGGTAGGGTGGGGCTAAAAGTCCGGCGGGTAAAAAGTCCCGAATGCAAAATCTCTGTTCCTAAACAATGTATCGAATTTCGCAGTCTACTATGTAAAAGGCGAGAAGAAACGGAGGTAACCACAGAGTCGCCAGTCGTTTCTGGTCGTTCGTTCGGATTACACGACGTCTTTGGTATTATACGTGTTAAAAAGTGAAATAAATACGTCGTCTTTATTGTTTTGTACGAAGTAAACCAAAGTTTATCAGCGTATCGGGTAAGTACGTTAAGATTCTATGTTCCTTTAGTAATCTGTACATGATATTGTTTATTTGTTAATGTTAATATTTTCTACCGTAAATATCGCATAAACTATAGAAGTAACATTGGGGCAAAAAGTCCCTCAGACTGAAAATATATACATATATATATTATATTATTATTTGTTTTCATAACAAGATGGCCAAAGTATAAAGATATGATCTTTCAAAGTCTTTAAATACTGTTTTTGTTTTAGTTGAGCGATTTTTTTAGTTTTTAGTTCAAAGTGAGCCTCTGATGTATATTTTTATTTTTGTTAAAGAAGTCACGCTTTCGTTCCAATATTCTATACCAAAAAGAATTGGTTTAGTAAATATTTGTTGAGGTAAAAAGAGTTTTTACTTATTTAGTTTAATATTACACGAAAAGACGTTAAGTACTTCTTGCCCCGTGCGTGGGGCAAGAAGTCCATTTTGAATTGACGAACATTTTGTGGTATAACTCAACAAAAAATAACAGTATCATCAAATGAACTTCGGGAACGTAAAGCCTGATAGTTATAATTTTTAAAAAATAACACCAGATATCTCTAGATCAGCGCTGCACAAGGAGCAGTTTTCGGCGCCTAGCGGCGAGCAACCCACCTTTCCTGTTGCTAAGGTTAGAATCGGCGAGGAGAACTGCAGTAGTGTATGTGCGTGTTCGTAGGCTCGTAGCATAGGGATATATGACTGGGTTCCTTGTAGGGGCACCAGTGCAGAACAGGTCCCGTAATAAAATTCGGGGGGGTCATGAAATTTCCAAAATATTTGCTACTGCCGGCATTTGGTATGACTTGAAGGTTCAATTTTACTGATAATGACACATTTATTGCGATATATATCGCAAGGATATATATCGAAGGATATATATTATATATCCTTCATTAAAATTTGGTTTTCTTCGAGTCCGAGCTATTTATTTGTATAGTATTAACTTTATAAATATATTACGTGTCGGATGAAAAAATAAGTAATATTAGCAATAAATGTGCCATTATCAGTAAAATTGATATATAATATATATCCTTCATTAAAATTTGGTTTTCTTCGAGTCCGAGCTATTTATTTGTATAGTATTAACTTTATAAATATATTACGTGTCGGATGAAAAAATAAGTAATATTAGCAATAAATGTGTCATTATCAGTAAAATTGAACCTTCAAGTCATACCAAATGCCGGCAGTAGCAAATATTTTGGAAATTTCATGACCCCCCGAATTTTATTACGGGACCTGTTCTGCACTGGTGCCCCTACAAGGAACCCAGTCATATATCCCTATGCTACGAGCCTACGAACACGCACATACACTACTGCAGTTCTCCTCACCGATTCTAACCTTAGCAACAGGAAAGGTGGGTTGCTCGCCGCTAGGCGCCGAAAACTGCTCCTTGTGCAGCGCTGCTCTAGATTGTTCTTTTTCAAATTATGCCACAGATTTCTAGAATCTTTTACATTTGTGCGTATTATTACAAAGCCGATAGAGTCTATCGGATAGACGAATCAGCCGGAACGTAAGTACGTTGGGTATTGAATAAGTATGTGAATCAAAGCGGAGAACTACATTTATCCGCACATAACGGATTGGAAAATAAAAAGTTAACACTAGAAATGTAGGGTAAAGGCAGGTAATATGGAACGGCACGTAATATGGAACTTCGTAATATTTCGATAACGAAATAACGAACACTGCAGGCAATCGTGTATATTAGATCCCTAGACACAATAGACGATGATACTGACAATTGAGCACCAGTCGGGCATCTATCATTGAAAGAGAAACGTTTATATTTTTTCTGGGGTGTAAAAGTTTCTGAAAAGTGCAACAAACGGTTCAATATTGTAGCGAAGGTATGTTACAAAGTATTATTTTGATATAATTTATCATTAAATATGCGTGGTCTTGATTATTCAATAATAGTTTACTAATAAAGTTACTTTCTTCTTAGAATAATTCTTAATTTCTTGTCGGAACATGTGTGTACGTAATATGGAACATACCGAGTAACATAGATGAAGTTGATAATGACGATGACGACGATGATGCGGAATGCTCACTTTACGATGGTAATTATAAAAATAATGGCAATGAAAAGTAGACCCAATGTATTCGCTGCTTTCAGTGGGCACACGAAGAATGTGGAGCTTTCGACGTATTATTCACGTGCCCAACGTGTAGGAGACACAGAAAGCAGGAATAAATTACAAAAATGATGTATATTTATTTATTTGTATCTTCTACTTAATAAATCTTCAGTTTTAGTAAAAAAAGGTAAAGATTTTTAAGTTTTCTTTACGAATTTCCTAGGTGTTCCATATTAGGACCCATTTTTTCGAACGGACGATTTTCAGTCTTTTCAGTTCTTTTATTATAACTGCAAAACCATTGGATTTTTTTACATTTGACTAGGTAAGTATGATTATGCATTAGTTCCTTCGTCCCCTCATGTCCGTTTTATTAAAAAACACAAATTCCCCTGCTTTTGACAAGCTTTTGAAATCAGATGTTCCATATTACCTGCCTTTACCCTACATTAACTGAAAGGTATCCCTTTTAGAACATTAAAACAATTACTTAGTAACACTCGCGGATATGTAAAGAATGAACTGTTGTGAGCAGAAATTATACTCGTGCCAGTGCGTACATAAACGGTGATATTTGCCAAAATGGCAAAAAGGTGCAAACTTCTGCAACGGCGCCTTATTATGCATACTTTCAGTTTCAATTTGCAAAAAAAGAACAGTGCGGCACCTCGCGGCATTATTAACTTTTTGCTTAACAATAGACAAAAAATGTATATGTTGTCAGTACTCATTTATAACAGCTTTCAGGGAGTCCGAGTTTAAAACAAAAATAGTGCATGTGATCCTACATCATAATATATACTACTTACTTTGATAGGTATACTGGATAATCTGAAAATAAAGCTTAAAGTAGCACGTTAAATTTCGATCGTCAAGTTTGAACTGATATATCTTCACAAGGACTGCAGTTAAAAATTTTTAATTAACGGAAAATTGTGCACAGATAGGTTATAAACGAATTGCACTAATTATATTTGGCAAATTAAAATTGTTGTATTTGGACTTTTGGCCAGGTCTTCGGGCATTTTCGCCACTGTGCGCCGGTTATTAGGATGACTCTGGTTCTAAAACATAATTTTTTTGCAAGAAAGAGGGTGACTTCGAGAGCACGTGTTGGGTGAGTGGGGACTCCCGTCAACACCCCAACTCACATCGGTTCGCTACAATGCTTTACGTGCCCGCCTGTGCTAATCTAGCCCCAACCAATACTAATACCCGGGACAAGTTGGAAAGTGGAATGCGCTGCGTCGGAATAAGTCAAAAGAGGTTTTTTCGCAAATATCTCGAAAACAAAGGTCAACTTCGTCATTTGTTTTGTCCCATGCTAGTGCATACGCTGCCGCGGACGCGTACTAAAGGTAGGTTTTTAGGCAGAATACATTGTAGCAGTAGTTTTTCGCGAATATCTTGGAAACGAAAGTCGAGCGGCGGTAACATGTATAGGAAAAAGTTGTTCAGAATTATGTCCCCGACAACATATCCAAACATCGTTGAAATTGGTGAGGAGACACCTGTTCTACATAATTACCATGTTTTTTTATGCATGAGGTACAGGAACCGATGTCCAGATCAAGTTAGTTATTAGTAATAGAACGGTATATTCTTTTATTAAGGTGTCACAGGATGGTATTTCGATTTCTCGCTATGTATCTATTTGGGGATTTCGTCCGGGTAATAGATAATCGGTATCCCCACCGATGTATAGGGTTGACTTTATCTAAAATAAACAAACGTACATAACCGAGATCTTGATCACATTGAATGATCAATGAAGAATAACGTCTTCGTCCCCGTAGAACGTTCGGTCCCATTTCCTGGTAATATCGATCTTGAAATTGTTGGCCCCATATCAAAACGACACAGTACAAAACTACACATGCAATTTAGGGCACATCAGAATAATGCACAGAAGAATCTTCTCAGAAGATAGTGCACATACAATTTAGAACACACGAGATTTTTAGTGCACATACAATTTAGGACACATGCGATTTAGGATACATACAATTCAGGACACATGCGATTTATGATACAAACAATTTAAGACACATGCAGTTTGACGCACATTTTATTTACTGTACAACAGAATAGCACGGTAAACTTGCCGATGAACTGGGTCCTCGCCGATTTCAATATATTGTCAAGGTCGTCATTCTGAATAACATTTCCCTTTAAACTTTTTGGCGATCGGCCTTATATTCGGAGAGCCTGTACTACGGTATGATCCAACCAACGAAATGAACTGAAATTTTTAGGGGTTGGGCTCTAATATAAAATTTTAGCTGCGGACATTTGTTAGTTTCTGAGATATTAATAAAAAACTTTCGGCATAATACATTGAAATCTACCTTTACAGACGTTAGTAACACAACCATCTTCTCGATACAATGTATAGGGATACGGTAACAGAAACTGGACGCGAACGATCTTCACCAAGTCGAGTGCGATTGTTGTTGAGGTCTTTGCTCTTTTCTCACGTACTTAGGTTCAATATTTATTACTATGGCTATGTTGTAGAACAACATACTTTGGTTTGTTTGAATAAATAAATATATGTTAATCAAAACGTGTCGATCATTTCCAACATCTGTCAGATTTACTTTTCAGTTAGGTTTTGCGTACGAACTCATACATTATTGTTGTTGACTTATTCCGACACAACACATTCGACTTTCCAATTTCTCTCGGGTATTAGTGTTGGTTTGGGTTAGATACAGCGATGGGGGGGGGGGGGGGGCGCCCGCTTACCGACGCGTAGAGCATGGTACTGAATCCAGAATTGGGCAGAATGTAATCTAATTACAACTTACAAATTACGATTAAAATGTAATTGAGTAGTTGGTTACGCATTATTTTGTGTAATTGTTAATGTAGGTGGTTGACCACACTTTTATCAACTAGATAAATTAACGATTACAGAAAATAATGTGTAATCAACTACACGATTACAGTTTAATCGTAATTTGTAAGTTGTAATTAGATTAAATTCTGCCCAACTCTGACTGAACCACCGATGTGACTTTGGGAATACTCTAGTATTACTTTACTATAGTATTGGGAATAAAAACTGATGCAGTTACAAGCATCGCGCGACGAGATCAATATCGTACAATGTATCGTCGACTGTGAAACGAAGATGATGGTTGTGTTAGTAACGTCTGTATAGATAAATTTCAATGTATTATACCGAAAGTTTTTTAATAATATCTCAGAAACTAACAAATACCCGCAGCTGAAATTTTATATTAGAGGTTCTCTCCCCCGCCCGCCCCATCCCTGAAAATTTCAGTACATTCCGTTGGTTGGGTCATACCGTAGTATATCCTTCGGAGATATTAATAAAAAACTTTCGGCATAATACATATATTAATATCTGTTTCACAGCCGACGGAATGAGTATTGGTTACGGCTAGATTAGGGCGGGGGCGCGTGAAGCATGGTAGCGAACCGATGTATGTGTTAAACTCGGTAATTCTAATTTTAAGTTTTTTGCGCATATCTCGTAAACCAAAACTGACCACGAAAAAGTTTAAAGGGAAATGTTCAGAATGATTACCTTGTTAACAATAACGATATTGACCCCATCGCGCGATACTTGTAATCGCAGTCTCATTTTGAACATCCCCAAAGTCACATCGGTTCGCTACCATGCTTTACGCGCCCCCCGCCCTGATCTAGGCTGTGTTCCGATTCACGCATTATGCGCATAGACCGCAGCGCAGACGCTGCGCGCATGAACCGCGTTCCGTTTCCAGCAGCGCATGAACCGCAGTAACGAAACGGAACGGGTTTCGATGCGTCTGATGCTCGTGAGGTTACGCGGGAATGTTCAAACTTACTTACAAATAGCTATGCAGTTGGATGGATTACGGTTAATTTAATTCGAGACTTTTGGACGGTGGTCGAAGCACGCTTCCTAACAACATCGGTTACTTCGTCTTAAGGATCGGGGACCGACTCCTAACGAAATTTGATGGCTTAATTGGTTCCTGGATTTTCTCAACCCTAGTTTTTCTATTCTTCTTGAACAGCGATAATTATTGAAAGCGAAGATCATATTTTATGAGTTTTACAGGACGAACTGCTGCTTACCCAACGTAATTTGGTAAACAGATGTGTAAAGGAAAAATGAAGTTATTTATTATCCGCGTCTGGGGTAAATTCAAGGTTTTGAAGGCTATTGAATAGAACCGCAGGCTCTCGTACGTCTTCTGGATTAGAGTACAGCTGTAAAGTTAGCATTATAAGAGCACCTTCGAAAAACTTAGCAGTAAAAGCCTTTAAGAAATAAATATGCACGCTACGTATTTGCTTTCTTCCTCATCTTTCTTTTCGACCCTGCCGAAAACCTTCTAGGGATGTGTTGTTCGCTTCGAAATTGAGTCCGTTACGTTGGTTGCAATTCATACAGCGAGTGCAGAGATGGCAGTACCAATTTCGTAGAATCCCCTAGAATCCTCCAATTTCTAGCTTATAATGCGTGCAGCAAGTGCAGAAAATAAAAGCATGGGCAGTCAATGCGCATATTACGCGCATGCGTATTTGTCGCTTTACGTGTGCTTCTGTATTCTGGTTTTTTATATGAATTGCTAGTTTGAAGTGTCTAATTAGTTTTTATTCTTATAACAGAGAAAGTAAAAATTTACGTTGTAACAAAGTTGGAAGCAATAACATAAAAATGTCCATTTGATTGGAATTACAGAATTAATGTGGGGTAATTCTGGCCATGATTTTTCTTTATAAAAGAAGTAGGAAAACTGTAAAATTAATAAAAAAAATATTATTTTTATGTTTTAAAATTAATTACTATATACATGAATCACAAAGGTATTCTTCAGGGGTATTCCATCCTGAACATTCTTCATATTATTATATGCCCATAAAATTGAATTGTTTCATTTTGGGTTTTTATGTGGAAGCGTGTAAAGTAATATTCCTGGCTTCATTCTGCCTTATTCGTAATTCTTTTATGTCAGTTGCATTTAAGCCAGAATAAAGTAATGTTAAAAGCTGGCTACGATTACCCCTCAATTTTGGCCGGTCTTACCTCACAACACATGTTGAAATAATATAGTAATACACTACATTGAATTTTCATATCAATGAAAACAATAATATTTTGGAAGGATGTTAAATTATAAAAAGGTGACAAATATAGCGTAAAAGAACGCAATATCCAACAAGCATTTATTGCCATGTAGCATATATGTAGGTTATATTTTCTGTCACTTCGAGTAGCGGACCACATAATTTCGTACATGTTTTTCAAAGCGTACGTAAAGCGACAAATACGCATGCGCGCATGAACTGCACGCTTCATGCGCTAGAAGTGGAGAATTCTAGGGAATGCTATGCGCCACCAACGCAACCAATGCACGCATAGACTGAAGCGGAACGGTTTTCTCTGCAGTCTATGCGCATAATGCGTGAATCGGAACACAGCCCTAGCCCCATACCCTGTACTAATACCATCGGCTGTGAAACAGGCGACGGCGACGAGTAGATGGTGTTGTGCGAAATCGTTGTGTGCGCTATCCTGATGTGCACTAAAAAAATGTGCGTTAAATCGCATGTCTTCTAAATTGTATATGTCCTAAATCGCATGTGTCCTAAATTGTATGTGCACTAAAAATCTCATATGTTCTAAATTCTATGTGCACTATCTTCTATACACTATTCTGATGTATCCTAAATTGCATGTGTAGTTTTGTACTGTGACATTTTGATATGGAGCCAAATTGTTCATGCATTATAGTTTTTCAGACCCAAGCTAAAGTCCAACTGACCCCACGGGCCCTACAGGCAAAAATTTTGCCCATCTGCGCTACAGGCAGACAGCCCTTGCCTAAAAACCGAAAACAACGCTTCGCGCCCCCATCGACTCGCCTTGTGTGAGGGTAACGAAAGTCGAGGTCAGTCCCACACTTTCGAAAAGCTATCTAAAGAGACAGGGTGATGTGCTGGAAAGCGTGCTCGTTGACGAGAACCAGACGGATCTCCAACACCGGCGCGGTCAAGTAGGGTTTACTTCGTGAAAGGCAAACGACACGTGTTTCTGGGACCCTTAGTTTCTTCGTTATTTTACAACGTTCCGTAAAACGAAATACCACCCTTGCAACTCCTCGTTGAACTTAAAGAGGTACAACGTTAAAAATATGATAATGAGTTGGATTGCCGGTCTATCCTTTTTCCGTCGTATTTTCTGGATGTGCAAAACGACAAAATGTTTCTTTGGAAATATTTTTATCCCTTCTGATTATAAGTTATTAGAAATATGGTCCTGTATGGCGCATACAATGTTGTACCATTTCAATTATATTATTATCAACTCTCTCTCTCTCTTTCTACAGTATTCTAGACTTTCAAGGAGGGTCATTCCCCGTGAAATCGAACACTTTTTGGAGTACCATTTGGGATTTTGACGAAACTTATATATGTTATAGTCTTTAGTGATATATAAACGTATTTCAAATGATTTTTCAAAATTTCCAAGATTGTGGAAATTGACTTTTTTTCATTAAATTGTAACTGTTGAACTAACAGATAGGTAAGAATGAGCGTTTGAGTGGTTAGACTTGGGAAAATAAGAGTACCCAATAAAAATGATGTCTCTTTAAAAAAAAATTTAGACCATTTATTCTGCAATTGTTTTAAACAAATGCAATTTTATACCAGCATGGCACTATTTAAAAATTTGAAAAAAATGAGGATACATTCCTATTTGTGATCTTTATGGACACGTTTTCAGAAACACGGACACTTTAAAATTGATCGCATGAAAATTAATTGAACGTGACGCTCCGTCACCCAGTACCGGCTCGACAGGCTAAGCCGTGCGTGCTACAATATTGAACTATCTATTTCTTTCATTCCCAATCTTGCGTGGCATTGAAAGTCATAGTACACCATATGGTTAAATTTGTTTTGACAGTCACTTTCATATCGGCTAATGAAATATGTAGCATACCATTTAAAAAACTGAAGGTCACCTTCGGTTCGCAGAAAATATCGCGAACACCAAAAGTTGACATACCGTATTATGTTGGGTATAAAAAATATTAAAAGTTTTCCTCTTCCCGTTTGTATCAAATACTTACCATTTACGAAAACCCTATATAACAATATCAGGTATAGCCGCTGCTAGTAGGTACTGCACGGCTTAGCTAGTCCAGCCACTATTAGGCGACGCAGCGTCACATTCAATTAATTTTCATGCGATCAATTTTAAAGTGTCCGCGTTTCTGAAAACGTGTCCATAAAGATCACAAGTAGGACTGTATCCTCATTTTTTTTCAAATTTTTAAACAGTGCCCTGCTAGTATAAAATTGCATTTGTGTAAAACAATTACCTGTTACGCAATTTCAGTAGAAACATAAGCGAAATCGTAGCAAAAGGTCGCAATAAAGAACTTAGACTTGAATGAATCGAGCGGCTCGATTAAAAAGCAAGCTCGTTTGACACTCGTCAGGGACGTCAGGTTATAAATTTGGAGTAAATTGCATAGTGAAAGTAGCGATTGACGAATGAAACAATTGTTTCCAACCACTCGCTTAAAGGCTGAATTAAGGTGAAATCAGACGGCGCGTGAATCGGCGATCTTTGCGCGTGAATCACCGATCCACGCGCCATCTGATCGGTCATGGCTCGCCGATTCACGCGCCGTCTGATCGGTCATGGATCGCCGAATCGGGCTCGTCAAGCTGACTTGCCGAGCTGGACGAGCCGAGCAAGCTCGCCGAACCTAGTGCCGTCTAATTCCGCCTTTAATCGAGCGCTTGGATCGGTTCAGAAACCAAGTCCCGGCTTGACTCGAATTTCGAGCTACTCGAATATTCGAATACTCGAACAGCTCTAGAAAATCCCGCCTGTACCCCCTACCAACTCGTGCGTTCGCAACGCAATCTGAAACTACAGCCACCACCACACGAATGACATGCAGCGCCATCTAGGCCTCCTCCTCCAACTACTTACCCCACCGAACCACCCACACCCCTCCCCCACTACCGTGTGCTCCCCGTCGTCCCAATTTGTTCCACAATCGACATAGGATAACTACTCACAAGTGTGGTTATCGTCTTACCCACTCTCACTGTTATAAAACAATTAAACGATGATTACCGTATGTTCAAACGAATAAGACGTTTTCCGCACAAAAGTGTCCGTAACAAAGAATTGAGCGTATAAAAATTGATAATAGTGCGTAAGGCGGAAACTAGTGTTCTTAAGAATAGAATTCCGTTTGAATTTTTAGAGTCGATGAGGAACTACATTTTTTACACTGATCATAGTCCGCGAAAACATATTTCGAAAAAAGCGTACTTAAAGCTTAGTTGAAACGGGGTGCTTTTGTCTAATGACGGGGACTTGGTTCGTGAGGGCCCTATTACAGTTTTTAGTCGAATAAAAGTATTATTAATTAAAAGAAAAATCACATTTCTACCTATTATACTTGCGTAACAATCCATGTTCAAAAAACCCCTATTTTTAAGGCTATCGCACTATTCTCCCTTAACTGACTGTAAAATCTGTACCGTTAGAGATTTCATTCTAAAATTGTACATGGTCATTCTTCTTTTCGATGAAAATATGCAAAAAAAATTGGTAAAGTCGGTTGTTCTAATGTCAACTAAAGTTTTTTGCGAATATTTCGTAAACTAAAACCGACCCCAAAAAAGTGTAAAGGGGAATGTTCAGAATGATGACCATGACAACAATACCGATATTAACATTATCCCGCGATGCTTGTAACCGCAATTTCATTTTGAACATCCCCCAACTCACATCTGTTCGCTACCATGCTGATAACATATGTCAAGGTCATTGATATCTATGAGGAGGTAGCATTTCCACAACTTTCCCAAAATATGTTTTGATGTTTTAACCGGGAAATGCCCTTACTATTGAGATTGAATAACTGAATGATGAAATATTGCATACAGAAAAAAGTATTAAAAATTTTATGATTCCATAACACTCGTCACAAAAATTGACTCGCAATATAAGATTAAAATCGAAACTGGCGCCAAAACGGAAGAAATATGTGCTGCCGTTCCACTTTCTCCTGGTTTCCTACTGTACCGTCAACACACTTACTGGCAAGGTAACTGATCATCAAAGGGAATGCAGATTTCTCTCTTATGCACAGTTCATACATCGCACGCACAAACAAATCAATTTCTTTTTAACACGTTCACTGTCCCGTGGAATCACAAAACTGATATAATAAAAAAAAACTTTATCTACTTATTAAAAATTAAAAATGTTAGTTTATGAGAAATACGAAAATTATTTTTTGTTGCTTTTCGAAGCATGGCAAACAATAAGGCTCTTGAGATATTTTGCATTCCTGGTGAACTAGTTTGTCTTGTTTACGAGCGTTTCCATCGCGGTTATTCAAATTGTCATAAAATCCATGGCATCACTTTTTGTGCTATGTGTTTTCGCTTGTTCGAAATATTTCAGTGTGGTTTCGAAAATATTGGTCTGAAGAGACCTTCGTTATCACTTGATATCCCCAAGAGGTTGTAAATTATTTTCTACCCAACATCCAGAATGGTTAATCTAACTATTTTATATTCTTCGATTTCGTTATACAGAGTGATTCACCTGTGCCACCTGAATTACATTTAAACTCTTTGTTACATGAAAACAATGGTTTAAACAAAAGTTGTATAGTATCAAGAGGGACACGCCAGGTAATAATTACATAGTTTTTTGCTATTTTGTTTTTTTATCGAGATATAAAGGTCGCCTTGATTTTTTTTAATCGTAATGGGTAAAATTTGACACTGAAAAGTTGACAGTTGAAAAGAGTGTTGAATGCCGAGTAAAAATCTATGAGAGTGTATGGGTCCAAAAATTAATAATTATCGAATTATGTTTTAAATGATTTTTAATGTAAGCAGTGCTGAAAATATTACCCATTACAATCAATACAAGTGCGTAGTCGATTAATAAGTGCAAATGACTAATTATTACATTGTACACCCCCCTTGATAACTTTTATTTGTACCCATTTTTCATTTTACAATAAAAATCTTACAAGTCTATTGCATATATTGCACAATGGTTACATCCCAAGTAGTAATTTATAAGCAACATTTTTATACCAATTTCTGTATACACAAATGAAACGGCGGGTGCTTAGGCTGAACGTTTTATCGCTTCACGCTATATGGGAACTGTGTTAGAGTATTATGAAGTAAAGTAAAGAAGTACATTGTACACTATACAATTTTGTAAAAATTTAGTTAAGTATTTCGTTGCGTTACCATGTACACCGTTCGTATTGCTTATAAAAAAAATCATTAACTCGAGCTTATCGCTAGAAGAGCGAAAAATCGGGGAGGGTTGGCGTTGACGTTAATAGTTAACGTACACTGTACAGTATTAATCCTACCTCCAGGATCAAACAGAGCGATATAATAGTGTAACATAGCAATGACAGTCTTTTTCCAAAACAGTCTTCCTTTCAGCTGCAAAAAAAAATTGAAAGAGTCACGTATGAAACATCTATTGTTAAAAGGGGTCTATTGTTGAATTAATTTTTTTCCATAAAATGATAGTTTAGATTTTCAAAAAGTAATGTGTAAAGGTCGCATCGAGAGAATTCCTAGTAGTATCAAAGATATCGACGCGCTTTACAAAAAGTAGCACGTTTCAATTTTCTTACGGAAACTAGCAGTTTTAAAAATTAGAAATTATCACGTTTCGGTTTTCGCTGCGAAAACTAGCACGTTTGAGCGGTTTGCCACGAAATATAGCATGTTTCGTCTTTCGCTGCGAAAACTAACACGTTTAAGTGATTTGTCACGAACAGTAGAGTAGGTATGTAGGTACTTACCATTTATAGCGATGAAAAGAAGCAAATTTGAATGGTTGGCTACAAAAAAAATTTATACCGCAGCAACCGACACGATTTGATTTTTGCGAGCTGGTCGGTAATTTATTAAACATTAAAATACAGTAGGGGAGAGTAGGGGAATTACGAACACTTAAGGGAAAAGTTAAATTGAAACAAAAGTAGGTATTGACTCTAATCAGATTTAGTTTACAGATAAATGAACTTTGGCTAATTATCAACAAAGACAACTAATTGATTATTTAATTCCATTTAATTGTTGTATTATGGATACATGGATACGGCTTTCGTAGTCAAAGGGTAGTCAAAACTGAAATGTAAATGTTAAGTCAAATAACTCCAACATATTTGTCAACTAACCCCGCAGCCGGGGTTTATTGACTTATTCGTCTTACTACTCTAAATACAATAAAACCCTAGTAGCATTTGTTGTTGGCATTTTGATGGCCAACTAATTCCCAACTTGGGGATACCGTGGGCCAACCAGAAATGCTACTAGGGAATCTACAACCTAGACTTAATTAAAATGAGTTTTAAAATTAAGTCTGTATACCTAATGAAATTTGTAACCTTTTGCTATGCAGCTAGTCAACAAAATACCAATGGTCTAGTTATAAAAAATAGAAATGTAAAAAATTATTCAACTAGCCCCGGTCTACGGTAGATTGTACTTTAAAATACGTAGACCATTCAACCAACGTTTGAATTTCAATAACTAAGAGCGTCGAAATCACTGACGCCAGTGTACCATACGAGTCGCTAATATGAAATGGAATGACTATATTTTTTCCATCTGAAATAAATGCAGGCGTTCAAAAAACTTTTTTCAAAGCTCATAAAATGCTTTATGAATGATAAAAAGGAAATTTCAACTGGACGCATAAATTGCTTGTAAAAAATTCATGTAAATGCCGTTGATTTCAGTCCCATCAAGGTGGTATGTAGTGTTCCTGATTTCTCGATATTTTTTGCATCTGGAGAAATGAGAAATCAGATTATATTTCTCGAGAATTCTCAAGAAATTAAAAACATAATGCAAAATTTATATTTTTGGAATAATGTTAATAATATTTATCTAAATTTTTATTCATGTCCAACTTAGACAGAACTTGTGTAAATGGAAAAACAGATATTAAATATAATTGATAAAATTTATTAAATATAAAATGTGATCAAGGCGAAACATTACATTTTTGTTTTAAAATTGATTTTTCAAAAGCACAATGCGTCTAATGTCGCGTCAGTCAATCAACTTCTGCTTTCTTTGTGACAAAATCGGCGGCTGTAAAAAAAATTCTTTCATTTTGAATGGCTGTTGGTTTAATTGTATATAAAGCATCGGCGATACGAAGAGAAAAGTTTATAAACGGTCGCGCAATTCTTCGTATATATTGCTAACATTTATCACTGATTGTGTTCATATGTTCACGATTACCACAGAATTTGAACTAACTGAAAATTCATTTCTGAAAACAAATTGGATTTATAATAGTTTTCCTACACTGAAGATTCTCGAGAAACACTGTAATTTCTCGAGAAATGAGAAATACGAAATTATAAAATTTCTCGAGAAATTCTCGAGATAGAATTCTCGAGAAGGAACACTAGTGGTACGTACAGTATAAGTCCGGGAGAGTCCGTCGAGTGTTGATATTTTAAGACTGACGCAAGATAGTGCACTGTGTGTCATTGACACAAAAGAAATGACTGCGCTTGTTCTTGATCTTGCATTGACCATTGTCACAAATCCATATTTAAATTATAGGAAACACTTAAGACTTTATGGGGGTCTGAAAGTTTTTAGACCAAGTTACAGTGCTGGCGATATTTGAAAGACGGATAAGTTTATTTACACAATTCCGATATTGAGGGATATAATATGCATAAAACTACAGTGTCACCCCAACAATACGTATGTATTCGTTTTTAATTTATTTTGACAAGGTGGTCGATCACTCCCTTGATTATGGGATAGTCCGACCACATGTGTTTTCCTTACCGTAATCCTATCTTCAGATTCAGGGAGCGAAAATTCCATTCTACAAGATAGTGATATGTCGTTAATAAACTGAGACGAAAACAAATGCGTGGGATGCGGAGAAAACTATTTTGAAATCTCGAAAAGCGACGGTTGGATTAAATGTGGGCACCGAAGCCGTTGGTTTCATGATACTAAATGCTCCAAATACAAGAATGTTGGCGATTTACATGGAAAACTGAAGAGAAATAACATATCAATTAACTTCTTCGTGTATTATACTTTTTGTAAGCTACACTTTTTGTTATTTTTCAAGGTCGGTCTCACCCGTAATGGGTGGACAGTCTAACCCTGACACCCGGGTGAGACCGACCAGTTGCAGTGCCAATGTTTTTGATTGAAAATGAAAATAAATATTTGAAATTATCGCACACTATAATTTATATATGCCCTAAATTACTTGGGCTTTGCTTTAATTTGCACAAAACGACAAAAATATTAAAAACTATGGTGCTACAATTTCTTTTCCAAAAGTGGTCGAACTCTTCCGGACTTACAATACAATTATACAGTATAACACCTTAATGTCACACATTTCTTGTATGCTGTACAAAACAAATCTGAAATGGAAACGAGAAAGTTATTACGTTCGATAAATCTGTACAGAGTTATGTCCTGATAAAGAAGTCTGGAAGGGGTTTTATCAATCCCTAGTTCAGTAAATCGTGCACACAGTCATCTGTTGACAATTGCATACTACTATGTAGGAGATTATACATATAATGCGGAAGATTAAAAAATAATTAGAAATTGAACAACGGAGCTCTTATCTTCTTTCAAAAAAATTACCTGGTGCTCTTTTTACGTTTCTTGCTATTGGGTTGGAACAAAAGTTCGTCTTTTTTAACTCTTCGTGGTCACACCTTTTTATAATCACAAATTGGTCACATGGGGTTCATCGTACCCCAGCGTCAGTTTTGAATTACCATTTTCGTATTTTTGAATCTTTTAACTTTTCACTGATAACTGTACATTCGTAATACTTATACAATCATGGTGAAATAGTCTTTTTCTATAAATATAAATGTTAATATGATAAAATTTGTAGTTGAAAAGGAGCGATTTTCCACGGTGGTGGGAAAACGCGATTTTTTAATTTTTTTTTATTTTTGCGATAAATCCCCTTTGGACGTTGTAGAGGCGCGATATTTTAACTGGAAAATTGCTCTTGGAGTGCGATACATTTCGTGTGACCACGAAGGGTTAGATGAAATTCAAAGACAATGTTTAGATATTTATAGATAGATTTATTCAACCTGAAATGTGCCATTTTGTTCCACCTTTCAAAATATAAATATTAACGCTACTTAGGTTTACGAACGTTTCATATACACCTATTTATACGAGCACACATCAAATTATGATAGGTATTTAAACAAAAATATGCATTGTTTTGCAAAACTCGATTTATTCAATTTAAATATAACTTGGGTACATATAATTTTAAACTGTACGTCTAAATAAATTACAAACAAGTAAAAAGTATTTCCCCAGCAATTATCACAGAAGTGATAATTTCTTTTATAGGTACCTACTGTGACTGCAACTTACAATTAGTGTTAGTAGGGACCTTTCTATTACTATTATATTTATTACTGGAGTTATAATTTCACGAATAAAGCAAATATATTAGGATTCCGTAGAAATTGGTATGATACTATATATAGATCTTAAAAGTTAGCCTAGGAGGACATAAATGTACATAAATTCTTTTCACAGAATTATTAATTTACGATAAAAATCGGTAATAATTAATGCTATGGGTTTTCCGCTATTCCTTTTCGAAATTTGAAATCCGTCAAATTGACGGTTGCCGTAAACCTAGTGTTAAAAATCCTAATTCCCAAAAGTTCATATAAAATGTCCTACAAATCATTTAGGCGCCAAGAAAGAAATTTCTGAAAGATTTGTGACCCTGGTTTCCCTTCTCACAATTATCAAATCAAAATCAGGGCGACTTAAAAAGACTTGGCCGCAATGTGATCAACTAGACTACTAGATCGTATCGATGGCGGCAGACAATGGATGCGATCTGTAACTCCGTTGGAAAATCTTCTCCGCTGTTCGTCGCTAGCAATCTGATCAAAATGCAGGTACACACCGAGCCAGGGGCTCGTTTGTCGTGCACTACAATTACGGGCGCCTCGCAGACAACGCCACAGCTACCTCCTCCATTAGCAATTTCGTAATTATAAAATTCAATGGCCGATTCCCGGTGGACGCGGTCGGCGGTTCTCATTTATCGCAGGTGCGAACGCGAGGCACCCGGTGGGGGCCATTCGCGTGCGCCCTCCGCACAAAGGGGGCCCGCGACGGATCGACGCTGCTTTAGAAAATACTCCGACGCAACCGCAAGCAGTCTTATTATGCATGACACCGTTCTTAATTCCCTGGTGTGGACGCACGGACGATTTGTGTCGGAGAAAATTATCAGGCCGACTGCGCCCGCGGAACAATCGCGAAAGGGGTGAAAGACCGGCGCGCGATCCAGACAACAAGCTCGTTCGTAGACACCTTTTGTTCGTCGTCGCGGCAGAGGCGAGCGTCGCTTTATTAATTGAGAAGCATCTTGATTTCGCGGATGCGGGGATAAGGGAATGTTTATCGACGAGGTGTTTTCCCTATAAATTCTTGCCTGGCTTTCAGCGCTCGCAATCTCATCGATATCTCCGACTAAATGCTCGCAGATAGAACGAATGCGTGTAACGTTATAGATATGTTCACGCGGGTCTGTTAGGTGCGAGTGCTGCGAGTTAACCGAGTCTCTCGCGGATTCTCCGCGGGACTCCTGTCGTCCTACTCGGCCGATGATGCGGCGCGCACGCTTGGCCGGGAAGTCGACAAAAGACCGCGAAATCAGAGGAGTGAATGTACCCTTTTTTCCTTCGGTGCGTCGCAGTGCGTCATGCCATTACGGCATATCAAACCTCGCGGGGAAGACAAAAAAGCCACAGACCGTGGCGGGCTGGTGGTTGGCATTCAAACGTTCCTCCGCGTCTAAGAAGGAGCACAAAGGATGCTGGTGCCAGCGAGGGGAATTGGAAAATGACGAGGAGCGGAGAGACACAAGGAGTCTAAAGGGGTCGACACGGAGCCATGGGACAGAGGGATGGCGCTGGCGCTGGCGCGCGCGCGCGCGCGCTCGCGTGCGAGACGAGGGACAGAGCGCGGAAGAAGCAAAGAACGAGGGAAAAAGAAGGAGCGAGAAAGTGGACGGGGCACGGAGAATAGAGCGGAGGAGGAAAAAGAGGGTAGAGCAAGAGGGGTACGCATAAAGGGCCATTAGTTAATTAACTCCTAATTATCTGGCGGCGGAGAAGCGAGTGCATAATCGTCAAGCATTGCTGCTGTGCAGTGGTAGCGCGAAAAGGCAGACAGTGCTGTGCACGGATCGTTGCGCTCGGGCGCCAAACAATCGGCGGCTGCTGATTGCATAGACTTGGAACATCATCCCCTGGTCTTTTCTGCCTCTCCTCTTTTTTTTCTTCTTTATTTCATAGGCGCATACTCCGCGCTCGCCACCCGGTCTTCTTCTCTTCTTTCAAACTGCCGACCTTCCTCGCCCAGAAAGAGACCCTGAAAAACGTCTCGTCGCAGCTTTCTCCGACCAGCATCCTAAACGAGCGGATTGAAGGGAGCTGGAATTAGCCGCTCCTTCTCTCTTCGAACCTCATTCTTCTCCTTCGGCTTCATTCGCTACTACGGCCTGGCTATTCTTCTGCAAACCTGTTTCCTCTCTGTTCTTCTTATTATTATCCAATACTCCTCTTCCCCTTCTCTTCAGTCTGTCGTTGCGGTCCTCGTCGCTGCACACCTTATTATTATTAGTTTCTGTACGACGCAGCCCGATGTGATTTCCATGATTCTTGAAAGTTCTGCCTCTTCTCAGGTTTCTATGATATTCTTTAGTTTCTAGAGTTTGATCCGCAGCGAGGACATAGTGGACAAATACATGTGGTGACATTTTATTCCTTTACACAGGTTAGTACTGTCGTTGATTCTTTATCGATAGATTCTTATGTGAAACACTTTTATCAACATCATATATTTCGTGGACAGAGGATTCTTCGCGTCCTTTTTCTCATATTTTCTTTCTCGAGTAAATGACTCATCCACGATTCAGAAAGTCGATCTGTGTTTCAGACGATAAGGATTTGAAAATCGAAGACCTCCACGTAGGATGCTGTACGTAAGGTGACGGTATTTATGCGCGGTTAATTGAATATCGAAGCAGTTGATCACGAATTGTAGGGGAAAGCGGGGTAATTCCGGCCAGCGGGTAATTCCGGCCACTTCTATTTCTTTAAATAAAAATCACGTAACTTGACTCTGTATGGTACTACCACCTGTTAATGATGCAGCGAGTTAATATTCATGATTTTCATGACGATAGCAGTCTTTGTTTCAAACAAATCCGGGAATATTCATTTCGCACCGTAATCTTATAACAGTGGCCGACTGTTAAGCAAGCTAAGTTAGTACATGGAATAGATATGAATTAGTAATATTAATCTCATTAAATAGAGGAATGTTTCTACTTTCAAACTCACATTTAGTTTTTGGTGATATGTACATTCAATTCAGTGTATTACTTCAAATATCTGAACATGAGGTGTGGGGTAATACCGGCCAAAAATGATGGGTAATTCCAGACAGCTTTTAACATGGTTTTTTTTCTGGCGTAGATGCCATGTACAATTCAGATATTTTTTACAAAAAAGTAGGACACGATATGTGCTCCTTTTGCAAAGAATTCGGAAAATATGATGAAATGTGGTTCCGGTGCACAGTATGTGGTCAATGGGCACATGAAGAATGTTCAGGATGGGATACCCCTGAAGAATATATTTCTGATATATGTACAAATTAATTTTACAATAAAAAATAATACAATTTTTTATTAATTCAACAGTTTTCCTAGCTCTTTTATAAAGACAAATCATGGCCTATTTTTGACTATTTTTGTGTTATTGCTCCCAATTTTGTTACAACTCAAATTTATGCTCTCCCGGTCATATTAATACAAACTAGACACTTCAAACTATCAATTAATATAAAAAAAATAACAAATGTGTAACTTGTTCAAATTGTATAGCATTTACTGCTTATGTGGCCGGAATTACCCCGCTTTACCCTACACTTCCTTTTTCAACTACAGCGTATTAGCGAACCACATGCTTGGTACAGAATTCAAGAAATGCCTTTTACTCGACGGAGAAGATTTCAAAGGGTTAGAAACTCATTTGAGTGTCGTACAAAAGTATAGACTTCTTTTCGGTTGAAAATTATTAAGCATTTGTGGCAATTGAGACGGAAACTGCCGGAACGAAGTACGCAGTTTCTTGACAAATGCCAGGAAATCATTTAAGCATTATCTATTTTAAAGCTTTCGGTCTTGAAATTTCAAAAGGTTCAACATTTCTTATGCCTGTCTCAAACGGCTTCAACCCTTTCAGGGCACGGATACCGTAGAATACTCGGTAGAAACAAAGGCAATGCAGGGAGAAAACTCCGAGAACTTTTCTCGTGCGGATGGTCCTTCGTTTTACCGCATGCACATTCTTCACTTTTGGTGACAAAACTTCAAAAGTTACTTTGCTGTTAGGGGCATTGTAAATATACGCTACCTAGATGGGAATAATGCCATTTTTCCGACATAAATAAATATGGACATTTAAAAAAAATGAAGTTTAGAAATTGCTTTAGGTATACGTGGTAAAAATGGTCATTTCAACTGTGCGCATACATTTCCTGGAAAAAGTTCGTGAAAATACCGCTCGTCTTGGACCAGTCAAAATGATGTAAAGCTCTTAATGCCATTCAAGCTAAATTGCGTTCCATATAAGAGCATACCGACGCCCCAACCGATTTGCAACCGATCTACGCAACTCCCACGGATCTGACACATGCGATTGGTCGTAGCACTTTCGCGATTGGTCGTAGCACTTTCCCTGTCGGTTTACTACCAATCAACAGTGTATCCCTGCGCGAAACAAGTATGCTTTAATGTGGAACGCAGTGTAGTCGGATGTTAACAGTGCCACCGATGTGAATAATTGCGGTGTTAAGTGGTTACATATCTGTGACAGGTCGGAAAATGGGGATATTTTTATGATTTTTTTTATATAAAAAATGTTCAACATGACAAAAATGTTTGTGTATAAATTGGGCTTTTTGAAGATTCTCTTCAAAAAGAAATTTGATAAAGATATCAAACTCCTTTTGATTGCATTGAGAAAATCTATTTTTTGAAAAATGGCAGCTACTCAAAGTCAAGCATGTGATTTTCAACGAAGTTTTCATCTTCTTTTGTTAATAAAAACAAACAAGACACTGATCGAAAAGTTAGCTTCGACAACTATTAGATTATTGTCTTAAGAATATTCGAGCAAAATTTTATTCACATCGGTCCATTACTGGTCCATTACCTACTCTCTGAGATATTTTTGATACCTCAAATATAAAGAGGCATTCGGAGAAGGGACTACTATGACACCATTTCTTAAGATATCAAATTTCTTTTTGCAGAGAATACGTACAGTTTAATGTATACACAAAAAGATGTATATCTTGAATTTTTATATATACTATTTTTTATGTGACAAGAAAATCACAAAGATAACCCAGTTTTCCTACCTGTCAAAGGTATGAAACCCCTTAATGAGTAGGTACCTACTATGCGTGGAAACTTGTACACTACACAGTTGTAACTTCAATGAAGACAGAAAAAGTAGTGTGTTTATTAGGTATAGGAGATATCTTAATATACATATAAAGCAGGAAGTGTTTGTGTGTTTCTTTGTTGTCTAAAAACTTTCGAACGGTAAACTCTGAGCTCATGAAATGTGTCCCAGCCTATGCCTATGTCCCATTATGCCTAGCTAATCCAGATGAATGTGACTAATTTCACAAAAAAATAAATAAAGAACAAATTTGTTTATAAAATCACAATCTAAATTTCGGGCACAGACGAGTAGTAAAGCTAATTAACTATAGGTATATGTAGGTCTAGGTCAGGCTGTTGGGGAATATTCATGATGTAGGTACTTGACGATGAAATCTATGCGATTTTTAGAGCGCCGTGTTGTGCGATGTGAGATATGTTTTTGATGATGAAATCTTCCATTGTTCTTTATGTATGTACGTACTCTAGCAATTTGGACGAAAGGTAAGGTTTGTACTGTTCCTTGAGATTGCGAGTAGTGTTTTGGGATCTTTAGTCGTCACTTAGAATTTCAAACATACATACAGAACTAAAGAACAGATTCAAAGTTTGAAAGCAATAACTGTGAAAATGTTCTTTAGTCAAATCGGATTGTTTGTAGTGTCCTGTAGTACAAGAATCTCAATTTACGATGTACATACAATTGTAGTGCAATGAATGCAGAGGTGCAAGAGTCGTCGTGGCTTACGTACACTTAATTACATTATTATAAACTGCTTAAGTAGTTACGTTGGGGAGGAACACACAAATTCATTTTTATGTTTTATTCGGTAAACATTATTCATTTAAAATGTTTAACGTATACGTTTATAAATAATGCAGGTCTTTGTCTTTACCCACATCTTCCGAACTTCAATGCGAAGTAAACAAACTAGTTATGTACTTACATGATTCTATTACAGAAAATAATTATGATCCTCAAATATCCAAAACACCCACACCTACAAAGATGTCGCGATCAGTTACCCTTCGGTATTATTTAACTTGTGTCTGAAACATTTTCTTGCTATAACACTAATAACTTCAACAATTTTCACATTCTTCGATTAAAACGGAACACCCTGTACCTGTATGTTACAGTCTTTTTAGAACATTGTTGGCGATGTTGTACACAAGAATTTCTGCATTATTTAAAAATTTCATTATATTTCAACATCATTTAAAAAATTTTATAGAACCATTCATTATTGCCAAAAATATCAACTGTAATAATTCAACAATAATCACATAGTTTCATCCCAATAATTTCAATTAATATCAGAAAATGGCACACTATATCTCCTTTCACGAAAAGATACATTTATGGATGACAACATTTCCTCCCTCCGCTAAACACGCAACACGTATATAGGTGCCAACCAACTGAAGTTTCATCCATCTACTGTTCGTGGGAATCATATCCAATCAGCGAACAACTTTCCAAATGTTAACCTCTGCTTAAGTCCCGCAATGAGAGACTAATTAGAGAGGCCACCATTATCTTACGTTTCTCCTTGGAGCCACTAAAGCTGACAAGGGAACACCACGAACCCGGGACTCGCCGATTGAAACGCAACTTTGTGGGTTTTTAGAGTGACTCAAAACAAGAACAACGGTGTGTTTCGTTTGGGTCCTATGGCTCTTTAAGGGGTTGAAAACTAACCTCAAAATTAAATTGGAACTCTCACTTTTTCGCGTATAACTCTCAAAGTACAACAGACAGAAAAAAATCTTTGAAACAAAAGTTTAATGGTACAATAACCGCTGCAAAATTGCGTTAACAAAATTTTGAAAAGAGTTAAAAAAATTCTTGAACGAAAAAACTTTTTTCAAAATTCTGATAACGCAAGTTTGCAGCGCTTATTGCATCATTAAACTTTCGTTTGAAACATTATTTTCTGTCTGTTGTACTTCAAGAGTTATACGCGAAAAAGTGGAAGTGCCAATTTGACTTTGAGGTTAGTTTTCACCCCCTTAAAGAGCGGTAGGGCCCAAACGAAACACGCCGTTGTTCTTGTTTTGAGTCACTCTAAAAACCCACAAAGACAAAGTTGCGTTCCAATTGATGAGTCCGTGTTCGCGATGTTCCCTCGTGAGCCTCGAAAGCTGAAACACGGGACCAACTGACAGGTTAAAATGCGAACCGCGTTTATAGAGAAAAGTTTCGGGGTCAATGACCTTCCTCCTTCAAACTTTTTTCCACGATATACAAGAAAAAGAGTATCGTCCCTCTTAGTGTTCCTTCTCGAGAATTCCTTCTGGAGAATTTCTCGAGAAATTTTCTAATTTCTAATTTCTTATTTCTCGAGAAATTACAGTGTTTCTCGAGAATCTTCAGTGTAGGAAAATTATTATAAATCCTTTGTTTTCAGACATAAATTTTCAGTTAGTTCAAATTGTGTGTTAATCGCGAACATATAACAATCAGTGATAAATGTTAGCAATATATACGAAGAATTGTGCGATTGTTTATAAACTTTTCTCTTCGTATGAAAAATGAAAGAAATTTTTCTGCAGCCGCAGATTTTGTCACAAAAAAGACGTAGATTGGCTGAGGCGACATTAGACGCATTGTGTTTTTGAAAAAATTATTTTAAAACAAAAAAGTAATGTTTCGTCTTGCTCACATTTTATACTAAATAAATTAATTTATCAATTATATTTAGTATCCTTTTTTTCTTCATTTACACAAATTTTGTCTAAGTTGGACACGAATAAAAATTTACATCAATATTATCAACACTATTCCAAAAATATAAATTTTTCAAAATTTTTTTAATTTCTTGAGAATTCTCGAGAATTCTCGAGAAATAAAATTTGATTTCTCATTTCTCGAGATGCGAAAAATATCGAGAAATCAGGAACACTAGTCCCTCTAATTCGCCCATGATTCGGCATCCATTTCTCGCACGCCTACTTGCGCCGATCTGAAAGCCCATATACGCAGCCGGCAGCAGGAGCAAGCAGAGCATTCAGAAAAATCCGCTTTCAACACTAATAGTGCTTTAACGGCCGTCTAAAAGGCCGCTGGAAAGAGGAAGCGCGCAATTAAAAGCGAACCTCTCTGAATACGAGGCCTCCACGCACGCTCGTCGAAGGGAATGCGCTATCGTTCGGGCTCCTCTGCCTCCATTTATCTGTCAGTCGAGGGAGGGGACCGCCAACGTCCAATGCACATTTGGTTGCCGATAAGGTTATCGCGACAGTTCGTTGGACGCTCGTCAAAGTCGTCACTTTCAGAGAGACACCCCTCGCGAACCTGTCAACAATAAGGGAGAAGCAGTAACTCGAGGTTTCCGCGGTGGTAAAGGTGGGTTTTCACGTTACAGTAAAAGTCGTGACTTTCGTTGTCGTGAGTCGTGACACTCTATGACATCGTGAATCAAATGTTACGACATCGCGACATCTAATTTTCAAGGCGATGAAAGTGATGAAAGTGACATTTGGTATCATGACTCTAAAGGTCACGATTTACTGTCACGCGAAAACAGCCCTTAAGTGTTGCCACTACGATCACAGTCATTTTTATAAATTGGTCGAGTTTCTGGGAATAATGCTAATGATTCTAGTCGAAGACCAACAAACTCCGTTTTATAGGGTAAATGACCCAATTACTAACACATTAACACATTACTTTACTCTACGACTAAAAGTATATGTTGTTCTGGTTATTTATTATTGTTTAATATGTTTACTTGATGAAAAAAATTTGATGGATCTTAAAACTTGGATTTTTATTGTATAAATTCATCAATTTCAAAAATATATAACGGGATCTATTACTGACACCCTTCAAATGTATTTGATTGAATTACTGACACCCCCATTACTGCCAGCGAACCTAATACTGTTTATCTGACAGTAATACCAAAATGCTTGAAACGCTTGTACCAATCACTGTCACCCAATTAATAAGTAAAAAGACTTAATGAATCGTTGAATTTGGATCTTTATTACTTTCTATGATGCTTATATTATTTAAATATTATATTTTGTTATGTTACTAGCTTAAATATTACAATTACAGCATTTTCTTTAACGCCTTGTTTTCCCTTTCACTAGTAAGAAAGTCATCGTTTCCATTCTCCTAATATTCGCTTAAAATTTGTTATCGTTTTATTGAAATTAACGAAGAAGAAATTAAGTACTGTTTTTTGTATCGTATAAATAACAGTTTGAATTGTATGCTAAATTTTTTTTATGCATCATTTTATAAGATTTATTCGTTATTTTACGTAAAATAGCTTACGGTGACAGTAATTGGGTAGGTGGCAGTAATTGGGTCTTTTACTCTATACCTTGAAGCTTATACGAGTTCAACTGCGATTCCTTGAGCGATTTCTAAATAACATCGTATAATAAGTGATAACTACTATCGCTATGAATAATTGTAATAAGAATTGTGCCATGACTAATACTCATATTAAATTAATCGTAAGTTATAATAATATCCGGGGCGTATTTGGAGTTTTGACGCCCTTACAACGCAACCTTCAGGTTTGTCAATTTCAGAAAATTTTAATATCTACTTAGTGTTCTCAAAGCAGTAAGACGCGTTCTTCAGCCAAATTCGAGAAAATCAAATTTGAAAAATTCTGAATTCTCTTATATACAGGGTGTTCCTCTAACTATGGTTAATACTCTAGAGCAAAAATAAGAGGAAAATCAAGAGTGACGAGATTACTGCAAAGTTTTCGTTTTCGAGAAAATTGACTTTTTAATTTCACCTAAATACGCATGCATCGTAAGCGCATGCCCCTCAAGCGCCTACGATACACGCCTATTTTGATGAAATTCAAAATCTATTTTCTCGAATTTGGCTGAGGAACGCGGCTTACTGCTTTGGGAAATTAATGTCCGAGTGAAGACTTTCACGTACACCAAGTATAAAAATTTTCTGAAATTGCCAAACCCGAAGGCCTCTGTGTAAGTTTCTGTGAAATATCATCAAATATTTCAATTTAAGGGGGTATTTTCGTCCAGAAGACCAATTTTTTGCCTTTTTTAAGAACAACGCATAAAAAATTACACAGCTTTTACCGATGAGCATTATCACGCATATTTAATAACATTTCAGTAAGTTGTAAAAAAAAATCTGCCATGTATAATAATAATTAATGGAGGTATGGGTGTTTCACGAAACGGGATATAGTATATACAAATCCACCCCTGATGGTAACGATGTATCAACATATCGTAATAAATAGACTGCGGAAGTTTATGCAAATATATATCTTCATAGTAAAAACGTAAACAAGTGGGACTTTGATAGAAATATGTGTCGTCATTAGAGGGATTTAAAAACATATTTTTTATTTTACACATTTTATACAGCTCATACGCTTCGCATGTTGCATATTTTTGGCATATAAAGAACTTGCTTGCAAATTAGTCCGATTATAGTAGCGACCACGATACAGCAAGGTCGTAATTATCATAATAAATATCATACTTGCATAAACTTCCGCAGTCTAGTAACAACCGTACTATTCTTTGCGATATCAAACTATTTCGCGTTATACTAAACTACACGTAATTGCACCAAGAGTGCTACTCATAACTCAACTAATACCTAATTGTAATTATTATGATTCAAAATTCTTCGCGTTATGTCGTTTTAGACTCTAGTTCTTGCAAATCGTATTGGCGATGATTGCTTCTAAATCTCTCACACGCATTTTCTATCGTTAATAATGACACAATTCCTATTCACTTACCGAAATAAACTAACTTATCGCAGTGCGGGCAGTTGACTCTGCTGAGACTTCGTGGACAGTTCCTTGAAATGGGAATGACTGTTGAAACGGCGAAGAAGGACCTCTCAGCAACGTGGTCAATCGCGCACTGGTGCCTGAGTTCTGCAAGGTAACGTGATACTCTCCAGTTGATTGAGCGTATACACGAACTTGTGTAACGTCGTCCCGACATGTGTGTGCGCGCGCGAGAAACCCGTGTTAAGGTCGCGTCAACTTGAAAATGGAATGTATGTATATCCAGTGTGTATGTACTTTGTAGCTGGGTATGCGTGCACCTGAACTTGCAGCAGGAATTAAGTGTTCCTGTGCCCGTGACTGTGTAGTAGCGGTCGCGGTTAGAGAGCCAATTTCTTCTGTGATGAGTCGCTCCTTTCCTCCGACACTCGTGGCAAACCGATCCCGTTAAGCATTCTTAACAGATTCGTTATCAAATGCGCATACCAAAGTACCAGGGTGTCCATGAGTATTCAGATTGACCGGTAATCGGTTCATACAATTGGTACGTAAATAACGGCGCACCTTGTTGCACTTGGAATGCAATCGTGTGATAGGCCGCTGTGGCAGTCGTTTCATGGTCTGAGTCGTGTCGCAGTTGAATTTAAATCAATTGAGGACCTTGCAGCCAGAGGGGTGCAGCTCTGATTTTGACAGTTTTTGAGTTATGACTGTAGATAATAGGTATATTAGGGTTTGTCAGTTTTCAAAAACATTTTTTTTTTATAAATTTGTAAAATTCAAAAACCGATTTTTAAATATATGGAATTTAATATAGAAAAATGAATTAAATCCGGGAATCCACCGGGAAGCTAAGTTAAGCTGGCTTTTGGTGGAAACGGTTCCATAAAAATGTATTGAGGCTAATTTTTTTAAAACGTAGCATAGCATAGCACAACATCGCATATCATAGCTTAGCTTCCCGGTGGATTCCCGGCTTAATTAATTAAAAACGTTAACATTTTCACTTGAAATCGCCTCGTACACAAGCATATTCTAGTAGGTAACAGTTTACTGTAAAACCAATCTTCATGAGGTTAGGCGTAATAACAGCTTTAGCTGAGCCTCGCCTTTTCACCATCATGTGTTTTTGATAATTTGGTGAAATAAAGACGGAAAATAAAAAAATAAAATAAAATGAGTTCATATTTTCGGAAGAAAAATACTAAATGAAATTAAGATTTATAACTTATATTTTGTGTGGATTTTAGTTATTTTATTTTTTTATTTATTTGGTTTTGTATAGATATATTAAATTTTATTTTGTTATATTTTTATAATTCCATAAATATTATTATAGATAAAAAATGTAAAATACGTACAAATATTCGTTTACTATTTTAATTCTACTTTTTTGTAAAAATTCGAAAACCGGTGCAACCGGTTTTGTGGGGAATAGTGGAATTCAAAAACCGTTTTTTCAAATGTCGATTTATGTATAATCCCTATGGTATATATAAAAAAAATCGACATCGGTTGGTGCACATTTGATGCAAATCGCAAATCCTATAACAAATGATCGATTTATTGCAAATGTTGAATCTGCACCCATTAAGGTCGATTTATATTATCCGTATCCCACACAAGTTTTCAAATGTGGAGCTTCCGTATTGGGCAAAACAGTAAAGGTCGATTTATATATATATAATATACTTGAAGTTGGTAAAGATGGTGGTGCTCCCTCTTGCTGCAAAGTCCTCAATTAGAAATATACTTCTTAGAACGCAAGAGTTCTATTATAAATACAGTATTGTCTCGTTAGCGGCTCGCTGGTCGGGACCGGCGGTGAGCCGTCAGCGTGAACAGAGCCCTAATTCCGAGTGTTCGTTTCTCGCTTCTTTCTGACCGAAGGGGGGAGCGAGATGGAACGGTTGGGTGCGCGCTGGCGTGCGTGTTCCCATGCTCACCGTAAGCCAGGCTAGTTCAGGTGGGCGGTCCGAGGACGCTAGCTTCCATAGCGTCTTCTACGTGCTGCGTGGAAGAGGGTGCTCGAAGCCAATGAAGCGGCGGGCATGCCACGGATATGGAAACCTCTAGTAATGTGCTCTTGGGTCCTAAAGGTGAAGTTCCACGGCTGGCGGCTCGGTTCGTCGCTTGGCTCGTCCAGGTTCGGTGAGTCGGATTGGCGAGCGCGAGTCGACGAGCCACGCGCCGTGGAACTTCACCTTAAGGGTACGAGCCTACACGCACACTACTAGAGGTTTCCATATCCGTGGCATGCCCGCCGCTTCATTGGCTTCGAGCACCCTCTTCCACGCAGCATGTAGAAGACGCTATGGAAGCTAGCGTCCTCGGACCGCCCACCTGAACTAGCCTGCCGTAAGCGCTTGCGACCATCGCGCACGCCCGTTGCGCACGCAAAGGATGGAGTTTTACGAAAGACGGAGCGAAACAAAACATCGTCGCGTCGTCTGTCTCATACCGCCCTCGCTCGCTTTCAGTGCCTCTCACTCGCTCTCGTTCCATCTCGCTCTCGCCTTCGTCGGACAAGAGTGAAACAGAAGTGGTGGGGATAGCGAAAAGTCCACATCGTGTACACCAAACCGAGCCGCGAACAAGACAATACTGCAGATATAAGTTCACAATTTATTTTGTTAAAGTATCGTTACTAAACATGAATATTTTTTTTCTGGTTTAGAGTCGCATCTACAACAAGGGTCAGTAGCGACTGTGACTTGATTTAATCGCTGATGGTGGGTACTCGATTAGAAAGTCGCGGAAGGACTTGTAGGATAGGGAGGATGGTGTCATGATTTTCATAGGTCGTCGAGGATTTCAATAATCTTACAGAATGATAGCAGCGTGCCCTGGTACGAAGTTGAGGTATTTGCCTCAATAAGGTTGTCCGAAATACTGGATCCCTTTCTTGCTTGATTATACAGTAATGCCTCGTTAGAATCCTGACGATCGGGGCTGGCGGCAGGACACTAACGCGATGCGGACACTATTCCCTTAGAGTAGTATATGCTCTAATGCCGGGTTTACACCAAGGCGAACACGAACAAAAACATTGTTCGCGAACGTGTTCGTCTGTTCTTGCCGTGTCCACACCGCCGCAAACATGAACAAAACTCAGTGTACGAATCGTATGTGAACGTTTTGTTCTATTTGCGGCGGTGTGGACACGGCAAGAACAGACGAAAACGTTCGCGAACAATGTTTTTGTTCGTGTTCGCCTTGGTGTAAACCCGGCATAAGACTATTCCGTGCGGCCGATGCAACGAGTGAGAAAACCCAAGAGCCGAGCGAGAGGGAACGAAACAGTTGACACGAAGTTGCCGTCGTCTCTTCTTAGAGCATATACTATGGAGGTCTCATTGAAAGCTTGAAACTGTCCCCAACATGGTGCGAGAGAGAAAGACGTGCGAGCGAGAGAAGTATGTGTCCTATTCGGCCGTAAAGCGCAAGCGCCGATATCGTGCGAGAGAGAAACACATTTTGCGAGCGAGAGAAGTATATTACGGCCGATTGTTCTCCTATACTTCTCTCGCTCGCACATGTCTTTCTCTCTCGCACGATATCGGCGTATGCGCATATCGGTCGAATAGGACATATATTTCTCCTTTTCTCTCTCGCGTGATGTTGCCCGACAGTTTCGAGGCAGTCACTCTAAGGCAATGATACCTCCATGTATATATGCTCTAAGCGTCTCTTTCGTTCTCTCACTCTCGACCGAAGGATTCCAAGAAGTGGTGGGGATAGTGAGCGGGATTATAACGCATGGTAAAAACGGGACACTAACGACGAATTACTGTACTTCCTGCATTCGAGGATGATGTGGTTAATTATTATTCTGCCAGCTTTGACTAATTTATCGTAGATGTCTTGGATTATTATATAAATTTTTGTGATTTTCTCCGTGCTTTGGGTCTTTACTCTGGTGGACAGTGAGTCCGAGAAGGTAATGAATTTGGAGTATGAAGAGCTCCTAAATAACATTTATTAATTAATCGAATTGTTACGTCTGTCGTGATTCGCATTCTGCAATTTTTGGTAGCAATGTCTCTGTCTTAAACTACACTCTACTTATTTCATAATATAATTCTACACTATTCATTTTTCACACTTATAATTAGCTCGTCGACAAATAGCTAGGCATTATGACAAGTCAGACGAAGCAATTCAATTCTTCTTGGATATGTTAACCATACGCAAATTCTTTCCAAATAATACATACAAAAATGAAATGCAAAATTAGTGAGATAATTTCGCGGTATTCACTACAATCAGAAACTGTTAGAACGTATATTTTTTAATCTTTGCTAATAACAGCATAGGCAAACTTGGATTTCGTTCCAACGGTCTTTGCAAATTGCCGCAGGAAGCAACAAATAGACACCAAAGGTTCATCTTTAACACGTTCACTGAAACTTTCGTGACCCGCATGTGGCTCAGAGAATTGTGAATGTCTTTGACTCGACTAACTGGATAGAAATTTTGCGAATCTACTGGCAGTTAGTGTCTCCTCGTCGAAACTTTGCACAACCTTCCAGCAGCTGACATTGCCTTGCCACCTATCTACAAAACTACATAATGTTGCCGACGCACTTTGAATATTTTCATGTCATAATCCTCTAGAAAGGAATGATTTAATTCTTGAAATTTAGTGATCTGTGCACGTCTCTCCACCATTTATTCAGGTAATACAGTAATGCCTCGTTAGTATCCCGACGAACGGGGCTGGCGGCGCGATTCTAACGCGATGCGGACACTATTTCCTTAGAGTAGTATATGCTCTAAGACTATTCCGTGCAGTCGATGCCGCAAGTGAGAAAACCCCAGAGTCGAGCGAGAGGGAACGAAACAATTGACATGAAGTTGTCGTCGTCTCTTTCGTTCTCTCACTCTCGACCGAAGGATTCCAAGAAATGGTGGGGATAGTGAGTGGGATTATAACGCATGGTAAAAACGCGACACTAACGACGAATTACTGTATAAATCAAAAAAACAATCTACAGAGATTCAGTCTTAAAGTGTTTATATTATATAAGCGAGTAAAATGTAAAATAGTAGCTGGTTGTACAAGAGAATAAAAATCGTGGCATTCATATCGAAGGCCAAACGTGGCATTTATTTGTTTAATAACTTTTTTAATGATTGAATAACAAAAAACCGTAAAACGGGTACTAAGAAAGAATAGATACAACTTTATATTGTGTACGTCGGAACAATAAATAGAGTCAATAAATGATAACGTATTATATATGCCATAAAAACATAAAAGAATATAAACAAAATAATTCATTATTTATTAATTACAAAAGCATTCAAATTATAGATGATTTGAAACATAAATGACGACCCTGAACATACTTAATTTTAAATTCCCATTATACACAAATATTTTCAATAGTGTAAATGTAGACACTATAAAAGTTAGAAATATTTATAAATATTTACAACATAGGTACACACACACAATGTCATAGAGACTAAGAGACAAGTCTTTCTTTTGTAAATTGTGCAACGATTTTCAAAGCACAAGCAAGTACCTACTTATGCGGTGTGTAGCAGATCTTGCCAGAAAATTGAAAAAATATACAATTTTTAGGTGTAACGGGTATGAAATATTTCAAAAGAAGTAAATAATGTATTCGTTCGTGTGCTACATTTGTTATGAAAAAAAATGTTAATTCACTTACGACTATATTTAAATACGCGATTTTACATACCCCCTACGAACACGTTTCTGGCGAATAAACGGACACTGTTAACAAATGAAATTATATTATTTCCGATAATTTGTTGCATTAAGAATACAGTTTGACTCTCACGCCTTCCGAAATCGAGACGGATATCCTTTCCAAACAGATTAAACAAAAACCCATTGAGATTTAGGTCATGGAATGAAAATATAACTTTCTATTAACGTTTAAACTGTATGAGAGTATTGAGTACAACTACATTCTTCCTTAACCACATCCTGTGATTGATAATTAAATACAACGGTGCCGTCCCAGTTCATTAGACGACTGTTCGAAACGAGCACCTGAGACTAGAACGTGGTGAATACCGACACTCGAAGTACCTACTACTTGCGAATCAAAATGATCGTAGAGGACGAAGATCGTGTTGAATTGATAACCGCTATTGAGAACGACGACGTGAAAACAGTCGTGCGTATATTCGCCGAAAAGTTTGATAAAAAATTTTTGCAGCCTGTCGGTGTCCTTCGAGTAACAGCAGTTCATCTGGCTGCGTGGCAGGGTACAATAGAGTTATTGAATCTGTTTCATAAAAACGGTGCTGATATTAACGCCACGGACAAAATCGGACGGTGCGCATTGTTTCACGCTGCCCATCGCGGCAACATCGAAGTTGTGAATTGGCTGCTGAAACGTGGAGCATTCACGGAAAGCAAAGTTGGAGTCGATTCTTGTTCGACGGATTTCTCTAATTCATTTTGGGGCCCATGTGTCATAGGTCGAAACGTTGGTACTGAGGATAAATAAAATATAAATTAAACATAACGGAAATGATGAATTTCGATCCACTCGATATGTAAATTTTGTTTAAAAAAATGTTGGTAATAGCTATACAGTATAATTTGATGCGACGCAATTTGGGATACGTTCTTTCACAATGTATTTCCATCGTGCAATGAAAATAGGACACATTTTGATTAAAATTCTGCTGTCTTTATTTATTTTTCGTGTGTATCTAATTAATGTTGTCCGTGGTTTATAATAAACATTGAATATCGACGTCTTAAAAATACTATAAGTAGTCAATTATTTCGTTAGTTACCGATACCAGAGTGCTGGGGAAGAACATCTTTACATCAGGCAGTGAAGAACAATCATTCCGAAGTGGTCAAGATATTAGTGAACGCTAACGCTGATGTGAATGCTGAGGATGAGCGAGGAATCACACCATTACTCTTGGCTGGATCTACCGTGACTCAAGAGGATCAAAATGAGATATCCAAATTCGATAATATCATTGAGATTCTCGTGTCTGCAAATGCGTCAACAAACGTAGCTCATCCTGACACAGGTAGGTATCAATTCTATACATATAATAGCACGTGTTAGTACTTGTCTGACAAGCATTCAATTAATTCGAAAATTTGTATAATAACATCATAATAATTAGGGTAAGGTGGGGCTGAAATTCCTGTCTTTCATATAAACCTATGTAAAATTAGGTAATAACAGTCCAGAGATATACGGTGTTATTTTGTATAAACTACAATTATTATACTTTACTTTTACAAAATTATTGGTTAATAGTGTTATTTTTTGTTGACTTCTATCACTCGGGGTAAAAAGTCCATTCCTTGGAATAAAAAGTCCTATTTCGTACAACATAAAACAAAACAAGTAAAAACTCTTTTGAAATCAACAAGTATTTATTAAACCAATTTTTTTTGGTATACAATATTGAAAGGAAATACTACGGCAACCGTTTTTTAAACAAAAGAATGAAAATACAGGACAGATTCAGCTTGAACAAAGCTTGCACAATAATCTTGGCTTAACATAAAAATGTAACTCCCTTTTAAGCACTTTTACCTTAATTTCTAAACTCAAATTATTTTAATATAAAAAAATAGGAAAAAGATAGATAATTTATGACTTTACTAATTTAAGTTTAAACCAAAAGGTTGTTTTACAAGACGAAAATTCTAAACAAATTGCTTTGCAAATTACGCCTCAAGGTCGCACCTGTAAAAATCCGGAAAAGTATAATCGGATTTTTCGAAGCCTTCTTTACGAAATGAAAATTTAATAGAACCCCTGACATCAAGTGGACTAACGATCTCAAAGTGTCTATATATAATCTTCATAGTTTCACTATAAAGAACGTAAAATAGCGTACAATTAAGAACAAATTGGATCTTAATTAATTCAATCCTTTCCAAACAAAGGCACCACGGCTTTGCATCACGCGACGATTTTAGGGAGTTCCCTAGCGACGAAAAAATTGTTGGACGGCGGTGCATGTCCTGTTTATCAATGTAAAAGCACTGGAAGCACTGCGCTTCACTTTGCCGCCACTGCAGGCAGCTTAGACACTCTCCTGGTTCTTCTAGCGATAACACCCCCCGGTCGCATTGATATGCGAGATAAAGTAAGTCGACTCTAATACCTATTGATACAATCCTGTGTGGCATTGATAGTTCGGCAAAATTTCACACTGCTCTGTGTTGTTTCAAACATGTTTAGATCGATCGAACACCGCTTCACAGAGCTTCTTATCAAGGACACTGTGACTGTGTTCGAGCGTTAATTGATCATGGCGGTAACCTCGCTGCGAAGACGGAAGCAGGTGTCACAGTTATTGACGCCATATTTACTCATATACCAAAACCAGTGCTGTTTTTACAGAATATCTTGAATTCTCGAGTGCAACGGAACAACAATCCCACAGACAAAAGCTCACACGTAAAAAAACATCGCATAAACAATATTATTTATCTATGTTATTGAAAATAGTAAAGCCAGTGATGCTGGAATTATATACTACCTTGTTTCTTCTTTGTGCCATTTTCTACCAAAGATTACCGTCAACTTCAACGTGCTGGCGCCCCCAAGAGAATTACAAATGGGAGTAGTTACGTCCCTCATTGCAGCAGCTTCGGACGTAGAACAATTGACGATACTGCAACATCCGCTGGTGGAAACGTTCCTCTGGTTAAAGTGGTCCAAACTGAGAGTGTTCTTCTTCTGTCTCGTTTTCATCCACGCCCTATTGGTCCTTTCCCTATCCGGCTACTCTATAATTCTGCTACAATACGGTGTCGATTACATCTTGTTACGCAGGGTTTTGACTTTCTGCTCGTGCCTCCTTTACTTTCACAACATGGCCCAGGTGTTAATGGAGCCGAGGTTCGATCAGAATGCACGAAAGCAGCATTATTTAACAAATCTTATTCGTCTTTATGTAATCGAGTAATTGAAAACTGAAACAATACTTTTGCATTTATTACAGATATTATTTCAAACAGTTCGAGATATGGTTGTCATTTGCATGCGCGACGATGTCACTGGTCATTTCACTAAACACTGGTTACACAGGGGACATTAAGATCCAGACAGAGGAGAGATTGTTATATACTTCCCAACATCCTTCACAGTGGATGTTGCATACCATGAGCGTTGCGATTCTGCTTGGTTGGATACAAATGATGCTCTTGGTTGGTCGTCTTCCAATGTATGGATACTATGCACTTATGTTCTCCACGGTACTGAAGAATATTCTCAAGGTCAGTCAAAACAATTGATGTATGTACTTACGTAACAGTTTGAACCGCGCAACAACTATTCTTAGTTATCATTAGAGCCACTATGTGGTAGCAACAATTCTGCTAACGACAGTTTAGTCACTTTTGAAAAATACATTACTTTTTATGGTACTGCAAACGGCGAGGACATTGGCATATTTTTGCTTAAAAATATTTTTAACATTTTTACATTTGCTTTAGGTATCCTATTATAACATCGCATCTTTTGTGATTATAGGCCCAGCTCGAACCCTTTTTGCGCCCCAGGCGAACTTGCCAAACTGTCCTTTATTTATAATACATTTATTTGAGCTTTTTGATGACCTCGCCCTGAATTTTTATTCGCAGCTTAAAACATTTATAGTATAACTTGTAATATTTCATTTAAAACTATATTTTAAAAAATGTCAACAATGAAAAGACCATTTTACGCCCCTTGTCATTTTTACGCCATAGGCAGTTGCCTAATTTTGGCTAAAGCGACGAGTCCGGCCTGGCTACACGTGTGAAAATGCATACAATTTTTGTCCTTTTTCCTTCTTTAATACATGCTTAAGTAATTGTCAATATCATCCCGTACTGCCAATGTTCACCCAGTTTACGGTAACACACGCGTTTCATGACCCTGCAGCAAAGCGACTCATTCGTTTTCGCAGTTTGTGGTCTTATAAAACTGATCAATGTCCGCGCAGGGCCAGCGAAACTGTCGTTATTGCGATACTGAACATTTAATCAACGAAGTTCAGAAGAGGTCAAGTCTATAGAATATGCAGATATCATTGCAACGAGGGGATTAAGGGAAGGCTGTTAAGTTATAATAAAAAATTTGGTGGAATATGTTGTGAAATTATCATGACGTAATGTGGGAAAGTTTCGAAAATAGGTGATATATATGATTCTGTTTCAAAGAAGAGGTTATAACATATCCCAAAAAATGTTTATGGCTTTTATTAGTACACTCGTTAAGGTACGAAAAATATTTTTATCTCACGTTTTCAGTCTTGATGCATTTTCTAATAGAATGGAAGAGGCCCAGTGGCGCTTAATGCAACGCTGTCAAAAAGAGATGCGTAAACAGTAACCATGAAATTTACTCGCAGAATCGACTGAAATCAAAAATCTGTAAAATTTCTTAAAATTTATATCAATGACTATCGTACTATACTGTGACGCGGTGAAAAGAACACCGATGTTTGGTGCACACTTGAACGGAACAGTAAAAAAACAGTCAATTTGACGCATAAATGTGCAGATAAAATAACTGCGTTTCAAAAAATGATATTAGAGGATGATGCGGTAGCGAGTCAAATTACACATCAAATGCCTCAAGGTTTTTTTAAATCGATTCATTAAATCTTCTAAAATCGTGGTTACCGTTTAGGCATCTCTTTTTAGCAGCGCTGCACTAACAATAAGCACCACCGATAAGCAAGACCGAAAACATGAAACAAACACTTTTTTTGTTCCCTAACGAGTGTATTAATAAAAGCCAAAAACATTTTTCTTCCTCCAAAAAATTAATAAAAATCACCTATTTTTCGAACATTTTGACCGGAGGATTGCCTTAGTAATCCTTCACTGAATAGTGGATGTACCCAATATCGTTGGTTCCTCCTTTTCTTCGTTTCTCGCATTACGAAAACCTGTATCGCATCGGTCTTTTCAAAGTCCACTGCAAAACAGGCGGACACAAAAAGTTCAATCACCAAGAGTATGCAAAACTGTTGCGCATCGAATTGTCGCATTTGTAACAATGCAAATGGTTTAGAAAGAAAATGTAACACAGAGCGTCTGTTAGATAAAGCCTCCAGTTTCTTGGTTCCTGCGTGTAGAAACGCTTAAACGTATGTACCCAGATATGAAACAGGCAGGTTCGACTCCTCGCTCCGTACGACACTGGATAGGGGACACTGTTAACCCTGATTTAATATACCAAGGAAGGTTTTTAATATCGTCTGTGATGCGGACGATCCGCATTTAGTATGGACGAAAGGTAAGAGCGGCGAGCCCTTCCCTTCGGCGAATATCGTTAGAAATGAAAAGCGGGGGAAGACCAAGGTTCTAAATGTCTCCCCGGTGATACGGCTCCCATCAGGATCCACTTGCCTACCCCTACTCTTAGCCTACCACCCTCGCGATTATAACAACGTGCATCCGGAGCTTTTTATTTCCTTTCAGGTTCTCCTAGCGTTCGTCTGCCTGATTGTCGGATTCGCGTTGAGCTTCGCCGTTTTGTTTCACGGGAACGACCAGTTTCGCAATTCCTGGAGGGCCGTCGTGAAGACCGTGGTAATGATGATGGGTGAGTACGAGTACGGGGCTCTGTTCTCGGACGGGAAGAATGGGAGTTCCTTCCTACCAGCCACGAGCAGGGTCGTGTTCCTTGCTTTCGTTATGCTCGCTAGTATCGTCCTGATGAACCTGATGATCGGCCTCGCGGTCAATGACATCCAAGGTCTCGAGAAAGAGGTACGAACTGGCAATATTTTTACCTCCGTATCTTCGGCACATGTTACGAAACAGCTCCTTCGTGCATTCAAATGCTTGTTTGCGAATCACCCGAAGTTAGTATGATCTTGTACCAGCAATCAAATTCTCGATCGAATTTCTGTCTATTTGCCAAATTAGTGTTAAACGTAGGGATGAATGCAAACACGATAGAGATTTAATTAAATTAAAGTAATATTTCTATACAAATAAATACATTAGTGTGTCTTATGATATTATGTATTCAGGGTCATATTCGTCAATTGCTGAAACAGGCAGAGTTCGTGGGCCATTTAGAAAGACTGACATCACACCGAATCTTTCGTAGCAATTGGCTACATCCTTGGTTGAGTTCTCTGTTGGACTCGAGGAGCGGCATTCCCACAAAAATTACGATTGGCTATCGCGGGCATTATTTCCACGATTCAGCTGCCGGTATACCAGCGAAACTGAAAGAAGCATTATTCCTGCTGGCCTCAAGAAATTCGCGCGATAATGAAAGGTGAAGAAATAATTATTACACTATCAGGGGAGAAGTTCCATCGCTTGGTGGTGAACCGTGAGCACTTTACGCTTCTGTTAATAATTCCTCTACAACGACCTTAACTTTGAGCAGCTTAAACAAGGCACCTTTTTCAGCTCGATAATGAGTGGTAAGTATGAAAACAACAGCTACACGCAATTAACGACGCTATTGGAAGAACTCTGCAGTTAACGGCATCTTATTAAACTAGTGCAAAGGGACGAAAGTTTTCGAACCCCTTTATTATGTGAAATCATCAAGCGCGTCGAAGAATGTGTACATAAGATATCATGTTTGCATTTATTGTTAATCGTACTAGAATATGTCGTGATATCTTCAAGAATATCAATTTAACGTATAAAAAAATGATAAACTCGTAACGTTGTTAGATTTATATTTAATAATGGATTCGATTTTCTTCACTGACGATTATATTTTGACAATGTTTCGGTATGATTTCATCCAGTTTCTCGGTATGACACAGCTAAATCCACAATCAACTGCGATTATCTGTTTTTGGTACTGATATTATTATACAGACATATTGAAATTCACAAAAGAGAATCATTAATTCTATATATCGATTGCACTATATTTCTTTAAGCTATAATGGATTGTCTGCTTTATATGCGTATCGCGTATAACATGATAAATATGTATATATAGAAGTATTAAATATGTAACCAATTACAGGCAATAACTTCAGTATAAAAATACTTTATTTTTCCGTTTTTATAGAAACATATTTTCTGAAAGTACATTATATTATTTTTACGAAAAACTATCTATTATTTGTTTAAAAAAAACTTTTATTACCACCTATAACCAAAAGGGTGAAACGTTGGATACTAAGTATTCAAGAGTATATGAAATGTGACGAAGTTACAGCCGAAAAAAAAACATGTGTTTTGTATGTTCACACACTTAATAGTAATTTTTGTAAAAAAGTGACTGTAAGTCTTAAATATGTTTTACAGTTATAAATACAATACAATCTCCGTGAACGTGCTTATACGAATTCAATTTTTGCCTAAAAAATGCGCTTTAGAATGAATTTGGGCAGTAAAAAATTAAGTAATACAAACCTATATATCCTCCAGATATCCCCAAAAATTAAAGTTTAAATTTATTCATTCTAAAGGGGTGAAATATTGACCTCTGTGAACCCAGTTAGTTTCCGATTTTGTGTTATAACTCACGAACTGTAAGAACTGTGAGAACTATAATTTACCAAATGATAGTCTTAATTAAAAGAAGTAACTTTTTCCTCAAAACTTTTTATCTATCTCCTATAGTTCGTGAGTAATAATACATAATCAAAACATTTTCAGGTGTCAATTTCACCCTCTTGGATTGAATTTGGGCAGTAAATAAAATTGCGTTGTATTCAGGAGGACGTCCCCTATACATTCTAAAAGTTTCATAATTTTTTGAATTTCCGGGTTGCGAATCTTCCCTTGTCAAATGTATGAGGGTTAAAACTGGGTAACCCGTCATTCATGAAAATGGTTACTCTTACAAAAAACTCATACAACCTGTTTTGTAGGGAATTCCCTAAGCTACAAATTTCATAATAACTATTTTTGTAGTAAAACTGTTAGATAACGAGATATTCGCCAAAACATCTTTTTTACCTTGAATCCTCTGTAAAATTTTTGCGAATGTTGGATCGATTAAAACGGCCAAATAAAGGCCCATGCCAAAATTTATCTCGCTGGAAATTATTCCGTAGATTGAGCATATTTCCGTCTAATTTCACTAGCCTTCAACGAAACTGGGTTTATCGTTTCTCCATATTATTGGCTTCCCTACTAAATTTTTCACTTACTCGAAGAATCTGATTGGAGGAATTGAATGCATGTATTGGGTTAGTATGAGTTTCTGACTAACTAAAAATTTATAGACACTGGAAAAACTGTACAGAGATGGTACATGCACAGGAAGTGCCTATGAAGATGGTCGTGGATGCCTCTGGACTAAATTGTTCTGGGTTCTACTAGGTGGTCGTCTGAAGATTCCACATCTGGTACACATAAAGTTTTAGAAAGAGGATTTCGAGGGTTTGCTGTCAAGTGTCACGATGACTTGTTACACTTACGGCTGTACAGAACAGTCGTAGAAAAGGAATATGTATTTCGCAAATGACATAAGCGATACGAAAAGAGTGTAGAAAATAATTGTAAACACCATACTTATTTAGATTATTACCCCTTCTCCTTACTATATATGTCTTCGTATACATCAGCAGTATGCGCTTATATTCCTGACTGATAATTTAAAAAAGTACAGTTATTATTGCATTTCTATATACTACGAAAAATGGATAATACTGAAAAAAAAAAATAAAATCAGAAATACATTCAGCTCCAAAAAAGATTTTCTGAAATTTTGGTAGTATATATAAGAAATTATATACATTAATTAATGTATTTAGCAACTAAAGCCCAACCAAATTACCACTATACACGTCTATCATAAACAACTGGTCCAACCAAAATTAGCGTTGCAAACAGAACAGTCAGCTTCACTCGACACAGAAAATTTTTTTTCTCCTAAGATAAAATACGATCATATTTGGTAAATTGGGCTTTACTAGAATAAAAGTAATTTTATTGGATATGCAATTTATAACCACCACTATGTGGAAAGAAGGAGGAGAATAATTATTGTAATTAAGTTATTCCATTTTCTAGAAATGTAACCAAAAATATTTGCCTTACTCATTTACTGATCTGATACATATATACTGTAATGAGTAATTCTAGAAACTGGGACAAGCTGCAGCATTTTTCTAAGTGAAGATACAAAAAATTGAGGGGGAGAAAATTTGAATATTAAAATTACAGTTTTTTTATAACATAATTATTTATTACTACAGCATAACTGCAATATGCTCTTGCACCTCTTCTATAACAAAACCATTCTTTCTTTTTTATGTTGTACTTACTAATCAGTAACCTTAAGGTATGTTCATCGTGAACGGAATACCTTACGAGATATTTCACACTTTATATTAGGAAATTATTTTATAACAGCATATATGCAAATATTCTCCTTCTTCTATCAGTTCTTTGTAACATCTCTTAAAAAACAGCTACAACCTTCCCCAATTTGTAGACTCACCCTTATAATGCGTAACGTCGATAATGCAGACGAAACTGTTATCGACCAACATGGTAACGTTCTCAATTGAAAACTAATCCCTGCACAGATGTCTCTGCAGGACGGTTTCGTTTTTCCGCATGTCATTTCGATCATTTTCGGGCAGTGTTGCCGACAATAGTAAATAAAGTTTCTTTAATAATTGTAAATTTACTTCATTTAATAATCAGAATATATAATTCCGTGTTGATTCGATACACTTTATTACGTATCCAATATTCATCGTCACTGTCCCACATTTTTTCACACCTCCAAAACTCTCAGAAGATACAAGGTACACGGCACATTGGATCTATATCAGTCGTAACTACATAACACGGTATGAACTAAGCAATACAGTGCTTCCAAACATTTTTGACTGCAACTTACAATAAAAAAGACAATTTTCATCGCTGCCTAGTACCCAAACTTTCTCCACCTAAATACATGGATATATGGACCGTTTATTTTGAAAGTGGTGTAAGTCCATTTTCTCTTGTTTCGAGAAAATTATATACATAAAAAATTTACATTAAATTAAGCATGAATTACGTGATATCTCATTGTTTTCAAAAATGGACTTACACCACTATCAAAATAAACGGTCCATATGCAGCGTTAGCGAGAGCAAACATTTTCAGAAGGATAGCGCTAATTTGTATTTTGTGGTTATGTTTTGACGCTTGTACAATGTTTTATTAAAATCAAATGTTTTAAAGCTACAAAGTCTTCAGTGCCCTATCCGGTATTATCTATTCCATTTCATTAAAAACAAAAATGAAAAAATGCTATTGGGGCTTATGGAATTGATATCATGATATTGTGACCCATTACAATGCAACCACCAGCGAGACCAGCTTATAGCAAACATCCAGGACGACATCGATTTATATGAATAAATTACACACAAACCGTTCATTATATGTTCATAATAATACGCGAATTGTACACCGAACTCCGATTTAAATCATTTAATTTAATCAACATATGACAAAAATTTAGTTAAACATTAATGTTTTGCTACATATTGGAAGTTAAATATGTATATCTTATCTTTAATAAAATAATAGATATATAATTGTTGTTTCAATTCACAATTTTAGGAAACCTATTAATAATTGATACATAATGAATTGTAACCTGGCACGAAAGATATGGTTTCAGTGACAATCGATTAAATTATTTACAGTACACCGCTGACAGCGGAAAAAACGCAGGAAACCATGGAAATTCAAAAGGATGCACGGGACCGGTAATATACCAGACATGTCTCTTATCACTGATGCAAAATTAGATAATTGCATTTCGATGCATATTAAATTTTCTTGCTACTTTATATGCATATTTCAACATTACGCAGACTGATTGTATGAATCAAGAAGACAAGAAGTCTGTGAAGTCTTCTTCACAGGGCCAGCGTGAATCGTGTGGAATGTGTGGAGTATTCCACACTTGAGATTTTGCTGTGCATGGAATTCCACTTTCGGAATTTTGAAGGCATTTTATCATTTTTTATTTTTTGTTTGCGTACTATTGTTTTTTAAGTTGTTGAAATTTGATATTTTAATTCCCCACTCCTAACTCCACACTCGAGGAAAATTTGCTCCGCCGACCCTGCTTCTTCACTCTGTTCCATTAACGGTTGGTTTTCCAAAATTTCAGTAAACCACCCTCTTACAGTCGTGTTCTTTTTCTCCTTGTTTCATTTCAATGTCGTTTAATACGTTTTAATATCCTAGAAAGCGTACGCGAGTGAAGCACACGTATTCATGATTGCAAATTATTCATGAAATTAATGCTACGGATATAGGAGTCAGAAACGTGTTCATCCATGTCCCTATGCATATTATGTAAACGCGAACTACATTCATCCTACGAAGGAAGAGTAACGTAGAGTCTACCAAAGGTAAGTACGTGAAGTGATTCTGATGTTTGAAGTTATTAATACCGACGTAGTGTTCTCGTGTACATAATCAAGAATGATTACGTTTGTAATTGCAACGCAATATGACTTGGGACTTAATTAATTGTAACGTAATCAGTCATTTGTTTAGGTTTATCGTTATTACATACGTCTTCCTTGGATGTAAGGTGACGATGACAACGTCTAAGTAATCGTATATTCGAGCAAAAGTAGGATAAACTTGCCCAAATCGTACCCCTTAATAACAAATGCTTAGGGTAAGTGTGGGTATTACTGCGGATGCCCCGATTACTGCGGATAATCTAAAACAGATCATATTTAATATTGGAAAGTACATAATCTCTTGAAAATTTTTGATAAAATTATTTTAAACTCTATTGCAGGTAATTATAAATAAACATGTACAACAAAGTTACTATTAATTCTTTTATCGTAGTTTGAAATTCGTCAAGGGGAAACTTCGTTCGATGCCCGATATGGCGGTCACGAACACCTACTTGAAAAACATTTATATTTTTGTTATTAACAGTAATACATGTAATGTAACGTTATTGCTCAATAGAATAAGAGTTATTTTTCAGAAAAACAGTAAATCAGTCGTCTACATTTTAGTTGAAATTTTTATTTCTCACCGCAGTATTAGGTGCAGTACTTTACACCACGTGCATGTATTACTGCCGACCGACGACTGCGCAAGCTAATCTTTCTTCCGCCCGCATTCACTTACTATGTACTACTAATTACTAAGATTTAAATTATTACTCGTTCCTCCTGATTTCAGTAAATAAAGAAAGATAAATAATTTTTCTATCCACAAGTGATATTTGTACTAAGGTTACGTTTCGCCTGACATTTGTCAGTTAGTAACTGGCACGCAGTAATGCATGCATATCCGCAGTAACTCCTGCAATGCCATTGATCGACAAATCTCTGTGTTTTTAATTAACTGTGCTTATTACTCCACCTTCATATTTTTTTATGGAATTATTAAGGTTCCACCTTTCTTTTGGAAAAAGACGGAGGAATTTTCATTCATTTGAAAGCCGTATCGAGGATTCTAAAGTTAACCTACCTTAAAAAATAACAGGGATAATGAAACAAAATTAGTGGTAATCAACTCTTTGTTAATAAAATAAACAGTTTCATCGGGAAGTACGAAAAAAACCTTATAGAAAGATTTTGCAAACAAACGAACATGCACCTTAAGCGTCTTATTATATAGGATTATTATATAGGATTCCACCTAAGAGTAAACCTACAGCTCTACCGATTTGCGACCGATCTGCGCAGCTCCCACGGATCTGACACACGCGATTGGTCGCAGCGCTTTCCTTGCCGGTTTCCTATCAATCAACAGTATATTCCTGCGCGGAACGAGTCTACTCTTAAATGGAATGCAGTGTATGTATTTTGTTGTGAAGATTAAAAACCCTACAGTCACAAAATGTAAATTATTTGGGCTTGTTACTATAATTTCTATGCGCGATTTATTTATTACACAACACTTTTATTGCCATGGATGGACGATTATTTATGGTAAGATCTTCTTTTTGTGAAATTTGAGTTCTTATTTGCAATAGTTCTTGACTGTTGCAGTATAGGTCAATTTGAATGGAAATCCAGAATATGTATTTCCCAATATTTCTGTAAATTTTTAGACTCCAATAATAAGATTTAAAATTTGGTGAATTTTAACAAAAAAATCGCTTTTATTCACACCTATTTTTTTCAACTACAAATTTCAGCATATCACAATTTACAGTTCTAGAAAAAGATTGTTAGATCATGATTATTGCATGGGTGTTGCTTGTATAATTATCAGTCAAAAGTTATAAGATTCGAAAATACGAAAATGATAACTTAAAAACGACGCTAGGATGCTGTGAACCTGATGTGACCAATTTGTGATTATAAGAACATGTGGTCACAGTGACAAACATATGTATTAATGTTATTGCACAAATATTGTATGTCCATTTTTAGCGTTTTCAGGGAAAACAGATTTAACGTGCAATGTACATAAGATTCAGGGACATACAATGAACAAAAAGAATATTTTCGACAAATGTATGAAGTACCTAGGCATAAATATGATTTGTATGCAACATACAAAAACAGTCAAGAACTATTGCAAATAAAAACTCAAATTTCAGAAAAAGAAGATCTTACCAAAAAATAATTGTCCATTCATGGCAATAAAAGTCTTGTGTAATAAATAGAAAGAAATTATCCAGAAATTACCAGGTAAATGGTATATAGTAACTATAGTCACAATAAATAGAAATTATAGTAACAAGCCCAAATAATTTACATTTTGTGGCTGTAGGATTTTTCATCTTCACAACAAAATACATAAGGTAGTTGACCCAGTCGCCGATCGGTTTAGGCCTAGTCGTCGATCACTTAAATATTGAGATTTTATAAAGTTTTTGAACAATATTGTGATGATATATGTAGGTAAAGACTCTTAAATATTAACTTGCAATTTTGTCCTTTACACAATATTGTTCAAAAACCTTATAAAATCTCAATATTAATTCAAATGATCGACGACTGGGTCAACTACCTTACACTGCATTCCATTTAAGAGTAAACTCGTTTCGCGCAGGGATATATCCTGTTGATTGATAGGAAACCGCTGCGACCAATCGCATGTGTCAAATAACTGGTATAGGAAGAGTTTCTAAGCCACACAAAATCGTCCACCACTGCCAGTTTCGAACACAATAGTGCTAATCATGAATTACGGTGCACAATGGATATAAAACTTAAAGATGGCATTTCGCACAGCATATAAATTCGGCATAACACTGTGTCTTCTATCTCCTAGAATAATTATTAGTTTCTTTAATCACCAAATAATAAAAAAAAAACTATCACGCTCTCTATATTAGACTTTAGAAACCACTCGGTAGCTTACTTTGAACCTTTGTAAAAGCAAATTATTCAGCCCCGGGAACAAACAGTGTTTGAAAAAGGGGCTGAATACACATAAGAGTTAATAGTAGGTAAAACGTTTATTAGAACAACTTGACGTATAGGGCGAAATCAGGAAAAGTAACAAAACCGGAAATAGCCTTGTCAGTTAACGAAAACGTAGCGCAGAAGTGACAGTAGTGATGGTGGCGGATGCACCGACGGCGACGGCGACGGTGTCGTGACGGTGGCGGTGGCAACAACGCGGACGGTGTCGTGGCGGCGGTGGTGGCGGCGGTGGCAGTGGTAGTGGCGGTGGCGGCAGCGGTGACGACAACGAAGACGGTGCCGTGACGGCGGTGGCGGCGACAACGGCGGCGGTGGTGGTGATAAAAGTTCGGGCGAGTTCGGAAAAGTTCGGGCACGATCGGTTCGCCGCCTTGCCTGCCATGACTGGCCGGCTGAGACCTTGCGGGGGGTGAGGGTGGGGGAGAGGTGGCGCGTCAGCGAGGGAAGCCGCGGCAGTGAATTCGGCGTCGTGATTGGTCGTCGCGTGGGAGAGCCGCCCGCCCGAGCTCACCGTGACCGGCAGTCGGCACCGAGCATCCAGACAGAGCAGTTCGAGCCATCGGAGTCGGGGCGAGATACGGAAACACGCACCTCGGGACCTTACCACGGGCACGATGGCCGTCCGGCGCGTGCACCGTCAACAACAACAGCAACAACAACAACGTCGTCACCGGCGCCGTGGTGCCGTACTCTTCGCGCGCGTTCTTCGCATTTGCTTGCACACGGAATCGCGGCAGCATCGCGCGCTCGCAAAAGCATCGAGGCCACCATCGTGCGGATACGTGGCGCGCGGACTATGCGCCTGGTGCACGCAATAAAAAACGACGGAGAAAAAGAAAGCACGACGCGCGGAAAGTTACTGCACGCTAATCCGACACACACGATCTGCCACTCCACACTACCTACATCACACGTTCCACCGTTGCCTCCTCCTCCCGTCGTATTCCAGCGTACCTGTCGCACCTCCTTCTCTCCTACCTGTGCGCCGGCCTTTCCACGCGGTCCTCGCATCTTCGCCGAGATTACGTTTCCGTTAATGAACGAGGCAAGGAAAGCGCGAGCCAACCTTTCCCGGTGTAGTGCGCTGTTCCAGTGCTGGTCGTAGATCGCTTCGAAGCGTCCCAAACAACCGAAACATATAACATCGTTGTGTTTTGACTGGTGGTGCTTTTTATTTTCGTCGCAGCGGCGTTCTCTTGGGTGCAACGATCTTGTGTCTGTTCCGCGAAGTGTGTAGCCGAACCTCCGTCGAAGACGGTGGCGACGGTGGTGAGAGCGAAGGGTGACGGTGACGGTGACGTTAACGGTGAGCCGTTTGTCTGTGCTTCGTCCTATTGCATTCTCTACTGTGTGCGGCGTCAGTGAGACGGAAGATCGAGTGTCCGACGGTGGCGTCTCGTGCAAATTAATCCGCGCTTCGCCGAGGAAGATATCGCGAGTCGAACGGATCGTAGTTAAGTCGGTACGTAAGCGGTGAGTCGTGCGCGTGGTGAAACCGCGGCGGCCGGCACGCGAGGACCGGCTTGGCTTTCGAAGTTGCCGCGTTGGCCGGATCAGCCGCCTAACCTCTCCTTGGTCCGCGATTCCAGGCGGACACACCTCTCGCGTTAAGTCGGTGGACGACGAAGACAGGAAAGACGGTGGCCGTCGCTCGGCCAGCAATAATGCCGCACGTGAGCAGCAGCGGCGGCGGCGACGATCTCGGCAGCGAAGACGAGGTCAAGGTATTCAAGGATGAGGGGGAGGACGAGAAGAGGTCCTCCGAAAATCTTACCGAGGAGAAAAGCTCCCTCATCGACCTCACGGAATCCGAGGTGCGTCGACCACCCCTTCTTTCTTACCACCCTTAATTCCAACCTACGAATTAGGCGCCTCGTGGCCAGCGCATCGTTCGTCTTTCGATATATCGTCCTCTTCGTTGGTGACAGCCTAAGAACGTCACCATTAAAAGTGCGTGCATATGTGTGTTACAGGAAAAGGGCTCGCTCGCCGGTGGAAGTTACGCGACGACGGGCAAGACGACTGCGAGATCCGATCTCAGCCCCGTTTTCGGTAAGTCGTGCCTCTTCGTCATTTTATATTCTTACAAATCCGAGACAAAAATTCCCGAGACCCTTCTCTCCCTCGGTCGTAAATTATCTCGCGTGTCACAGGTTCAATAGCTTGTGAAATATTTGATCACGAGGTGGATAAACCGGCTTAGCGTTAATATCTCTTGTACTATGGGATTTCGAAGTCTTTTGGGATAAGTGTGTAGGTAAAATTGCAGATAAGGGCAGCGATTTGTTCGCGCAGGGCCATTCCGTGAAAGTACAGCTTCTAAAGATAAACATTTAAGTTCGAGTGGTGTCTCGGAATTTCCTACGATTTCGTGTACGCTGATAACTGCGAATGCGATTACGTCCAAAATCTCGACTTGAAACACTTGAATGCTGCACTACACTTATGTGTAGTGGCAGAGAGAGATCAGAAACTCGCCGGGCGTTATTTTCCCGTCGGACGTTTATCGCTGGTCAACTGTGAAATCTGATAACATGTTATGATATTTTATGCGTGTCGCGAGGGGCAGCCGTGATTCATATAAATTAACGTCATTGTAGGTGGTTATCTTACGATCTTGTAACGTAATCTACTCATGGCAAATCGCTCTTGTGTACTGATGATAATTTAGACGCCTCGCGTCAGTTCTGTGACGAGTGATATCGTTCCGACACTAATCGAAAATCACATTATCGTCACTGTGTTATTGTGCGCTGCATCGTGTCGCAAAAAACTAAGCGTTTGTGGTTTTGATTTCGTTGGCGCTCTCCCGTCGAGAACACGCGGGTCGTGTTCGAATTATCTCGTTGCATTAAATGCGTTCTAGTTGTATAGTAGCGGCGAATAATTGAAACTATGCAAAAGATGTGGTGAAAATACGCGTCGGTTTGACAAATTTTGAGAGCCGTTTGAACGGTTTTGTGCTCGTTACATCGTTTCACCTTCGATTCACACATAGCAGCTAACGATTTTCTGTGACGGTGATGCGTTTTTCAATAAAACTGGTTGTAATATGTAGGGGCCGTTGTGTATAAACAAATCCTAGAATATTAGCCGCCGACTCTACAGTTTTTATAAAAAATGTTTAAACGTAAAAATTTCCAAGTTATCGGATCTTATTCGAAAGTGTTCTAGGATCAATAGTTTAATCGAAATGTTGTTTTTTGTTGCAATAAATATATTCCCTTAATTATTACGCTAAAAAGGAAGCGAAGGGTATACGAAAGGAAAACCCGGGTTCGAGTATGTTTAAAGCAATTTTTTTTATAAAAACGGTGGTGAGTCGACGACTAATATTCGGGGATTTGTTTATGCTCATCGGGCCCCGCATTTTAAGGTCCATTTCATTGAAAAATCGCTCCGTCAGGTAGCGTCCTACCCTCGTTAGTTGGAAACGTTCGGTTGGAGCTGCGACTGGGTTTCGAAATATTTTTCTTGGAAAATTACTTCGGTCTTGTAATCCTGTCGCTATTTCTATAAAGACATACAATACCATTTCCAAGTTTGTGGTGTCGGTTTCGAAGTTCGCGGAAGCAGCAACAAACATTGTATTCAACGTATCGCTTACAAAATTTTCGAAATTATTTAATTGAAGTTCCTGCCTCAACAGGCGCCTTATTTCTGCTCGAAACAAAGTAAAGATCATGATGCGGTGAGCGATTTCTATGGAAATTTAAAGATTTACTTCTGTCACGAGATTGGATAGAAGTAATTTCAAGAATTGAAAGTCATCGGAACATCATTTGTATAGGTATATATTTCGAAGTGCAATAACAGTTTGTTGAGGGCTAAGTTGATTAACCGAGATTTTTATAACTCTCATTCTACGCGGTCGCGTGCGTGCGTGTGTCCGTCTTCTCACTCCCCTGTCTTTCTCCATAGTTCAGGCTTCTGATTTCATCATGCGATCGAGCAAAAATAACTGCAATAATTGAAAGTCAAGCTTTGCGGACACTAGCAACCAACTTAGCGGGATTTATCGTACAATAAACTCTACATTGCCTATAAATAGTTGCGAGAGAAATCTCAGTCTTGTGGTAAATATGTGTCCCACGTGTGTCTACACTACAGTGTTGTTCCTGAGAGTTAATGTTAAATATTTAATACGTAAAATGTCGGTCCAACAAACCGCGTTGATATGCTGCTACATGTACAGTGTTACATTTGTCAAAAAAAAAATAAAACAATTGATGCGTGAGTGGTAGAGAGTTTCTTAAACTTGGCGGACTCCTTCTTCGTGGAAACGAAAGGAGAAAAAAACACAAATTAACAAGGGTGGGAACGGTTTCAACCAGGCGAGACTCCGGATGATCCCCTGCAGTCCGGACGTAGGCAATAGAGTCATAAACCTGGTAAATCTGGAAACCGTGCTCACAGTACGAAATAGGAAGTGAAAGTTTTCTCTTTTAAAAAGAGTTAGCGTGGTCTTGAATGACGTTGACTAATATTATATCTGCTAGCTTTTATGAGTTTATTCCTGGTACGTGCTTCCTTAAAAAGTATGAAGATTTTCTAGCATTGAGGAAAGGTGCTGTCGAAGCAACTGCCTAGACCGAACACTGTGGTCCGGCTGCTTGCTTTCTACTCTGGCCAAAAATTTCCCGCGCGTTTGGAAATAGAACCTTTCTCTCCGAGAGAACATTATCGGATGTTTACACTATGAGAGAATTCACTTGCCGAGAGCAACTGTCGCAAACAAACTGAAGTTGCTGGCGATACTCTCAGGCGTGTTTACACAGACGCTGACATAAACTCTCGCAATAAATGTCGCAATTTGTTGCTAGTGTCCACAAAGCTTAATCGCGTGCCGGGGGGAAAATCGAATTGGCGTGGTTAAGAGCGAAAAGTGTTTTCGGCGGGAGAGCGCGGGAAAAGTTGATGCTAATTTACTCAAGGAATTGACTGAAGTTCGCCGAACGGTGTTATTCTCGCGACAGGTTTGAAACAAATTGTAACTCGTTAGCGACGATATACAATGAAACACACCGGTTCTCTCGGCTGCACGGGCTCCTCCCCGACAGACTTTGTCACTGACAAATCGATGTCGTGCCGCTGAACACGCTGTCACCGTGTTGCCAAAACACTTTAACGAGAGTTACGTTTGGCGCGGCGGGAACCAGATTTTGACGGTTTACCCAACACCTGAAAGTGGCAATTGGACATTGTAGTCTGTGATTTTAGACAGCAAAAAAAATGTTGTTGTATCAGAAAAACTGTCATCATTTTTCTACCTCAACTTGACATTCAATGCGCATTGAGGCGTGCTTGTAGTTTTAGGTAATGGTTCAGCGATTGAAAACAATTGCGCGACTTTAATTAAATCGATCGTGGCTTTATCGATACTTAATTGCCACTTTGAGACAAGTTGTCGAGTAACTTGACGATCGTTCGTTTGTTACACACCAACCAAGCATTGTTTCATCTTAATGCCTACATATTTTTACCATACAAATTTTTCTTCGCGACTACGATATTCAAGTGAATGCTCGAATTTCAAGATTTTGTCTACTAGATCAAATATTACGAATGAAAATGATATTGTGCACTTAGTGTACTATCATTTGTGTAGCGCCTATAACTTACATACATAGTGTGCTGAAACTTGAAAATTTGGAATACAATACTACTAAGCGATAAAGTTATTTAAGTAACTGCTTCTTTAATTTAACACAGTGTATATATTTTATTCTCAAATAAATAAAAATGAACTTATTAGAGAGTGATGTATCCAATACCATAAATGATTCATACGATATTCTTTGGTTTGAAATAAATATAAATCCATGCTCGCTTACATGTGACTTACCTTTTATATTTGTTCGCAACTTTTTTCCTGTTGTATCATTATTGTCCGTGGCGTATCTTAAGGAAACTCTAGATTATCTTAAATGTTACTTGTGTGTTGTCAGTTTCATAAAAGTGTAAACGAATCCGCAGAGTGTTAAATTATTGTAATTTGCTTGGTCTGGACGGTAGCGACGCGCTGCAGGCTTGCACGATACGAAAATCACTTTCTGTGACGTACAATTACGTGCAAATAATGCTTGGATCAGAATTCGTTGCACTCGCCGGTCAGTTGCGCGCGACTGGACGGCTGGGCGACCGACCGACCAACCGGCCGGGAGGACGTGCAAAATGTTACGTCGAGATCCGTCGTAATCGCTTAAGTGGTTAATTATGGTGCTTCGAGGAAGGCTAGAGGAGGCTGAGGTGGGATTAATCTTGGCATCAATTACTTTACTGGACCCTTTTTTATGCTCACTGAAACTAATTTTCCGCCAGGAGCTTGCTTCTGAATAGCGTGCGCGATGCGCCAGTTATTTTTCCCGTTCATTAGACGCTGTTGTTGCTCGTCTCTGTTCTCGCGGTCGGCAGTTAGAACGTGCTTTCTTTTGTCGCCTCTTGCAGTGGAATTACCATGAACAGTAAGGACACAGTTACCCCTGATTTCTATACGCGAGATTCGAGGGTCCAAAATTTCGACTGCAATTTAGCAGCGTTGCGTGCACCGCGTATCGCTTTAACTATGCATCGGTTTAACAGCAAAAAATGCAAAGGGAAACATGATTCCCTCTCACTGTTGTGCGTGCTTCTGATTCTCGAGTAATTTCGAAGGTACACGAACGCGTTTAAAATTGCGTCTTTCAGCGGCGCATGGGCCGACGCGGTAACCGTCTTGGAAATTATTACACGCAAATAAAAATCATGGCGTAATATACATAAATTTTCGATCCTTGAAGTTTTTATGCAAATAGCTTACCGCATTGGTATTATCGCGTATTTCTTATTGGATAGAGTTCTGAGACATTATTTTATTTTGCTTGCAATTCACGCGATTAGTTGGCATATATCACTGACTATCATCTTCTCTGTTTTGGATTGGCTAGTTTCGCCAGTTTGCTTGCTTCGTCGCATTTGAGGTACAGCGGCCCAACTGCTAGTAATTATCAGTCATGCCTCGTTGGGTAGAACAATGACTAAGTATATTTATACGGTGTATTAACACAGTGGTACGCGCGTCGTAGATTGCTGTGCATCGCAGCCGTGGTTCCTTGTCAAGCATCGAAATGAAAGTGTTTCGTGTGAAAATGGTTATTAAGTGCGTCTGGGATTACCAAAGACCAGTCATGAGAGGATATTCCGCAGCTCGTATTATCTATGTTGGCGCCACGAGTAAAACAAATATTGGAGCACTGCATGTGCAGTATGTAAACGTCCAATGCTTTGAAGTATGCATCTACTAATAATTCCATTTAGCTCTAGAATTTTCCAAAGTTGCATAGGGAAATTTGTGAAACACTGAAAGGAACATATGTAGCCAAATTTTCACATTTTCGGGAATGTTTATTGTTAATTAGTAAAGTAGAGTTAAAACGCCCCCTTCGGTTCTTTTAGTTGCTCCTTTACAATTGTTTTTACTTTGTAGTCAGTCTGTTTATAAACCACAAGTGAAGCGCAAAACAAATTAAATGGTGGGTAAATAGTAGTTTGAGATTAGTATTTATTAGAAGTCTATTAGAATTATTTGCGACTTGATACAGTCGATGAACTATATGTCGAAATATAAATCTCTATGATATTATACAGAAAGTGTGAATATCAGTAATAAGTTCCTGAATATCATTTAGTGCATCGCGAATTTAATAAGATATAATATTATCTACTGACGCTTAATCGACGTATTTATTTTCACCTCGAAGTGAGCCCGTTTCCATGCAAATTACGGCTACGAAAAAGAATTAAATTCGAAGCTGCAAGTACGTATTGCGTTGGAACGCGTTCCAAATGGGTTCCCCCCTTTTTCCAACGGCGCGAGCTCGCAAATGCAGCGAGATTTCCCGTGACTCGGTGCGCGTTGCAGCTCCTCTAGTAGCAGTCGTGCTCGCAAAAGCGCGCTCGCCGCCGCGATCTACACTTTGTCGCTACTTGGAAACTACCTCCGCCTCCGGATTGCACTTCGCCGCAAATATCGTATGCAACCCGACCACGCCGGCGCGGGGAGGACGGAAGGCGGTAGGCCGAGGTAGAGAAAGAGCGAAGAACCGAGGGGAGAACCATAAACGATGTGTCTCGTTGTGCGAAGTAATTGACGAGTTCGCGTGTAGGCGGTTGGGCGCCTAGATCGCCTCGAGCGCACCGTAGGCTTATCCTCAGAGACGAAAAACGAAACGAAACGAGACGAAACGAGCAGCTCTGATACCAGCGAGAAGCCGTGAGGCGGAAAGGGCAGGAGGTGGGTTTGCGCGGGTCGACACAGGAGGAGAGAAAACGAGACGAGAGAGACGGCCTCTAACCAGAAAGGAGGGGCGGGGGGGGGGGGGGGGGAGGAGCGGGAGAGAAATTGACAGAAGAGTCGGTTAGTCAGGAGGAGAAAGAGAGAGGGACAGAAATTGAGAGTGGGTTACCCGGCGAGATCGAGAAGGAAAGGAGAATATGTGCGCGATAGAGAATTAGTGAGTGACTGGAATAGCGCGAGAGACTGTCAGGGGGGAAGGGGGGCTGCTTGCTGCTGCCGCCGCTGCTGCTGCTGCTGCTGCTGCTGCTGCATCACCCTGAACTTGCCCGAATACCTTCCCTCCGAACCTTACGGTGTGTATCCGCTCACCGATGCACATTGGCACCCAAGCGAATACTCACTCTCTCGTCTCTCCTTGCCTCTCTCGCTCTCTCTCTCTCCCTCCCTCCCATTCCCCTTTTACTCTCCTCTTCACGCCTGTCTTGTATCCCTCTCTTGGCCTCTCTCGTTCTTTCGCTCGAATCTCGCTCGCCCTTTCAGCTCGCTTCCTTTTCTTACTTCGCCTCCTCTCAGAGTTAACCCACCCATTTCTTACGCTCTGCATCGTATACCGGGTGTCGGCGTAATATTCTCGGATATAGATAGCCTGGTTGGGAGACGGGACGCGCGGAACTTCCGGTGCAATATAGAAGAGACGGAGATATTGGTCGTAGCCCTCCATCATCCTGTGGTAGGTAGAGGGACCTCGGATGAGCTGTGATTTAACGATATTACCAGGAATTCGTTTCAAATAGCCTCGTTGCCGTTTTTCTAATATGCTGCTCAAAATAGCTTGACGACCCGGCGTTTAAAGGAGTAAAATATTAGGCATGAAAAAAAAATCTTACGTATTTTAATGGCGGGCGAATGGTTTAAGATGCTCGCACACTACATATTTCGTATGGATTGAACAAGTAGTTTTTAAGGGTCACTAATATAGTTGGCTTAGAAATTAATATGCCCATTCTTTCATGTATAACGATACAGATAATTTAATTGAAAAATTCGAAATTGCTCGACAGAAATAGTTAATGAAAAGAGTATTAACGTGCGTGTTCATGGTACAGAACACAACACAATTGGTGGTATAGATACTTGAGATGGATTACTTTTTCCATCCAAACACTTTTTTAACCGTGAGGAATAAAGACGTCTAAGTAATGTTTTGACGAAACGTATTTTAACTGAATAAACTACCAGAAAATTATTATTAAATTTGTCTTTTAAAAATTGTAGAAGATACTTCGCTTGTGTTTTTAAACCGTAGACTTAAAATCTCAACGACTATAAATGCTATTTTCTTACATTATTTTTGTTACTAAATAACTGGTGATACTAAACGTGATTTATTAGTCAAAAGCAAATGGAATCTCTGATTATAACTTTTGGAGATTGTCACTATAGTTTTTGGATGACGAGAATTATCAGAACACTCGGTATATGAATACAGACACACGGACTACAGTCAGCATTATACACCTACCCTGACTCGCCTCTACCTACCTGCCTGCTCGCTAACGAGCCTACCTGCCGGACTTCTTGCATTCGAAGAGGTTGCCCAAGAAGAGGCCCCATCCCTGGTCAGACCCATCCCCATAGGTTCGGCAACTACACCCCGCGGTGGTGCCTGCACCTTCCATTATAAACGGTTAAACAAATTCCCCTGTGAAACGGCTTTCCTAGAAAAGGAGGCAGGAGGAAGAGCGAGACAGGGGCCCGAAAAATATGTTTGCTTAGCTGACATGTTTGTGGTCATACTCGAATCTCGCGTGAGATCAGAGATTCTTTAAACTTTATAGCCCAGCATAAAACGAATTTATTGGCATCGAATTTTGGTGCTTTGTAATGCTAGTTTTTTATAGTATGCTTTCACTCGTCGGCGGCAGTGTTTTCCCATCGTTTTTCTTAAACATGTACACATCATTTTTACGCCCCTACATGCTTCCAAAATTTAAAGCGGATCCTTAGCTTAGGAATTTTAAAACCTGAGTTTTAATTGATGAAAGAGAAAATCTTACCAGCCTAGATTTTGTCGTGGGTTCGGTTTGTTTCTCGCCATTGTCACGATCCACCTTTTGCCAGAATCAATAAATCCATGCGAAGTTCACGAACATGGCTCCGTTGACTGGTTTCCACTTTCGACGGACGGCGTAAGTTCCGGCCCCTGACCTGCGACACGTGCCGGCCACGTGGTCGTTTGATTCACGTTGTCACGCAATGTCATGAAAAGTAAAGAAGCGGTACGACGCTGGGCGCATTTAATTTCGTCCTCTCGCGTATATATTTTTACCTATCGAAAGGGAATCGGTCAACATATTTATCGCGAGCCGGAGTACCTCGACAAACATGTTGAACATTCGCGGTTCACGATAAGGAGTCCGATACGGCTTGGACAAACATTTCCGTTTCAAGGACCACACGCCAACGCGTGCTCCCATCGCGTCGCTTCTGTGAAATCGACACGGATCGTTGGGTATTTGAATGAGACGTTGTCTCTAACGTTTCGCCAATGCTAATCCCTGCGTGAACGTGCGGCAGTAATCACGTGATCCGATCAACCCTGATAACAAGATAAGCCCAGCGACATTCGCAAGATGTGTACTTTCGTATCGTCGCTCAATCTTCTTGCAGGGGATCATCGTATCTGTGATCGTGAGGTCACGCACCGATGTGATTTACCTAGTTGCGGGGGATTTATCGGGACTGCTGGCGTCCCCCTCCGTCATCCAAAGCGCCCAATCCTGGCGATCTTACGGCACTCTTTCGCAATTCTGTTGCTCCGTGCCCGAGAGAATGTCATTCATGTTTTTACCTCACTGCCGTCTAACCTGAACCTCAGAGTTTAGGCAACTTCCCCCTTCGGGCTTCCTTGGCATGCACGCGAACGCTAGTGGTGACACGTTGGCTGTGTGAGTACCACACGAATAAAGTACGACGCGTAGCGGGGGAATAAGGCGCGTAGGCACCCCATTCGTAGATAACACTCTACTCCGTGCGTTAGCTTTCCTCGTTTCAGGGAAAACAGTTCGTCGTTCGATAGTGCTCTGTTGCACGGTCACGCGTCGTCTCGCGACGTGCCGCGACGCTGTTTATATGGTGACGGTGTCCTTTGACAAGATTAATAATAGCTTGAATTGAATAACTTTTCTGTTTCCGCTTAGTTGCATCATAGATAAACATTAAAGCTATTTAAAGGATATGGTTTACTCGCAGTACAAACACGCTGCACGTGTTACCTGAATGACTGAAACGTACATTTCTTTCTTTTTTTACAAATGACCCTCTTATATGGGTCTTACAACAAATAGAAAATGATTAGAGCGGAGAATAATTCGTTTAATATCATTAAAGAATTGGGTTGATAAGATGTGGCGGATATTTTGGTTATTCATTATTTGTCTAACTAATTATAAACACAAGTGAACCCTGTTCGATTAAAATGTTCAACGCCTACTGAATCCTTATTCCACAATTCACATTTTGAAATTTATTTCGTGTTTCTTTCAATCATTACTTACTCACGCAGTACCTGTTTAAATTATCAGTTGCAAAGATAAGTGAATATTCCTCAGAATATTAAATTAAATGAAAATTGTAACGTAAGGGAATAAGACTAATTCTGAAGTTGTTTCCCCTCTCCACGTGACAATTTTATGAATATTTATGATTCCATATTTATCATACTCTTTTTACGTTCTTTTCCGTTATATCGAAAACAAATGCAATACGAGGAAAATATTCAGTACTATCTTTATGGCATCAAGGTAAAAGTATTTTATACTAGCTGACCCGTTAACCGGTTTCACTCTGGAATTATTTACGATTTTTCCAACGCACATAACAAAGTCTAAAAAAATAAATAAATAATCTATCACCTAATCCAGGACGTTTGTAATTTATATTCTAAACTTCATTGAAATCCATCCAGCCGTTTAGCCGCGAATGAAGGACAAAAGTAATTGAAAATTTAATTTTAGAAGTTTAATTTAGAAGTCAGTGTACGCTCTCTGCACGTGGATTTTGGAATTATTCTATAGCCTGTAGGAGTCCCATTAAACCAAAGATTCTTCTGGTGTATGGTTCATCGAAACCGGTTCAATAGTTTTTGAGTTTTGCGCTTCCATACGTACATACAACCACGGCACGAACATTTTTATATAATGGTATAAATATAATACAAGTAGGAAGAATGAAAACGCCAGCTCTAGTCGTTAGAAACATTCGCTTCTTTATATGACCATTTTATTTCCCTGAAATAAACAGGATGAACGCATCCAATTATAAATGGCATCGTTTGTCATAAAATTCTATTCGTAAAGCGTGCGAGGACTAGCTTTATGTTTTTATAATATCAGCGATCATCTAATTGCTGTCCCTAGCACCCTAATAAACGCATTAGCGTTATAACGTGTGTTTTATTTGAAAAGAGAGAGAGAGAGAGATAGAGAAAAAGGAACGTGCCACCAAAACGAATGAAAGAAGCGAGAGACGCGTATGATAATCAGGCATGCTCATCAAAAATACCGGTTTCCCACTCTGGCCAGTGGTTACGATTCAGGTTTGTCCTGGCTGTTTCCGAGACTCTGTCGAAACAATTTTCATCAAACAAAGTCGTTCGACCGTACGGCTCTCCAGTCAATTAACGCCAGAAGACCGTCGTCGACCTGTTGTCGAACCCCACTGTGCTTCTCTCGAGAAACAAAGTTCTAAGGTCCGATGGAACGAGCAAAAAAAAGCGGCTGCGAGGGAACGCCCGCGTTCTGATCAATCCTCGACCGCTAATTACACCACTTCCGCCAGCCCGGTCGCGGTACACGAAGGAGAGTGTCTTAACGAGAGTCGAATATGGCCACGTATGGATTCAAGTGGGATTCTTCGAAATATGCAGACTCGAAGGTCTTAGGAAATTAAGAAACGTGACTAGAGATGAAAGAAGAGAATGGAGATTGAAAAGAATGGAGAAGAGTTCCGATGGGCACGAGGCGAAAATGGTCAGGGAGAGGTTGCCGGCCCGAAGAATGGAAGGACACTTTGCGAAAATGGTTGGAAACGGGAGGAATGCAGAATGGTTTGACGATCGAAGCGAGATGGGCAAGGCGGAAGGAGCGAGAGAGACGCGTACTGGAGGAACAGACGAAGCAAAGGGACTGGAAAGGAACGGAAGAACTGAAGATCACGGACGAGGGAGAGGGTAATGCAGAAGAGAAGCAGGGAGTAACGAGACAGGGATAAAGGAGGATGAGGAACTTGCTGCAGATGAGCGAGAGGTGAGCGAGAGGAAGGAAGAATACAACCGTCCGTTGAACGAAGGTTAGCAATCTGCGTAGTGTTTTACGACAACTATAAATATGGTTGTAAAGCTCTTTGTTTAGAGCAGCTAGTCCGGTTTTCCAAACTCTGCCCTTCTGCTTGCGTGGCCATTTAGGGTCGACTGTAGTTGCTCTATCGGTGTATACAATAGTATCCGCTGGGGCTCGTCGAGCTCCTCGGCTTTCGATCGAGGTCTACGCTCGCTATCGATTTCGAAAATCGTCGACGGCGCTGAGAAATGCGACGGCGGAGCTGCGTCCGCGAGGGAGCACGTTTACACACGAAAATTATCGACGACTTGTCCATTAAAAAAAGGAGAAGAAACGGCTCCGTCCAGTGGCATCTGCTAACCATATGCTAAAATGACTGAGCCCGGATAACACCCTGTCACGCTAATGTCAGGTTAAGCGGCGAAAATGATTTACAAGCGGCGAGTCGGAGCGAACCGGCAACGTTACACCGCGCTTTCGGAACACCACGGCTCGCTCACACCGCGAGCGATACTCGTTACGACAACGTTATTGCTTGGGCGCAATTAACGTCCGCTAGATACGCTGCGCCGATAGGTTTAAACGCGCGAGCACGTCGCGTGGACCTGACGCGTTGAAATAATTTATGCCTTCTCCGCGCGATCCCTGCGGATTACGAATGCATCTGCTGATAGGACGTGATACGAAGCCTGGATGATTCGCGAAATGATCAGCCAGTGTAATCATTATACCGATGGATCATCGAAATTTTCATTCTGCGAGTACCTTCTTGAATTTACACCAGTCAGAATGGAATATCGATGAATCGAAGTAAGCAGAGTTCAGTTATCTTTTCTCGTCTTCTGTTAATTTCTTCTGCTTTCCTATAGTTTTGATTTGTGGAAAGTTTCACTCGTTTGGCGTGGCTTTGAAGGAAGCAGGCTTTATTCTATATACTTACAAGCTGGAACGAATGTGTAAAGCTTTAGGAATATTATAAAAAGTGTCCGAACCAATTGCGTTTGAGATATTGTACCTGTTTCCCATCAAATATTTGTACTGAACATTCAGTTTCTTTTATTGATCATTTGTTAATGCTTTCAACAACGTTATGAATCACTTCTGTGTATTCTCTCGATAAGAATACTCTAGGTATTTCTTTCTATGTCGCCTGGAAAACAACGCATCCGTCTTAAAGGCGTAAAGCGTCTGTAATTCGCAGACAAGATCAGATAAGGCGAACGATTGTAGGTATAAATCTTTCGTGGTAATATTGTATGTCAAATGGATATCTTAAGCTGTACCTGCCTATATTGTGCAGACTACCTTACAAGTTGCACCCGTACATACACCCTTTGTACTGTGAACAATTTCAATTATCTGTACAACCGGTACCTCTATTCAAACTTGTGCACATTCGAGCTAGCTAAATTCAGAACCGAGCAGACGGACGTCGTAAGATGATAAAATTGTTAATAAAATAATTCTAGAAGATCCTATATTTCTTGCAATTGGTGTTTATGAAGACTCTGCATAAGAACGAAAAGTAACAGAGTTTATAGTACAGAGGGGCTGGAACCGGGATCGAACGCGCGAAAAAGGTGATACGGCGCTGAGGACAAAGGCGAGGACAGTGAAGAGGGTCCCCGATCAATCGCGATCTCTGCCATCCGGCGGTGAGTTAACTGGGACTAAATAAGGTGGCTGACCGGTCTCAGTAAATAATTGTATCTCGTAAAGCGACTAGGTAACTGAGGATTTATATGGGCGTAGCCGACGGGGCAGACACTTGCTACTTCGGTACACAACGCCGCATAGCGGCCGCCACTCCCCACCACCACCTTCCCCTTCGTATTCCTCCTCTCCTCTTCCTCCTTTTCTACTTCTCCTTCTCCTCTTTTTTCCTTTCCTTCGGTCGAACATAACCTGTAAAGTACTGCGGTGCACACGTGGCACGAGGCGGTCGTCCTGGGGACAGTCCCCCTTCGTGCTGCTGGTCAATGTTGTATCAAAGGCTTCACTTCAGTCATGCAAATTAACCAGCGATAACTGACCGCACGGGTAATTACATTTGCAAGATTTTATCGTCTTGCCGCGATTCGTCGCCTTCTTGCGGGGGGAGTGGGGGCATTGTTGGTCTAGTCTGGGGTTTCGGATATTTTTATCGTTTAGAATTTTGCTTAATATTTGTCGCAAAAGGTGGCTACGTGTTACGAATTACCCGAAGAATCAGAAATGTTTCGTTCGTCTACAACAGTCACGCAAAAGAAGAGCATTTTTTTCACCCCGTAACCCTTTCTCGATGATACAATGGAATTAAAAAGTTTCCGCGCCGCGCGTCCCTGAACCCTTTACTCCTACGCGACAAGTGTGCGGCAAAAAAAATAGCTCACGCGGGAAAAAACCGCCGATCGTTGATCAACGATCTGGGAAATTAATTATCGCGCGCGAACGAACCACCCGGAGATTATTAGTCGGGTCTTGTCCACAGTTCACGCCGCGCGCCGCTGCTCTGCGAAAGTCCTTTTGCGTGCTCCCGCCGATGAGTTCATGCTTACGGATTTGCTAATCTTATCTACGCCAAGATAACAGGCTCGTTTCTGTGATAAAATCGTAGTTTGATTCCTCTCTTTAAAGGTTTGTCCCCTTTTTCGACCATACAACACTGATCTCGACGATGAATGGCAGGCGAGGAACAGTCTTCCGCTCGCCATAGATCCTTTCGCAAACATGTAATGTATTCAGTGGAAACCTCCTTCCGAGTAGACGGAGCGATCTAGCGGAAGTCACGCGTCGCACGCGTCCCGTGCCACACGTGAGTATCTGCTTTCCTAGCTTTTACACTTCCGATTACACCTGGCATTGTCTTTTCGATAACGTACGAACCGGTTATTGCGAAAGTTCCATCGTAGCCTCAACGAATCTTTTCCCTGTTGTAGGCATAAAAAAAGAAGCTTATTAAAATTCTGTTGATAAACATTCGCTTGGTTAAGTTAACTGGTCAAGTTCGAGACTCGAGTGTCGCGCAGACGGGTCAGCCTCCTCGAAACTGGTTAATTCTAATATAACCATTCGCGAAAGGTTCGGTGCACTTGCGCGATGGAACCGCAAGCCTAGAAGATTACGCACCGCTCGGATGAGCAGGTCCCCCAATTTGGGACTTTATTGTCTTGTTATCCTTGCGCCTTACGATGCTGACGACCGAGCTCTCGGTGTCCCTGTGTCCCTGTGTCCCTGTGTCACTGTGCTCGCCACCTATTCGTAGATGGTCAGAGGCTCGCTTTGGATCGAGAATGCACTGATATGGACGTGCAATGTGGATTTACGCGTAAAAGAGAGGCAGAGAGAAAGGGCGGATAAAGACATATATAGAGAACGAGAGGAAAAGAATGAGAAAGAGAGAGGAATCGAGAGTGAAGAAGACACATAAGGAGAAACGGAAAGAGAGGCAGGAGAAGAGGGACCGAGAGAGAAGTATTAGCAAGAGTGGGTGCCCGTGTGTCGTCTCCTTACCTCCTCACCGGGGACACTCGGGCCCAGTGGGGGCCCCTAACCGCCTCCCTCCCCCTTTTTCCGCAGGCAGCCCGAGGCCAAGAGCGCAGGGCCGTAGGCCCAGCCTCGGTACCGACGGCTACTCGTACCTTTGCGGCGTTGCCGAGTCCTCTTCCGATCACTTGCTCGCACTCTGATTTCGACGAGAAGGGCCCACTTCTGCATAAATTATTCATGCAAGTTTCGTGCACGGACTGCCCCAGTGTGCCATGCACACGCATCCTCCTCTGAAATGCGGGAAAATTGATTTTAAGCAGCTTTATGAAGTCTCCGTATGGCTACTTATGACTACAGATACGAGGTGACTACAGCCTCGGCTATACTTGTTTTATTTGACTAGTTTTCTCGGAAAGGCACGTATACGAGCCGCGCAAAATGTATAGAGGAGGATCAGTGTCGCGCGGTCAGGTGACACACCGTTACCCCGTTGAATATGTGAATTTGTGTGGTCGTTAACTCGTAATAGTGATTACCGCCTGTAATTTCCAAACACCCGGGTTTCCATTGGATTTTGTGGGCCCTCTGGCGTACAAGGTCACGAATTCTCTCCAATTTTTTTTACCCTGTGCAGCACAGAGAACAGCATCGCACGTTCAACGTTGGAATTCGAGAAAAAAATTGCAGGTTCGCTATAATCGATCCGCGCGATGAAATTCGCCTGAATTTCTCGGTTGGTTTCGGGGGAATCACGTTCTAAATTCGGTGACCGGACGTTGTACACGAGCATTCGTCGGGATTTGATTCCGCAGGACAGGCATGGCGACCACGAGTCACTAAATCGGATGCTGGCAGGATTTGGAATACTCCTTGCCGGGCGGAAGGTCGTCGGACTGAAAATATCACGCGTGCACGCCCCGAGGAATTCCTCGGTTAGTTTATTTCTTTCTGGAAATTGCCGCTGGTCGCATTTCTGTGCCCGAAGCATTCGGCTAAACGGAAGACTCGCGCATTCCGGGCGTGTCGAACAGATTCATTTGGGCGACAAACGCGGTGATTGGTGTAGAAATCGGGCCTTGTTCCTGGCCTCGAACGTTTCACAGGCCTGTCAAAACTCTGAATTCGGTACGTCGGATCTCCTGAGCTCTGCTACCTGCCGCAGCGCCTCGAAGAAAGTGCTCTGTCAGAAAGGGCTTATTGTGGCTCAAATGACACGGATCTCACCGATAGTCGTGAGGCTTGTCGACAACACGTTGAGGCGCGTCTCCTCTTCCCGCCGCCACCGAATACTCGTTTAATGCGATACGGAGTCTTCAGGCAGGTTAGAGCGTCGCTCTGAATGCCTTACGGATCTCGAACAATGGGCCACGAGTGCCACTTAATCGGTCTATCGACACTCGAAGCCTTTTCTATTTCGATCACCCCTGTTTCGCCCTTGTTGCCTTCAATTTTCGGCGAACAATTACTTTGGAAGAAAAAGGAAGACGCGAGGATCAAATTACCAACTTTATTCGCGCAAATTTCTAGACCTGGGGGTTCGTTTGAACGACATTCACGACTCTGGGAAATAAGGAAAACCGTTAACTCCGAGTGGACTGTCTTTGATCGCTCGACTGTCCAACGAGATCTCGCCTGATTAAAAGCTCATCGCCGAGCAATAACGGTCAGCTACTTTCCTTCTTTAACCGTTATCGTAGACTGGCGTCACGCTCTCGCTTTCTTCGCAAGGCGTCCACGGTTATCTTAGCTTTATCTCGCCCCATTACCATCATAAAATCCCCGGTCATGGACGAAAGGGGAGAACACTCCGCTTTCTTGTGTTATTACCGCGTTCCTCCCGTGCTCTCCTTCTATCTTGATCTCTTCAGCGAAATATGCTGCGGCAACCTCGTAAAGTCGTCAAAATAAGAATCGTAAAGAGACTGGTTAGATTTGTGGTTGTCTCGATCGGTACCACAAGCAGCTTCTAAAAGCCCGAGAATTTTATAGGTACTTCCTGACACATCAGAACCACGCAACCGTATTTATATTTTAACGCGATAATCTGCCCTAACGTACCCAACTCTCGCGAGTGTAATTACGAGCGCCGTTCGGAAGCAGCCTTTACCGTTTCTGTTCGAATCGGCGAAACCGCGAAAAATATATGGGGAGAAGAGAGTCGCTACGAATTCAGGGATTCCGGCAATCGTAGATGGCGTTTCGAAGCTGTGTGGACTGGCCAAAGCAGCCTTGGCAGAAGGCGCTGGCACGGCACCCATTGTCCGCGCCGTCTCTTGTTACGAGACGAGACAAGCCAGGCAGAGGAACGGAAAGGACCGAGCGATGGAGAAAGAGAAGCAAAGGGGAACGGAGAGAGATACGCAGGCAGTCGAGCAAAGAGCCAGCCAGCCAGGCGGCGGTCAAACAAGCAGGCCCAGGCTCTTTCCTCCTCGTTCTTTTCCTTCTTCTTCTTCTTTCATCCTCCTCGCCTTCTCTTTCTTTTGTTGCTTTCCTTCGCACGGGTCTTGCCATGCCGGGGGACCGTGCCGAGTCAAAACCACCTATGTGCCCGGCGAGGCCCCCGGCAGTAGGTCTGTTGCCTCGAGGCCCACGGCCTCTCTCCTGTCTCTCTCTCTCTCCTTCTCTCTCTCTCTCTCTCTCTCTCTCTGTCTCTTTCTCCCACAGACAGTCTCCCTCGCTCTTTCTCTCGCGCAGTAAGTTGCAGCGAGAGAGGTTCCTCCGCCTGGGTCCAGCTTGACCTCCGGTCAGCCGGACCCCCGATTTTTCGTATGCGGTTTCGCCGGAATCGATGACAGAACTTGAAAATTTCGGGAGGTTTAATTTCGCGATGGTCCCCAGAAAATTTATGTCCGCCGACAGAGTGGGGAAGGGTACAGCCCGCTTTCAAGGATCCTTCTGTGTGAATTATGGAAATCGAATGGCGCAGGCGTGTGCGTGTTTTGTAACTTCTCGGGTATACCACGATTGCCTTTCTTGAACCGGGTTTGAAAGTTGCGAGTCCTTCTTTCGGAATGGTTTGGAGATGCTGCAATGCTTCCAGGTTAGGTAGATTCAGTTTCGCGTATGCGGGCAATTTGAGGGGCAGTTCTCGAAGCCTCTTCCGGCTGCCCGTTTCATCGTACAGATCTCATCGTGTTTGGAATCCAGACCAAATCGACGTCTGGGGAGTTCGTGATTGCTTTGATTCTTGGGCTGCTCGTGGCCACTCTCTCGGATTCTAACCAACTAGCACGTCGCGGACCTCGAGTACGTGACAGTGGGCCTGGCCTCGAGGCCTGTCAGGAATCTCTCCGGGCCCCATTACGAGGGTGCGCCTACTTGGCGATCTTTTATACGGCGAAAACCCGTTTCGTTGTCTTGGATCATCCAGTGCACGTGCGTTTTCCCGACCGTCTTTCATCGTGTACGTCATCGCGGCAACTAGTTCCGCCCGCCCGCCTCTATATTATGCAAATTCGTGGGAAAGATAATGAGATACTATCTTTGCCCCGATGATAAATTTGCGCGCTTTTCAATGAAAATTCCATCTCACCTGCCGAAAATTCTACGGTAGTTTGAAGGCTTTTCATCGAACGCCGAACTGATTCTACTGTTTCGATCTCGGACCAATGTTTAGCTCTCCAGAACACTCCACTCCGTCGATCGATGGGGCAAAGGGGACAGATTTGCAGTGAGATTCGTTAGAGCAGATGATTCAGGCACTTGTTGCATAAAACGTGTTTGGAGGCGAAATTTCACGTTGTCCCGGTCTTAGCTGCTCCCCGCATCCTTCTCTTGTCCCCTAAGTTTTTCTACACGGACCTCCCGCGTGGAGGGTCACCAGGTTACACGTTGCCACGCATTCCCATTTCGGTGTTTCACCAAAAGCGTCGTCTCTGCTAGAAACCTGACTCCTGAATTTCTCGGAGCCGTTCACCGCCGGGCCTCTCTCCCTGCGATCGCCAAGATATCCTAGTAAAAATTCTTGCTGCGAACAGCGGCTTTGTAATCGTTTGATACGCTGGACTACGAGACGTCCAGGACTTTTCACTCAGACTTTTATCTCGCAACAAGGACTTTTGTAAAATTACAGATGCATCCTCCGCTAAAGGTGGCTCACTCAAGGACCGTTGCATAGATTTTTCCTTGGACATTTCTCGCAGAAACTTGAACGACGGAAACAACCGACACCTGCGACCAAAAGAGGCACTTGTTGCACAAGGGCTGACGGGGAATGAAAATTCTTTCCTAGTACTTCCCCTCCCCCCCCCCCCCCCCCTCTCTATCCTCTGGTTTCTTTCCGAAGGCGAATAGGCCCCCCGTGTCGAAGGGTCACGAAATGCGTCCGTGGCAGAGAGTTACAAGTACGGATTTCTATTCACACAGACCAATAGGCCCTAGTCTCCGGCTCCACAAGAATCTGCACGGTCCTTTTAGTGCCGCTGCAAACGGAGGGAGAGGGGGTGCTGTAATCCTTAGCCTTTTTGCCCTCTATTCCTACATCGGTTTGCCCCGTGGGAGACGGAAGAGCTTGATAAATCTGGGAGGATTCTGGCTAGGAAGTCCTAGAATTAATTTCTAAATATCCGTGAAAATATTCTCGTTTCCGAATCAGGGGATAAATGAAAATCATCATCGTCCCAGTGATGGGTACCTATTGTTAGACCACGTGGGACCTTTCTCGACTTGCTTTCGTAACGTGAAAGCGTCTCTCCTTGGTAGTATTAGAATTTTAACTATTCAATGGTAAAAGTTCGTGACTTCCTGACAAGAGATCGTAACTTTTAGTCAGCGCACCGTTTCATCCGTTTTCCCTGATTTGTGCTTCATCGGCTGCCCGTGAATTTGAGAACCGCAGGGCTGTGATACAGTGTCGGCAGGTTAGTAGGTAGGCATATAGCGTTGATGGACCAGAGCTAATCTAAAAATCGCCGGAACTTCACAATTATAGTAATTTACCAGCCGACAACAAGCTGTACACACAAGCTTGCCCATAATGGCATTAATGGCACGCTCTTTCGCTCCCGTGTCCTTTTTAGTCGAAATCCAGCCCCGATTCCAGACCCGAAACTGATGAGATTTTACGATCGAGGTTCGACACGGGTTGATCCTCCCACGTTCGACCTGTACACCTTCGGCGTTCGAAAAATATCAGTTCTTTGAACTTGATAGCATCTAACAATTTTTCTTTTTAGCGTCGAAGAGTCGTTTAGTCGTGCGTTGGACGCGTAAAATATTTTCGAGATGGGGAATACTTTCGAAAAGTTTTTTATCCCCCACAATGAGCGTGACTACAAACGCAGGCTGCTCCCTATCCCTCGTCACTGGATGATACCATGGTGATTATTATCGCCCTCTCAACGCGACATTACAAAAAGATGAACGGAATGGATAGATTTATCGTTTTTAACAAAGCACGGATCCTTCTACCATCGCTTTTTTTCCCATTAAATGAAAATGATCCCGCCGCAGGCAATGCTCACGAATACTCGGCTCGAAATCGAGGACACTCAGAACATGCAAATCCATAATAATCTCTTCATGGCTTCCGCTCTTTGCCTCCTCTGTTCTAATGGCGCCTTTCCAGAATTCGTTGATGCAGAACAGCGAGTAACTCGGAACACGGATATTGTTTAAGAACCCGTACACCCTGCAGATAGCTGCGGTTTTCCTAGTAGACTGGCATTTCGAATCTAAATTCACCGCAATATATTCCTCTAAAATTATTACATCGTCGCGAGTTTGTTTAGGTATCGTACCCTTAGTGTTGTGTATAAATTATCGCATTTAAATGATTGAGAGTGATTAGATTTTGGAATGAAAAGCATTCGGGTGATGTCATTTTTTTTCAATATTACCGGTTTTCCACTTATTTCCTAACAAGTGTATATTTTCATTTGCTCCACTACCCTTTCTCTTACTACCTAAGTAAGTCCGTGAACTCCAATCTTTAAGATTTTAGATTTTACATTTTAAACGCGCTCTTTTCAAAATTTTCCTTCGACTTAGAATAAATTCCGTAGAGTTTCAAGCTAAATATCATTAAGTTTTTATTGCGTGAAGTATGAGATTGGGGCCTGGACACTTTTATTGAAAAGGATCGAATCTCTCTTTGTTAGTTCATATGTACCAGTCTGTTGTAGCAGAAGACTAGAAGTTGGTTTTTAATCCAACACGAATAAACACTGCAGCCGAGCAGTACTTTTACTGCAGTCGCTGCCAGTGGACTTCTGACATCCAATTAACATTCCGTATCCAGTATTGAGGCGCGCGGAGCTGCAAACGACAACAGATATCTAGATCCGTCTCAGTGAAACGCGGGCAAATATCAGATCCTTAAGGGATTAATGGTTTTCCTTTGACTGGAGTCACGCGTCGAACGCAGGTGCTCTCTTCGGAGGAGAAATTCCCCCGGCGATCGGGTCTGGCGAACACGTGACGGAGTTCTTGCGCATTGTGCGCCCGGGATATCTATAATTACCGTGCCGAGGTATTATTCCAACAAGACTGCGAAGTAAACAAATTCGCAGGGGATGAGCGCGGGAGAGAAACCAACCGGGCGAAAACGGGCAGGCGGGAGAACATGGCCACGAACTTTGAGTTGATATAACGTTGCATGGAAGGCTATTGGAACGCAGCAGGAAGAGCGGAGGAGGAGGCACACTGATCGCGATGGAATGGCTGGGGGGAGTCGTTGAGACCCGGGGGAAGGGAAGCCGGCAATAAACTTTAGCCCAAGGAGTGTGGTGCACATGTGTGACTGAAGGAACTCTCTGTGACCGAGCGCGAGACAACGGTCCCCTTTTTGTGTTGTCGGAGCAAATTTTGGACGCGGCTTATGCTGCGATCGTTTCACAAGTTCAATAGTAGACATATCTAGAGATTCCCGTAATTGATCGTAGGAATCACGCTTGTTTACTTTCCTCGGTTCATCCTCGCGTTCCGCAGATTTTCTACTCCTTTCGAATTCGAGTCGCGATGCGTACTCCGCGCACACGACTACCCCCTCCGGTATATACAGATATAAAGCAACAGCTTTACAGTCGCGCGGGTCGGCGCTCGAGTATCCCGGACAAATTCGCCAAAGATTCAGCGACACTTTTGAGTACGGCGCTGGGGCACGCCAAGCTGAGCTCTCGGTACCCACCAGTCGACGTAAACAGATAAAACTTTCATTAAAAGCGGAGCCTATTTGCTCGTGCGGTCAGCGTGGCGAAATGCGCGCGCAAACGGTTTTCATCGACGCAGCCGCGATATAAAACGAGGATCGCGCGCGATTCCGGCGAAACTCGCCGGTATGCGTGCGTGTCGCGTTATTTATAGAGCCGCGTAGCTGACAATTTAATCGTCCGCAGTCGTGTGAATTGCGCCGATGCATACGGTCCGTTCTTTCGCGCGCACGTTCGCGTCTTAATAAGTTCGGGCGAACGATTGCTGGTGTGTCTCGTACTTGGAAAAGGTCAATGGTCTTGCGTCGGGGGACGATCGAGATCATCGCGGAGGAGTCCCGAGCGAAGAATTAACTCTTTCATGGTCGCTGTTACGCGCTCGCGAGCCGAGCGCGGCAAGCGCGGCCTACACCCGCGCTCTACCGAAGTATTAATTAAGCACACGACTCTCTGACCACTGCTACGCGGCTGATTTATCACCGTTTACCGCTACCGGCGCGCTCGCGTTGCTTTTGCTGCGGCTTGTTGCGCCGCTATTACGACCCATTTTCGAGTCGCGATAAGAAATCAACGGAGCTTCAGTGGAATTTCTGGCCGGATCCTGGCGATCTGTAGCCTCCACCCTCTCGAGCGTGTACCGATCTACAGTCCTGCATCAGGTGTTACAAGGATAATGGTCAGGCGTGGCAGACAATCGCCGTGTCTATCGGGCTTCGCGGAATCGTTTATCGTACTTATACGCTTGGTACAACCGCATAATGCGGCCAGGTTCGTGAATTTTTCAAGTCGCCGCGGCTAAACGGACGTTATAGAACGGTCTGATCGAGTTGCTCTCGTTATTCCGCTCTCCGCCGTATGGCGGCACTCGATATATCGTGGCTAATTTAAAAATAAAAGTCGCTACCGTCCCGTCGCCTCGGACGATGATACTTCCACCCCGCGGAATAATGGCGTTAGCGATCACCTAAAGATCCTCGTTGACCGGTGATAAAATCTAGTCAGAGGGCGGGTTGATCGGGGCGATACTTATCAGTTCGAATCCTGAAAGCAGGTTTCTACCTCTCGAAACGATCGAGATTCGCGGAACGGACAAACTGGGGTGGCTCTGGAACGGACGGCGGGGATCCGCCTTGAGCGGATCCAGACGGCCCTGCCGGCGGCGGCCCGGAGAAGATGATCGGTATCACTTGGAGTCCTTCGTGCGGATTCTTGTTGCTCGCCGCGATCCAGTTTCGCAGAATGGATAAACTCGAAAGGTTTCTCGGGCGGCAGCATCCATCCTGAACGTTAAAGGACAGATCGCTGGCGGTGGTTAAAAGTGGAAGACGCAAAACCCTTCCGCCGCGGAACGATCTGTATCGTTTCGTACACTTCGAGCAACTTCTTGCACGCTCGATAACGTTCTCTGCCGAGTACTGCGAATCGCCTTACGAGGGCGGAATTAGATTCATTAAATATCATAGAACTGGTTTAATAAACGCTGCCAGTTGCGAGCAATGGCAAAGTTTACGCTATATTCGCGTACCTGGGAGAAGTCCAGTTCAGATTATTCGGAGAATGTTTATGGGAGTCTAGATTACAAGTTATTGGACCCAGTTTGTAAATCCTTCGCTTGACGGGCGGCCACCTGTCAAGCAGGAGGGATTCGTATCTGTTTAATTGTTCGTTAAATTGAATGTTGATATGTTCTTGTTGTTTCAATAGGTAAGGTGGATCCAACGCCACATACCTCGTCGTTCAACATGGGCTATCTTGTCTCGCCGTACCCCTACCCCAATGGCGCCGGAGGACCCATTCCTGTGTCTATGGTGAGTGCTTCTTTGTTATTTTACTCTTTCGCAACCTCCTTTAATTATCGAATAATTTGATGGTGTCATGGGGAGGTCTAAGAACGCGTACGCACCGAAGATAATGTTAAAGTAGAGCAGAATGATTGTCAAATAAAGAGCGCTCTAAGATTACTACACACTAGTGGACCGGTTCCATCAAGTGAAAACGAATGATATCATTATTATCATGAGAATTTGATGTGAACATCTTCAAAAATTGTTTTTCTAAGTTCCTATCCTTAAAACTGTCGCTAACTCACCACTAGAGTCTGCCTTCGAAGTCCCTCAACCTAAATACGAGTTTGTTATCGTTTTCCGCATTTTTAATGTTTTTGAATCTAAATTTTAGAGTAGACATGCTGTATATTGTTTGCTTCTTCTTGCCCAGAGTTTGCAGCAATCGTGATATGCTGTTTGATCATGCACTTAACATTGTTCTTTCTCGTCGACACCGATTGTACTTTTAAGGCGAACGAATATCGAATCGCGAGCTTCTCGGTTAAAAGTTACCGCGAAACGAGAGGATCATCGATCAATCCTCCTGACAAATTCAGTAAGGATAAGCAAGGTATGCTCGAGCCTATTAAAATTTTAATTGTAAGAAGCACTTTGAGGGCAGGCCGTGTCGCCTCTTTTGTTTGCGGGGTCCAAGTTCGAGGCGTTCTCTGCTCCCTTTGAATCGTGATTCCGGTATTGATTTATGATGCCTGCAAATTGGATTCACGATTTATTTACGGGCGAACGTTCGCACGTTTCGCGAGCCGTGATAAAGTGCCGTTCCCAAAGGCACTAGAATTGTTTCTCTTTCTGCGCGGCCACGCGTTTAAATAATTAATCTCGCATAACGGAGCCGCGCGCCTTAGCCGGGGACCGTACGTCACGATTTTTCCGCGTCTCCTGCGCTCGCGGCGGCGCTGCGATATTTTCATTCCGCCAGTATGTCATCACGCGGACGGCCGGGGGGCTCTTCTTCCACTTTGCGCAAATATCCACGAGTAGGAGAAAGGGTATCGCGGCGTGTCAGCCGCGCAATTAGCGCTATTAGCGATTACGCGAATGGAATTCGCTCGGCAGCCGAGTGTGACTTGTGCCTCGCGCGTCCTTGTTTATCCGGCGCAGGGAGATCGGTCGCAGTCGAGGAAACTTGTTTTGCGAATGATTTACATCGAAAGTACGTGACAATAGCAGTTTAACGAGGAGCGGCGTGAAATTGGAAAGGGGCAGCGCCGCTGCTGATCGATGACGTCGGCTGCAGTTAAAAAAGCTGTGCCGATCGGGTGAAATCACGAGGGTCCCCTCCCCTCCATGGTCGGAATGAATGAAATTTGCAGATTCACGTGTACACGCCCGTAACCGAGCAGTATTGTTGTATCTAATGGGATTCGCGGGCCGTGTGTGCCGCGTGCACGCACGCACGCCACCGTGTTTGCGCAGACGGCTAATTTGACTGCGATGAAGCATGACGTCGCTAAATAGTGGGCAAAATTGGGCCGATTCGGCGTAAAAAGGAGAGAGACCGCGTTGTTCCGTTTCCATTCGCGATACGCGTTTCATTTTCTACGGCAACTCGCGCCTGTGTGGCCATTAACAGCTTAGTTGATTCAGCACAGTTGAAAAAGTCCTCGCCAGGGGGACGCTCGAGTTTCTGTTCTTCAAAATTTCGTCGAATAGTGAAGGAAATCTCATTTAAAAATTCTGCTTCACTTGGCTTTCTGATACATAACTATTGCGGAGCAACGCAGGGCCTTGAAGACCCTCGCGACCCAAACACGTGCGCCACTATTTGCGAGCGCCATAAACCTGGCATTCTTGGACAGCCGTGCGCCACATGTACCAAGGCCTGGCTCCAGGTCATTTCGACTGTCAATCGTTGTGAGCTAGTTTCCGAGAATCCCAGAACGATGTACAGTCTCCAACTTTTAGTCTGGAAGATAGGGAACCTTAGTCGTCTTCCAGACACCTCCGTTACACCTATATTAATGTAACGGGATTAATTACATATTGAAAAATGCGCATGTACGGATCGGAGACCAAATGTGTCGATGTTCAAACCGCGTCAACACATCACGATATAACAAATTTATATACCACACAATACAAATCAAGCACCTCTTATGGCTTAGGTACCCTTTATCTCGTCTTACGCATCATCAATTTTCCCTGATAGGTACTGTAATAAATAAGAGATTGATTCTTGAGTGGTTTTACACACCCTAACTCTTGTGTAAACATTAGCAACTTTTAAAGCGTCGGAATGGTATGTTTACGACACATGGTTACTTTCGAATTTCATTCTCTTTTTGTTTAGCAGAGCACCAATTTTCAATCTTATAAACATTTTTACGGCAAGAGTCTTTTCAAATGTCCACCGAGCCAGAGGTGCAGATTCACCCCTGAAAGCAGTGATCATCACTTTTTATACACCCTGTACATAAACCGGCTAGCAACCACTATATTTATTTATTACCGTAAATACATCAGTTTTGTTTCGGAACCAAAATTCGCACATTGTAAAGTTTCTTTTCGCCATACCTTCGATTACTGCGACCATTAAGTTTTAATTATGAATCCCTACAGTTAGCGATTCAGTATATTACGAAACCAAAAGGCGGAACATATAAACACGCACAGTTTCGTTTGGGAACGAATAGGAAGTATGAGGAGACGTACAAAGAAGCAGCACAAAAGAGAAATTGCTACGGATATACCAGGTGGTCTAATTACATTTTTGTCTCTAAATCGCTTCGTAACTTGAAAGCAACATAAATATCATCCCTTGACAAAGAAAGTATAATTAGTACGAGCTATACAACCTTCTGTCTTATTTTCTTCTCCCCGATGCAGTGGCGGACTGGGTCTAAAAATATTGGGTACCAGGAGACAAAGGGGGCCCAACCATAATTATAACGCCATCCCTTAATTTTTTTAAAAAATAACGTATGCGCTGATCTCACGTAACTCGAATCAGAATTATCTTTTCAGAGTTATTTATTATATTCATATAAAGTACCCTCGAAATATTAGATATTAAAATTTTTTTATTAAAATGGTAATACAACGTGAATTCTGGTTGCATACAGTAATAACATTGGAACCTCTTATACATATTTTCAAGCTACTACAAAGTTATTAACATTTTTACCATATTGTCCGACGTTTAAAGGGATCCACAGGGAGGTCTGTGAAGTTGGCACCCCCAAATGCGAATTTTTTTAAAAAAGTGACGGCGTTCGTTTGTCCATTGTTTGTCCACGTTTGTCCACCCTCTCAAAAAGATATGAAGAAATAAACAAAATTTCACCAGCACCCTCATGAACTATGAACATTTTCCGCTTCTTTTTAGGTGGGATACGATTGTCCACGATTAGTCCTCGTTCGTGCACCCAAAATTTTCGTCTGCCCACCCTTCGGAAAGAAGTTATGAACAAATGAAAAAAAAACGTCATCGGCGCACTCACGAACAGTTTACACTTATTTTTAAGTGACATACCATTGGCCATGACTTGTCAACGTTCAAACCATCATTGGACAAAGGATCCCCATCGTTCATTAAGGGGGTAGACACGGGTAGTGCAGCGCGCTGTATACCGACACAATCTGGCCCAAAACATGGGTTTAGTAGGATACGTTGTTTGTCATTATATGAGCGAATTTTGGGCTGGGCGAGGTCTTATTCGAAAGAGGAAGGTTCAGTACAACACGCTCTGGCCATGGTTCGACGAGATTTTGTTGATATGTAATAATATGAGTGACCAAAGTAGAGAAAAAATGGACAAAATACACTCGCAGATTGCAAGTATTTTTAGGTCACTATAAGAGTTTTGTGACTCAAACGATGTTCAAAGCGTGTTGCATTGAACCTTCCTCTTTTGAATGAGACCTCGCCCAGCCCAAAATTCGCTCATATAATGACGTTAAACGTATCCTACTAAACCCATGTTTCAGGTTAGATTGTCGGTATTACAGCGCGGTGCATCGCCCGTGTCACGTGGCATGTTTACCTCCTTAAGTATTTTTAGGTCACTAAAAGAGTTTTGTGACTCAAACGATGTCCAGAGCGTGTTGCATTGAACCTTCCTCTTTTGAATGAGACCACGCCCAGCCCAAAATCTGCTCATATAAGGACGAAAAACGAAAAATCCCAAACCCATGTTTTAGGTTAGATTGTCGGTATTACAGCGCGGTGCATCGCCCGTGTCACGTGACGTGTCTACCCCCTTAACAAGAAATCGAACTCAAAAGTGGTCGGTTCAGCCGGTCCGTGCCATTAGGCGATTTTTATTAATAATTCGATCCTGGAGGGTGGACAAACGTGTACTAATCGTGGACAATCATATCCCACCGAAGAAGAAGTGGAAAATGTTCATACTTCATGGGTGTGGTGATGCCGAAGTACAGTTCTGTCTCTCTATAGCCGCTTGTGTCGGGACCGGGCGCACGCAATTTGAGAGACGAGTAGTCTATTCGGCTTCCTTTGATTTCACGCGGTCAGAGTGTAAGGTGTGTCACTATCGAGAATGTTTATGAACCTTTCTTCGGCTTTTTCTTTGACATCCGATACCCGATGCCCCAGCGCGGCAACTACAACCGAAGTAGTGGGGATAGCTTCGCGCGTATAGAGAATCCGAAAACGCGTGCCATTTGATAGACAGCACTGTATTTGGTCATAACTTTTTTCTGAAGGGTAGACAAACGAAAATTTTGGGTGGACAAACGTGGACAGATCGTAGACAATCATATCCCAGCTTTAAAAAATTGAAACGTGTTCATGGGAGTGCTGGTAAAAACATTTTTATTTCTTCATACCTTCTTTTTCAAGGGCGGACAAACGAAAATTTTTGTTTGACAAACGTGGACAAAGGAATGCCATCGATTTTTTCCAAAAATTCGCATTTGGAGGTGCCAACTTCACAGACCGCTCACCCTGACGAGTCCGCCACTGCCCAGATGTATACATAGAATGATATAACAAATATTTTATAACAGACTCCATCAATGAATGTAATATTTCATATCGTTCTGTATTCGGATGATCTTAACGTCATCGCCCTTCGAATCGCCCAATGCCTACCGTAGTTGCCCTGAAATTCGTTCGTGTATCAGGAAGCCCGAACCGGCAGCCAATGTGCTTTCCATGAATTGTCTAATGGTATCACACCCAGTAATGAACCGTAAACAGAATTAGACCGAATTGCCGATAAAGGGTTGCGTGACGTAGCTAAGAGTTCGAGAGTGCCCATTGAGCTCTCTTCAACTGCTCGGAACTTGATGAACCCCACCGGCCTACCCAGCGATGGTTAACAACGCTTCCGACTTGCTGGCAATGCACAGCGCAAGCCTCCTCTCCATCTTCTTTCTTGCTGAATATCCCTACCAAGCCTAACCCAGACCGACGCCCGGCTTGTCTTTCCTTTTCCCTCTCCTTCTCACTCCCTCGGCCCCATACCTTGTCTGGGATTTACCTACCTCGGGCACTCATCTCCTACCATGTCATTATGTCGTTATTTCCGACAACGAGCGTGTCCTGGCTAACCCTCGTACGCTTACCTCTAACAGGAATGGGCGCGAAACTGCTTTTGCCCGAAATCCGACTACAGACGCCGCTTGTGAATGAACCGCTGCTGTCGCGGTCGATCTTTGCAATAGAACTACGAGGCCACGTTTTAATGCACGCTCTCAGCTTGATTGTATTTCTTCTCCCCCGACATGGGCACGGCAGCGAAATGGCTGTCCCTTGCATCAGTAAGTGGGTCTGTTGTTCCTGCTAAACTACTTGATCTTTACTCTTTTGGTGGTTATCCGCCGACGGTGTGCAAATACCGCTAGGAATAATCGACTTTTTTTAGTGGCACGCATTCGCTAAAACCGAAAAATAATCAATTCCATCTGATTGAGAGCGTAAACGGACTAACGCACATTTTTTTGCGAAATTGAGTTAGTAGCAATAATGTATTCCACTAGATTTTCAAATTCCAAATGACCGATTTCTGCACTTGCGTTTGTATTATAACGTTGTCGATACATTTCATTAAGTACATCAGGCATGCACAGATGGGCGTTCCGGTATTTCGAGCATTCATCGCGTTTTTCAAAGCTCGCGTGGAAGGGGGTGCTCGGAACCAATGACGTTGCGGGCATATCACGGATGGGGCAGACTCTAGTAGTCTGCGTTACATGCTGATTTCATTGCGATTAAATTTATATGATTTGTGGTTATAGGCTGATTTCAAGTCGTTTGGATTTGTGGTTATGGGTTATATTTATTGATGACTAGGTAATTTTTTAAACCCCGGGGGCGGTTTCTTTTTCTTCATAATTTTGTATTGTCATCCAAATTACGTATGCCTGCAAAGTTTCAAGTTTATTGGATAGTTGGAAGGGGGTTAAAATTGTGTTTCTAAATTTTAACTAAACTTGATAGATACTGAATAAAAATCGTTTAATAAGAAACTTTTTGTTAATCAGAGGTGTAAGTGGGACTGTTCAAGTCTATTCCGCCCAATTATATAATATTATTCTTTAATCATTAGTAAATTCCTGTTTATTTTGCCAATTTCTAAAATGTAGAACACTGGGGCTCCAAGAGCCCCAATTACATAAACCTACGGGTACGAGCCTACACGCACACTACTAGAGTCTGCCCCATCCGTGATATGCCCGCAACGTCATTGGTTCCGAGCACCCCCTTCCACGCGAGCTTTGAAAAACGCGATGAATGCTCGAAATACCGGAACGCCCATCTGTGCATGCCTGAAGTACATTATACATTTACCACCGATATTCTTGAACGCTGTTTTTTTTTTTATATACGGTGCGAGGATTTTAAGGCTGGGAAGTATCCAATTTTAGAATATTACCTACTACTCATAAGGTAAGATCCTGATCCGGAAATTCAAAGAATTATGAAACTTTGTGAATATGTAAGGAATGTTAAAATTATCCCCTGAAAATCGGCTTTTTTATTTTAGAATGAATTCCTTCCATCTCTTACAGATTGCGAATTAAAAATAAATTAAAAATAGGTGAATTTTCAGGGGTTAATTTTAACCCCTTACAGTAAATTTGGGCAGCAAAAAAAAGATTGCGCTGCACTCAGGAGGACATTATCTACATATTCACAAAGTTTGCTATTTTTTTTTCAATTTCTGGATTCGCGATCTTCCCCTGTCCGTGTTAATTTGCCATCCACACTGTCGCGAGAATGTTATGCCGTGGCAGTCGAAAATAATATTAGCGGATCATCACTGGAACTGGTGGACCACGTACAAGGATTGAAAAACTGGGAAAAGAATGTTGAGATGTGCTCTGTCTTGACCGCGCGTGCTGTTTGACCACAGTGTCACGAGATAAAACCGCTTGCAGCGGCTATTAGGTAGCCGTGTGTACAGGCTACAGGTGCGATCTTCGTTGATTAAGCACCGTGGTGACGACAATTTGCAAAACAATGCGTGTTCTGTGCCCGTGCTCCTCGCGGAATACAAAGTGCCTTGGCAACGCCTTTGAGAGGTAGACCAAGAGTGGTTTCGTGGCCGGGGCTTTCACGATAAAAGACCACGCGTGAAATGACAATTAGGTGCTCAAGTATTCGTTGGCAGATTCTTGGGAAATCGCGAGCTAATTGAACTGCGTATCTTTCTGCGGATGTTTTGTTGTTGCACGCTTGTTTGGTATACAGGCTGCGTCTCGCAATTGGGACGGGTCGTATCTTCTGTTTCGCTGGAGGTAGAAGAAAACGGTGGAGGAAAAAGTTAAATAGCGTAACAAGGATTATCTTTATGAGTCTACTTTTTTCATAAGTACAATGGCGCTCTCGCGATGTACAGTGGTACATTTTTAAGGGAATCATGTTTCCTTATACACTGCATTCCATATAAGAGCATACCGACGCCCCTACCGATTTGCGACCCATCTGCGCAGCTCCCACGGACCTGACACACGCGATTAGTCGTAGCACTTTCCCCGCCGGTTTAATACCAATCAACAGTGTATCCCTGCGCGAAACCAGTATGCTCTAATGTGGAACGCAGTGTAGGTGAATTAATCTTTCTCGTCGTTACGCGAGAAGTAGGGAGAAGTAATGTGAAACTATAAATGTAGGTATTAAAGTACGGTGTTGAAATATCAACACTTTACAAAATATTTCAAATTTCTTAATAAGAAATACTATTACGAACATTGCTTGTACACATTTGAGAAAATAAGACACTTCATTTTATTCCACATATTCTGTTAATTACAGTTTATTATAGCGGCAAGTTTAACTCGCGCTAGACGGATGCACGCCTAAAACTACATGTGTTAGTTGTTATTATTTATAATTACTTTTTGAAACAGACGAGAATTTTAGATGATAACAAGATGGGAACCCAATGTAAAAGCTTATCTCGAGGTGTATATGAATGAAATTATGTGGGAAATGGACCCTGCATCCAACGCGTGGTCAAACTATCCGTTCAAGGGTTAAACTCGTCGAGAGATTTAGTATGGCGGTGTTGCCATGCACCAGTGCATGGTGCACACATCGTACTAAATTATCAGTCAGAAACCTAGCGCAGTAAATAATTTTGTACACGAGGTCCTATACCTTTACTGATATACTCGCTTCATTTATATTCTCTCAATTTTTTCGTACTGGGTTATGTAAAAAATAATGTGTCCACTTGTAATGAGAACGAATTATAGTAAATTATTTCGATGTAGGGTAGACCGGGGCGAATCGGATCACTTTGTGTTTGACGATAGAAAAACAATAGTTAAGCATTAAAAAACTAATTTTTTATTATATATTCGTAACCAGTACACCCTTGGCTTCAACTTGAATATATAAAAATTGAAACTAAACATAAAATTTTTCATTTATAAACAAAAAACGAAAAAGTGAGGAATATCCGATTTGCCCCGAAACTTGGGGCGAATTGGACCACCCAGAAATTTCTGAAAAACCTGAAATTTTCATACCAAAATCTTTATAATCAACTAAAATAAATCTAATTTAATGACAATGATGTCAAGTGATACTATTTAGCACACAAATCGGAAGGATATTGCCGTTTTTTGCCGCCTCTATTAGTACAATTATCGTGGCACCACTCTTCTCAGACAATCTTCTGAAAATGGACGAATAAATTTTTGACCGCAGTAAATACAATGCCATCTTCTTAAAACCATTAATTTATTTATTTTTTGCGTCATTTTTTTAGATTTAATTTATATCACAGCTTCCTTTATTTTTTTTGGACACCATGATCCCTGATTGCGCTTTTTATGTACCTACGAACTATCTGTATATAAACAATCATCATATTTATAATTATAGAAGTACGTAAATGAAAAAAAAGGAGTGATCCGATTCGCCCCATATAACGTGATCCGATTAGCCCCATATATAAGTATTTCAAAGATTGTAGATTACATAAACATATTATGATATAATAGGCTAAAATACATCAAATACTAAACTTGGACACCGTGCAAACTAATAACAATAAGCACATTTGAATTTTCAAGCTTGCTTTTTATTTTAAATACGAAGTTGCAGATTACGTAGGTTAGATACGGACAAAAATTGTAACATTCGCACGCAACCATCTCATTGAAAACGTATGCCAGCTCTAAGCAATGACTTAAAACAATTGACGAACTATTGTAGTAGGTGCGGGGGAGAGGGACGAGGTACTACGAACGATCGGAATGATCATTTCTATCGCGATGTAAGAAATATGGACTAAATTCTTATTTTGATCCGATTCGCCCTGTGATTCGATTCGCCCCGGTCTACCCTATATAATAATCTTACCTCTTATGCCTAAAAGAGAAACAAAGCCATTTGATCCATTTGAATTCTAATCTCATGCAGATTGTATTTTTGAAACACCTTGCAAAAAGAATTAATCTAAAATATGCACTTACACTTAACAGGTGCATTGCTGCACTTATGAAAGAGGAGAGTTAGATTATTGGAAGACAGACCTGGGTATATGTCATTTAATTTTTTATCATTTTTTAATCGAATAAATCTGTGTGCACAATTCGTCCCAATATTTATTCTACCAGTTTATTTTACAGTAGGTCTGAGATTCCTTTATTTTTGACTGTACGTTTCCAACTGCGTCAAAATGCATATAAATCAGTACCCTTAGTATGTCTAGACAAAATCCGTGCAAAATAAAAACAAAAGATACAGGTCACTTAACTCATCTTCCTACAGTCGCGTCATAGTTCCAGATTTCATTCAAATACTTAAACTTTACCAATTAGAGGGGTCCGCAAAGTCTACTGAGAGTTATTAGTATATCGCACGTAGCAATGCAGGGGCGAGATTTAGAATTTTATACCGCAACATTCATTGGAACTTTCCACGGTGGTATGATTCGAGGGAAAAAGAATAACACGGATGAAATCGTTGAGGTTCACTGAAGAGGAGAAGGCGTTGGTGGATAAAACGGTGCTCACCACCGCGTCGACACCTTTTTGTGGGCATTCTTTGATGCAATCGCTAGCGTAACAAAAACAACGGCCCGAAACAATCGATTTAGGCGTTCGACCGCGTGCCGTCGTGCGGCTATTCACGAGCAACGCTCGCCATTAACGCCCTGGCATTCCGAAATGCCGTCTCTCCCGAACTCCGGCAACGCGAACTAATACTCCCCGGCGAGCATAGTCGCGCCCGCAACTCTGACAAAGGAGCGCGATGCCTAGAATTCGCGCAGCCGTTGAAAAACAACGGGAGAAAAATACGCGGCTCGGAGGAATAGAAAGAGAAGAGAGGAAACGAACACGCGCGCGTGCAGGATGAGGGGTGGGGGGTGGGGGGGGGGGGTGGGAAGAAGAAGGAAAAAAACCCGCGGACGTCTGTGCGTACTTGTACGTACACGGAAACGCGCAAACGTCCCACCAATTAAAAAGAACTCGATTCGACGGGGTTGCTGAAAATAACGGGCGTATCGAAGCGTAGTTTTGCGGGAAAAGGGAGAGAGAACTAGAAACGAGGAGAAAGAGAAGGAAGGAAGGAGCAGTAGAACGGTGGGGTCAAGGGGCGGGAGGAGTTAGGAGGGGGCGAGCAGGGGCTACGTTGCGTGGAGAAATACGAACACGACGAACAGGGTGACGAAGGGGGAGGGGGCAGCAGGGAACAGAGAAGGTTTGGGGCGGTGGATGCACGTGAAATCCAAAACCCTTATATTAAAACACAGCACAGCCAACCAGTCACGGCGTGCTGAATTCAAAACAATATAATGGGCGCAGCAACATAGCTGTGTTGCTCCTCTATCCGTCTCTCTTTCTCTCTCTCTCTCTCTCTCGCTCTCTCTCGTTTTCCCTCTTCGTTCTTACCTTCTCTTTTTTCCGGGTCCATCGTGTCCGTGAACGTCACACGAATCCACAGAAAAAAATGTTCACGTATTAAGAGGACGCTTATAATGCTCTTTCGGGTTGCTGGCTGGTACCCCGAGTGCTCTGGTTCCTCGGCTGGGTCAGAGAGGCTCGCCAAGCGACGATGACGGTGGTGACGATGGTAACGATGGTGGCGATGGTTTTGTCGTGGGTCGGGGCTTTGTCTGTTCGCTCCGGCGGAAGACCAACGGCATTGTTCGCGTTGTTTTGAGACACGAGCGGCAGAGAAGGACGGCGGGAGGTGTGAGGGGTTGAGGTATAAACCGCGCACAGCCAAAGATGCTCGCGTGATACATGCCTATTCCCTGTTTAGTACTTCATCGTGCCCTTCTCATGCCACGGGCACCGTCCTCTTTGCTAATTGTTTGCCAATCAGTCCTGCGAGTCTAGCTCGTGGGAAGAACAGAGCTGCGTGGCTTTTCTTAGCCATATTGGGTAGCTCGTTTTCTGCTAGCTCGCTTTGTCGAGCCCAGTCTTCCAGGAACTATGTATGTACATACTCTGAACTACTTGCGGTCGGTTCTGATCTCCCCGGAATGCATACTTTCTGCTCGTTGCGTAAAACTGACGATTCCGATGAAGCCAAATAGTAATCGGTATCCTGATCTGCGAAATTACATTTCCTTTTTATTTGGCTTTTCTTCCTATTTTTATCAATCTTTTTTTTAACATCCCATTTTATCCGACTTACGACACTACCTAATGTGGCTGTATGGAATTTCCTTGCGGCGTTATATTTGTGGGAAGAGACCATTCTGTTTTTTTTCCTGTCACCTAACGGAATCATAGTCAGTAATGGATTTCAAGTCGCGATGCAGAAATATCAGACACTTCGTGCATTTGTGTGTTCATACATTTTTGCTTTGACGAAGAAGATTCTGAGCGAACTACTTAGGGGCGTTACTCTTATATATTCAGGGATGAGCATCGTCTTGTCTATTAGGTTTAGCAACTTTTATAGTAAAGTCACACTCTGGTCACTTCTCGATTTAATATTCAAGATAGCCTTAGATACTACGGTATTAAAATTAAGACTTTTCACTTTCCTCGTGAATTCATTGTTTCTAATATTTTTAGCAAACAAAATGGTAGAATCCTGGCAAGAATCGCAAGCTTTTGAATAATAGACCCGGAGATGGAATACGAGATAAAGAACCCCGATATCTTACGACCACAAATTTTTACCTGGTGCAAAGGCGCCATTAGTTTCGGTGTTCGTGGTTAAGTACTTTTGTGTTCGAGGAGCTGACCGAGCTCCATCTTCTGTACAGGCACAAACCCGGGATTGTCCCTTTCCAAGGAATAATACTACGTGGGCCGTTAATGCCAAGATGCCAGAGCGATATGCGACTCCATTACGCACTCTACCTAGACCCTTGTACTCTACCTGGGACCCTACTAATTGTTGTTCTGTCCGTTCATTTAACGTGGGAATATTTGCAAGAAGCATATTTGCTCATGCGAAAATTGGCACTTCAACGATATGTCTTCAACACAAGTGCACGTCGAACAGAATGGCCCTATTTACAGAGTTACAGAGCAAGACCACATCGCAGCTTCTACTCTAGAAACATAGTCGCGAAATGAATTGTGCAAGTATTTTCGAAAAGGATTCCAACTATGCGAAGTTAAGCCATTTTGCCGCCGTGCATTTGTGTTAGACAGGACAAAATCAAATGAGACGGTTATACGTTCACAGTGTTCGTTAACTTATAATTATCAAAGTTTAGAGATAGAGAGAAAGCCGCATTGCGAAGTAATGGAACGATGACTCGTCAAAGACATAACTTCCCTATTACGTTTGTTTATCCCACGTGTAACCACTTTATATGTTTAAAAGCTTCTGTTTCGTACGCGTTAAGGTGCCACATTTTTCGCCGCGAGCTCGCTTAACAACCAGTGCATAACCACACGAGAATTGTGCGCATTGAAAGAAACACGCGTGCCCCTTTTATATCCTCTGGCAGTTTTAGCGTAGCTTTTGGCAAACTTGGAGCTGTTTTTACACGAGACGAGGGTTTCCACGGGCTCATTACGAGCGGCAGCAGCACCGCAAGCACGCGTCTCTGAGAATACCCAGCCGGCAGAATTTATTTCCTTCCCGTACTCACATTGGACGGTCGTCCATCTCGCGACGAGATTCTCCCGCGGTCTCGCGTTTGACATAATCGGCGAGCTGGATTTCAGGAATCTCGTTCGCCCGACGATATTACGCAAGCCTTACGTGCTCGTCGCGATCTTCCGCCTTGGTGGCTGATCGTTCATCTAACTGAAACGACCCGCCTATTACTTTTGAACGAGTTTCTCGATCTCGGACGACGTTCCCTCGCTGCTCTTTGACGTTCTCCTTTTGATTAGTGGCAGTCGAGCGTTAACGCTGACAAAAATTTACAGCCTAAGAGAGAAAGAAGAAGGCGCTATGCATCTCCTGGAATATATAAAACCATGAATGTCGATACGCGCATAGTTGAAGTAACTAGTGATACATAGCTTGAAGAAGAAACTCGAGAACGTTAAATTTGTCAATTTACTGTTGACGGTTTCAAGTTGCGGAGATTCTTTTAGACGAATTCAAATGATAATCCAGATGCCAAGAATTTCCCCTGACTTCTTGGCCCTTCTCGTTCGAGCGGGGCTTTTCTTTGCCTTTCTCCGGAATTTCTGGATGAACGGATTCCAACATAGCATTAAAGTCGGTCCACTACTCGCTTTTACTTAACACCTGAGACCCTCGGAGGGGTCCGGAGGGAGTTAAAAAGGGGCCAAAAAAGGTTGCCCGCATCTCGAGAATGCCTTGAATGACGCAGCGCTTCCTGAACGACAAATGAGCCAGAATAAATACCAGGGTGGGCCGTGAATATCGGCGAATGCCCAGAACTAACCACTCTGAAAACGGAAGCTAGAATGTTTGCGGACACCGGGGTTACGGACACCCGAGCAAAGAGGGCAACACGATCATTTCGGTGACTTTTTCTTTGTAAACAGCAGCCTGTATCTCCGCAAATAGATTGTTGGCGTTTCCGTCTCAATGGATTCTTCGGATCCATTAGAACTTGTGTTCTCCTTGGTCGAACCTCCAAACGATTCGTGACGCTCCCAGGAGGGATGAACTCACGCGCGATGAACTTTCTTCTCAAATATATACGAAGCGAAGCAATTACCGTATTAATTATTACAATGTATTACCTTAGTCTGTCATCCCAGCAAATTCTTGTTTCAGATCAAATCACGTTCAAAGTTGAAGGGTGACGCAATTTAGGCAAGGTTCGTCGTTAGGATCCCTCAATGAGAACATAGTTAGAAAAGATTCCTCGGGTTTTCACCTGAACGGCTGAAAGGGTTGTATAGAAGGGCTCTCCGAGGTTGTAAAAGCTTGAAAAAAAAAGAAAGGCAGAAGAGCTAGCCTAAATGACGCAGTGGGTTCTAAGGGACAAGTGAACGAAAAATAAGCAGCAGAGTAGGGTGAAGCCACCATCAGTATTAGTAGTCGACCACTTTCAGAAAAACATGAAAAATAAGGTTTTTAGAAGTGACAATCTTTTGAACAGAGCGTAGATTCAGTGCAGTTAGAGTGCAGTTGGAGAACTGCACTTTCTCCAACTGCACTTTGTTCAAAAGATGGTGACTTCTAAAAACCTTATTTTTCAAGTTTTTCTGAAAGCGGTCGGCTACTGATACATGGTCGACTTACTGGTGGCTTCACCCTATATCGTAAATATCATAGCAGCAGGAAGTGTAACGCTGCGGGGGCAGGGGATGAGAGATGTAGCACGGTTTGTTGACGGATAATTAATTTATTGACCTATCTACTTAGGTATGATTTCACGAGTTGCCCTTCCGCGTAACTGGACATTATAAAACTCGTTTCGTTAGCGCTACCCCTCGCGTACGCGTTCATTTCCATTTAATTGGGAAATCAATCTAGCCCGAGGCATCGTTACGGAATATTTATAAGGGCCGCCATGCGGGTAATACGGGTTTCAATTTCGCGCGCTCGTTCTTCTTCGGCTGGTCTTTCCGTGCGACTTCTTTAATCTCGCGGGAACACGTTCGCGCCCTTTTGCTGTTATTCTGATTAATAATTCAACGTACGATACGGAATTACCATCAAACACAGGACACCCCCTCTCATCCTCTTTCTCATCCCCTGCTTACCCGCGCGCGCGTGCATTGTCATCGATACGGATGCATATTAGTCCGTCATGAAGCGCGCTCTCTAAGCCATTATATCGATACGCTTCAAAGCAGCTCGCCATTATTGCTTCTCGATACGTGTGTTACGCGCTACCGTGTTGATAGCGTGACGTTTCGCGTTCCTGAGGAACGAAAAATACGTACCCTCGTTATTCAGCGGCGACTTTACGCCTTGTTAACGATGGCTTACTCGGGGCCCCCATAGCAGACGAAAAATTTATTTCGTTCTAACCAGCGCTGCTCAGTGAACCGTGCGTAAATCGCATTGTCGCAACCCGTACGGAGAAGGAAATCCGTCGTCGCGACTGTCCAAGAATCTAGGACAATGTCGACCATAATTCTAGCGGCGGCATGACGCTGGGAATGCACTCGTGGTGCCCGCTCGCCGGCTCGATCGCCACTGTGTCGATCGGCGTCCACTGTATATTTATTGATCGATCGATCGATCGACAGCTACCACCGCTACCGTGGTTACCACATGTTACGGGCAGACTCGAGTGCGTCGCGTTCGTGCCGGCCATGGGACTTGCGGTCACGTGACGATTGCTCGGGCGCGAGATAATCCGTGCCTGACAGTTGTCTGAGCTCGATATGCCGAACAATCGACGGGACCTCGTTTTTAGGCCCACCCAGGTTGCCTTGTTTACGGCGGTATTGCTCAGAGTTTTCAAGCGGGGATTAACGAAATGAGAATCGTTGAAATCCTCGAAATGCATCTGTGGTTTAGTGTGAGGAGAAGACGACAGTGTCTTTCGTATTCTAACATAATTTTGTTATTACACTTGTTACTCGTGGTTTACTTTTTACATTAATATTTCTCTGGTGGGCAGCCAAACGAGTGTAAGTAAAATTTTACCTCAAGCTTAAACAGTTTCTTTTTGTGAATCGGAGTTGAAAATAAAAGTCTCAACTTTCACGTAGAAAATTTAACACCTGTACGCATGGCACATAAAATATTCTAACAAGGGAAGTTAGGCAACACGAAAATTGAGAAAACCATGCAACTTTGCGTGCAATTAGGGTAGTTCATCTGTAAGATAAACTTATTTTTTGTTGGTGCCATAACGTTGTTTTAGGGGGTGAAATCATCCCTTGAAAAAATGCAGAATTTTATTCTTCATGGAATATCTTGAAAATGGTGAGAGATATGGAAACGAAGTTTAAACAAAAGTTCCGCCTTTTTTCATATCTACAAAACTGTATACAAATAATTATCAAGAAATCCCTACTTTCCAAGTTACCACCACCACCAATCTTTAATTCGATAATTATTTTTAAGAATCTAGAGGGGACGTACATAGATCAGAAATAAAATTTACATCTATTATAGTTTCGCATGAATTTAGTAGACTCTTAAAAGTCATGGGCGCTAATATCTCTCGGTACTAAATAGTGGGTGGTAGGCGCTTAATAATAGAATTTACACCTTTAAGTGGACTTTTGTTTTAGCAGAAAATTCAATTTACTGCCATCGACAGCGCTAAGAAAATAAAACTATGGGAAAGGCAAACCTGTTTACAGAAGTTCGTACCACCCGCAGATCGACACTGCCGTTCGTGATTTAAAGCCAATAACGAAGCGTGAACCGCGAACAAATTGAACTGCAGGCTTCTCTGAAATTTTTTTCGGCTCTCCGTTCCGCTCGTCTCGGAAGAGATTGCTTCTCTCCGTTGCTCAAGTTGAACGAACGTGAATCATGGAATCTCGTGCCCTGTCTTTGTTAACGATCTATCGAGATTCCCGAGGCGAATAAGAAAAAAGAAATATCGTTCCAGGCCGAAAAAAAGTGCTCGTTATCGGACACGGTCTTTAACCGAACACAAATTTGACTCTGCTCGCCGGCCGAGGGAACACTTTAATCGAAGTACAAAAACGATCCGCCTCGCCCTTTCTGCTTCTTATTTCCCCGCGTGGTTATTTTAAGCTCCTTACCGCAGGAAGTTTATAGCGTGGTACGGTTTTGAGCACGAAGAGGCGGTTTCGCTTTTCCCTTTCAAAAGACGCGAGAAGACAGGCAGCGTTCTTCAAATAGAAAACACATCCTCATCGTAATCAGTCTCTCCCTAATTTTCTATTTTCGACGCGCCCGCCTGTTCGTTAGCTCCCATGATTGCCGGCTTTAACGCGACGGCCTATGAATTTCCTTCTTTTCAGACATGTAATCAAATCATTCGGCTGAACGCTGCTGCCACAAGCCGAGAAAAAGTAATAGGCTACTTTCTCCACCAAGTCCCAAAATTCACGTTGCGGGTTCTCACGGTACTCGCGCGAGCAGCGCACGAGATTCCAGGAAAAGCTGTGGCTCCTTGAAACACCAAAGATCGGTTTTATAGCCTAAAATTGTGGAGCCATAGATCTGTACCTACCAGAAATAGACTGGGATCGTTACTTGTCCGTCTCATTGTCGGTCACAGAAAGCGCAACAATATCCCTGTTCCTCTCGATTCCGTCACGGTTCGCCAGAATATCGTAGAATGGGGACGTGTTCTGCGGTGGAGGAGGAATTCGTGGAGAGGGGCGCGAGGGACCGGTCAGTTTCGAGAAATCGTAAAGCACAGTTTTTACGATGAGGGCAGGTGGTTGAAAAACGGCGGGCAAGGTGGGTGATTGTCGAGTGGTGGTGGGGGGATCGGGGCAGCGGAGGGGAGGGAGCAGGGTTGTAGGGGAAGAGGTTTACGCGGGGCTTTGGCATTTTGCCTTCTTTAAATTGTCAGCCGACCGTCGATACCTTCCGTGGACACAAAACAAGCCCATGCTGCTCGCTTTTTCATTCGAAAGGACAAAAAACCGGAGCGGTCTCGCCGGTGGAAATGCTACTTGCCAAGTATACACAGAGGCGGGGTTGAATCCCTCCCCAACCCTGCTCCCCAATTCTCCTCTTTTTTTCCCGACGTTTTGCAATGGAAACGGCTCGGCGAGGCTCGGTTATTACAGCGCGAACTCCCAACAGTCCGTTTCGACTACGCGCCTTGCGCACAGAAGCGGTTTAAACCACGGACATGGATGGAGCAGCCTTAAGGGGCTGTCGCGACCCCGGGGAATGCCGCGACGATAGCGGAGCTGTCGGGAGCATGATCGATCACTCTCCGCCGTTCATGGCTGGCTTAGGGGTTTCGGCGGTGGGAGAGGATTGTGGAAAAAAAGTCGCATGCCCCGACGCAAGCTCGACGATAGGCCCGTCTCGGGATCGCTGCTCGCTCTGTATAGCCATTCGACGATGGTGGATGGGGTGGAAGTGTTCGAAAGTAAATGGAAAAAATGCGCGTCCATTATCTCGCGGGCGGAGATTAAATCATTAGAGAGGCGGGTTAATGAGGCTCTCGCGCGTTCCTCCGCATTGTGATTAATCTAATATGCCCGAAGAGAATTGTAGCGGCAAGGAGATCGGCCGGACACGGATCGGGCAGGATGAGCGGGATGGATATGGGGGGGATACGTCGGCGACGGGTTTCGGACAATTAGATAAGCATAGTATTGTAGTTGGTTCATTGGGTTCACCGAGAGAAGTGAACGGATGCAGCGAGCCACACGCGGTTGAGACAGACCGTCGACCGCATTGGCATTTGCATCATTCACCTTGAGAAGTGAATATAGTACGGTGGAAAGCCTTGTGTCGCGCACCGTGGATTACGTTTGAAGGAATTTATTGTGCGGTTGGTAACGACCGCGCGACGTTCCTGGCTGCGTGCGCGTTCCTTGCTCGCTTATGGAATACGTCGAACCGGCGGGGTAATTTAAGATCAACGCTTCTCTCGCCGACAGATACGTCGGATATATCCTGGATCGCGAGTCGACGACCCTGACGTCACGCAAACTGCCGCTGGATTTAGTGAAATTTCAGCACCCGATCTCACTTCGCCGCTCTATTGTTGCACGCGTGCGTTTATGGGCTGTTCGAAGAAATGTTCACAGCTCAAAGGAGCGCGCGGCGCTTGTAAGAATAAACAGTAATGCGAGGCTGAAAGGCAGTCCCTCGTACGGTTTCGTATTTTACTAACAAAAGTGACCGACTTGCCTTTATTAATCAAACGTCGTGGGAACGCGCATGTTACTTATTAACTTCGATTGTTGTTTTTCCAAGTGATTTCTTCTTATAACGCAGTCATGCATACTAACATGGATTATCTCTACGAGAGCTGTAAGGGTGTGTAGAGCTGTCGAATACGAATAATCTCTTCGAATAATTTCGAATACGAATAATCTCTTCGAATATTCGAATCTCAAATGCGAATTGTCCGATATTCGAATATTCGAATCTCAAATGCGAATTCTCTCGTATTCGAATATTCGAATCTCAAATGCGAATTCTCTGGTATTCAAATATTCGAATACTTAGATTATTTGAATATTCTTTACTGCCCTAATCTTCACTTATTACCCTACCTATGCACATTCGCGTGGCCCTTATTTTCAACCTGCTTTTTCTTTTGCTCTCACCCCCTAGAACAATGCCATTTCATAAACAAGTAGTCCCTGAAAGAGATTATTGCAATCTGACAACAGGAAATAGGTGCCGACTAGGCCTTAAAGTTTAGAATTCATCAATGAATTTGACGAATTTCTCAAACATGGTAAGCCCTATCGAAATTTTGTTCAAATAATAGGTATTAAAAAAGCATTCAATTTTATACAATTACTGTATATATAATTTTTTCATGCTTTCAACCATTTTTTAGATAATAGCAATTGGATATAGAGAGGTCCACACTACGCGTTTATAGACAATACGTCACACCGTACCTTATTTTTACGCGTGCCAGGCACTTCCGAAATCTCCGCTTTTCCTATAATAAGAACAGCATGTAGACAGCAGGTACTGGGTAGACAGTAGGGGTTCCCAAATCCCTAAAAAGGGATTTTCTGCATCCAGCCAACAAATAAAGCATAGTTAAATATCGACTTGTTACTAATCTACAAAGTTTGGACTCTCACACGAAATATTCTTGTTGATCTTCAAGTCTGTCCCGTGGCATGAAAAGCTCTTACCGGTTCAGCGATTTATTTTTAAAGAAATCCGTACTCATTTGTTCGCTTTATAAAATGAAACAAAGGCGCGACGTTTGATAGCGCTTGAGTAATTTCATCGCCGCGATGGAAACGCAGTGCGGTACACTCCGCGACGCCGGATTTATTGTTGGCCGAGAAATAACGACGTTTCACGTACATGTTAGTGGTCGGAAATTGGACAGGGAGGAGGCGGAGGTGAGTGAAAAAGTCTGCACGCGGGATGTCCACTTTGTTTATACGAATCCGTAGATACCGACGCGCCGCGTGGAATTACATAAACGCCCGGTAACGCAATCGGGACGATCTTCCAATTAAAATATTCTGCCTGGTGGCTTTAAACAGTTTCTGGAAGGGGTTGGCGCTAAAAACGCGCGGCATTACCGGAGGCGTGTTTCCCTTCTACGCAAGTGCAGACTCTTTTTGTTCCCGCGAGCTGCCAGAGAAGTTTCGTTGGTGTAACGAAAAAAGAATTGCGTTCCCTTGCTCGCAGCTCTCTAACTGCAGGATAAGTTTTCTCTCGCAGCCAGCCCTCTACCAGCCAACGATTGGCGCGTAACGTTTCAAGATCAGAGAATGAAACAGTGAAAAGAGAGGGGGTGAAGAGCGTAGGGGAAGGGGTGAGTTGGGAGAAACACAGCAGAAAGAAATTTCCCTAACTAGCGGTGGAATTATCCGAGGGGTCGGGGGTGCGGTCTTTTAAAGTTTGAGTCATTAGTCACGTAACTACTTGCTTAATAACTGTGAAATTGCGCGCGTTTTTTGTCCCATTGAAGATTACATGGTATTGTAGAGCGACGAAAAAAAGAGCGGCGACGCGATAGTAAAATTATTCATCGCCGCGGTCGAGTGGCATCAATCCATTTAAATGGCCCTCGATACGCGTTTTATCGAGCTGTTTTTATACGCACTCACGAAAGACTAAATTGGTTCAAACGAAGCTATTCCAGTGCACTCGGACCTTGACATTCTACTTTTTTGGTAAACAAACATCAGATGTACAGGGTGATGCTAGAAACTGAGAAGATGTGTAACATTTTCTACGTGAGGGTAGGAACTATTGATAGGATGCATGGAACACAAATTACATGGAAAACACCACGTATGTGCTTTCCTATAAAATGATTAGGTACTACTTTTCACATAAAAGTTAACGATTAACCAGTGGCTCCCAAACAGTGCGCCGCAACCCCCAAGGGGGTTCTCGAAATGTTTTCTGGTTATTTTTAGTTGATGATTCTTGTCTTAGCACTTATTTATTTTAATATGGTTGCATTGCCATACTCTGTTAATGATGTATCACTGACTTTTCATAAAGGAAAAAAGAAAAAGCTGGGCATCCAGATGCAACGACAACCATCACACTAAATGGGATAATTAAATACATTAAATATTATTAAGTTAGAATTAATTTCTGAAATGTCTATTTTTAATGTGTGTTCTTTACCTTATTAAATTTACTTTACATTATGGGGGGGGGGGCGCAGGTTATTTAAATATTATAAAAGGAAGTCGCGACCCGAAGAAGGTTTGGGAAACACTGCAATAAACGATTATCAACATTCCATTACAAACATTTTCTATCACCAAATTTTTACGCTTTTCGGTCTCCCCATTGCAAAATCACCACGCTTTGTTTTGGAAAGCTCCAGGAGAGACATTGGCATTCGAATGGTTTCGAATCAGACAAATATAGGGGAAGCAAAGAAATTAATAATACCTAAACTACTTTCCGTGATACATTTCTCAAGAATGCCTTAAGGGGTCAGTTCACTGTGACGGTTTGAAAAATGAAGCTATTTTTAAAGATTTTTTTTCTTCGTAGATACAACATATAATGCAATAAAATTTTTTGGTATTTATTAAGCTACTCTTATATTATACACAAAAAATTTAAAAGAATTTTTTTAATTTGTTTTAAAACTTTAAACCCGATTATCTTAAAGCAACATTTTTTCAGCTGATGCAAGTGACTGCAAGAAAACTATTTGACTAATCAGTCTTAAATTTATACACGTTATTCAGCACATCAGTGGCTATGGCCGGGACTACGGAAACCTTTTTCGATTAACCATTTCATACTTTTTACAAGGAAAAATGATTGAAAATTTCGCCGTATTTCGACACTTAAACTTCAAACCTCCACCATTTTGTTAATTTTTTATCAGTAAAAATAATCCTAGTTCCGGCGATAACCACAGTCATAATGAATACAACATACTTTGAATTTTTTGTTTCAAATACGTCGTTCCCCCGGAATCACCTGCACCAGCACTACATCGCATTCTTAAGGCGCTCACATCGCCTTAAATTTAATCGTTATAAATTTAAAATAGATTTTTATGCTGTCAATGAGTGTATTAATAAGTAGACAAAACATTATTTACGTTGGACATTCCGTTTACTAAGAAATAAATCTTAAAAAAATGACAATTTTTCGCGACTTCACAGTGGACTGACCCCTTAATAATTCATTTAACTCGGTTTCGTGTGTGCGATGGAACATCGTTTTTTAGGTTGCTCATATTGAAAATTGGGTTAAAAAATATTGCGTAAATCGCTACCTGGCCACCCTCTTCCCACTCTGTAACAAAATGTAAGAAATTCGCGAACCTCTCTATCTCAAAAAAGCCTTGCGTAATTTAAGGGCGACTGCTAAACCATTCTACTTCTCTACTTCATTACGCGTAAAGTAACAGAGCAGATAAAAATGGACACAATAAAAAATCACACAATTTCACTTGAAAGGAATGCATCATACAAGAATGAGGATTATAGTATGCCTCAGTTAACAGAGTCGCTGCGCACGCTTCCTTCCACGCCAATATTGTTCCCGTTTAGCTTGAAACGAATCTTTTTTGCCTCTGGCATAGAATATGTACTGCGGAGTCAACGCACGTAGGATTCCTGCGCTATAAATTTATAGGGTCTATATCCGCTGTGGAGCGTCATATACGGAGTACGGACAGATATGCACATATCGGATCGTTAAATTTACAATGTCGTGGGGGAAAGTGTCTTCTGCGACGGTCGTGTCACTGGTATATATGTAGTGTAAGGCGCGCACCAGCGTGGAGAACCAGGGGAGAGAGCAAGAAAGAGAGCGTTTGTTGGAGTGGAGAGGAGAGAGGCGTATTAGCGTGGTGGTGAACGATGAGAGGGGCGTGCCAGTCACGGTAATAGCTGGTAAGCTGCGCTATTATGAGTAACCTGCAAAAAAAGTGACGTCACGCTAGGCCACTCCTATGGTTATTCACAAAAAAAAAGAAAAGAAGTAGTGCACTATAATTCGTCACTTCTGATTGTTTACCGCAATGGGTCACTGCTCTCTTCCCGGTCCCTGTTATTATTTAGCAGTCCGCGTTTTCCGCCGCTTCATTATGCCCATTGTCCGCGCGCGAGCCTGAACTTTCGTCGTCTGTTTAATAATTTTTCCTTAGCAGCGCATGCCCGCGTTCAATTTCCGGGTGTCATGTGACATCACTCGATCGCGTCACCCCTCCACTATGTACGTATGTATCTGGTTCCTTGAAATTCACCGACAATGGGTGGTGTACCTACAAATTTACCTGCGCGCACACAGGAACGTCGATGCACCATTTCCCCCGTAGATGCAATGATAGGCGAATAAACGCGATTCCCAATAGCCAGCATCGATTACTGGTTGTCGTGGTGTTGAACGACTTTAACCCGTGGTAAATTGGAGTTCTGTTTGGCTATAGTTGGGAGAATAAGGAATGGGTAGAGCTGTGTAAAACCTAACGGAGGTACAACTTGGTTGAATGTGTTTAACTGGGTTGATTTTCAACGTGTAAGACCGACGGATCAATCTTTACGTTAGTCGAGACCTAACGGGGTCGACGTTATTGCTGTTTCACTGTGGTAACTGTTACAAATCTAGAGCCAGCCGTTTCCATTTATAGTATGGAATTTCAAAGAAGGCATTAAAGGGGTACAGTAGTTACTCGTTATAAGCCCGACGAACGGGGCTGGCGGCGGGCGTACGGCGGGTTGTGGACACCATCCGCACAGCCAATAGCGCGAGTGAAAAAACCCAAGAGCGAGCGAGGGGAAACGAAAGAGTCTCTCGCTCCTTCTCGGGTTCTCTCAGTCTCGTCCGAAGGATTCCAGGAAATGGTGGGGATAGTCGCCGGGCGTACAACGTATGGTAGAAACGGGCTTATAACGAGTAAGGGAGACCGAGGATAAAAGTTCCAATTTAAATAAAACATAAAAAATGACGGGAAAATAATGTAATTATTCTCTTCACTATTGACTAATTTCCTTGTTAAATTTATTACATTTTATGTTTTTAAGCTTGTGTTTAATATATTGTGATAGGTTTTTCATCAAATGTAATTTAATTGTGGCTTCTTACCCCTTTTTGGGGCAAGTTGTTATCGCATTGGGGTAAGTTGTTACTAAGATAAATGAGTTGCCTTTTAATGAAATATTTCATTTTCCAATGAAATAAAATAGAATTTTATTAATAATGTTTATTTCTGAAGGTTCAGATCAACAAAAATGTATTATCTTTAGAAGAAAACCAAAACAATATAATAACCATAAACATTATCTTTGGTATAAAAACTATGTGGCGTGATCAATTTTTTCACACGGAAAAAATTATTTAAAGTACAACGCTCAGTTCATTTTGAAGATAGAACCGTCGGAACAACTTACCCCCGGAACTTTTAGCCCCGGTTTCCCCTACTGATTGTAGTCTGATTCCCGAGCGCGAAAAACAGTGTTTTCTTTATTTATTAGATAGATATTAGATATTATATATATATGTATATATCTTTAGGAATTTTTCGGTGGAAAAGTACCTACCTATAAGTTCAATCGGAACAATCTTTTCGTTTGTTTTTATGGGGTGGTCAGTATTTTTTTTAGACATAAAATGAATGTTCCCTATAAAGATATAATACACGTTCTGTGTGAAAATGTATTTCTTTGGTGGCACTAATATCAGGATGACGAGTTGATCTGTAATCCATATCTTGACATTTGATTGTTTAATACGGTTATGTTCAGTGCTAGTACGTACTAGAATCAACTAAAGATATGAAATATTTTTTTATCGACAACAACATCCAGAGTGTTTGTACGATCTTCCTTTTTCCATCATTCAACGACTACCATTTAGAAAATTTTCAGCCAATAATGGTAATTCTAATACACTATTTTTCGCGCTTGCGAACGAGACTACTCCCTTCGGCATGAGGCATTGTTCAACAGAGAATGCCTCACCGTCTTCTTGACACTTAAAAAAAAAATACGACGCTCGTAAATTTGTAGGCAAGGTTTTCGATATAGCGCCGCTTTGTATTCTAATTCACGCGGAGTTCGCATCGCCGCATGATTCTCGCCCACGCGAGTCTACCAACGATAGCCGCCATAAGAATTAGCCATTTCTTTCTGTCGTTTACGCGTTTCTTAAACGACGCTGGAAGGTTACGATAGGGAGCCGAGAGTTGTCGGGGATTAATATTTATAGAGCATCTCGTCAGACCATCCTCTCGTTCCCCGTGTCGCCTCCTTCTTTGTATCGGGATACCGAACACGACAATGTCCGCCACGCTAGGGGAATATCAATCCCTCGATCGCTTCTTTACACTGGAACGTAACCTGGCGGTTCCATTAAAAGTGAATGTGTGAAAAATCGATCGGGCTGAACGCTACGTGTGTGGACAGTGTGCGGTGATGTGGAGCAAGGTAAAGAAATATTACGACGCTACCTAGCCATATGCTGTGAATCTTTAAAGACTCAACCCTTTATGATCGCATGAATTTTTACGCGGAAAATTGCCACGTAGTTAATTCTGTTCTGACATCATTTATCGACATCTGCCCTCGTTATTGTCCTTATCACATCTCTTCAGAGATTTCTGTATCCTTTTATCATTGCACGGACCTGTCTGCAAGCAGATGTAAACTAAAAAGGCTTTTCTTAATTCTGCTGCGGTCATAGTATATTTGCTTTAGCTGGTTATAGAGATTTTTCTATCGACAATGCGTAACACATGTGTACATCGCCCGGGTTTGTCATTTCAGAGATTTCAATGCTTACAAGCTCAAGGGAGGATGAAATAATATAATATACAAGGGTATCTGTAGTATATTTGCATTTTGCGATATTTAAAACTTCTCACTGCATACAGTCTGGTGGGGCGTGAGGACAGGCACGAGAAACGGTTGAAAACCGCCTGTTCCTTTTTCCCCGTGAATCGTGAAATTCCATAATGTCGCTGACAAATTAAATGCCCGCGAAGACCAAGACAGGAGGCATATTTTCTTGTGCCGCTGTGCGTAAATTGCCCGGCGACTCGACACGTTGTTACAAACAGTTTCACCGCGCACGTTGCTGAATTACTGAAATACCGGCGCGCTGCTGACAAATGACTGCGGACCGTGACCTCGCGCAGGCTTAAACGTTTGTCGAAGAGTCTGGTTAAGTCGAGATTTGATCCGAGGGAAGCTCTTTGAAGCGAATTTTCTAGGATCATGAACATTTTACGATAGTTGGCCTAGGCTACAGTGGATTAAACGGTTTCATATACCGTTGGCTTGTTGGTAGGCATAACTAGGGAAGTCCATATTTCTTAATTGTAAGTAAATGCAAAAAGTTCAATTTATTACGATAAATCAGGTAATAATTGTAAGCTCTTGCTGTGGGGTTGCCAAAATTTGCCCAGCACACACCTGGAGGATTAGCAAAAATAAATAAAAAGATATTCCAAGAAAACACAAGATATTTTATTTAACAAAGTAAAATAACAAAAATATATTAAGTTTTCGCATAACTTCTTAAGTTCATAATTAGAATATTATTTTTTATCAGTTTTTGCTGTGCCCAATAATTTTTTCTGTTCAGGTTTAGCTAAATAAAAATAAAAGCTTTCAATATCAAATTTAATTGGAATGGTAACCTCTACTTTAACGAGTTCAAATGGCATTCTATTTCTATATTTTTTCTAAGTTGATTCCATTATAGAAAAAGTCTTATTATACGTAATTTTATGCTACAGAATAAGTAACTGCTTTTTAAGATTAAAGGGCAAGATTTATCACATTCCTGGATAAATTACCAGCAAAACTCAAGGAGAAAATGGTATTGTTGGCAACCCTAAGCTCTTGCAAATTTTTTATTAATTTATTCTTGTAACAAACTTTGAAAGTAACTGCTTCCATTGACATTCAAGGATTTTAAGATGGAATGATGGATCTGATCAGTTTTACCAACAAGCCAACGCTACTCGTGCTCTTTGCACGATACGAAGACGACAATTTGGCCGCCTTCAATTAATGACTGTCCCTAACTCCACAAAGAGAGCTACCAATGAGAACAACACGTTGTTCTGTGGTGACGTGGCTCTAACCTCTACTCCGCGACAACTCTTCAGGTGACTGTCTTACCCACCATTGCGCCACGTGACCCGTTCTTCCACTCCTCTACGGAATTAGCGCGTAATAGTGAACAAATTAATTACCGTCCGCCGATGGTTTGACTGGACCCTTGACCGATACATTCGTTAACTGAAGATCCTTGAAAAATTGAAATTCCTACACCCTTTTGAATTGCCACGAGATTATAACGTTACCGAGTGCGAACCAAGCAGTCCTATTGTAAATTCTCGTTTAATCAGGTTTCCGTATTAATACCCTGGCGATTGTTATTATTCCCGACGGTTATAATTATCGCGGCGATAATATTCGCCGCCACAACGCAGCGCACATTATGCCCAGGTAACTACACTCGCGTCGTCGGCGTAATTAAAAGGGAGTGACAATACGAGTATGGCGTCTTAATTCCCCCTTGCCGAGCGGAATATTGAAATTGAATGGCTTTCGAACCTCTCGTTCGAGGTAACGCGATGTTAAACGCCTCGAAAAAATCTCCCCTCGAAACCCCTCATTTAAGATTGTTTATCGATACTTAAGTTATACCTTGCGGACGTATCGACTCTTATTCAAGCGGGACGGGCGAGCGAGGGAGCGTCGGGGGGGCTTTTCGGCGGCGATAAGAGCTATTGCTGAAATTTAGCAATATTCCTGGCCGGGTATGGGTAGTGCACGAGGCATCGTGCTCCAGTCTCGAAGCGTTCCGATGAGCAACCGATATGGTCGCTATTAGTCTGATGCTCAGAAGCGCTATACCTACGGCCCATCGTCTGTCCAAGTGAAACAGAGGATGAGGCGAATGAACCGTGGGGGTAGGGAGAGCAGGGCTTTTTGGGGCGTGGATAATAGTGAGAGAGTGGCCATTAAGGGCGAATTACGTAGCAGGAAGAAGGCTTTGCGAAACTTCGCACCTGCCTTTCCACGTTTCAGACACATATTCATAAATGGGTAGCAAGAACGGACCGTGTAAGTGGGCTCCATTTTAATTATTCTTATTCTTCTCCCTTTTACCCCTCGAGTTAATGAGACGCAGCGAATAGAAAATTGGGCATTACCTGTCCGACGATTTTTCCCGTCGCTGGGGTATTTCTCGGCGTTACGATCGAAGTTGTGAATTTGTCTTTAATTCATATGCTAATGCTCCTCTTCTTGAAGCACGCTCCTCGGACGCTCTCGTCCCGAGAAGTCGCGAGTCGCTGGGAATAATGATATTATTGCGAAGCCGCTTACGGCTTACGGCAATTAAAACTTTGATAATTGCCGTGGCGAATTACGTAATTACGTAATTACCACGTCGTACAGTTGTCGGTTGCGCTGTTACGCCGCTGTAATATCTCGCTTTTTACTTGCTTTCAACTGCCTCCCGATGCCGTTTCTGATTACGACGAACGGACAACGACGGTTTTAATTAAGACAGGCCAGGCAGTTTTATAGTTCTGTCAAAATGAGTTTTCACCCCTTTTCACGATGGTTTAATTTGATCGAGAGCCTAGCACCATAACCAGAACGCCCTCCTTTTTCACGCTAATTCCCTTCTTGCAGGTCCTTTTGTTAATTCCAGGAGAATCTTACCTCGCTGTTTAGTTTCGGGTTACAAAACTGCCACGTATAAACTTCTCACGTAGGAATATTAGATTTAGAAGTTTCTAATTTTAAATCAGTGCAGTATTCTGTGCAATTTTCTTATTGCCTTTCTTTTCATTTTGTTTCTAAACACGACGTATAATTTGGGAAAATCTGTGGTGACCTGTCACATTTATGGATTATGCTTGTTCGTATATCACAGTTTAGTAATGGAATTTCTGTATTAATGTAACCTTTCTCTGTATGCTTATTTATTTATAAGATATTTCTAGTTTGCATTGTGTTGTCTAGTTTCCAAGCTGCCCCGACAATTTCCATTTAAATTCGGTGATAAGCAGTCTGTATAGTTTCTCGTGTGGTCACTGCAATCCGGAGCCAAGACAACGCTATCATTGTTATCAGCAGCGTTGGGCAAATGCCCTTTGGCCAGTGCGTCGTCAACGTTTACGGCTTGAAATCGCTTCGCCTCGATGAGAGACTGTTAAGCCCTTCATGGTTAACCGAGGCTCGTGCTAAACAGTTGCCTCTTTGTCGATTAGCGCGGTAACTCATTTCAGAATCGAAACCGGTTTTTTTTCCATTTCCTCTTTCCGTTTTTACTGCAAACTATCAGAATTTGTTTGCTCATCGCAACGAAATTCTTGAAATAATGTATTGAATTACAGTTTGAGCTGGTGCGACATTAAATTTTAATCGAATTTCATCGATTCGTCGTTGTGTTCGTGCATAAACGACGTACAGAGTGATCCGTTTGAATTGATGAATAAATGTGGCTCCAAATGAATGATAAAATGAAAGGTCGTATAAGTGGAACTTAAACTTCACAATTAGTCATTACCAGTTTTCCAGGTAAGAGGCGGTATAAAATCGATGAATTACATATTAAGATGATTTCCTTTGTTTTTGTGAAAGGTATTCCTGTATCTTAAAATCTTTTCCTTCTTGTGGATTTTGTATTACAAATTACATTATCACGTTTAGTTCTTAGCCAATTTTTTATTAGTGATTACACAGTGATTAATTAACCTTACAGAATATAAAAAATGTATTTCGTGATATTAAAAACAGAAATCAAACTGCGGGTATACTATTTCTTGCGAATGCTAATTCCGTGTAATGATGTGCGAAATGAGTTTTATATCATATCATCATTTAGTCAAAGAAAGCAAGTGTTTCCAGGGTGGAGGGTAATTTGGTGGACGAGCTCCCAATTCCAAAGAAATAGACATGAAAATTCTAAAGATACCATTCACGCTGCCTCCCAGACTAGATCTTCAGGTAGAGCTCCCGACTTTCGATTCATATGTACGGGAATGGCCTACCTGTGTATCTATTGTGGGATCGGGGGCCTCCATGGAACATAAGAGGGGAGGCGGATAAGCGGAAGATGGGTGGGTCGGCGTTGACGCAGTTGGTTAAGGCGCAGGTTAGCCAGCCGGAACTACGAAGATCGCGAGTTCCGGTCCCATCAACCACATAAGAAGAGAGAAGCGCTGCACGATCCAGTATCGAAGCGAAGATTAGTTATGCTGTGCGCAACTCTGAAAGAGAGAGATTGGATCGGAATAGGGTAAAGGACCCAATTACTGGCAGTCAATCCAATTACTGCCACCTTAAGTTATTTTAGTTAAAATAACGAATAAATAAACGTTCAAGTAAAATAGCTTAAGGTGACAGTAATTGGGTCCTTTACCCTACCTCGAAGAGAAAAGATCGCTGTGGTGCCGGGAAACATACGAGGGCGAATGTCACCTCAGGATGACCAAGTGTGGGATCGGGAACCTCTTGATTTTCATAAGAAGCACCCGGAAAAGAGACACCGGGATGGCGAGGGGGTTAAGCTGCGGCTGGCCTGCACACAGGACTCCCAAGATCTCTAGTTCAAGCCTCCGTCGCCGAAGGCGTTTTTTCCGAGATTCCTATATCAACTTGTAGATTACAGCTACAGAAAATTGTTAAGAGCGCGTCACGGCACGTGTGCACGATGCGTGTGCACAGTGAGCCACGCGGAGGTCTGTTTATATCGTCGTCCGGCGAAGTTCCCGCCACGGCTTTATCATTATCGGATGTGACTAATGTGGCGTTTAACGCAGCCTCATGTTAGTTATTATTATAGCCCTTGGCAACCGGGCCCTGCGCGCGCGCCCTCCCCTGACCGTCGCATCGCGCGCGGACGAAACGCCCTTTCGACCGAATCAACATGGCCTCTAGGCCCCGAACGAGCTCTCTCGATCCCCTGGACAACGCTGGTTTATTCATTCAGTGAACCGGAGACCGGTCGGCAGGTTTCGGTTATTGTTTCTCGGGTTCCATAGGGGAGACTTAAAAAAAGAACGTCCCTGACTCGGCTTCTACAAACCTCGGTCGCGCGGCCCTAGGATTCCTTGTTGGTTTTCGAAGAAATCCCTACTCGCCGACGGACGGGGCCCCCATTGTTTTAAAGGACCCACAGACGAAACGATTTATCGCACGATAACTCGTACGATAAGTTGCCGTGACAGTTGTGTATCGACGTGTACCCCGTGTTTCCTCCACATGCGTGACAACCTGCCGGTTGACAAGCGTTTACCGATCGTACGAACGATCGAGTACAACTGTTGAATGTTGAAGAAGAACAGAGCGGAAATTTTTACAGCGGCGTTCTTAGTAAAGGATTCTTCTGAAGAAACATAGGGAAAGAAAAAGAGACAATAGTGTGAGAATAACTTCAAGTCGTATTTGAGAATGAGTAACGACAAGTTCAACTGATTAATGAAATTAATAATTAGATACAATTAGGTACAATGCAAGTGCGATTGTTTCCAACGATTCAGCAGTGCCTCGCCGAACTTAAGCGTTGCGACTCATTGTTGCTATACAAACTTTATGGCAATACTTTACTACCGCCTTATGTACATTGTACATCAACCACACAAACTGTACAATTATTGTTCAAACAGTTGTGTAAAAAATAGTTATACTACACCTTATCGTACGTAAGCTGTATATATAATTATATAGCTATTTTCCTCAATATATTAATTGATTAAAATAGCTTTAAAGTCACCGTTATTGTTAAGTACATTTATTTTGATCGGCTTTTCTAAATAACGTGTGACTATTGTAGATACAAAATTTTTTCTAACTTAATTCGTTTATATGCTTCCTTGCTGGACATATGTAAACTCCTCTGGCCCTCCTTAGATAAAATGTTCTATCTAGAATTTTTCCATTTTATAAGAAATGTTGAAATATTTGAAGTTCTATACGTGTTTTACCTTGTAAGTAAAGGTAGAAAACCCTAGGGCAAAGGACCCAATTACTGACACCCAACTAATTACTGTCACCTTAAGCTATTTTATTTAAAATAACGAATAAATAAACTATACTATGTAATCTATAGTATAGATTATAGGTTGAATTACATAATTCTTTTTGTGTATGACTTTACAACGTTTATTTATTCGTTATTTTAAGTAAAATAGCTTCAGGTGACAGTAATTGGTTAGGTGTCAGTAATTGGGTCCTTTACCCTACGTGCTTTGTAGAGATATAGAAACAGTCTAACTTATTTATTGTTTTACAAGTACGGCACAAAGAAAATGATAAAACCTCAATTTTCTGGGCTTTTTCGAAATGCTGGGTTCGAAAGGAAATAATTACATATTTTTGTATTATGTATTATCCTTAGATATGGGGTGAGAAATGAAAAAAGAAAGGAGACGCAAAATATACTTAATTATGCTGAAAATATGTGAAAATTAGAGGGAATAGTGGTAAAGAATACATTACAAAAAATTGTAATGTTATTAGAGGCAAAGTATTTAAAAATAAGAATCGCTTTTGTTCGAAAAACTGTTTAGATTTATTAAGTTTTGGAACGTGAGAAACAGTCAAAGGTTCAAAAAACACATTTTCGAGCAAGTTACTCATAAAATTTGACAATGCCAAATAAGTTTGGCATTAGAAGAGCATACATGTTGCGAAAGATTTTGTCTAATAATAGAAAAATAATTTTCAATACCAAACAGTCTAAATATCTCGGAACAAAAAATACACGACTTCCACCGCTTTTATAATCACCGGCAAATTTATCCCCATATAATTATTTTAAAAAAATTTCATATTAGATAAAATCTAGCGGCGTGTAGCTATCTGGCAGAGTACGTAACCACGTGGTGGGTTAAACGTTGTACATGCAGGCCGTGCCGTGTAAAAAGAAGATACTCTTATCTGTATGTGCATCTGTTATTCCCGCATGCACTGGTTTAAATATTATAGTAATGTCGAAGAAACACCTGGTGATTCGTCTTGTTCACAACTCGTCCTAGTTCCCACGGCTGAGCACACAACGCGTGGAGGCTGTTGTTTATTCGTCGGTACAGACGAATAATCTACCTACGTTTCCGCGTTATCGGTTACTACCGCTACTGTTTACGCATATCTGTCGTGTTATCGTTGCGGGGACGAAAGTGTGACACGCTTATCTGCCGAGGCGGTCGTTGAAATCGTCGTGCTTCCCTCGGGGCTCGCCGGCCGTTTCTTGGCGGGGCACCCGGTATACCAGGGAACGAGTTGAGGTAGCGTGAAGAATCCTCACGCTACCGTGACTGCTAACACGGGTTAATCTTGCTTAATAACACCCGCAGCGCGGTATGTGTCTCGCCCTTTGCCATCGTTCATTATCGTTTGCGTAATTTTTTACGGTTCTGCGTGGAATAAACGATATTAATAATACCAGTAATTAGACCAAGATAATCACCGGGGAGTATTTGTTAATTATCGATTGGCATCGTATGATAACGGCGAAGGAATACAGGGAAAAGTAAGACGATACAGTAATTTTTTACGGCCCAGTTAAGCCCAAGGTGCTCTTCGTACCGAAGCCGCATCGGGCTACATTGTAAATGAATATTAATTATTCCCAATTACCGACGGTGGAGTATTATCTTTTTCAATTAACCCCGCTGTCGGTTCACCGCTGTAAGGTTCCCCTATATCCGCACGCGGATCTTGACTTTGAAGAACAATTATTCGCGGTGACAGGAAACATCGCAGAGAATATTCGACCGTGTTATCTCCGCTGTAGCAAATTTGCCACGGTATGTGTCGATTTATTACGCATTCGCGGACCAGCGTTTTTACTGGATGAAGTCGGCTCGAACGAGTTCTTTGTATACGTCATTGAATATTAGCTGCCGACAAATTCAGTGATACATAGGCATGTGCCTGCTTAACCGCTAAAACGGTATCGGAAGCTTCTGGCTTTCTTGCTGCCAACGAGCTAAGTGCGTGCACGTTGCAAGCATTCAGGGATCTCTTTACTGTAGAGTATTTAAAAAATCGATGTCTTTTCTGAAAGAATGATGCGTGTAAAGTGTATTGGAACCTTTCGCTAAATTGACAATATTATGAGGCTTGGACAATGAGTGAGACGCGCAAATAATTTATTTTCTTGAGATGAATGTGTTGATATAAGATTCCAAGATCATTGTCATTTTTTTTCAATGGGGTGATACATTTTTGTTGTTATATTCTTATAGCTGACTATCAAATGACCTTGAACGGTGTAAAGGATTTTTTTATGGTAGGAAAGAACTGTATAAAATCCACGTGTGTCAGTGCAAATTGAAATTTAATTTGTTCACCTCCTGAAATAAATTGCTACAAATTTCTGCTGACTCGTTAATTTTATACAGTTCCATCCTTCCATAAAAGCGCCATTTTTGCTAGCTATAACAATACGGCAACGAAAAGGTATCACCCCATTAAAAAACAGTGACCGTGACCTTGAAATCTCGAAAAATATGGCTTTAAAAAATTATTAGTTCATAGCACCATTTTCCCCTTTGAACAGAATAGTTTCCTCCTTTAACATTTGTTCGTATCATCAGTAGTAACTGAGATATTACAGGTGTTCCGAGTTATAGGAAACACCATATATATAGCACATTAAATTTTCCTCGTTTTCTGTTAAACGTAATTTTTTTCCTGTTCTTTCTTCAGACGTTAAAAAAGTATTCAATTTTTGCTATTCACCTACTTAAATCACGGGGAGTAGCAGGTTAACTGTGCGACACTGTTTCATTACCGATGGTTAATTGCTGCCAGCTAGAATAGTGAGAATCAACCTTTAATTCACTGATGTCTGACAAACGAGAGACTCCACCCAGGAATCCTTTCGATAATGAATTCGTGGCTGGCGGACTCCAACTGATATCTCGATGCTGTGCTAATTACATTAAATTACTATTTTCGTAAGCAACCGTGTCGTATTGTTTCGCTCGTAATGACTGTTCAACGTGGGAGTCTTTGAGGGCTAGAAGGGAAAAATGAGGTGGGAAACACAGAGCAACATTAATGACTCGTCTTCCACGATATTTGTTATCTGTACATTCGTGGTGTAGGTATACTCTACAGATACAGTTACGGTGCTACATCTTTAAATAGTAGTACAGTTCTGTCTCTCTATAGCCGCGTGTGTCGGGACCAGGCGCACGCAATTTGAGAGACGAGTAGTCTATTCGGCTTCCTTTGATTTCACGCGGTCAGAGTGTATGGTGTGTCACTATCGAGAAAGTTTATGAACCTTTCTTCGGCTTTTTCTTTGACATCCGATACCCGATGCCCCGGCGCGGCGACTACAACCGAAGTAGTGGGGATAGCTTCGCGCTTATAGAGAATCTGAAAACGCGTGCCATTTGAGAGACAGCACTGTATATATTTAACACAAAAATACGAAGAGTATTGTTTCCCAATTTTTTTTCAGTCGCGATCCCCCTTTATAATACTGTTCTGTCTCTCTATAGCCGCGTGTGTCGGGACCGGGCGCACGCAATTTGAGAGACGAGTAGTCTATTCGGCTTCCTTTGATTTCACGCGGTCGGAGTGTAAGGTGTGTCACTATCGAGAATGTTTATGAACCTTTCTTCGGCTTTTTCTTTGACATCCGATACCCGATGCCCCAGCGCGGCAACTACAACCGAAGTAGTGGGGATAGCTTCGCGCGTATAGAGAATCCGAAAACGCGTGCCATTTGATAGACAGCACTGTATTGAAATAATCTACGACCCCCATATAAGGTTCGGTAAATATTTCCTTCCTTTCATTTATGAAAAATTAGTGTCACATCATTAATAGAATATAGCAATGTATTAAAATAAATATGTGCTAAAAATTGTCAACTAAAAATATCCATGGCTACCCGTTCGAATATTTAAGATTTTGATACTTCACAGATTCATAAAGTTGATAAGTGAAGATAGTCAGCCCTTTAGAACAAGAGTGATGCGTGGCAAGAACAATGTAAAAATTTATTTAAATTTATTTAGTTTATCATAAAATGTATTCATATTATGGGCTCGATCTTAAAGATGCAAGCGCCACTATTCTTCTCGCATATTTTCTAATTCAGGGATAAACGGAGAGAGGTTCTGAAAGTTGTTCTCATATAGTTCCGTCGCTACCTCCGTGCTAGCACCTAAGCGTAATTTATAATGGATTGAAACACGTGACTTTAATATGCCTATACAAGGCTGTTAAGCAATGAACTTAATTAGGGTTGAATTAAGCCAGGAGTAATTATAATTGCGAAATGGTCTAGTCACCTGGACGCATTAATTTCCATCGTTAAACGCAACGCCCCCCCCCCCCCCCTCCCCGCCCACTCGTCACCCGTAAACACAAGCGTCGCGACCGCCACGAGTTCGCCGGAGAAATAAATTGATCGGTCGACGCGTTGCCAGCAGGAAGTCTGTGGGAAGGAAGGGAAAAAGGCCCCGTGAAACGGTCGCCACATAAATCCTTGGAGCTTATTACAAATACGTAACGCGGCTTACGCGGTTTATCGATATTGATTTATTCATAACCGAAGCTCTCTTCGTTTCAGCATCTCGTTAATCTTGGACGCGTTGATTACGGCTCGGTCGCTGGCCGGCGCGTCCGCTCTGCGAAAACCTTGCCCTCCTACACAAGGTTCACCTTAAATCACCACCGTCCGATAATTGAGGGGGTCCTTGCGCTGCAACGGCACCTCGTTTCAGGCGCACCCCGCGAAATTGGGAGAACGAGCGGTGGCCGCGCCCTTGTCCCGCCCTTCGTGCGTCGGCGCCAAGCTTCCGTGATGCCGGACCTCGTTCAGAAACTATGACTAAATCCTCCTTTCCATCTTCCGTCCCAGTGTTCCCGATATTTCGCTGGTATTTACCATAAGCGCAAGATTTTGGACGATTCTCATAATTGAGGATTAAGGATTCGCAATTTATGGATCCACTTGAAAAGATTTCTCTGGAAAATATAATTGTAGTTAAGCGATTCCCCCTAAATTCGAAATCCTTGTCGTTTAATACTTCGGAGGGCAATACTGTTGGACCATATTCTGTTGGAGAAAATTAATTGACCGATACTAATACTTAGGTGCTCTTTAATATTAATACTTTATATCCTTAATATTTTTTCAATGTCCATTTTGTGAGATAATAATACTTACCTATAGAAGTGTACATATTTTCTATTATTTATTACCAGTTCTAGAAGATTATACGGTGGTTAAGATGGAATGTTTCACTTTAAAATGAAAGATTCCCTTTTATGCCGTATATTTTCTTTAAGAATCGAATAACTAGTTAAAAAAAAGCCGTTACTGCGAAGCATGGTTACTCGAAGTGGACAGGTATCGAACTTTAATACTTTTCAGATCGATATAAAAGCCGCACCTGTATGTCCTCGTTGTGACAGTTACAATTAGAATTACTTCGCTGGAACGTCTGTTGGGAGTTGTGTCCTTATTTCCAAGTTGCCCGTGCAGAATGACAGAAATTATGTCGCTTCGTTCTTTATCTCGCTCGGCGTGCATGTCGATGAACATGGATATGCATTGCAAAACGTTTTTTTTCTTCAGTCCCGTTGCTCGACTTGTCGAACGGAGGATTGTAGAATGCAACGGTGGCGATGCAAGATTGTGTACCGGAGAATTTCACGTGTCATTACCTGGCGATGTGTTTCTCCAGGCGTAGTGTCGCAGCCAAGCGCTGTCCGCAGGACGAGGCGGAAACAAATTGTGAAAGGCGCGGAGGGTTTGCCGGGAGGGAACCTTACGCAGGGAGAGCAAGGGAGAGGGGAGAGACGACGCACACATTTTTGCCGCTTTCGCTCCTTTAATGGCATCGGTGCCCCTCGCAATTTGTTCGTTTCGCTGGTCCCCCGGTATTCCCGGTGCTCCCTTCAACGTATTTCCCTAGCCGGTTTTTGCCGATTCTACCAGCACGTGGTTACACGCGGTTAAAATTCGCGCATCACTACCAAGCTACCACTCGAACCACCCCAACGCAGAAGAAGCTTCATTTGACAGTCGATCTACGATAAATGCTAATGCGTTCCAAGAAAGCACACCGGAATCTACGCTTGTTTTATGTCCGTCACTAGCAAAATGCAGGTGCTTCGCTACGGTATAAATTAGTTTTTCCGTTTTTATTTAATTTAACGTTTAATTTGAAAAGTGTAGCGCCCTCCGCACGTAGATTTTGGAATACTATTCTGTAGCCTATAGCAGTCCTATTAAAACAATGATTCTTCTGGTACTGCGAAATATGCTTTATGTAGTTTCTCAGTTTTAATATAAATATGTGCTGGATGTCAGGTTTTCGCCAATTTATTTATTTACTTATTTATACATTTATTTATGTACGGGATAGAATACGAAATGCGTTACAAAATGACCAATATACAATGTAATAAGAATATTATTAGGCCAGTAACGAAGGAGAGAGGAAACATAATTAGAATAGGATCGTTGAAAATTAGAAATATGTTGATACATCGTTAAAATGTAAAGAAAGAAATATTACCTCTCATACAAATCGTGGCAATCGGATTGCAGTTAACTATATTGAAACAAATAAGAATGCCTGAAAGACTCATGATTGAGTCTATGGACCAGTTAATGTGTCCATTCAGGATTTTGAAAAGAGAAACCAGGCCTGAGAAAAGAATTCGTTCCTGCAATGACCGGATCCAGCGATTTTGTTTTTATTTTTCCATTTATAAGCAGGGTTGTTTGATGATCGGTTTAGAAATATAATGTAATATCAATAGTGGCGGAGGTAGGAATTCCTGGTAGCTTTCTTGGCCCCTGACGCAACAATATGGAAAGGGCACCCTAAGCGGCTAGAATCCCCTTTCTGGTGGGTCTCTGCTCTTTGAAGGTGTTGAACACACCTCACTGTTCCAACGCTAAATTTGTAGTTAGGTAAACGAGAGTGAGGAATAGGTTAAGATTCAATGAAATAAATCAGAAGAAGTTATACAAAATACAGTGCAAGCATTTCTAACCAGGATATCTAATCGGAATATCAAAGTTTCTCGATTCTACGTTAGAAAGATATCTGTGATTTTATCTTCGGGTCTGCAGTGTCCTTGAACCCACAGTGGTTTTCACAGCTTCGATAGTTTAATTACAGATTATTGCCACGAGTATTCCTACACAGTCGTCACGCATTTATAATCAGTTTTCTGAGCACCTGTCTCAGCAGGTTTGTTTCATGGAACATAGTACACTTTGTTACAAAAGTTTTGTGTGCAGTAAAATTAACGAAATAAATTAAACGTTTGAATTAAGCAATTGCTCTAGAGATAGATGCTTAAGTATTATGGACGGAATGGCAATATGTAGCCTTAATAATAGTATGCGTATTATGGACATTAGTTTCAATACATTATCAGTCATCGGCATGTTTTGGAGTAATCTTGCGGTCCCTGCCGGTCTTCTTCAAATCTCCCAGCTGTTCAGTGATTCTTGAAAACCTTCGCGACTGCAATTTGTAAACAGAATTGTCCTTCTTTCACGTGTAAACGGCTGAACGGATTTCAATGAAATTTTGAATATATATTATATACGTCTTAGATTAAATGATAGGCTATTTATTTTTTCTTTTAGGCTTTTTTATTTCATCATAAATAATTCCCGGGTGAAACCGGGTAACGGGTGGGCTAGTATGAAATAAAATCGGATTGTTCGGCTGTAAAATCAGGCGTATGTAACCAGGGCAGGTTAAATATGAAGCCAACAAATGTGGAATACAGCTAAGGTTAATTCCAACAGTGGAATACACCTATACGTAAAGAGTAGGTAAGGCACAAAATGCACGAAAGATATTAATTTGGTTATTGATCTATACATGACGTATTCACTATTCTATACAATACCTTTAGCTTCGATAAAAGATTCCTTCACACTATAAATGCGCCTGTGACGTCGTCGACGCTACATCGCAGCACACAGGAGGAAAAGATAAGATACATGGAAAATGTGACCGGGAATTTTTCCCGTACAGTATACCTACATACGTTGTTCACATTTCCATATTTATAGAATACAATGTGTGGAAGACGATGTTGTAGTAATTTCTTACAACAGCAATGAAAATAACTTTCGCCCGCCTATTATAATTAGTGTTTCACACTACGATGAATAAAATTGTGTAGCTTCTATTAATGCATGTGTACTGAGAAAGAAAATATTTTCGTGTGATTGGTCCTATCTCAGACTATTATCTACTTAGGTATTCGTTTAATTAAGGTTCTTCCTTTATGCTGTGCAAATAATCCCATTCAAATTCAGTTTAGAAAGCATCTTTCAACAGGTATAAATCCATTCGTTCTGGAGACAATGCGCCGGGCGGCAAAGACTTGGACCTTTTCGCTTCTTCAAAGTTCCATGGCTTTTTTTAATTAACACCTTTATACGTTTACAATCGGAAAGACCGTAAGATTCTAACTAGAACTCCGAGGATTTGAAGTTCTTTCCTTGCATTCAATATCGACTTAAGCAAGATTCACACTAACCGTCTGGACGGCGGCAGAACGACGGCCGTTCCACTAGTGCAATGGAGAGGTATGAATCTGTGTCTCTGTTGCACTAGTGGACCGGCCGTCGTTCTGCCGCCGTCCAGACGGTTAGTGTGAATCTTGCTTTACTCGAAAATTGCAGGTCGGTGTTTTTATAACAAGGCTCATGGAAATTCCGTGAAACCGCCCGAAATTTTTGATCTGCGTTTGCACCTCCTCAGATCGTTTTGCAAGATGAGATATGAATTTTCATAAACCTGCCATAATATGTTTTCCCTGCTTAGATGCAGCTGAGAAATTTGATTCTGATTAGCGCTTCCGCACGAATAAATCTAGGTACACACTTGTATAAATTTGATGTAAAAGTGTATATCTATTTTATGTGTTTGAATAAGTATTGTGTAAAATTTCTGAATACTAATGTTGCGTGTACGGAGGGCACGACACGCCCCTCGTGTGGCGCCACGAGTCGCGCCCGAGGGTTGAAATACTGCATATAATTGTGCGAAGAAGCGAGAATTTACAGAACGTAGATTTCAAGATAAATTTCAACGATCACATTCCACGGGAAATTTGTATAACGTATTTGTATACGTTGTGCCTCGCAAAAAGTTTTGCTGGAAGTACCGAGTTCCTTTGTAACCGGTAGACTCTTTAGAATTTCCACCCCTCCTTAGACAATTTGCCGGTAGCCTCCATAAACGGACGCCGGAGCCCGCTCTCATAGTCAACCCATTTCCTGTCATTAGCGCATTAAAGGTTCGCTGCTTATTGTTAGGCGAGCACCTATCACGCCAGGATCGAGATCGACGAACCTAGTGCTGATAAGACCTAGCGCCGAATTATCACCAGATATTAACCTTTACAGTCTACTAATTGTTGTGATTGACACTTCGACCGTTTATAATGCCCCCAAACAGGATGAGTAGATAAAATCATCGTTACCTAAATTAAAGATAACGGTATTCACATGCAATTGAAGTGAGACACTGGTGCCTGTGCCATTCTAAAATCTGTGAGATTTGTAAAAAAATATTTTCCACTATTTGACATGCTTCATGAAATAATAGACACTTTTCCTCTGACATTTCTTTTTAGTATTAATATTAAACAGTTGTTTGAGGTTTTCATGATTCGCCCCAGAGTATGAAAATCTTAAAATTTGTATTGCTGTTGGCAATGGTCTAAGGAAGCTACTCATACGTTTGGAGCAAAATTTAAGTCGGTGTAGACCTACATCAAACGTATAGTCAACAGTACCGATATAGTCAAGTCGTAAAATAACCCCGACATGAAAGTAAACATGTTTCGAGTGTCGGAACAAGCGGGTTGAAAGAATTATAGGGTGATAAGAAGCAGGGTCTCAGTCCAAGTGGTAAAAAGTAATCTCAACTCTGATTCAGTCCCATTATGTAATCCCACTGCAAGGTGCAGGGAACTCTGAAAGGGAATAGCTTATGCAGTGGTAGGTCTTTCTGCTTCAATTGGTGGCGCCACTTATAGGTGTCTCCATCGCTGATTACAACTCTTCTAACACTAAACATAGCAATCCGCGACAAAACTGTCGTATACTTAAGTGTTTGCCCAATATTCAATAGCCAAGGCGTTTCAAATTCGGTTTACTGTTTACTCTCGGAAATCCTCCTCTATGAAGGGTCGCATTCGAACGTACCTATCGATTGTTACCAAGTACAAGAGTATATGAGAGAACGAACGCCACGGGAAAAGTGAAGGACAGAAAGCGGAGAGGTCCACACCGCGCTCTTCCGACGGCGGTTAGTCGCGGCGTTAGAAAAGCAACTAATTAATTAGTTTGCGTGGCGTGACGCTATCGTGCGTAGCGTGTATCACGTCGCCGGGAGAGGCATCGGTTCGTTGGTGGCGGCAGAGCGCCGATGGGGTGGAGGAGGCGGTGGCGATAGCGACGGTGGCGGCGGAGGCGTTGGCAGTAGCGGGAGTGGCGGCGGAGGAGAAGTTCAGTGGTGGAATAGGTGGAGGAGATGGAGGCCGTCGGAGTGCGCGGCGTTGCCATACCTCGCTCACGCACCAAATATTTGACGCTAACCATCGGTGAAACGCGCTTTCTGGTTCCCCCGCACAGCTTACTAGTCGACTCAAAAACATCGACGCCTCCCGATATTTGCATTCCCCTAGCGGACCATCCATGCGGCATGCGTGTCATTGTCTCTTGGTCCTCCCGCCTTCGCCTCTCGCCGTTGCTCCGTCCGTCTCCCTCGCCAGCGTCCTTTACCGTCATTGAGTCTTTCGCAGCCTTTGGGGCAGAGAGCTGGCGACTCGTCGCGTCGCCACGATTTTCGCCGACGCTGACCTTCTGCAGGAAACTGTACACCATTTTTTCATACGTAGCTACGTTACGTCTCTGTCCAGGCGGAATCGGGAGTTGGTACCTATCTGTTCCCAGGCAGTCTAATCAATGGTATACAGAGAAACTGACTGGCGAGAGGAGAGGAAGTAGTCAATCAATAATCGTTACATGCGTATCCTCTGCCGTCATCTCTGAAGAACACAGACGATATGGGTTTTTCATTTGCACTCGATTGTACCCGGGCGTTTGATTCAACACACGCTGTCGTGTTCTTGATTCGAGTGTCGCTTCAATTATGTATATTCGCGTGGATATTCGCGGGGTAGATAAGCGAATCGATCCTTGGCACTTATGCCGCCCGGTATCGTTTCGCATCAATTGCGCTGCCTGTGTTCGCAGCCGTCGAATGCCGAAACAGTCCAATTAGTAGTCGAACGAAGTTGTTACGTCATTACCGCGAAAACGTCAAGTAGTCATTTACAAGCATTCGGGCCGGTATTTTGTTGCCGTAGGCTGACGCCTGGCCTCTTCAGGCAGAGGACCTCTTCGACGAGTTCGTTGCGCTCAGGGGCGAAGGCATGTCCGTCCGAGTACGACGCCGATACACCTCGAGGATTCGTAGGTTGCGTTTTTCGGTACCGAGAACAGCGCTTATACCGTACGAGCAGCCAACCAAGCCCAGCTATAGTAATTTACGAGCGATCGTTCGTCGAATTCTCCGATGATATTCTGCCTCGCGGGCCAAGCACTCTCGACCGGTCGGCGCAGCTGCAGCGTCGTATATCGCACCTTCGCCGATTTCGACACCTTTCGAGGATCGCCGATGTGCCACCGAACCTATCGATATCCTCCTCTGCCCGTCCGCCATTCGGAATAAGAAACGAGTCCATAATCCGACTATCGTTGCATCTGAGCTTGCCGAGAGATGCGAACGATACGGGCGGGATCGCGGGCGAGGACATCCGGCCGCTGACGGAGGCCTCGCGTCGCTTGTCGCTCGTCGTTCGTGGCAGATGTCAGTTCCCTAATTTGTCCCGTCAACAGCGTGCCTAATTACGAATCCTCGGGAACAGGGCCTTGTTTCGTCCAGCCCGGAGGTGTAGAGATTCGAATCAGGTAGATTTTGATTTCTTGGCCAATTGAATGGACAGCTGCGGCTCAACAGCTGGAAGATCTCTCGCTTCGAGGGCGGACTCCAGCAGTCGATCGGACAAGTCGCGTGTCCGCTCGATCGCTACATTATGCCCCGGCGTATCATTTAGCTGACGAGCGCGTGTTTGAGTGTGTGCTACGCGCTTCGACGGCGGGAGGTTAATTAAGTGTAGGATTAGTTGAACTTGACACGCTTCTGCTTTGGCGACAACACGCCGCTGAATAAGCTGAAGAAGTCAGCTCGGAAGGGGAGGTCGACGGGGTATAAAACTGGATGGGAAGGAAAATTAGAGTCGACGGTTTGCGCGTGGAATCGTCGTGAAACGTCAGTTGGCGGCTCCTGCACGCTACGCGGTTCATTATCGATAACCGAGATCGATATAGTGACGCAAAATATAATCGCGCTCATTAGCGGTGTGTTTCCATTTGGATTAAGGTTCCGCCTTGTCTCGCAGGTCCGTCATAGCCCGCGTGAGTGGGAGCGGGCTAACCCCGTTATTAATCATTTCGGATGCCTCTACCACCCCTACGAATCGCATTCCATTTTACCGATTGCGTTACAAGATCGCGCTGCGCGCACTGCAACCGGCCGGGTTATTCACGGTCCTAATAAACGCCTGGAATCATAATATTCCCCGTTTTATGCGGGTTTGTTGCGCGAGGGAACCACGGCGACGCGTTTACGACCGAACCACGAGATGACTCCGAAGATTGTCCACTTGACGGTCGTTGGGGACAGCACTCGGAACACGCGGTACTTAGGCGGAGAAGTAAGAGGGACGAGTGCAGAGGGGACTATAAAAAGGAAGAAAATCTGGTAGCTTCAGTCAGCGAGGAAGGGGTGGTGTCTCCACGAGCATGTATAGCAGAGTGTCGCGCATTTAGATAATGCGTACGTTCCCTGTCTGTCGCACGCTGGTTCCCGCCAGTATTCTCTCCGCCAGTCATTCTATCTCTGTTCACACTTCACCATCGGCCGTCCATAAAAGCTCGAGGCATGCATCCTTTTATCCTCTTGTAACTTTGGTGCCTTCGCACTTTTCGTTATGCAGCCTCTCGCGGGGAACCGTGTGATGCCATAACGCTGTGCCATTAACAGGCGTAATTGCGCCGAAACACCGAGGCAAAATGCAGCTGTGCACGTACAGCTACCGTACGTGTCAAGATGCCGTTGTAACGTGCGCTTCAACTTCTACGCCACTGTTGGCTCTCGATACCTCGTTAACAGCTGCCTGGTTAATGATTGGGGATTTTTTTGGAGAAATTCTAGGGTTCCTGAATCAATCCTATAGCTCAACTTTCATTTCTTGTCGGACATGATTTTTAAATATTGCCAAGAAAATGTAAGGTCTAGTAGGATACTTCCTGTGACTATACTTTCTACTTCCCACGACATTTTCATATTCTATTTCGCGTAATTCATTTAAGGGGGATTCTCGCTTAACAGCCCCCAAAAGTAACTAATATCTAAGAATTTTTTTTCCGAAAACTGTTGCTCATATTGGACTAAACTTTTTGGGGATATAAGGATGCATCTTTAAACTTGCAGAAAATATTTTTTATGTCGATCCTTCTTATTATTTTTTAATTATTGTGGAATCATGTTCAACTCTTCGACAATGTAACTTCTGTTGGCGGGATGTGTGGCACCTATCACAGTCATCTGATTGTAAAAAAAAATACAAGTTTTTCAAGTAGAGATAGTTTACGCTGGGATTGGTCCAGTTTAAAGAAAAAGAATGAAAAATTGAAAGAGTTATAGCGTTTGAAAGAAAATGTAAGTTTTTTCCTGCGACAAATTTTTCATATTATTCTTTATATCGACGGAAACAGTATTATAAATGAAAATTAAAATTTTAGGTCCAGTCCTAGCGTCAATTATTTAACTTTAAGAAACTTTCTTTTCAATCAGATGACTGTGGCAGGTGCTATAGGTAGGTGCTTCTGACGTCAACATCGTCGAAGAAGTTAACACGTTTCCACAATAATTAATAAATAATAAGAAGGATCGGCATAAAAAAATTTACAAATTTAAAGATGCCTCCTTATATTCCAAAAGAGTTTAATGCAATATTAACAATAGATTTTAAAAAAATAATCATAAACTTCGGGGCTGTCACACGAGAATCTCCCCTTAATATTAAATTAAAAAGTTTGTATAAAGAAGATACAGGGTGGTAAATATGGAATACAAAAATCGTCTCTCATTAACAGACAAATCTGTCGACCTAATAGAGGTATAATAATCTTTTGCACAAGCTACCATTTCGGAAACTACTTCCTTTCAAATATTTTGAAAATTGGTCCAATACTCGTGCAATTGACCAATAATAAAAATCAATTTTGAAGGGTAAGGGGGAAACAGGGAATATCACAAAACAGTATTATCGAGAACATCAAGTTTTAATAGTTTAGTCCGTCAGTAAGATACAGAGTTCAATGAATTTAATTTCCTTACATAATTTTCTTCTTAAATAATTTATTGTTGTACCTGAACGACAGAAGCTTGTGCTTAAGGAAAGAGTAAAGACATTTCGTATTTTGATCCAGTGCAGAGTCTGCTGCTTTTAACCAGTAGGTATACCAAATCGCTAACGTTACGAAAAAGAGAAAAAATCAGCACGTTATCGTGGGTGCCAGACGGCTGAGTATTATGAGAACTTGTTTGCAATACATTACTGAAGACGAATGTCTGTTCCGATGCGCCAATCGGTTGAGCATCGCGCCTCTTATTTCATGCGGCTGCTCTTCCGAATCGCGACCGCCGTAACCGAGTTCAGCTCCTCCGGCGTTGTCTTCAAAGTTGACCGCCTTGTTACTCGAGGGAGCGACCTCGGTGAACGCCACGATTTACGATGGGTAATTACCAGCGGCAGTAGTTCCTCCACTAAAGGCCCTACCTTGTATATCAGTGGCAGAAAGGCAGTGAACTTCGATACGCCTGGATAGACGTGCCAACACAATTGCCTTTCGCTGTCCGCTGAGTAAAAACGATACTCCTCTGCCATTAACCTTGACCACTCGCCTTGTTACTAAAATCTTGCTGCACCGACCGCCGATTTTCTGCCCAATTGGAACACGAGCGCACTGTGAATTTGGAAAGTCCGCGCGCTTCCAAACGGCTTTGATACAGTCGATTAACATGTATCGAGAGTCTGGTTCCCTCTCAGTTTCGTTAAATCGCCTGGCAAAGAAAATACGTAAATTTACAGTTCTGCCAGCGATAAGTCCCGTTTTAACGAAGTAGACTCGGCTCCCTCATTATCTTTGATCGAGCACGGCCTTTTGATGCAGATTACGCTGGATGAAAAGCGGCGGATATCTCTAAACATGGAATAAAAACGAGCTGTCGGTGAATACGTATCCATAATGGAGGCAAGAAAAAGCGGCCGATCTTTCGAAGTAACAAAGACAGTTTTGTAGGGCTCAATTATATCGCGTCCACTTGTACCTCGAGCGCAATTACAAGTTCAATCTCGAGTCCAGAGCCGTATGATTGTTAAATTTCAAGAGGTCCACTTCGAATCCAAGAAGGATTCTTCGTGGCTAACTCTGTCTGGTTTGAGTTCGAAGACCGTAGACAGTGCTACAGGTTGGAAATGCACCGCATAGATCAGTCAACACGCAACCAACGTCCACGCGTTATTTATAATCAGGCTTATCCGTGAAAACATTGTTAGGTATTTCGTCACCGTTGATAACTATTGCCAGGTCCAAAGGGACAGTTCGTGTTTCACGTCCGCAGGTACAGGATGGACCATTGTTGTCGTTGCTGAATACACTTTCAAGTAATCACATTTCGCTAGTTACAATCTGCTTCTCTGATTCCCTTTAGATCTGAACATTGGCGTGCCTAGTGGCAATGTGTAGGATTCAGATCGCGATCAGCCTCGCGGATCGGCGTGCTTCTAGCGCTGGCAACTGTGTTGCTCGTGACTCTAAATTGCGAAATCGGTTCACGAGCACCGAAAGCAAGGTTACCATTGGCAAGAGCGATGCAAACGGCATACGAGCCAAGGTTGTGAGATCGATATCGAAAGCTGCGGAACGAAGCCTGGGCAGATCTCTAAAGATATGCTAGGATACGCTTGAGTTGGTAATGAGGGGGAACGCTCGGACTCTTTTGTGGAGGTCCAGGTACAATTTTATCGAAACGCGTATAACGGTACGTTAAGTGATTCATTGTCTAACTGGACACTCGGTCGTGGAACTAATGCTTAAGTATCTCTCGGAAACATGAGCTAAGATTGTGGGCGCGATCCAGCCGATGAGCAAGAAAACGGTAATTGGAGAAATCATCGAAAATCACAGTGGTAGCGCTGTTGCTTCGCCTGGAAAGGGGTCCATTCGTCACAGCTAGAAATGCTTCCGAAGGTTCCTCCTCGATTCTACAACCTGTATCGCGATCCCTCCTCCCGACTAAACAACGCCAGTGTGAGCTATCGTCGAGCTGTATCGTTCTCATTTTTTTTTAAACAGTCCTCTTGTCGCCACCCTCGTTACTCGACTGACTGACGTCGACCTTGTCTAGGAGTGGCACCTGCTCTGCGATTTAATATTGCGTAACAACAGAAACTGGACTAGTCGACAGCGGCACAAGCATGAAGGTGATCGCAACGGCAAGAGCGGTGCCGAGAGTCGAAGCGGAGAGCGTAGGTGTCTCGTTTTCATGTGGGCCTCACTGGTGGAACACTATTATTTGGGCCGAGGATCGAGGGATTCGCGTTATAGGGGAGAAAGAAGCGAAGAAGGGTCCCGTTAGCGATGGGTCAAAACTCCTCCGCCCTCTTTTTCGAGGATACCTTTCGTTCCTCCTACTTTTATCGTTCCCTCTCGTTCCCTTCGACTTCGCACGAGAGAACCGATGCTTTCTCATCTCGTTCTCGAAGGCGAAGACTAAAGGCCCCAAGGCAGGTATAATATAACCTTTACCCGTCATTTCTCCTTTTCTCTCCTGTTCCCTTCGCGTTTCTGCCCTTCTTTCTCCGCTTTGTACCATGCCTTTTCTTCCAACGTGGCCCGGATCCCCCCCTCGGGTAGCCGAGAGGTTATTTATTACAGGTTTGGCGTTTATATTGGATTTACACAACTTAAATACCGAGACCCACTGGCGTGCAGCACCAACATAAATATTGTATTTTCTTCGTCGCCGAACACGTCCCAACTAAACCTTCGCCGAACGGTTTTCGTGGCGCCCTTTCTCCCGAAGCCGGCATTCACACGTAACTAGACGTATCACTCGATCGACCCATTAGCATGATAAAAAAAGTCCTACCAGCCTCTTCAGTTACAAATGTTAAATTTGTATACTCAATTACAACACAGTTGAAAACAGATGCTCGTCAGTAGGTATTAACCAATAATCACAATATAGGATTAGTCAAGTTCTTCAGATTAATCGGTGATATTACTGTTCGCCTTTAATTACATTTAAAATGTGACAAACGGTCATCCATCCCCGTTAAGAGCACGGGTCCTTCGTTCCGTTAGAAAAACATTCCTATCCCCGTACTTCTGTAGTCACCGAAGAGTGCGAGAGATTGAGAGTGAGCGAGAGAGCACGCGACACCGACATATTGCATTCGAGATAGCGGCGGCATCATATTACTGAAAGGCAAATACGAAAGACGAGCTGAATAGCGCACCGTTTCGTTAAGAGACCGCCCTGGCCCCCGAGCGGCGTGCGTACATCGGAACAGCACTGTAGGTTCTTGCAAATTAGTCGCATCTCAATCATTCCGCGGTGGTAGTTCCACTAGGTACATCAGATCCTACAATAAGAGTATAAGACTGAAGACGGCACAGTGGATTAGCGAGGTTCCACGATCGTCGTTCATTTGAAAGCATTTTCTCCAGGCTCCGTTCGATGTTCAGCGAGGAACTCGCAAGCTCCGACAAAGGCACACCCTGTATTAATGCTCGCATCGAGATCACCGAGACCGAGGATTCTCGTCTGCAAGGCGGCCATTTGTATCCCTTAAACGACTATGCTAACATATTCCACGGGCCAACTCGTGTGGCTTGGAGCCGCGTCGGATCAGTTTTTGCGATAAGTGGTAACAATGACACCGGCTACTACCGGCTGCCAGACACCGGTCGCATGGAGCCAGGAGGAACACATGGCAACTAAGCTCTCGTTGCCGCAGCACATTGCTGAGGGATCTGCAGCAGCGCCAGCAACCGCGCGCCGCAGCGCGAGAGAGCAGCAACTCCCTCGGCGCGCGTTTAGAGCAAACCAGGCACGTATAGCAATCATTCGTCTCCTTATCTAGCGACGGCGGCAAACGTGTAGGTATTCATCCATCATCCAGTAGCGTGGAAAGCACTCATTTAGTTGCTCTGCTTTCAGCGCCCCGCCAAGCTTACAGTCCCAGGAGAGATATCCGGCACGAGGCGGAGCGCGCGCTGTATTCAGTGCGCTCTCCCTGCCGCCGATGTGTTTCTCTCGTATTCCAAAACAAACCCGCTGGAGGAAGCTCCTAGTACACGCGCCCACGTAGATCCCACGTCGCGTTGAACGATTACGCGTCTCGTGCATTGTGACTCCACTCAAGCATGACGAACTTAGTTTGCTCACAAACGAAATACTAGGCTACTTACTGCCACGAGCGCTAGTTAAATCGATTGAAATCTGTATCACGAGATTAGGTGTGGAAGTGTTCAGAGGTAGCAGGCTTTGTGTGAGGAATATCATTCGGTCACAAATGTCACAGAGAGCTTCCATAATAGCGTTGGTGACACAATTTAGAAGCGGCTAGGTTCCAAGCAAGTATTCCACATAGTTGAGTGGCGTTTTAGTGAGGTTGAAGGATGGATAGTATTGCAGGAATCAGGTTGCCTTTCGTGTGCGAAATCGGTTAGCTGTGGCTGAGCTTTGTGTCGTGCCGTTTCTGGTATCTGCAACCAAGGGAATCCAGGAACTCGAGAAGCACTAAGTAAATAAGATTTCGATGAATTCCAAATACAACGAACAATGACTTACGGGCACGCGCAAAGGACTTCTGAACACTCAAGTGTGGGTGCAAAAGAGCCGCGGGCGATGAGACTCGAACCCAATATCTGTGGGTCCTCTGCGTACTGGTCAACCGCGTTACCAATTCCCCCAACGTTACCGAACTTTACAAATACCCATACCAAACGAAGCGCCACCTATGTGCCAATCGCACACTGAGTTGTTCTCAAACGCCAAATGCCTACAAAAGGGGATTAGTTGATCGGGATCATTTTAGTGACTTTGCCTTGTATAAATCTCTTTGTTGACATCAATTACCTCGTCTGTTGCTTCCGCAACGTCGTGGACTGTAAACGTACCGTTTTCTCAATACCTGCTACACCGAATCCGCGAGGGTGTGCGGCGTGCGTCCATTGTCTTCCAAGGCAGCGGCAAGGAGACCTCGTAACGATGCAAGGTGCCCGTGCGTCAGTCGGTCGCGTTTCGGTCGCTTTATCGACAAGCCCAAATAAACCTTGGATTTATTTATCGAGTCAAGTAACATGGTTTCGTGTTCCGATAAACTGTAACGAAGTGGCGACGCCCACGTAGCCGAGCTCGGGTGCCAGCAACACCACGCCGGACGGTCCAGAAATGTTGAGATGCACACTGGTGTAACTACCGTCCGTCTGTTAATCTTCTTATCTGCTCTCCCTCTCTCTTTTTCTCTCGCGCTCTGTATCCTGACTCTCCTCTCTCATCTCGATGTTAGCGTCCAGATCGAATACATTGTTGCTGGAAAATGTAAATGAATTTAACCGTTACCCGTTCGCCCACGAGTCTGCCCAGTTCCGCCTTGGGAAGCGATCAAGCACAGAAGGACGCGTCCACAAAGGATTCTCGCGACGGTGGACGTGAGTGCTGCAGTGCTTACACAACGAATACCAGGAACTAAAGCGTGTGTATCTAATGATTAAATTTCTCCACCGATAAGTGTAGGCGACATTCGTCTTTCAATAGACGATTAGCCGTTTCAATGCTGAAATTCGTGTCTGTCAACTATACGCGCCGAACGCCTATAGGCGTTACTGAAGGTATTAATGGTCTAGCTCAATTGGTTAAGCAGTTATTCGACAGGAGAATGATTCCTTCTTTATTCCTTAACAAATTGTACGTATCAATATTGCTATGTATCGTGTATCTACCCGTACAGTTGGGCTGATACACTCCGTCTGTTCAAATACGCCTATTTGCAGGCGTTAATGAACAGGCTCGACGTGTTCGGAGGCTCGAAACGGTCGCGGACGATTCATTCTTTCTTGTTGGAGCAATTCAATTAGCCGCGCGAGCACAAGCGTTGCCAATCGCGAAACACGCGACGAATCCGTGAAGCGGCTCAGGCTGCGCACGAGCTGCGTACGCTCCTGGGCTCGCAGCGGTGCCGTATGCCAGACGCGGCAACATTGTACGCGGGCAGAGTATCCGCCGGTCTCTCGCGCGCGATATATGTAGTGAGGCGGCGTAGGGCATAGAGAGGAGAGAGCGAGGCTTTCGAAGGGAAAGGAAATAAGCGAACGAATGGCTGGAGAAGGCCATTGCGAAAATGCAGAGGAAGATAGATTTTGCGGATGAACTGCGTCGCGGAGACGAAACGAGATAAATGGTAACGTACGAAGAAATATGGCTAGACCCCGGTGGAAGATGCTCGATGCACGAGAGAACGGAAAGGGAGGAAAAGGAGAATACGAGAACACGGACGCGGGCGTGCGCGAATGTATGCACACGTAGTGGGTGTCGCCTCTGCTGCTGCCGACGTCGCTGCCGTTCCTCGTTACCGACGCAGTTGCTGGACGCCCTCCGCCAGCCCTCACGACATGATCTATCAGCCTTTTCTACAACTACTCGCTTCTCCCTCTTCGCTGCGCTCTCTTTGTCCTCTTTCTTGCATACTCGTTCGTCGCTCCAGGCGGCGGCAGCGTGCTTCTCGCCATCCTCCTTTCTGCACGCCCTCAAGTAGCTCCACTCTACGCCTTCTCGGCTTGGAAATAGCGAGAGCTTGATAAGCTCTCTTTGCTTCGAGATTTTTTCGGATCTTGATAACCACGGGGCTCTGGAAACTGGTATTTCGATTCGAGGTGTTTTGTTCCAAGGCTTGCCCTACGAGGAGGCCAGATTGTTTTGCTTCTGCTTTATATGTACATTAACGTAGGTATTAGTTTTCATCAGTTTCGTTTCGCAACACCACCTTATGTAGAAACTTGGACGTAAAGAATTGGTTCATAAGTCCGATCTACTCCTTATACACCTACGATCCAATGTCGTTGGCCTCGTACCAATTACCCGGTTCTTCATCTCCTTGCCTTCGGATGATTGGACCAATTATGACCAGTGCGAAGAAAGTAATTCCTTGTTTTGAAATGAAAATACATAATCATCTTTCCTTTCTGAATTCGGCTACCTCTCACTCCAAGTCGAACGTTCAACAGACCGCCACGGACGATAATCGTCGTTATGTTTTAATTTTACACGGCCAGTGGAAAAAAAACACGTCCCTTACTCTGACCTACAGCTGACAAGTGTTATAAATGGACTGATATAAGGAAATTATACCGGGCTGTCGAGACAACAGAGGAATTGAGAAAAAAGATAAATCACTCTCACAGTAGTAATTTAAGATATTTACATACACCATGTATCATCAGAAATCCAAGATAAATCGAAATTCAGTATTAAAATCCAGAACGCATTTAACCGCTGCTGTTTGTTGCACCGCTAGCGGATGGTCGAAGCAGTGGCTGCAAGGAAGAAACAGGGAGAGGGAGGGCTCGCAAGAATTCGAACACGGCCCTGCGCTCTTTCTCCCGCGTTGCCCTCCCTCCGCCCCTCTCCCTTGCCGCCCTTTTCCCGCCGTTCGATCCCTCTCTTCGCCTCCGCGAACGTCTCCTTCGTCCCTGCTTCGTCGAGCCAGTCCCCACCGGACGTGCTGTTCAGTGATTCTCAACCGTAGCGCCGCAGAGGGCGCTCGCGCGCGCGTTGAGGTCTCGTGCATCGGGAGATCTCGAGCGCGGCGAGGCCGTTCGTGTCACGTGCCGGTGAACTCGTTAACTACCCTAACGACCAGGATTCCACGTGGCCGCCGTGGTCTCGTCGATAATTGGCGGCGGGCCAGCAAATTGCTACTTTCTCAATATATTATACAGACACGCGTTGGTACTTCGCGACACGCGGATTCGCCACGGTTGATAGGACTGATCGTCCGGAAGGCTTGCTTAGGTACACGAGCTAATCGTGTCTCCCGTAACGAGGAGGAGCAACTGGAATCGTAGACAAGAAACCCCGAATTTTCAGTCAAAGTAATTTTCGCGTCAGCCTCGCCGCTAAAAGAAACGATCGACGCAGCGTTCCGGTGCCTATAACACGTTACGTCTCCAGGGAATGACGTGTATCGGAGAGAAAGAGCTACGCGAAGTCGCGAATATTACATATGCGAGGCACATAAATCTTGCAGCTAGGTAATGCCGGGCGACGCGGTATGCGCCTGCAGTCGGAGTGCTCTCGGTGCAGCCAGCCACCGACGGAACAAAATCTATGGCGCAGCCCTGTTAATTCTTAATGCTTAATCAGTGCGCCTTATCGCGAACGCGCGAGAGCGCACGCACGCCTCCTTCTCTCTGTCTATTTTCACGGACTGACAAGCCTGCCTTGTAAATAGAGGAAACGCATTTGCCGCCTATCTGGCATCAAAGGGACCGACGCCACGACGGTTTTATATGCTTAATTTATGAACAATACACGCTGATGTCGACCTACCTCGATTCTGGCACCTCTTCCCCTTCCTCCGCCTACCGTCCGATCCTCCCTCTCCTTTTGTCGCCAAACACTTTATCCGGGAGAAACTCGTAGCCGCCGATAAGGAGTTCTACCCTTTATCGTTAAAGTACACCGTTCGGCGTTACCACACGACGCCAGTTATCTCCGTAGTCTGCAGCATTTCTCCGCTCGAGCGTGGCCAATTTGATTGCCGTCGCGCGCGCCTCCGATGCTCTTTAGGTGCTTGTCCTCGTTATTACGTTAATTCGGATCCTGACCCACGTACATTGACCACGAATGTCAGAGGAGGTCCTTTGTAACGACAATTTTATTTCCGTTTAAATATTAGCGCGCTTTCGTTTTTACCTGGACTATTCTCACTCCACTCGAACACGGCCCCAACCTCCGCTCGCTCGTAGATAGGTGCTAATTCGGGGCAATTGGAAGGAAAAAAAGATTTTTCGCGCTCAAAAAGATCCGCGGTTCGCGGCCGCCCTTTTCAGGCAAAACGTTGCGCCATTTAAATCTGCATCGCGGATAATTAATTAATCTCGTATCGTCATTGCCATCGGTGCGCGTAAAGCGCGGCAGTGCATTATTTTAAAATTCTGTTTGCATAATTTTTCAAACGTGAATAAACGAATTGCACGCTAGAGTCGTTCCCGTAAAAAGCTCCGCTCGTTCGCTCCGCCCGCGCGCAGCATCGCGCGCGTTCCTCTCTCTGCCTACGCCAGTGGCTTTTATCGACTGCCGTCGACTAACTGGCTTTTTGGCGCATTTTATTATGTCGTGTAATGAGTCCCTGCGCCTCGTCACGTTATGCCCTGCATCTCAAAGGGACGCCCCATTCAGCTTGAAAAGGGGGCCCGGTAATGACGGCGATAAAATATGATGTGCCTCGCACAGTTTCTTGGCCCTAGCCTCACCTGACGCCGCGCGCCAGCCTCCCCGGAGCTAACGAAAGTAGCAAAGGCACCGAGGGCACGGCCGTTGTTCCCTTCCAGCGAGCCGGTCGTGTCCGTTTCCATTGTATACCCCTATTGTTTCGCTGGAATTCCGACGTTTCTCGCCGTTAACCTGTGTCCTTCTTTTTCCTCTGTTTCAGGTAAGTTCTCGGCCGTCTGCTTATTTCGTCGTCCGCTGTGACGCGGGGATCGCCGTCGGGTAAGCACCTCTTTCACTCTCGACGCCTTGGAGCGCAACACGGCGAGTCACGAAACACGCTCCATCGAACGTACGTCGATTCAACCGGAGTTTGTCGGTCAACAGATTCGCTTAATCGCCGATCAACGTAGCAAGTCACTTGGAGTTTGCCTTTCGGGAGGGCCATCCGCATTGGAGACGAACGGAACGATGTGTACAGGTCACTCGCTATCTTATCCGTGTTACGCAACGCCAGTCGCTCGAATTTCCACGTCTAAATGTTTGGCTACGCTAGGCGCGTAATAACGAGCGCTCGCGTTGTCACGGAGCTGTCGGAGGATCGCGGAGAGAGAAGATATTCGAGTATCCTATGACGAGGGTATTAAAACTGTAGCTGGATCAGCGGGCTGGTAATACGGCTGGGGGGCTTTGTCCAAGAGTCGATGGACTCTTACTTAGCCTCGATATAGGTTCGTCAGGCCGTAATAGAATGAGAGGCCACGAGAGTGTTGGTCGAGCACGGTGGGAAGGGTGCATTAGCCTAATCCGACGATCCTCGTCGACTGTGAGAAGTATCGTATTCACCCTACCGAATCAATCAGCATCTATCCGTAACGTCTACCTTCGTGGGTGGTCGGACAGAACGGTAGTTTTCTCCGGCGTGCAGTAACGGCCGTTAAGTGTAACCTACTGCAGTTACGAGCTTGTTCCGTTTGCGCTAGCTCTGCTCTGCCAATCTCGATTAGCATAGAGTCCGACCGGTCATTAGTATTTTCTCCGAACATAAGAAACTCACAATTCGTTGGAATCTGTTTTGCCATGTCAAAAATTATATGAAACACGTGGTTTCAAAGGGGTTTGTAGTTTTTTTTTTAAATGAGTTTTTTTTTAAACTATAAATAAATTTTGCCATTTTTTCAAAATAAATTTAAATGTCAGAGTATCGTGTGCGCGTACATTCGGGGCTAAGATAATGCGCGAAAATAGTAGTGTATTTAAAGTAGTCAAGTCTGTATTATTACAAGGAAGCATCCCCAATTCGGAAATTAATAAAATTATAAACGCGGAAATTAATAAAATTATTACGCAGTTTTTTGCTGCCCAAAATTTACTCTAAGGGGGTTAAATTGACCCTTGAAAGTCCAGCTATTTTCCTATTTTGTGTTATACCTAACTGGCCAGCTGAAAGAGGTAGAAAAACAGTTTTCAGACAAAAGTTGCTTCTTTTAATTAGGACTATCATTTGGTGAGTTACAGTTCTTACAGTTCGCCAGTTACAACACAAAATCGGAAAATAGCCGGATCTTCCCCTGTTAGATAACAGTACGGAATAAGTTGGTCATTAAAATATTTAAAATAGGAACACGTGGAACTGTTAGGTAAGAGCTAAAATTGCATATTTGTGATTGAAAGTATGAAAAGATATCCCATGGGAGCGCTACCTTGCCCTTGGTTATATCACAATGTTCAGTTCCCCATTGAACGAGCGTCAAATTGATGGTGGTCGGTGCGTGACGATCGAGGAATTGAGTGCCCAATTGATTTCGTCCCACGTTTCCACAAATGCTCGTCTTGCTCTCCCGCTAGTTTGCACTAATCTGAACAAATCATCCTTTTCCCCCCATGTATCGCTTCTCGTTCGACTGACTGTGAGAAGTATCGTGTTCACCCCTAACGGGCGTCAAAACGGCCCACTTTGTCAGGCTACAATGGGACCGTATCGGCCAGGGGAAGAGGGCACCCTAAGCCACCAGCAGAAATAATAACTCGTGCAACACTCGCGCTCACGGAACCCTCTCGGCCCAACCACGTATTAAATAAATATAACACCCGCGTAATATGGCTGTTAGGAAAGGCCGTCAGGCGCGGTCGACCCCGTTTGCACCCCATCAATTGCATGCGGTTGTCTATCATCCCCTCCTTTATACTCTCACCGCAATATAAACCACTATCCGCACGAGGTGCTGGATGGGGGTGGATTGCCACGCAGCCACCATATCCATCTCGTTTAACGCCAAAATAGTGCCGGACAAGTACACGAGTGGGCGTCCCTTCCACCTGTTATGTTTCCACCACCTTTTAAGTCTACGGGAAGTTCGCAGTTCCGTCTAGCTTTGCTGAGGGGACACGGGAAGTGGAGGCTTTCGTGACTAGAGTTGCTTTCGAGCAGATAGTTGACATATGCCTTCTGATGTCTGTCGCGTTTGTCGTGAAAATTCGATATGGGTACATACAGCGCGCTGCCATTGTTTTGTAATCCGTGCGTTAGCTTCGGTGCAATGGATGATTTATGGGGGATTTTTGTGACTAGTAATAGTAGTAAATTCTGACAAAGGATTTTCGTTGACACGTTTGCGTTTTTTTAATTTAACTATCAATTGACGTAGAATGTAGATAATCATTGTCAAGGTATTTGTACCTACATAACAAAATTCGGAGGCGATAGTAGTAGTTTTAGCTGCAATTTGATTTATTAAGTATGTAATTATTTTTTTTATACAGTTGATTATTTGCTATCGTGTAACTGTAAAGAACATTTAACTCGACTGGGTATATCTGTGCCATATTAAATTACATTCTTTACGGGTATCTACCTCAACAGGTAAATACAAAATATTTTGAGAGCATATGAGGCATTCAGAACAAAACGGACCTAACCCTTATTGAAAACTATTAACTTTTCCTATTTCATATGACTAGTACAGTTTATTGAAAATACATGATTGCTACTAACTAAACGAAAAAAATGTGGGTTGATCCGTCTTTGCTCTCAATACCTCATGAATGGAAAAGGGCATAAACGGATAACGAATTTCGTTACAAAATTGCATAAAAATATACCTACTGTTAAGGGGTAACGGCGCTGTAACGACACAAAAACGTATTGTACCTTTGACAATTGTTTGTGGGTAAACAAAAAAATAAGTCGATAATCTGTTTAAACGCCTTTATTATATACACCTTAAGTATTTTCAAGCTATTCTGTTTTCTTTTCTTTTATCAAAATTGCACTTGAAACGCTTTTTTCTCGGAACAACGTTTTTCAAATTAGCCAGCAGCACGATTTGAACAAATTTTACTCGATTCACTTGAAATTTTTATTGTAGCTTCTAAACTACATTCTCCATCGAAGTACGTATTGATATTGTAAAATATTGTTTTTCTTAGAAATGGTAAGCATTTGAACATAAAGTTCAATCTCTAGCTCCATTCATCCACGTCCAGCACCATTTTCAGCTACAAAATTGTACATAACTTTAAAAGTTTTCAACAAATCGTAAAATCGGTACCTACTTCGACGGAGAATGTAGTTTAGAAACTATTGTAAAAATTTCAAATGAATCGAATAAAATTTATGCAGATGGTGCTAGGGTAAAGGACCCAGTTACTGACACCTGACCAATTACTGTCACCTTAAGCTATTTTAGTTAAAATAACGGATAAACAAACTATAGAATATAATTTATAGGTTGAAATACATCATTCTTTTTGTGTATCACTTTACAACGTTTATTTATACGTTATTTTAAGTAAAATAGCTTAAGGTGACAGTAATTGGTCAGGTGTCAGTAACTGGGTCATTTATCTTATGGAAAAAAGAATAGAAAGAAAAATATTGTCAAAAGGCACACTACGTATTTGTGCCTCTATAGTGGTGCTATCCCTTAATTTTTACGTTGGCCTCCATCCCAGATCACCGACTGTCCCACGAACGGAACATTCAAATCACCAGGGCAGAGATCGTGGTTATATCAATATATTGTTGCTGGCCCATTTGACGGCAGTCACGATTATTCTCGGTAATCCGCGATCCATGATCCGTGAATGGGAGTCTCGGTAAATACAGTGTGCCGGGGTGATCCTTCGGTTTGCCACGCCGCGCTCCCCTCTCTTTTGGAATATGAATATGATATCGCACCCCGCTACTTACAAAATGATTTATCAATTCGGCACCGGCAACCCTGGGGTGCTGGTGTTGAAATATTATAACATCATTCCCCCACGGCGCACCCTAATGTTATCCCCCTAGCCGTCTGGCATTAACATAACAATGGTCGACCTAATTGCGGCCTAATCGGCGCCAAGGGCGAAACCCTGATCGGCTCTGCCCACGAATTCTCTTGTCCTTTTTCTACTTCATTTCAGTTTTCTGCTCTCTAATCCACTTTTCTTTTTATTCTTTCGCCTTCAACTGTCTCCCGTTCGTTGTTAAGCCGCCCTTAAGCGTCTCGTCGTTTCTAATTATCGTTACAGTGAAATCGCAATTGCTGCCGGGTTACTTACCCAAAGCACCACTTCCAAGTGACAAAACTGCATCGGGCATATTTATCACAGACTCGTAAAATCGACCGGCTATTTACCTAAACGCTGGTCGCGGTATGATTGTATAATGATATCTCTCCGCGCGTGAAATTATAGGACGAAGAAAATCCAGTCCACGGCGGCCTTGTTGCTCATACTTCCTTCCTCTCTATGACGAACGAACAACCGTCAAGCTTGTTACGTTATCGGAAATTTTTACTTCGAGAGTTCAGTCGTCGCCTGGTTTTTCATCGGCATGAGGGGTTGAAGAAAATTGTGATGTCTTTATTACACTATTCGAAGAAGAAAAAAGAAGACAGAAAATAGAAAATTTAGAATATGTTAGATTTAAATATGGAACATGGAGGCCTGTTAGCTTAGCTGCTTTTAACACTTGGACAGTCACATCTTTTGGCGCAAACTCAAGTTCACTGGCGACTTTTTCCAAACTTTCCAACTATTCGTTGATTTTTGAAAGCCAACAAAACAATATATTGTAAATATAGAAAATTTAATTCTGTGGTTTATGGAAAAGCATAGCTCGAGATTGTGAAATCACGCATACGTGTCAGCGGCCGCCAAGGCGTTAAGAAACTGTCTCGTTGCGTCCGTGAAATGGTAACAAACGGAATGCTGTAACGATCGACGAAGAGCATCGGCACGAGTTTGTGGTCGCGCGTACTCGCGGGGAATCAGCGTTGCGGCGAAGCCAGCTAAGAATCTTTTCCTAGCCCTTTTCTTCCTCTTCTCCAACGTTTCTTCTTCATTTACTCGTTTTCCGGATGCCACTTACCGCAATTCCAGCCGGCATCGCCGCGAACTTTTTCTGCCGGTCGACAATCATAACTTGGATCTTTTTTTGGTGCGCCGGCCACCAGATAGATATCTAGCCGCGTAATAATTCTAGCCGAGCACTCCTGCTTTATGGTACCTTTTTGCACGTAACCGTGGAACTAACCTTCCGATCATAGGGATTTTCGCGGAATCGCGGTGCGGTGCAACGGCATCGTGAATGTATCGCAGAAAGGAACAGCAAATGACTTACAATTACAGCACTCGTTACGTTATTTATTTGGTAGATTTCAGAGTAATTGTTGAGTAGTAAGAAGAACGTTATTACGTCGTAAAATTAATCGCAATCTTTTTAGTTGGTTGTGGTGTTGCAGTGTAAATGAATTGAAAATTATGAAAATTTAAATTTATAGGTATTAGAAAAAGATATGTACCGGCTAATTTTTAAACTGAATACCTATGACTTTTCCTCGGAACTACCCCTTTTTCAAAGTTGAGCAATAAATTTCACTGCATCTAATGGAACAAGCGTTTCTTTATTTTTCTCTAACCTTATATCGCCTTTATTTAAAAATTCGGAATATGCAGCGGTGTTTGGATATGGGATGGAAGTGTCGTTGAATTTTTCAGCAATTCTCTGCGTTCCAATATCCGTCGAAAACTCACGAACGAAGACAAAACTCACTGATATGGCATACTTTATGCTCGATAAATTCCTGTAAAATTCGTATTAATATTGAGGGAAATATGGGAATCCACCAGAGCGCGCGTACGTTGTAAACACTTGAATAATTCAGCATAGAAAATTTCGGACTGTCGATGCAGCAAAGCAGCGTCATTAAGTTAATTATTGTCCAGTAATTACCCGTGTGTATGGCTTTCCACCGATTCTTTTTTCACGTTTTTTTTTGGTGTTCGTTGTCCGCCTCTCTTGCACAAAGAACGAGCAAATAAAAACAGGCGCAGCGTGCCAGCCAAACTGGCGGAAGGGAGAGGAAATAACGAGGGAGAAAGGGAACAACAAGGGCGTGTTTAACGACAGAGATATGCATACGAACAAATGAGTGGGCTGGGGGCATGTAATCATTGTGGCTATTGTCAACGGTGTCCAATAAATAATTAATTTAACGTTAATCTACAAAGTAAAGCTCGCGTCAAACGCTTCTTCAAACGATCGAGGCCCGTGCTCACAGTTCGAATACCAGTTTTGTCATCAGTTCGAACGAAAGAATACCCTGTTTTCGCATGAAATTAAACAGCAAACACCTTTGCAAACAGAAATTGAAAAACCATGTACGGCGAAAATGTACGAAACAATTTCATTTAGCGTTCAGTTACTCGAGCAGGTAGTGTGATTTCTTGACTCTCGCAAACGCACTATTAAAACTTTCTTTCGTACTTGTGTTCTGCGCAGTAGCTATTGCAGAATTTTAAAAAATTCGTGCAGTAAAATTGATTATTCGGACATCGTATGTTAATACGCGAAATAACTGTGAACGTGTTACACGTTAAATTGTAGAGAATAATTTAACCTGTCGCGTGTGATTCCTCAAGAATTAAATTAAATTTATTTTTCTCAGGGACAAAGTTAGTTACCCAATATGTGACGTAAAAACGTAAGCAACACAATTCGGAATGACAAGTAAAGTGAAGATAATACTTAAAAATCCCTAATTATTAGAATTTTTTAATCCAAGTACTGCCCGATTCGTCTGTAGTTGAATTGCTCCTCGTTGCAATCCAAACTCTTTTGCAAGCTCCTTTAAGTCCTGTAATGACTCAAAGACAATGGAACCAGTTAATTTTCAACCCTGGTTGTGAGTTTAAGATAGAAGCTGTGGAACTGAACAAGCGATCTCGAAGGATAGGCCTTTAAATTGAAACTAATTTAAGATTGGATCGTGGATTCTGCCGATTATTTGTTTCTCTATTTTCGATCCCACCCTTCGTTCAGTTACAAAGTATATTCACGCCGCGCGATATAATTCGTCCGGTTATTTTTACGCCGTGAAAGCGTCTTATTCGCCCCTGTGATCTGTATTCTCGTTTGAGCTACGCATCTTGAATGGTCATGTAATACGCGTAAATAATCGTTATGTATGTATGTGCGTGTATATACACGCCTGGAAAGCACTCGGCTGTTTCGTTATTGCGTTATTACTTTCTGCTTTATTGCACATTAAACAAGGAAGATTTATTTTACAGTGTACTACATAAGGGAGCACGACCTACTACGTAAATTGTGCGAATACGTTTGTTTTTGCTTCCGTGTTGTAAAAAGGGTGTTGAATCACACTCGTGCTTCTTCGTGACAATTTTTAGTAGATACAGTTTTCAGAAGGAAAACAATAATTGAAGAGTCCTCGTAGGGAAACACTGTATGCGCCAGAATTCTATACTGTAATTATATACTGTAATTCTATACTGTAGCTATAGCTTTTACTACTCGGCTTCACCCGAAATTTAGATTCCGATTTTATAAAAAAAATTATTTATTTTTTGTGAAAATACTCACCTTCATCTGGATCAGCTAGGCATAATGAGCTGGGGCACATTTCGTGATCCTAGAGTTTACCGTTCGAAATTTTTTAGGCGACAGACAAACACACAAACACTTTCTGCTTTATATATTAAGATACTACCATTGGCAGGCAGAATATTTTCCGACAAAAATTTATTTTTGTAATTTTGGGACTTTCAGTGTTTTCTACAAGGACTCTTCAATTCATGTTTGATTGTATACATCTACCATTCCACTTAAGAGTAGACTTACACCCGTACCGATTTGCAACCATTCTGCGCAGCTCCCACGGATCTGACACACGCGATTGGTCGCAGCGCTTTCCCTGCCGGTTTCCTACCAATCGACAGTGTATCTCTGCGCGGAACGAGTCTACTCTTAAGTGAATATATGCTAAGTTGAAACTTTAAAAAACTTTAGGTCTAAAAATTTCTCGTTAGCACACCTTGCTAGTAACATACAACTTCTGTTTGTCTCATCAACTAGTGCAAGGTACGTGATCAGTGTGGTCATCAGCGTCCGATATAAAAGGCTTACAATTAGATTCTTGGCGATATCGAGACCTCCGTCACATTGAATTTCACTTATTCAATAGACCGTTGGATCTCACAATCAGTCAGTGTAGACTCGGCGTCTATCATCGTACTTAATCGAGGCGTCACGGGCTAGCCGGTGCAGCTCGTAGCAACTGTTCCGATTGTCGATAATTCGATTAATCCCGCGCAAACCAGCGATGTTCGCGCAACAATCAGGCTTCTTCAGCCCGCCTGGCGGCGTAATTTATTGTTCCCCCGCGGATGTGGCCGGCCCGCGGCCGCAACCAGCTACCGGGGCGACATTTACGATGACCACTGGACGGTCGATCCTAGAAAGAGGACAATAGAGAGAGACGGAGAGAAAGGGAGAAGAGGGTAAGGGACGACGAGACGAGGCGAAGCCGCGAGCACGTTACACTCGCATGATGTATCTCCGGTATGTATGCAGATAATGGATGTGGGGGAATACAGTCGGACGTATAAAGACCCCACGCAGGAGATACGACGGAATGGAGGCCATCTCTTCACCCTCCATCTCCTCCTTGTCACTCCTCTGCTCTCCTCCTACACGTTGTCCTCTCTATCTTTCTCTCTCCCACCCTCAGCTCTGCCGAGCACTCGTTCTTGTACTCTTGCTCGCGTCCTCTCCGTCTCTCTCTGTTTCTCTATCCCCCGCCTGCCCCTTCCACCCCCAGTGTGGCTGCACTCGTGTTTATATATAGGAAGCAGAAGATCAAAGAGCGAACCTTCGCTTAGCTTAGCATCAACGCCGCTCCGCTTGGGGAACCGGCCCATCGTCGCCGAGATAGCTTGGGTGCTGTGGATGATGACGATGGGTGGTAGCAGCGATGGTGGTGGCGCGGTACCGACACTACCTTCTCCAAGGGGTTCGGGAAGGACAAAGTTACCGATATAAATGTTATGTCGCGGGAAAGCGAGAAAGAGAGCAACAGCTCCGGAGGGTGGGCGGGGGTGGGGGGCGAGTAAATGGGCGGCGAAGTCATTGATCTAACGAGTTGCACACATCCGTCGGAGAGATCTCGAAATTGAAGCAGACATCTAGCTCCCGGGATGCTGCGAGGCTGGCTACTTCATCATTTCTAATTTTCTTTCGCAATCCACTCACTCGAAAAGGATCGGGCCTTCGAACTTTTAGAGAAATGCTTTTTGTACGTGATTTCTCTACCTATCGCTTCTTCTGGATCTACCTATTCCCTACCCTTGGAAATCTGCATCGCTTTACTTGTCGTTACATTCCATATCTGACAGCGTGGAAGGGGTGATAAACATGATGGAATGGAGGCGGTTGGTATCGATGAATGACGGAGAAATATGAAAAGGTCGGATGAAAATGCAATAAGTCTTTTGATTTTATAGCAACCATGTGTCCTCTTCGAGCTTGGATATAATAGAGTGTTTTTGTTCCTTCGCCCGGGTTCTCTATCTGTGAGCTTTTTTGTGCGATTCTTAACTATGTGAGTAGCAGTACGTAACCGTGTGCGCATGCATACCTAGGGTAAAGGACCCAGTTACTGACACCTGACCAATTACTGTCACCTTAAGCTTTTTTACTTAAAATAACGAATAAATAAACGTTGTAAAGTGATACACAAAAAGAATTGTGTATTTCAACCTATAATCTATACTATAAATTATATTCTATAGTTTATTTATTCGTTATTTTAACTAAAATAGCTTAAGGTGACAGTAATTGGTCAGGTGTCAGTAACTGGGTCCTTTACCCTATACATAGATTATACATATGCGCGTGCCTTCGCGCATGGAATCCACGTGACGTTTAGACAAAGCGTTTAGAATGGTCATAAGTAGTAGACCTTTCACAGGTCTAAATTGTGATTTCTTCTGAAATTGATCATTTCATATGCAATACTTAATGGACCTGAGGTCCTAAGTAGATAAGTTTGCAAATTTAATGTGAAATGCGTTCCTTGTAACATTAATATCAAATAGATTTATTACTTGAATTCGCCATGATTGTAAACTTCCCTCGCGTTTCGCTTCGGGCCTAAGAGATATTAAGGACTCTATGAAAACACATTTCACTCCTTTTCACCACCCCCTTAGGGGTTGATTATGGCAAAATGATGAAATTGGTTTCTAGGCATTTATGTGGATAACCTTTCGAAGTAAAAACAAAGAAATAAGTCATCCGAACTCTGAGAAAACATATTTCATCCCTTTTTACCCCCGTTGGGATTTAAAAGAATCGCTTCTTATCGAGCACTTACGTCGCAAAAGGAATAAACTCCCCGAATTTCATGTTTCGGGGAAACGTATCTGCCTATTAGATGCTCCATTTTTTAATTGTCTGATGGTCTGTACCCTGATTCCTACAATTTATAAGTGGTATTCCTTCAACGTCTTTGTCACAACGACACTTTATTCGAAAATCTAGCGCTACGAAGCGTTGGAATCGTACACGCGACGTAAGGGATGCGAGTGACGCCGCGTTTTTGTAATCGCGGTTGCTAATACGCGGTGAATGTTATGCCACTGGCACGGTTTAACCGTGCGTGAATTTCAGTGGGAATTAGCTCCCATCGCAGTTGGATTAGCTGATAATGGGGTTGTAACACACGCACGTCTGCACTCCCGTTGTTTATAGAGTGTGTTCGAAACGGTGTTACGTAAGTTGGATATTAACGTGAACTTGCTGGGCATAATCAGACGCGCTGTTATTATTTGATATCGAATTTGGCGGCATGACCAGTGAATCGTGCTGTGTGCGCGGCTTGTTTTAACCTTTCACAGTTAAATCGGTAATTCGATTCGTCAATCTCCGGGAAAAATTCATTTACACCTGCGCCGCAAAAGTGATTAAACTGACTGCGCTCGCGGTCGGGAAAATGAAAACTACAAAAAAAGCGCCCGAATAGCCAGAAAATTGAAAATCAACGTTTTAAATCACTCTGCCTCCCCGCTTTCTGTCTGTTAATCTTTGCGCGTCGGAAAACATCGATTTGCCTCGAAATGGACGACCTGCAGAATACTGTCAGTAATATTATTTTTCTCTGGAATCTATTGCTTTTCAATCATTTTAATTACTGTTTAATGTGGTTGGAGGATCGCCTGTTCAAATGTTGATATTCTACTAAGTATTCGGAGTTTTGGAAGCTTTAATTCGCTATATAAATTTGCCCAATATGATATGAAATAATGTAGCGACTAAGATAACTTAATTTTGTTCAGTTTTTTAACATAAATCTGCTTTTCAGGTATCGACTTTCTTTTTCTTTTTATACTTAATGTCCTTTGTTCTGATTCATTCGAAATATTAAATCGTAAGTGTTGTACTTTTTATATTAACCCATTTTTTAGTATCTACCGATCTCAGACTATTCTTTTATATTTATTCTACTATGTGCATACAATGGGACAAAAAAGTCACCAATAATATTTATTTGGCGTTGTATAATATCAACAGAGAAAGTAGTAAATGAATAATGTTTTACATTATTTTATTTAGACACATAACATTTATTATTAGTATAAACAAGAATGATTTACATTCATTTGTTAACAATGCAAGATTATGGGATGTAATTGTAGGAACCCATGAATATTCTGTTAATATAGAGAGTATGAAATAAAAGGTCCAAGACTTTAGGTGCTTATAGTACTAACAGAGAGAAATAAAAAGTCTTTAACCAAAATAGTTCCCAAAATCAGTCCTTTCAATGTAAAATACAAAAGTTTGTTTTCCCTTTAATATTCGCATCCCCCGATTGAGCTGTCAAATCCTATTTCATATTGTCTGACGCGCACCTTTTATTCGTTGTTGTAAGTCCACTACAGTATTTATTTGGATGAGTATACTTAATGCTTTAAGCATCCCCCCCCCCCAAAAAAAAAAAGAAAAAGAAGTCGAGAGGATTCAAGTTAAATGATTGATGAGACTATTTTACGGAACCTCCTTGCCCTACCTACCTTTCATCAGAAATTCGATTGAAACCTTGTCTCACATTAATTGCAAAATGTAGTAAAGCCGCTTGCTACTAAAACCATACCCATAATTTCTCCCGGTACCGCACATTATTCATGAGTTCGAGTAAATCGTTCTTTAAAAAATTATAATAACTTGCAACTATCATTTTGTTTGTTAAAAAAAATTGGTTTTCTAAAATTCTTCTGCGTACATTCTACGTGTTACAACGAAACTCTTTTACGTTACTGAACACTGGTAAACGCAAAAGTACATTTTACCTCGAAAGAAGTGATTTTGAGGCTTACATATTGTTGATAAAGCATTTTTTATTCCTCTCCTCATTTTTTACCCCCAAAGTCTGAACTCCTTTTTTTAAACACCCTCTGTATTTGGATACCAAACGCGTCATCCCTGATTATTGATTTCATACTCCTCATTCTAATACCAACGACTCGAGTCATCATGCACACTCGATGCAGATGGAGTTGGACCAATGGTAGAGATGCACGCCGCGCGAGGAAAAGTCTCGGAGCATCGACAGACGCTTGACTATGCGGCGTGCAGTAATCGCGTTAAAATGTTAAAAATAGAGGCACCACTCCTGTTCTCGGATGAACAACCGTAGAACGCCGTTACTGTGATCACATCTGCGTCGCTGGCTAATTAATGTAATCACGGTGAAAAACAAATCGATATCGAATTTGACGAGGCACAAGGTGAGGTGAGGATAAAGCGTCGGGAACGTCGCGTCTGCAGCACGGAAAACTGCAAAGAGAGGGTGAAAGAGGGATCGCCAGACAAATAGAAGCACGAAGCACAAAATATCAACGAAAAAGTTTGATCGCGTGGGTCACCCTACGCTACAGGATAATTCAATTTCGTTAAACAATGACGATGGAATTCCGTTACGTGTCGCACATACTCCCGTTGTTTTTACGGAAAAATCGAGACGCCACCGCGTCGTGGCGATCCGAAGGATTTTTCGTTAATTAGAAACTGCTCGGGGCTCCGCGGAGCACACAATCTACCGGTGACTGGTTTCGTCGTTGAAACCGTAATCGCTGGATTAATTTCGGGTGAAACTCCCGGCACTCGTGGAACTCGGCAGAATTCGCAGCGGCTGCGGTTGGGAAAGAGGGGCGGAGGGGGGGGGGGGGAGTGAAAATAAAGCGCCCGAACAGGGGGGTTGGAGTGGCGTGCTCTGAAGAGGCTGGATTTTAAAGCTAAATGATTACGAAGGGTTCCGCGGCGGGCATAGAACGTTTTCCTACAAAATGGAGAATAAAATAGTTACACGTTTGTATTTATTCATCCCTCGGCGCGAATTCCATTCTGTCGATTCTAGCTGATGTATTCACCGTGTTCCGCCGGCGAAATGAATGGTCGTACAGATTCTGCTGCATGAATCGGCCCTTTTAACGGCCGCTGAAAGTTTTCTCGCTTTCACGGGACGGCGAATACTTTTCGCACGCGTCTATGACCGTGCAGCCAGAGCCCCGGCGAGGCGCGCGGCGTCGTTAAAAATACCGTTTCAAGCGGCATTCATTTAAAGACCCGAGCCGTACCAATTGTTCGATCTCGTTGTACGTGAATAATTCTTGACTAATGAGCACAAGAATGCCGCAGTCTGGCCAAGAGCACGCGCCACTAGACAGGGCCATGCACTCCCGCGAATTGGAAAATAGAAAAGCACACAACGGCGTCGGCAAGTGTCGCGCTCTCGCCGCGAGGTGGGCGGGTAACGACGGCGCGTGGCGTGAAATTAGTCACGGCGCGATTCGTAAATCGCGCCACCGCACGCGTCCGCCAGTTGGCAACGTAATCTAAAAATCTCACCGAGACCGGAACTCTCCAATCTCGGCGATCCTCGACGAAGGAATACCCGCCGGTCTACCTCGCAGCGAGAGCGAATCGTTCGCAAAACTGTGCAACGCTCGAACGCCAAGCGCGGGGGGGATGGGTGTGCGCGTGCGCACACACCTTGTCTGGAGACCGGGATCGCTACGACGTGCTAATTACACGATGTTCCGCGTAACGAGATGCGGGTCCCGAGGGGGTTGCCCTTTTCGAATTAGATGCCAGACAACCGAGAGGCGGAAGGAGGAATGTTAGTCAGCAGCCCTAACTGTTCCTGGTATAGGTATGTGTCTCTCCTCACCCACGTTTCTGGGAACGAAAGAGCTGCCCTCCTACGGCTTTTTCTGCCGGGCCACTTAAGCGTGATATCCTTTTTCTGCGGCCCTCGATGTGTGTTTTTCGGCCGTCCCACCGCTGCCAAAAATTCACATTCGGGGCCACCGAAATCACAGGCTGTTAGCCCGAGAAACGCGTCGACCAGGTCAATCCGGCCCACGGGTCCTCCTCGTAGCCGTGTAATTTATAGCGGAAGAGCCCCCCCTCCGTCGCTTCCCCACGAACTTTCCCTTTTTCGCTTGCCCGCTCGTGCCTCCATCCACGATCCTAAAACGCACAATTAATGCTAGCTGTCACGGCTACTTTTGGGACCTGCTCCAACTGCGGTAGATCCCTCGTCGATTCATCGGTTCCCGCAGAACCTAGGCGCACCGTTTCCTCCGGAGATTCTTCTCCCCAATTCCGTTGCTCCTCCACATGGTAACCATACACTCTACGCTAACCCTGACTCTACCCCCGAAGACTATTTCCATTGGCCTTTACCGATGCTTCGCGAATTCTTTGGCGCGCTACGACGTTTAATCGCGAACGATACCCGGGACAACCCGAGCCTTCGCTCAAAGCTCTTGGTAGGAGAATGCCCAGCGAATCCGTTCAATTAAAAACGGCCCCGTCTCGTTTGCAACGCCAGAGCTCAAAGGAAACCCGCAACGATAAAGGACGCGATTCGATCGGCGGCATGCAATTTCCCAACACAACGAGATTGCTTTTCCCGGTTGAAAAGAGATCCAGAACCATTCAGAGTTGCGGGTGATTTTTTGAGCAGCGGCCCCGGGGCCCACTCGACGCCGCGCACGACCCTGGCCGGCCTCTCAGAGCCGACAAACAACCTGCTGCTACCGACACTGTCGATGGAGGTCGCGTATTACCCTCTATTAATATCATAATATAAACATAACTCGCATGTGCGAGTCAGCGAGCCAACAAATGGGCTGCACGATGAAGCGAGACGCTATTACACCGCAAGGGAGACGAGTGTAGCCGGGTTGATTTTCTGGGGTCGATCCCAGGCTGAAGAGGCGCACGGGAGGGGAGCAAGTGGCGCGTGATGAGTAGGGTGTGTTACACGCACATTATGCGAGGTCCTGCCTGTTCCCTCCCCTCGCAATACTGATCCTGCAAACGCTCGCTCGCCCCCTCTGTCCTACTCGTCGCGCGTTTTATATATCGATGAACCGTCGAGGGTTACAACTATATCGGGTAATCGTTCCTGCGTACAGCTAACCCTCGAGGAACGGCCGGTCGGCTTCCCGCTTCCGGGATGCTTCCAAGCCCAGGCGGGGCCCGAATTCACTTGTTCCCATCCACCAGATGATGGATTTATTGGATGATCGTTCAAGTGTTTTAGTTTCTTTATCCCCCTTGTAATTTGCGTTTCTCTCGTACGCTCGGCCTGCACGTGCTTTTGCGGTCGAGGGAGAACTGACTGCTCGGGGAAAATTATTTGCGAAAAACTTGATATAATGGCGGCCTATTAGGAAATAGAAAGAGGTACAAGTGGTGGGATGGAAGCTTTTACACTTCTCTCGGGCTTTCATTAATCTACGTGTTTAATAAAAGGAGGATTGTAATTTTCAAAGAAACATACTATACTTGTGAATTTTTCCTCTTTTGTGTTAACATTTGTAATTGAAGGTAATGCGTCTTGGTACATACAGCTTGGGAATGCTCGAAAGAATCCTGAAAGAATCTGATATTAATATTTAATGTTATCGCGTTTTGGTATCCCATTCGGCGCTATTTAAATCATTACGTATCAGAAAGCACGTGTCTCCTAGCTCGCCGTGTTCTCAAACTAAAACAGGAAACTTCCGCACAAAACTTTCGATGCTTCTTTCTATAAAAACATGCCACGATAACTCGCCGACTCCACTTAAACTGTTAATAGATTCCTAACTTGTTGACTTGGCTGCAAGACACTCAAGAGCGCTACCCACTTCGGCCCCTTTTCATTCCTAATGGAATTTCTAATTACAATAACACCGGCTTTTCTGACGAACGAGCTTGCTCTACGGTTCCTGTCACAACAAAACATCTTCTGCCATGCGTTTATTCCGTCCGTTAATCATGATTTTACGATAACAATGACAGCCATGTCATAATTGAAAGTGGAGGAAGCTTTGGACAAATCATAAACGTTTGTACGACGTTCTCTTATACTCCAGTAGTAGATGTCTTATTTTTTTCGTCTAAGTTCTAATACTCTGTTAAAGAAGCATGTTGTCATTCAAGTATGTTAAGTGGTTTTCGAGGGAACACTGAGAATCCGCACTCACCGATTGGAACGCTACTTTGTGTGTTTATAGCATTCTATGAAGACAAGGACAACGGTATGTTTCATTCGTACCCACTCTCCCTTTAAGGGGAGGTTCCGGTCTAAAAGTCGATTTTTTTTTATTTAATTTTTCGAATGTTCAACGTTTTAGGAATGTGTTTAAAATGATTTGTTGAAATTCGTAAAATTCCCGAAGTTATAGATAAACGGTGGGACCTGTATCTCCAAAAGTTATTATCCGATTCGACTGAAACTTATTTTATTTAGAAGAATATACTTCTGGCTATGGGGGAAACCAGAAAAAATTACAAAAAATTGAAAATTTATAATTTTCAAAGGCGTTGAAAGGACGAAAAATATTGGAAAAAAGTGATTTCAAACTTCAAGTGTCGTTATTTTCTCAAAACTGTCACATTTGTATTTTTTTTCTGGTTTACCCCCTAGCCAGAAGTATATTCTTCAAAATAAAAAAAGTTTCAGTCAAATCGGATAACAACTTTTTAAGATACAGGTCCCACCGATTTAAATGAATGTTTTGACGCCTTGACTTTAAACAGTCCCCAGTGCCATGTGGATTGATTAATTATAAAACAAAAATTATATTTCTATAATTTAAGACATCCTTAATACAATGCAAAAAGTCCCATTAAAATATATATAGTAGTTTTCCTTTAATTAATTCATAAGGATCACCTATTTTGGGGGGCTCTGGATCGGAACCTTCCCTTAAGTGTGTGAGAACTAACCTCTGACAAACATTTGACATTTGTGAGCCAAATAGGCACTTCTACTTTTCCACGTAGGGGAGAGTCGTGCAGTACCGACCAAAGCTAGTTCTCGCTTCTTCAACCAGATATTAACACTTTATTTGAATTAACCAATGGAAATCACAATTCTCTATAACCTATTTCGGGGCCATATTGTTTACTCCATTGCTGTCGATGTTCTACGGCATTAAACGCATACGTTGATATTGAGTGGGTTAAAAGTTATTTTTTAAAGCTAATATTTTGTTTCTCGTGTAAGTAAATGATTTTGTTCTATGATGTATACTATCTCTAGTCCATTAAGTTTAATAAAACGTCCTGATTTTGCAATATTTTTTCTACATAATATACCATGATCTAAAATGTTGCCCCGTGTTTGTCGTACAGTACCGACCATCCAACTGTCGTGCAGTACCGACCAACAGACTCTGTCAACCAGTAGAGAACAAAATTTTCTTATCTGTGCATTCAATCTGTTAGCAACTCACATTAGTTTATAAGATGTTCATTTAGCCTTCCTACTACCTTTTCCCATAGAAAACTAAAGTAAATAAGGATAGGTATCATAACCTAATAAACAGGAAGCTAAGATTTAATGAAGAAGTTATCCAGTGTGTTATTTGCAATCGAAGTTGGGCATTAACTAAATAAAAAATTATGTAAATAAGGATCAAATAAAAGTTACTTTAACTTTAGATTATTTGACGAACAAAGTTAATTTTTTTATTCGATGAGAATTTATTTGAAGAATAAAGTTAATTTTCTTATTCGTTATTCGAAATTTTATTTAAATAAAAATTTTGCCCATCTCTGTTTGCAAGGAATCATTTGACAAGGATTGGGTGCAGTGTACCGTATGTGACGGTTGGGCACACGTCGAATACACAGATCAGGAGAATATGTATTAATTATCTGACTTGCGAGTTTGTACAAATAAAATTTGAAAAGAATCTTGTATTGTACTAGTTAAATGTCTTTATTAACATTGTTAATCATTTAGACCTTAAAATCTACTAATTTAATAGTTGGTCGGTACTGGACGACAATTTTTCGTTTCCTAGAAATTACAACTTTTTTACTTTTGCGAATTATCAATTCTTATTATTAAACTTCAAAAAATAGTTTCCCTCTTCATACTAAGTTCTATCTATACTACAAATACGTTTTTGAATTTTTGATTTTCATCGACTCTACCCCAAGATATAACAAAAAAACTTAGAGCGGTCGGTACTGCACGACTCTCCCCTATAGCTCCTAAAGTATAAAAGATAGAAAAAATGTTCCAAACAAGAGTTTAATCGTGCAATAATAAGTGGTGCAAACTTGCGGTTCGCGATGTTCCCTTGCTAGTATCTACATTATGCAGATGACGAAGATAACTTTGTTAGACTGAAGTACAACTTGGATCAGATGTCTATTTTCTAGTTTTTAGAATAAGTATAGATTCTAAACAGCAGGCTTATTACTATTAGGGATGGTTATAACGTCGAAGAGATTATTAACACGATCACAGTCAGCGGGCTGGGAAGTAGTTTTGCTCAACTTTGTCCAAGTAAAGAATATGAGATTGTTAAATCTCGTGCGTCTTTTATAGATAGCATTGCAGAATGGTTTCATCAAGAATGTCAAATCTACTGCATAAAGAGTCAAGGGAGAGGAACCAGTCTGTCATTTCGGTTATTTTACTTTTACGACACAGACATTCGTTTCATGAATGATTTGATTTGGGATATGAAAGCCGAAGGAGCATTTGGTTATCTCACTCTAAAATTTAAAAAAAAAGTTCGTTCCCAAGAAAAATTTTTTCATTCCGGATGAAATGTTAAATAGATGAAATAGGATCAATTTGTTTAAGAATATTATTCAAACCTACTGTGGATGACGTGTCCATTGCGGAGATGCAAGGTGTACAATCCAATAATTCCTTTGTGTGCCAAGGATGACCAGTGCGCGCAATGCATGAAGATCTCGTGTGAGAACAAATTCCGCATGTTATGCAAGCCCTGTGAACGTGTGAATTGAAGCCCTTATAGATTTTCCTTGACGTACACGTAGACATTAGAAAGATTGCGATAATATAAAGCAGAGAAATTGAGTCATGGAAAGAACCATTGATTGTGAAAATATGAAAATATACTACGAAACATTTTCGTATTTCTACAATGAAATTAATAATTGGTACAAAACACAGACTTTATGTCATTAATAGTATTATATCTCGCTGAAATCACAAATATTTCGGAAGCTAATATCCCAAAAACGATCACGACTCGTCGTTTTAATTCTAAATAGAACCTTCAAGACACTCGCGACAAAGTCGCATTAAACATCAGAGTTTAATAACTTCCCACCGGCGGAATTGCGCGGTGCAAGTTAAGCGTTGACACAATTTTATTTTAATGTATTATACTACCTTGGCGTGCGCGAATACCAGACCTGACTTTTTAGGCTTAACTTAGGCAGACCACTTTGAAACCGTATCACAACCACAAAACAGTGGTTCCTTGTGGGCGGTCATGAATTAATATGGAAACGCATGATAATACTCATACGTGGCAATACGTGGCATAATGTCGTCTCAATGCGTGGACGGAATCGCCCACAAAATTGTCGCCGTCGGTGGTTGAGTCCGACGCACACAGTGCGATACGCCGACCACTTGCCGCTGGCACACGTGTTTTGTTGTTTGCGTTATTCAATTCGAAATAGCCACCGAAAACGAAGATTCATTTGACATAGAATTGTTTATGGAAGAAATAAAAAAATTATCATTAATGGTTCCATTTTGTCGAATATTTTCAATTAAAATTAACTTACCGATCCTTAAAAGTAATTAACTTACCTTATAGTGAGTACGAGGCGTTTATCAGCTGCTACACTTTTTCCCATAACTGCGTCATCACGTTGCACGCTGTCCGTTAACTGGCTTAATAAACAATCAAATGTATTTTCGCACATTCTAAAATAATTAAAAATTTGTCATTAGGGATACATTTTTAACGAATAATAAAGTAAGTTAAACTGGCACTCTTTTTTATTTTCTAGTATAGGATGAACCCCAAAAATTCTGTTTCTACAACACCGCTTACAGGGTCATTGCACTGTGAAATCGTGAAAAATTGTCATTTTTTAGGATTTATTTTTTAGTAAACGAAATCTTCAACGTAAATAATATTCTGTCTTCTTGATAACACACTTATTGACAGAATTGAAAAATCTGTTTTAAATTTTTAACTGTTTTTTTTTTTTAAATATATATCGCACTGATGTGATGAGCGCCTTGAAAAAGCGATGTAGTGCTGGTGCAGATGAATCCGGGAGAATGGCGCATATAAACCCAACAATTGAAAGTGTGTTGTACTTATTACAAGTGCGATTATCGTTGGGGGCAGAATTATTTTGACTGATAAAAACATAACAAGATGGCGGAGGTTTGAAGTTCAAGTGTCGAAATACGGTGAATTTGTTAATCTTTTTTTCTTCTAATGAAGTATGAAATTGTTAATCAAAAAAGGTTTCCGAGGTCCCTGCGATACCCACTGATGTTCTGAATAACTTGTGAAAATTTCAGACTGATTGGTCAAATAGTTTGTTTGCAATCATCTACAACAGTTGAAAAAATGTTGTATTGAGATAATCACGTTTAAAGTTTTAGAACAAATTAAAAAAATTATATTAAATTTTATTTGTATAATATAAGAGGAGCAGCTTAATAAATACCAGAAAGATTTACAGTATTATCTCCGTATGTGCTCGCTGGTCTGGATTGGCGTTGAGCTCCTATCGTGAACAGATCCCTAATTCCGAGTGTTCGTTTCTCGCTTCTTTCTCGAATAAGGGGGGAGCGAGATGGAACTCTTTACGTGCGCGTGGGCGTGCACGTTCCCGTGCTCACTGTAAGTGCTTGCGACCATCGCGCACACCCGTCACGCACGCAAAGGACGGAGTGTTACGGCGCCCGAAAGACGGAGAGAGACAAAATATCAACGCGTAGTCTGTCTCGTACCATACGCCTTCGCTGGACAAAAGTGAGACAGAAGACAGAAGTGCGTGAGTGGTTGATACCACCAACAGCCCAGCCACACAATGACTACAAAATAATTGCAAATATGTGGGTCCGCCTGAGTTACCTGGCGGCGTTGAAGAAGCGCGACGATTATTACATATGTACGTAGCCGCGCGACATGCGTTTCCTGCTTTCTTGAAGGAGATGCAGCCCAGCAATTTAGCACGTGCGTGCCGCGGTGTACGCGCATGCTTGTGCGCATCATTGCACGCATTGCTCATGCTTGCGTATGCGCACGAGCTTCCTAAACAGCGTCCCTCCATACTACGCGCGCGCGCGCAGTACACAGTGAGTAACATAACAAGGATCACTTTCCAAAGGTAATGCGCATCGAGAGACGTTTTGACATTTTCACTGCCCCTTCAACTATATACGAATATGACAGTCTTACTTATGCGATGGCGAAAAATATTGGTCACACCTTATAATCACAAACACCCCAGCGTTATTTTTGAGTTACCAGTTTCGTATTTTTGAAACTTTTACCTTCATATCGACTGGTACAACTATGCTCTAATAGCCTTTTTTTAGAACCGTAAATTTTGATATGTTGAGATTTGTATTTGAAAAAAATATTTATAGATGAAAGCAATTTTTTTTGTTACATTCGCCAAATTTTTAAACTTTTTTACTAAGGTCTAAAAATTTACAGAAATATTGGCCAAGGCATATTAATTCTAAATTGTTGGTAAAAAGATGACATACAACAATAATTAAATAGAAATATAGTATATGTAGTGCTCTGACACAATGGTTTTTGTGACAGAGGATGGTATCCTTTTGTTAAGCGTTTATTATCTTCTCTGATTGAGTATTGTTATAGTTGTGTTGAAATGGCTGTCGGTATTCTTAACTTCAACGTTATAATTTTGTCCAGCTTGTTCCGCGCTTTCAACACATGTTGACATTAATGAAATTTTATACTTCTATATTCTCTATTAAATCCTCATGAGAGTATTAGATAAGTGGAGAGTATTATCAGTGAACGAGGTTTGTTTTCAAAGTAAACATTCGTTGACTCTCAGACAATACTTTCGAAGCTTTCCAGAAAATATTCACGTGAAATCAAACTTCTAGACAAACTGCTTTGCAAGCAATTAGGTCTTGGAAGATTTATGAAATTCTATGCTGCATTTAATATTACTAAAATAAATCCGTGTTCATTGTTGAAACCCGAGAATTCGAAAACCTATTGCCGCTGATCGGATCAGAGCAGTTTCGGCGGCGAAGCGCAAGCATAAATTACAGAAAAAAAACGTGCGCAATTTGTATACGCGTGCGGTTCGTCGTCACATTTCACAATGTCGCATCGACAATTTGACCGCTCGCCCATTTGCAGTTGCAAATTGAACCGATCGTATCGCAAATAATGTGGACTCGTATTCGGATGACAAGCATCATCGACCGTCGCGTTCTCCGCAATGCAGCCAGGAGCTCGAAAAATTTGGATGATCCCCCTTGTGCGCGTTGTTTTAACGATCCTTTAAAGTCACCCGGTACATGAGCTCGCGCAGTGGCGCACTTGACTGTAGCACGCACTCCATGCACGCAGGGGTTGAGGGTTGCATACGTTGCGGTATGGATTAGTTAGGCGGACACAATAATTTTGCCGGCACCCACGGGCGATACTCTCTCTTTCTCTCTCGGCATTCTTCTCTCTCTCCCTCTCTCCGCCATTCGTCTCAATTTCCCCTGGCCGGTTTGCAGCGCGTTCCGCGCCAGCTCGGCCACTAGTTACCGAGATAAGTATAAAACGTCGATGTTTGTGGAAATTTCACGCGCCGCTATCGCTTGCTGCTCCCATCGCCGAGCGCGTCCACTCGACACCTACTGGCGGCAGATAATTATTGCTAGACGGAGGCTTACGGAGCCGCGACATCGCCGGCAGACTCGGCTGAAAGATTCGCACGCATTCGATGCTGTTGGCAATAGTGGCGCGAATATCGACCGTAAGATGTTTTCATAATCCAGTGGTGGTCGGGGCGAGCCAAAAATAAAGCGATGGGCGCAGGGAGGCGCGCGGCAGCTGCGGACATTTGGTTATATACGAGGCAAAACTTCCGCTTGATAATCTTCATCTGGTTGGACGTGTTCGTGGGGAGAAAGGGAAAAAGAACGAAGAAGGTAGTGGAAGGACGACGGTAGTCCACGATGATACGAGCCTGGAAAGAAGGGAGTATAAGGACACAGGAACTCGCGGAGTAGAGAGGCGAAAGAAGGACGCGGGGGAGAACCCCTGACCACCCTTATTAAGATTCCAGCTGTGGAATTCTACCTGCGCTGAGCTCGCTACTGGTCTTAAGTAAATAAAACACGACCGAGCCACGTCGCCTCCGCAACGGCTTCGCTCTCACTCGACCGACCGGGTTTGCGTAGCTGCTCTTCGTCGTTGCTGTTCCTCCGGGTGGTTCTCCTTCTTTCTCTGTCGCGCTCACTCGCTCGCTCGCTAGCTCTCCCTTTCTCCCTCTCCCCCTCGCCTCTCGGTCGCTCTCGCCGCTCGTCCCAACTCGACTCATTCCTGTTGCTCTTGCCTTGGCTCGCCTCGACTCGTCCACGTCTCGTTTTCTTGTCCATTATTACGGCTGCTTTGCCTACGTTTCGCTCCTTCCTCCTCTTTCCCTCTTGCCCCCCGCTCCCCACCCCGTGCTCTCTCTCGCCTCCTTCTTCCCTTCGTTTCCTCGCTCGCGCCGCGCCCCTCGCACACGGACGCGTAAGCGCACCTCCGACCGAGAATTCAGGATTCGATTTGGCCCGATCGGCTCTCAAGGACATACCAGAATTCCATAGGATCGGCAACGGTGCGTAACGGTCGTTCGGAAGCATGTTCGGGGGTAGGTGGGCGAAACAGCCCTTTGAAACAGCGGGGGGTAGATGTATCAAAATTGTCGGGCGAATATTAGAATACCACCAGGCCATCCCTCTTCCTCTGCCGATGGAGGGCCGAATGCTGGAGGTTTCATTGATATGTTGGGGCATGTGTTGGGAATGTATGACTAGATTCGACGTGAATACGTTAAGAACAGGGCATCTATGAAACTGCGCGAATCAATCGCACGTAATTCCCAGTTGATTTTTGTATGGCGCATGGTCGGTGAATAGAACATCGGACCGAAGCCCCTGAAATGTCTCAACATGCACGCACTGAATAATATTGAATAGAGGCAACTGGTGCATTGATATTTGGAAACATTTTAATTGAATGGAAATGTTATTATGCAGCGCGATACCACATAAAATTAATAAAAACTAAAATAAATCAACTTCAAGTCGATCAGGTCTTTCCGGATGATCATTTCTGCCCAAATTTGAACTTTTGTAGGTATTGTCTGTTATCGGCGGATAAAGGAGGTTTTTCGGAGAAAAATCAGTCCAAGTACGACCTTGTTTCGGCTATGTTGAATTATACATAATTCCAATCGCTTTTCAATTCCGTGGAGCAATTATACATTTATACCCTACACCATGTTTACTATTATTTGACTCATTGGAATATTGACTGCCGTGGGAGCGAAGAAATCGCTGGGACGAAGTACAAAATACAAAGCAAACTCTGAGCTTCGCTGTTTTCAAAGTAAACATTCGGAGACTCTCGGAGAACTACAGTGTTGTCTCCGTAGGGGCTCGGTTTGGTGCACACTAGGGTGGCTCTTACTTTCACCTTTTGAATTTTCTTCGGAACACCCTCCAGAATAGTACGAAATAAGTAAAAAAATCAGTGTAAAGTTTGAGCTCGATCGGATAACAGGAAAGGGTGCCCCTGGGCCCTTAAACATTTAAATCAGTATTTAACTGCTCGCGAAGTCGATTTTATATAATATCCTCCAAGTTATTGATTAAATAAAAAAATGTATTAAACAAATGTTGTAGATCTGGATAAGTAGTATGTTTTATCTTTTATTACTTTTTCTCGTGCGACAAACGATTTTCGAAAAAAGTTCGAAAAACTAAGAAAAACAAATTATTTTTTCCTCAACTTTTGGAAGTTTAAATGCTTCAGGAACACTTTTTATTTATGACGACGAACAAAAAAAAATGGAATTTTCATTTTCCAGAACTATTTTTTAAACATTTAAGGGGGAGGCATATACCGAAATATGCAAAAAAGATATTTTTTTTACTTATTTTCAGTCTTTGATATGTCATGAATGTTTCCTGAAAGTCTGGGACCGAAATTCGCAAAAATATCGAAGATCCATCCTTTGCGTGCGCCGTGGTCGCAAGCACTTATAGTGAGCACGGGAACGCACCCCCAAAGCGTTCCATCACGCTCCCCCTTCGGCCAGAAAAAAGCGAGAAACGAACACTCGGAATTAGGACTCTGTTTACGATACGGGCTCAACGCCGGTCCCGACCAGTGAGCACATACGGAGACAATACTGTATAAGTACTTTCGATGCTTTCCAGAAAATATCATTGTGAAAACACGCTAAATCCATCTACAGTATGGACGCCACTTAAACTGTAAATTTTCCTAGTTGAGATGGTCCAAACTATTGTAAAATATTTTGCTGCCAAACACTAAACTGTAACGAGAATACTCTGATCATTTGTCTTGTGGTAGCCCACCCTATGCACCCTCCCCCATCGTTTCTTTATATAGATATAGAAGATAAATCTGAGATAATCATTTCTAATCATTTACGTCGCAAAGATAAAGGTCACTGCACCATTCCCACTTCGGGCATCGAAATCCACCGCAAAGCCACGTCAGTCTCAATATTCGAAGTCAGTATTTTCCCTACCACCGTCTATCGACCGCTCGGCTCTCGATCGAAGCCGTCAAAACACTTGTTGTGACAGAGTTGGCGTCGTCCACATTGGGAGTCCAGCTCCCGTTTATCGGTCTCCGGGGAGTCCGGCGCTGCCTGGCGTGTCGCCGGCACAGAAGTCCGCGTGAACGTACCAGAATCCCGAGTGCGAGCCGGCGTAGACGTCGGCGCGTATTACACGTATTATACGTCCGCGGCCGAGTTTGTTGCGAACCGATGGCGATGACACAGAACCGCGGGGCTTGTTATTCGTCATGCTTACGTGTTACGGCAGCCAGCCGTGGTGACGCGAATGCCAGCATCCCTTCTGCTTCATACTTCTCTCCCAGGCCGACAGTGTTCCACGGAACGTTTTTAATATTCCCCGGGGCAGTGTTTGCGCCGCTGTCATTCAAGGTTTCCCCGGTACGCTGGCAAGAAAGACAACGGGAGAGAGAGGAAGAGAGTGAGAGTGAGAAAGCAGGGGAAAGACGGGGGGAGAGAAAGAGAGAGAGTGTGTGTGTCTGTGCGCGCGTGCGCGCAAGAGTGACAGAGTAAGAGAGAAATAGGCGCAAGCCGGAGCATCAGACACATCCTCCGTGCACAATGCATCGGCCCATGACGGTGACGAGGCGGACAGTGACGACGGAGGTTGTTGCTGATGCTGGTGCGAGCGTGGTTGGTACGCCTGCCGCCTTTAGTGATGCCAGTTGCTGGCTGGTTGCTGCTGACGTGCGTGAGGTTCCATAGGTTCGGTGTGTCCCGATCGCTCCAGGCTGCATGATAACCACGCCAGCTAGATGCGCGTGTCCTCCTCCTTACACAAGTCGGGCTGCCTGTGTCCGCACACCGCTTTCCAGCCGCGGCATCTGCTTGTGTTCGTCGAAGAATCAGACACGGGGAACACCGGCAGATAAAGAGAGGACTTCCGGGCATAATCCGGAGCGTCGCGCGGCGAGGCGCTAGAACAAATCAAGCCGTTTCATTGTTCTCAGCCCCGAAGCCAGTCCTTTTTTTTCCAAACGACGATTGCTGCGAACAGGACGGGGGCCCGTCTTCTCCTCCGTCAGCGTCAAGAAAATTCTCGCTCCCTGTCTTGGCCTCTCTGAAACGTTTGACGCTTCAATTCGTTCGTAGATTCTTTGCTGTTTCTCATGACAAGTTAAAAACTGGTGTATACAAGCACAAATTGTATCCCCCGAGTATTATCAGATAATCGTACATTTCGATTCAGTCTGCCACCTCGTTTTCAGTTGCCCTGATGGGTATTCAGCAGTTCCTCAAGATGCTTTTAGACTAGCTGATCAACCTTTCACAGCGCGTTCTCGTTCTTTCGCAGAATAAACGGAGAATAAGCGCGCGTCCAAGTGAAGTCACTCCTCTGCGACTACCTTATCAGACGCTGTTCGTCATTGTCAATCGGACCTGTCAGCTTCGCGTTGTTCCACTCGACAGCGCAAAGCGATAGAACGAAGCGGACTCGTAACACGTGTCTCTTCTCTGCAGCTAATTACCATCCTGTCTAGAATCCTGTGGCAACTCACAGAAGACTTCTCTGCGTAGAAAACAGTCGTATAAGCTTGCTCCTCGCTTGAAAACGAGCTATGACTCTCTATAGCTATTTGGAGCAAGGGGATTCATACATATATTTCTCTTTCTAATATTAACACTTCAACTTTATACGTCTAAATCGATGGAATTTCATCGACTTTCACCTTCAATATCCTAGGTCTTGATTTGGTATCGTTATGATAGTGTATGTATGTGGTGTACACTAGCAACTATACTGTCTTCAGTCTTCACCACAACTTAATAAAGCATAGCTATGATAAAGCTAAGGTCGTGTTCAGATTTATTGGCCGGTGAGTTTCGTGAAGGGTATTCTCCCACCACCTGCTGCTTGCCTCGGTGCTAGTTTTCTCTAGCTTCTCACCAAGATCCTAAGGAACTTCAACTGCCAATCCACGATCGTCAGGTGGTAGTGGCTGATTTCTCCTCGCGCGCTGCTCGAGAAACCGAACTCACCGGCCAATAAATTTGAACACGACTATAGTTAAGCCAGAATGATTTGATTAGTGTGGACCTATCTTATAAGAATGAACTGCGGTGGACTTGGACTAAAGGTACAGGTTGAAAGCTAAAACGCAACTTGTGAATTAAATGATGATTGATACATGCATAGCTGTTTTCTGAAGTATTTTGTTTCTCTTCTCCAATTTATCTAGAGCTACAATGGAACATTATGCTCACTTTGGTAGGTATTTGCTACACCAGGCCTGCCCTTTAAGGTGCAAATACCTTCTCAAGTTCTGGGACCCGAGCAACAGCCGAGCGCGGAACTTTTACGTTGCTAACCACAGCATGAGCTGCGGATGAACTGCAAGACTGTGCGTGCGTCCATACTGGTTCGTACCACGAGTCCATATAGCTGGACCTCACGCGTATGGGCGCACACGCACTCTTGCAGTTGTCCCAAAACCTACGCAACGGTTAGCAAGGTAACAGTTCCACGCTCGACAGAACTCGGTCCCAGAACTTGAGGAGGTATTTGCACCCTAATGGGCAGGCCTGCACTACACGCATGGGTTAGTTTCGAGAGATTATGCCCCTTGAAGACTTGATGAACTTCACAGTGCGCGATTCGTTCATCAAACCGCTTTTGTTCGAGAGACAGCTAAAGGTGAGAGACGGCGCGTGGTTCGGCGATCTTTGCGCGTGAATCGCCGAACCATGCGCCGTCTGATCTCGCCTTAACGTTGTCAAATTGTCCGACAAAAATACGCAGGGCGAAGCACTTTACAAAATGGTGGGGACCAGTCGAAAGGGGACAAGGTATACAGTATGTCCTAGCAGTAGTATGAGGAGACCTTGAACTCCGGCCGGGGATTCTGGGAATTGTGACCTTACGTTTATACTCGAAAGGACGTAGTCGAAGTTTCATTTAATGATACCATTTTATATTTGCGCGGTGCCCTTTCCTTCCCCTGGCGTGGAGTTCTAGACGACGATCCGTGATTGATAAGGACCATGTAGAGACGAAACGAAGGAGTAAGATGAGAAGACAGCTGTAATTTTCAATCAACGACGAGCCGCCGGTAGACCGTGCAATTATGAATTAAGGATGGATCGCGACAAGCAGAAAAGTAGACAGCCGAAGCCTGAGATAGTCTAGCAAGGGTTCGCTGGTACGGCAAGGAATCACGATATGCTGGAGTTGTAAGACTTTTATTGTCCGCTCGCGTGGGCTTGTATGGGTGAGCGTGCACCCTCGATCGTTATAGAGCAGCGAGGAGGCTGATTGGGCATCACCTCGCGTGGCTTCAATCCGCTCTGCTCCCTATAATAAATCTCCGGAAATTTCTCATCTCTTTGCCGTGCAGGCCGGCTCTTTCTATCTCCCCATCGTGATGCCGGTTGCGTATTATCCGCCATGTGGAAAAGAAGCAGATAGGGCTACGCAAAGACGAGGGCCTGGTGAATTTTAAACAAGTCCTTCTAATCTACATGCCATATTTTCTGGTCTAGATTTAATAGGATAATAATAGTAGTAGGAGGATGTTTCACTTGCGGCGAAGTCGATTGTAGCACGCTTGGTGGCTAGCAGACGCGTTAACTGTGACGGTTACTCGCAGTTCGATATTTCTCCCCATTGAACTCGATCGCGGACTCGGTCCGGTCTTGAGAAAGTAAACTCTAGTCCCGCCACGGCACGGCGTGCTTCAGTTTATCTGTCTCGTTCACCTTTGATCAGTTTGATCGACGAAAGGAAAGGAACGAGGGGGCAAGGAAGGGCAGAATTGGACAAATAAGTGGAAAAATGCGAAGCTTGTATAGACCTGCGCTTCTCGGAGAGCAGAAACCCGGTATTTTGGCAAACTACCGTTGACAGCGTTCCCACTTTGAAAATCAATGCCATCCTCCGCCTCCCGACCAGCGATATGGTGTAACGAGCGCACACTGGGGTGGAATAGCGTAGGAAAAGAAAGGTGGCACACGAAGTGGAAGGGGTGGGAGTCGGGGCGGGAGGGTGAGAGCGGGGTTTGGTCGGTATCGGTCGAGGTACTCGAACGAGAATGTGCACCAATGGCGGGAGGCTGGGTTAGGAGGGACCAGAAGAAGAAGGGGTGGCAGGTCGTTGAACATAAAAGTGGGCATGGAGCGAGTCACGTGTACTCGGCGCATTGAGACGGTTCGACAGGAAAACCACGCGGGACGTTAACAACGGTAACAGAAGCAGCTGGGTGCCGTTCCCGCATCGGCAGTTCCGCGAGTTCTACTACGAGCCTAGGCCAAGCTGGCTGACTGGTTGGCTGGCTTGCTTACTTGCTTGCTTGCTGCTGACTTCTCTCCTGCTTTCTCGCTTGCTCTCCCCCCTCTCTCTCTCTCTCTCTCTCTCTCTCTCTCTCTGTCGCTCTTTCCCTCGCGAGATTCACGAGTCCCCCTCCGGGTTGCGCCACCAGTAATTGCTTCCTTTGAGTAGCTCCGGAGGTGTAATTTAGTCCCCGACCAACAACCTTAACTAATTAACACACCGAGTAGCGAGCGAGTAAGTGAGCGAACGAGTGATGGAGAACAAGCCGCGACGGCTTGACTGACGGACTGGCTGGTTGACTGGTGGGTTGGCTGGCTGACTGATTCCTTCTTCTTTTCCTTCTCCTTCTCCTTCTCCCGCTGTTCTCTTTCTTTTTATCTTTCTCGCGCCCCCCCCCCCCTTCCCTCCCCCACCCGCCTCTCCCTCACCTCGTACCCACCCCCACCACCTCCCCCGCCCCGTCTGCTGTTACCGCTTCTCGATTATCGAACCCAGTTGAGTCGCCCGCCGTGGGGCGTGTTTCTCTCCGCGCTTGTCTCAACCAGGCGCCTTCGACTTTGCTACTCACCACCTTTTCCATAAGCGCACCTTGTGACCTCGCGTGTCGCGTAACCGCGCCACTTGAGGCTAATCAGTCGCTCGTCGAGGCCTGATCGAGCCGACTCCGCCGCCGACGCTGTTCGCGGTCTACGATAATTACGCGTGTTCGACGTGTAACTACGCCATCGCCGGGCTTTTCATCGCGACTTCTTTTAGAACTACTCTGCCCACGAAGGAACTCGTGTTTTTTTCTCTCTCATTTCCCCCTTTTGCGTTTCCAACGCGGTTGCTTATTTAGCTGTACGGAGGATTTTGTGGAAATTTCGGGGGAAACTGGGTGCATATTTCTCATCAGCTTCGATACCGTTTGACTTGTATGTTTAACACTCACAGAGTAGGTACTTCGTACTTGCATTGAGAGCGAAACAAGAACAAATTCTCAAACATTATAAAATTACAGGGAGCAGAGAGCAATTTATGCTAACCCTTTTAACAATTCCTGTAGCCGAGTTGTATTAATTACATTAATGAATCATAGTATTATTGCTAGTTTTAATTGCAACGAGGAATGTAAAGTTGGCAGGAGTTATATACATATATGTGGTTTACATATATTTCTGTAAACGCACTACAGTTATAATTGTTGACAAACCAATCATTTCGTACGTAAATAAATATATATAGTGTAGGTAGGGCGACCATAACCTCAAAGCTTTAACTCTACGCTCCTCGTGGCGCACCTGTCGCCTGTTGTGGGCTCAGCTTAAGTCTTTCCTTCCTCCTCTCTCTTCCCGCGACCGCCAGCACTGATATCGGGCTTCGTAAGAACGTAGGCGTATGCGGCAAAAACTCGAGCGTCGGGATGAGCGCGGAGGATGTCCGGCGGAGAGGGACGGAGAGAAATAGAAAGGAGAGGAGAAGAGAGGAGAACTACACGGACCTCCTCGAGTACGCTGTGGTGGGAATACTCGAGGTGTGCAACGATGCTCGTATTTAACACCTGATTAAATTGGGAGAGAGAGAGGGGCAGCGTTGGCGTGACCAAAGCGATTGCTGCAAGATGAGCCCCCTTCACCCCCGGACCCAGAATCCACCGTCCGTTTCGTCTTTGCCCATCGTCCTCCTCACGCCTCACCTGTTCCCCACACGACTCCGCTCGCCCCTCTTCGCAGTTTAAGGACATAAGGTGGTCCAGTCAGTTCATCACGCGGCGGCGGTGTGCGTGCGTACGTGCACGCCGCCGTTCGGCTGTACGCGAATACATCGGTCCGGCAGCGTCGAAGGGGTAGGGTCGAGGCGAGAAGGCGATAGTGGGGGGACGGGCTTGAAGCGACAGCGTAATCACCTGGACAAACTACCACACGGCACCACGGCCGCAGTGGCGTAGCTGAAGCGAGCGTGTGTGTCACCAAAAAATTGCGGCCCCATTCACTGACGACCGGACGATTTACGAGGGGCCCGAAGATTTCGTGGCCGTCGAGGCGCGACGGAGACACGGCGCGCGTGATTCAAATGTAAATTAGATGTCGATCGCGAGGAGACGCGAGCCTGCAAGACGCTCGGCCTGACGTGCCGGCGCCTCTCGCAAAAGTTTTATGGTGCTCCGACGCCATTTTCGTCGTTTTCTCGCCTCTTCTCGGCCCTTCTTAGCGTGGGTGCGCGCCTTTTGGAACGGCTAGCCCCATCTTTCTCGACGACGCGCGATTGGACCCGCAATTCTGCTGGAGGTTAGGCGCGATCCTCCACCGGTCCTCTTCGTTTCAATGCGCATCGTGGTTAATGGAAAACGGAACTTCTGTCGCTGCTTGAAAAGCGTTTTCGGAAGGGCCCCTTTCGAACGCCCGAATGCGAGCAACGCATGCTGGTATCGAAGGGTTCTTAAAACAGAAGAGCTGTTTTCGTTCCGTCATTATATTCGTTCGTGGCGACGAGGGACCCCAGAATATCACGGGGTACTAACCCTCGGAAACCGTCTTTGAAAACGATTACGATGATGCATCCATCGACGAAGGCAGAGCGAGAGAACGAGTCTTCCCTTAACGCCGCCGTTAATCCACGTTAATGACGTCGTCGACGAAATTCATGATTACAAAACGGAGACGAGACGCGATAGCGTGGGAGGCGCGCGCGAATAAAGTGGCAAACCGCTCGTTCGCTCGAATCTCCTCCCCCCATCCCACCCCCTCAACCCCCTCATCGGGTTTCTTTGCCTTCGCTGCGAGTCGCTCCTCTCTCGATCCTTTGAAAATGAAATATTCCCTCGTTAATTTCCGGCCGCGAGAAAAGCGTCACGGGGAAAAATGCGTGAAACACGAGGACACGACGCCAACAGGACCGTGTGTCCTTCCTGCAGTTCGTCAAAGGCTGCCGGGGAAATCCGTTTGCTTTCAACCTTTAATTTTTCACGCGCAAGTACGCCAACGCGAGCGGCCACCTTCGCTAACGACGTTCTTTCTTCAGCTAACGGCGTTACCTTCTTCTTGCACGCTGCGCAACACCGCCACATCGACGGACGCTCGTAATCTTTAGCCTTCAGCTATTGCTAAATCGCAATTGACGATCGTGGAATGAATCTTGCCGGCTCAACTAGTTATCTCTGGCTCGATCGAGTTTTCCCTGTTATTCTTCCAACGACTGTCAATGTAAAGTTGTTTAGTGGTCGCAGCTAGAATTATGTCCCAGGACATGGCGATGTGATTGCCTGGTAAAGATGGTTTTGACAATTTTGTGCAAAACGCAGGGCCGAGCGGGGCAGTAGTCCGAGCCTCAAGCCTTGAAGACACTCGACACCGCAGCGAGAGTACGCGCATAGCTGCAATCGTTGCTGCGGGGAACCTCGCGAAAATGCGGGATCTCGGGACAGCACAGGTTGCCTTAAAAGAAATGAAGAATTGCATGAAGCAAAACGTTAACTGCGCGTCCATGGAGACACTGCATCAAAGAAATTATCCCGTAAGAGACAGCAACATTGCCTGTTTTAACATTAGATGCCTACAGCTTTTTCGCGTACCACCGGAAAGGGCTTTAACGTATCCGTAAATAATCGCGTCAGGGTTTCAGTGCACCGTGATGATTTACAAGCTAGAGCAGCTACAAGAGGCTCCACAATGAGGAAGCATTCGGGTACTTGCGGAGTTGAATATGCGAGCTATCGGCATTGTTTGCCGGGATCACGGAGATCGACGATTTGCTACGGTGGAGGCTAAGAGGTGACCTCTACCTGGCGGTAGGCCTTGTCTTGAGACAATAACCGAGGTCAGCAGAGGGAAGAACAATCCCGCGGCCTGATCTGCATTTCGTGGCGCAGGCCAACGAGGTGCGGCACCGAAGTTCCAGCCTGGCGTGGGCCACGCTCGGATCCACTTAAAACAATGCATCGAGGGCGATCTTGTTTTGCGTAGATAATCGTCATACCTCTTAATACGTTCCATTCACCTTTGTGGAGAGGCCAACAGTCGGGGCGCTTCTTTGTGTCACGTCGCCGTCGATCTTTTACCTTTCGTTGCAATTAAACTTCGGTCTTTTACTTGTCACAGATATCTTTTGTCTCAAAGACGGTCTTACGGAACCGGACCTACCTGTACATAGTCCCGTACGCAAGAAGACAAGTCATTGACTTTCGCGTTGTTACCTATTCACCAATAACAACAGATGCAGGTTGATTCCGACAGCTATTTTATTCTGCTCGGTTTTATGTGCGACCTTGAGTAAGAACCTTACGGGTTCGGAGGTAGTCGCGTTCGCAAACCGCGACAGATGTTGCTCGAAAAGATTGCGGGAGGGACCGTAATGGGATCCATGCGCCATCTAGCCGCATGCTTGGTTCCTGAACGTACCGAAACGAAGTTAGACATTATTTCTTAGATAATGGGATCGCCGGATTGATCGATTCAGCTTCGCTCCTCGCAGGGTGCACGGTTGATTTTACCGAAAAGATTGATAATATGAGTTGGGTTCACAGTCATATTTATATTGTTTTTAATCGTAGAAGCAAATTGCTCGCCAATTTACAAAGATGTTGATAAAAGATGTACAAAGATGTTGATAAAAAAGTGTCATTGGAGCTACACTGGCGTCACCTACGATTTCTTAAATATTCAACTCGCGTCATTTTATTCCTCATAAAAGGATAAGCAACTTTTGTCTCCAACCTTGTTTTCTATCTTCAGCATTTTGCAAAAAATTTAACAAAAAAATTTTCATCCCCAAATTCGAGGGCTCTTTTCACTCGGTAAACATCAATTTCGGCAGCTACCAGAAGAGATGTGTGAAATATTTCCGAACGTTCCTGTTCATGTCCACCGCCATGTTCTTTGTTAGTAGAACACAGTGGTAAAGTTTGGCTAAACACTTTAAGATCACTAAGGATAATTAAGGATTCTCAAGTATAGGTTTTATTTCTCTTTCTCCCGATAGAGATAAGCGCCCCGATGCAGTAAAAAGTCTTTCAGTCGAAACGTCAGTCATCGATTATTAAGAATTACCGAGTCAGGGAGGTGGGCGTAATTAATTTTTTTCCATTGGTATGTCTGTCAAGACCCCTCGATGTATACGCCATTGAGGACCCCGACTCAGCCCCTTGTTCACCGCATTAACAGGCATGACTTGAAAAATGTGGTTCCTAACACCGTCCCGTCTGTCCGTCCGCCCGTCTCGGTGGAATGACCGACGAGATCGTATTATTAATGCACCTTCTTGCTTCGTTTCGTTGATAGTTTAGTCCCGGACAAGGTTCCAGCCACCGGATGATCGTAACAAATTATAAAATCCAAAATTGGCGGGATTACTTGCTGATCGTTCGACAAGACACTTATCGGCCCCCTTGGCGATGATAATTGAATCGTGCCTCAAAAATCAGGCACGAAGGAGATTACATACTTCGCGCCGTCCCACTCTTGCGTCTGTTCAGTCAAACTTGATCCTTCAAGCTCGTAAAAGTGCGTCTTCGCCAGCGCTCGCAAACTGTTTACGAAAAGTATGGGAATTGAATTTCCTATGCATTTCTTATTCCCTATGCATAGGTACTGTCCCTGGACTGTTCGTTCCGTAAAAATAAGAGGGACGTACGCACTCGTTCAGCGCGGTCTACGAAAAGACTCATAGTAAATTGTGTGGGCTCAATGTATAGATATTTATTGTTATAAACACCCCATCAAAGAAATTGTGAATTTTCATAATACTCTACGCACTCGTTATAAGTTCGTTTCTACCATGCGTTGTACGCTCGACGACTATCCCCACCATTTCTTGGAATCCTTCGGACGAGAGAGAAAGAACCCGAGAACGAGCGAGAGGCTCTTTCGTTTCCTCTCGTTCGCTCTTGGGTTTTCTCACTCGCTCCATTGGTCGTGCGGAATAATGTCCACAACGCGCTGTACGCCCGCCGTTAGTCCCCTTCGGCGGGCTTATAACGAGTGTATACTGTATCGCGAATATCAGCCAAACCGTGAAAGGCATCGAAAAAAAGTTCAATTCAAAACTTGATGGCTTTCAATATCCTATAATATGACGATACAAAATTGTTGAAAAAAAAAATGATGATGGGGTAAATTTGGAAAAAAATATTTTTCTGAAATTCTTTATCGTCGATTTATAGGATATAAAAAACGATAGAACTTTGAATTTAAATTCTTTTTAATATCTCTTACATTTTCGTAGATATTCACGATACTCTAAAAACTTGGTATTTTTTGGAGGAGGTGTTTTCACCCTTAGGATTTTATTGCCGGATCAAAAAATAGTTACGTTATTACCATCACTTGACCTACATTTTTGTAAAGTTTCAGATGTTTTGGAAATTTCGAGTCGCCCTTGTACATACATAAATAAATCACTCTCTCGACAAGTGGAACATTCCATTTATCCTCACCACGTTATTATTCAAAGTCTCTTGGTCCCCAAAATATGAAAATTCAAGTTTTCAGTACACCCAAAATGGATATCCTGGACGAAGAGCATTCGAAAATTTTCGACAATTCCACATAAAGCAGAAGAGTAGCGGCCGCTTCTTGTTCTTACCGCAGTCCTTGGCGAGAGCTAATAACAATTGAAAATTCAAAGCGTAGAAACCGGACAAGCATACCGTTCGCCTAACACCGTTAACCGTGGTTCTTCAACCCCCGTTGAGGTAGTCCCAGTGTCACCGGCACACTTGGAAAAGGTATTGTTGCCTGACCTGCCCTTGCCCTCGAGTCGAGCACCGCCGCGCCGCGACCCGTGTGTCTCGTGAATTTCTTATCGCGACCCCATTGTCCCCGCGAAACAGCCGCAGAGGATGAAGCTTCGACGAACGCTTCCGCAGCGTTCGGACAATTTGCGCAGGGGAGGGAAGGCGTGCCAGTTCAGTCGACTCTCTTCCCTCATTTATTATGGAACGATCGTCCTCGAAGAGGGAAACGCCGCGAATCGACGAGGATTTTTCAACGCCGTCGAATATTTCCCTTGATCGGCTTGCTTGAATAATGAATGCCGATCGAAGCTAGCTCTGCATTCTCTTCCGTGTACGCTTAAACTTTTAGCACTCTTACGCGCGAACATTGCCATTATCGAGAACGCTTCCCCGGACGAGGAGAATCTTCCCCTGCCAGCCGGAAGCCACCTCGAGAATCCCACTTACGGATCAGGCTGGTGGGTTTCTAGGCTTGGTAAATCGCTGGAAGGAGTTGCTTTAGCCAGATTTTCCACGGACCGAGTATATAACGTTGGCCGGTGAATAATTCAGTGTGCAATTTGGTTCGCTGAGGAAGCTGGTATCGCGCCTCGCCTCAGGTACTGTCACCATTCGCTGGTTACTTTCCTCGGCAGTTTAGTGTTTGAAGGTAGTTCACTGTAAATGGAAATCAAGTCGATCCTTCCAGGAGTTGCGTTTAATACGTCCCCTGGCAAATTTTCTTTGGTCGTTTTAAAAATTATACTTGAATAAAGGGGGCGGTAGTAGGTATGGGTGGGTTGTTTCATGCTGGCGCACCATTATAAAGATCCTCTAAGGCCTGGGATAGTTAATATACACGTTACAGTACCTTCATAATGGAGGTGTCCATGAAAACAGGAGACGCTGCGATCAGTCTTTGAGATGAGTCTATTTTTGAATTTAATAAATTATAGAAATACACAAATGTAATGAATCGAGGATCTCTTAACGATTTATATATTATCACGCGTAATTTGACAAAATATTCTACTTTATTTCGCCATTAAAAAATCATAGCCGCTTAGTATCATAAAAGGCTGACCTTACGAGTCTCGTTTCCTCCCTTATTCCTCTGCAATTTATTTTGCAAAATATAACTGTTTTATATCAAAACGAATAGGAAAAAAAAATCTCACAATCAGCACATTTAATCAAATACACAATAACACATTCCGCCGTCAATTATATTTCAAAATAATTGTACGCGACACCGAATATGTACGAATTCCTTTATTACGAACTAAAATTTTCAATTTCGTCTGCATGTTGCTAATTGTCAGTAAAATAACTTCCAAAACTATGGAATGTTTGTTAAAAAAAAGTCCTTTAAAAGGCAAGTAGAATTTGAGGAAGTTTTAACATGCAGAAAAAACGCAGGTTAAAAAAGCAAAAGTAAAAAATTGGCCATACGTCTTAGCGATCCTTAATGCATTTTGCCCGCGACACGAAACGGATTTCTCGGCAAGTGGCCCGATTCTTGCTCCGACACGCTTAAATCCAAGCCGCTGAAGCGCGTGCATCAATGATGATTGATTGTGGGTGGTGGATTACCCGAAGGGATTCCAAGCCGCAGGTGGAGAGTGTGTCCGCCAAGGACCTTTCGTCGCTTTTATTCCCGCTGTATGGGTGCGTGCGCGAGCTTGTGTGAGAACGGTCGCGCACGCTACAACGTAATCCAGGCTAAAAACATTAATGTTGAATCGTGCGCGGGGGACGACTTTGTGTCGTGGACAACGCGGCAGCTAAATAGGTATTACCCTGGGACTCTCCCCCGACTGAATCTCTGTTCTTCACTAAAAGCAACCCAGCACCTCTTAGCGCTTCCTTTGGTACATTACGGGAGCAGTGATTTCTCTTTGGTTACTTCGATTTCTTCTTCCGACCTCGCCTGTATCCAGTTTTAGTGCCGCTACCTGTGACGCGAGGTTTGCCCCTAGGATTATGTCACTTCCTATTTAGTTTCTTTTCTCTCCGGGAATTATCAACGGTGAATTTCTTGTTTTACACGAAAAACGCAGGATAGCCTCGTAATTCTGTTATTTATTGCAGGAATAAATATTTTATATCCTAAATAGACAGGATACACGTGTTCACGACGAAGTTACTAGCGACTTGAAAAAACCTTATCGATAGTTTGCATGATTCAGGATTATGTACACTTGCGCCCTCAAAGTTTCGGGCGAAATTTTACTTTTCACTAACTGTGACCAGCTCAATATCGCAACACCAGTTTCCTTATCGGACATGTCAGGCTTATAGCAACCGTCGCCGCAGCAACTTCTTTAATTACCACATAACAACTACCGGTTACGACGCAGCTAGCTGGCTTCAAACAGCATAACGTTAAAGATAAGTAAATTGGTGCTCTGGTAGATTTTCATGTTAATTAGTCGGATCGGTTATTAATGCTTTTATTCTTGCCGACAAATTCGTTGACGATGGCCTTACCTTGGACGCGAATCGTATTTGTCGAGACATCTACGTCGTTTATATTTGTTAATACACAGGCGTGCATGATATTAATCGTAACCTAACGCGAGCCATGCTTCTGCCAGTAATTAAATCGTCAGCGCGCGGACATTCCGCGCCGCGCTTTGGCATTAATTATGTAACTTGGAAATTGAATCCTGCTGTGCGCGAGTTTTGTTAATACCGATTATAAATTAACCGTCCGTAAAATTATTCCGCGACGACCCGCGCGGCGGATGTCATTTGAAATTCGACCGCGTCGGCAAATTTAATTGCTGAAAGCCGCGCCATGATTTTTAATCCGCCCGGACGATCGGTCATGCTCGTCACAGCATGTATAGGGAGCGTAACAAAATTATGGCTGCAGGCTTAACCATTCAGAGACATTCTATACAGAGAAACAGATTTTATGAGTTCTTTCGACTGGCGATGAGCAGTACACAACAATACGGACGGAAAATCGAAATTTCTGGGTATTTCTTGTTATATAATAACAGTATAAAAAATTTGACGATGTAAAGTAATATTAGAAACGTGTCAAGTTTTTAAATTTACTGTGTGACGAATCTGACGTGCGTGGGTTTTATAAAATGGATTATTTTCTTGATAAACTCTAATCGCATGAATCGTTTGATTAATATTTATCGAGCCTATACCCGGTGCTCGAAACAATATTTTGCTTTCCTTGTGCGATTGAAAACGGCACACGCGATAATGATTAAATGCTTCAAGTGCATTAATAATTGAAACGTTTTTTTTATTGCAATACCTGTTTTAGTTTGCTTACTATTTTTAAGAGGAACACACATCTAGGAGTAGAAAAACCAGGCTGAACTTTGACAATTTTTTATAATTTAAAAATCTTTATACGCATCTTAAAATGCATACTTTAATGCGTATTTTAAAAAGCGGAAACCAATATTTCTCATGAACTGGTGGACCGATCCAGTTGAAACTCGAAACAGAGGTTTTTGATAGAATTATTTAGTTTTTGCAGTAGGATTTTTGTTAAACGTCACAGTTCATTTTTTATCAATTAAAAAGGATGAGTTTTTACTGCAAACTCACACACCTCTGTTCAAATGGCCGCTATTTTACGAAAAATTGATATGTTGAAAATCGGCTCCGACAGAAACTAGATTCTTTTATGTATTTTAAACTGTTCTGAAAAAACTGCCTAAAGGAAAGTGCTATTACATATTCAATCTTCTTAGTTCCATAATTAAATTTACACGATGAAATTTTTCGATGCACATAAATATTCTTAAATTAAAAAATATTTTCGATGAAAAGAAAATTGTCGAAGTACATCCTCTTTTTCCTAGTCCTACGTGCACGTTGCCTCTTAAGTAGACAATGTGCTGTACCAAGTAATAGCGCACGAATCATCCAAACCGCCAGCGATTGCTAACCAGTTTCCGTTTACCCTCCGATTGATTTAATCTTACATTGGTCGAGTAATTCGCGTTAAGCGATACCATTTAGGTAGCGCTACGATTTACCAAGTTCCTCGTCAGTCCTGTAGCTGCCCTCCGCGCATAAACACGTACCCTTGCCAGTGAGGGGTGTGGACGACGTTTTACAGGGACGCCGAAGCAGGGACGAATGGAGAGATAAGGGTGGAAGAGGGAAAATTACATATCGAGCTCGCAGGACACGCCGAGGGCCTGGTGTGCCGCCCTCGACTGCCGTCCCCTCCCCCTTCCATCCCTTGTCCCCGAGGGGGGTTCTGACGTGCCCTCCAAACGGAATACTCGATCGCGATTAAACATACATAGGCACACCTCCGTCGTTCACCTTTAATTCCGCGAGCGCTCTGTCTTTTTCGAGCCGCCACCAACGGTGACGAGTAATTTCTGTCCCACCTCCTGTGTCGCTTCTTCCTCAGCTTTTTCCTTCGCCACGTTCGCACGGCCTGTCAATCGCGCTGTGTAATTTCGCGCTGTATTATGCCTCGCGCTCGACCCCCAACATCCCCACCGACCACCCTTCTAACGATCTTTTGATTGGATTTACGTGACGATTTTTCTTGCGAGGTTTTAATTAGCTGCGATTGTCGATTAGCTTCTGACGTCTTCGTCTTTCATGTCGCGATAAATATCACACGTTGGAAACCCTTTTGTTCCGATTTTACAAGCTTGATTACTCTCTTGCAGCTAAAGTAGCGGGCATTCACTTGTTTCTTTTGTCGAGGCGACGACGTAAGGCTCCGGGAAGTCACGTAGCCTCGTTCTTTTTTTAAAAAAACACCGTAAACATTTTCGAAACGAAATTCAGCTGTTGCGGAGGTGGCAGTACAATCAGTGGATTGTGGGATCCTATGTATATTTAGAATCTGCAGTGCGAAAGTCAACTTGGCTGTTGGCGCGAAAATACAGTGTCGAAATCTGAAACAAGAATTTCGTTTCAGTTGGAGCTATGTTACAGAATTTCTCACCGCACTTGGTCCGCTAAAAGCGAAGGTTGTCATCAGAAGTACCCTTTTTCTCGTTGTTGGCTCATGCAAAAGTGACCGTCGCCACGGTTTCACTTTTTGCATTTCCGATACTAGCTTGTAGTTCCATTCCATTGTTTAAAAAAGGAACGTAAATTTTCCAATGAAGAATGTTGGAATTTTATCGAAATAAAGCCAGTAAATTGAGTCAGTGGACATGGGCGAAAAATTAATGACGGCTAATTTTAAAAGCGCTACCCCTGCAAAGGATAAAATGCGAGTACTATTAACTATAATGCAAATAAAGAGACTCGGAGAGTTAACTTAGTGGGCGTCAGCATTTTCGAAATCGTAATTTCCGTGTGATTCAAAAAATTCTCAATAGAGTACCTACTCGACGTAAAAGTAACGTATTTTTTTTACTAAAAGGATAATTAAATGGAAAATATTGCAATAATACAATCGTGCCAGAGATGAGAATCATTGAGTTAAAATGAAGAAGCTGCGACGATCTTCCGAGGTAATCGATTTCCCGCGGATTCGAATGGTACGTGTTCGAGGACAGAGGTGAGTGGGAATGCTAACTCGTCGGGGAAGGGCTGCGAGGAGAGAAGTTGCGAGGTGTGTTCGGGGAAAGGGATGCGACAGGGAAACCCAGGGAAGAGAATTCGTGCAGAGGCGTAGAGCGGCGGTGGTGCACAAACGGAATTTTTGATGGGGAACGATCCGTTGTTCACGGATCTCTCTGAGCCATTGTACATATACGATCGCTGTGTTCGGGGCTCTTGGTCGTCGAAGCAACCTGTCCTCTGGGGTTGATCGATGCCTACCTTCAGTGTTGAGCGAAAAAAAAGGAACGCTAGTACAGGGGCAAACGGGAATCACTAACGCGCTCCAGAACCCGGTCGACGAGCTCATAATAGCGCGAGATCAGGGATTGAGCGCATCGAGCGGCTCGTTTAGGAATTCAGCCGGCTGTTTGCCCCTGCGCCAGGAATCTTTGTCGCCTTTTAGCTCTCGGTAAATTCGATTGATCGGTAGGTTTCCACGCGTTTAAAATCCGTTTTTTCGCCAACAGGCGCCTTTTAACACGGAATCTGATCTTTCAGCGGTTCAGTTTGTCAGAGGCACGGAGAGGAGTCAAGTTCGTCAAAGACGCGAACACGGGCGGCCAAATATTGCTGTTCCATAGGTGACGCTTCGTTAGTCTCGCTATATTCTTTGCTTTTAGTGGCAGTTTCGTTGGAATTAGAGGGATGGTGGTTCTGAGGCATATCTTGGATTTTCGTGCGTTACATTATTTGGAAACTTTGTAAATTAAAATTACTTAAATAGAGGTCACCACTAGTAATGGTAGAATTGTGTATTTAAAGTTAGGCACAAAGTTGTATACGTTAATTAAATCCATGTTAGAAATAAAGCATTTTGCAACATGAAAAGAATATAATTTTCTCTTTTATTTTTCTAATTGCTGGAGCGATTAATGTCTTTTATTGGTCATAGGAACACGGGATTTAAGGTAAGCTTCTGACACCTTTAGAAAGTCGGCAGCACCGTACTTGGAATTATGCATTCCGAATATTTGAAAATAAAGTATATTTCCTATCATGCTTGGGAGACAGAGACGGCAAAACTGTGCCTCCCAATTGAATTTAATTTGAAACATACTTTACTTAAAAATCTTTCAATAGTCAATACAATCCTATAACATAAAACGTAGTCGAACTCATCTTATTCTACACGTCTTTTTCCTGACAGAAAAGTGAAGAAAAATCGCAGATAGCACACGATGTCTTAAGCACATCCATCTTACACAAGTTTTTCGTTAGATCGGCTTACCACTAATCTGGACATCTTACAGATGTACAAGACAGTACTTCTTGAAGATGTTCAAAAATTACGTCTTCGGGCGCCTTAAAGACGCTTCTACAAATTTTCGAATATAGTTATATTGGTGAGACTATTTATTCGAATATATGTAGTTATATTGATGGGACTAGACTATTTCGGTAATTAAAAAAATAGAGATATTCCACGAATATCCACGATATTCTACGTAGTATCTACGTACTGGAAAAGGTACCTACCTACAGAGCATCAAAATCAGCTTATGGTTGGCTCGCACCCAGAGTGCCAACGAAGTGTTACATAAGTATCATCTTAACTAACGTCTTCTAAACGTCTTTTAAAGAGCAGTAGACTAAAGTATTGTGGTATTACTCAATCAAGACGTTCCCAAGAGTTACTGATTTCTAATATTAAATGTCCATAAGACATCTTTTGGAAATCTTCAGAAAATTCATGGACATCCCTAAAGTGTTATGAATATTGCAGGTAGAAGTGACGTTTATAAAATGTCTGGATTAGGCCTGGAATAGTTCCTAACAGACTCATTCCGATAAACAACAATTTCACAAACCCGTGTCCCATGTACTAGGTGTTCCTAATCAATATTTTACAGCGCGCTTTATTTTCGCGGACTCGAATTCCAAGCATGTAAATGACCGAAATTGAGGAGAACGGTGGAGGCTGATTCGGTTACAGGGACGGAACGGCAACAGAAGAGATTTACGGCGCGGTTATCGACTTCCTCGATCGTGGGCGAAACAGAAAGGAGAAGAAGACCGGATTGGTCGAGGCTGCGAGCCACCGTGGCTTTTCTGGAAATCGTCGAAGTATCCTACGTGGAATTTGTAACGTTGCGAAAGAAGCAGCCGGGGAATACTCGGTTGCGTAGTGGCACGGGGACGCGAAGGAATGGCGCTGGGGAGCGGTGTTCGTAGAATATTAATAACGATCGGTCGTCTATCTACGAGCGTAGAGGCAAAGCGGTTCTGGCGTACGCACGCTAATCGTCTTTCATCCGACTTCGATGATCGTGATCATGGCGTATAATTATTTCGACGGTTGCCCCTATTTTTGTTCCACGCTCCGCTGGCACACAATTCGGCCCGGCCAGGGGCAGAGGGGTGGTCCTAGCTGCGAGACACCCTTTACCCCCGCACGCTTTTGCGCGGAATGCGCAGAATCACTTGGTCAGCGCCCCGAGCGATATTTGTCCTCGCAGCTTTTCGAATTTTTCGCCCGGCATCGGGTTTATTTTATGCTAGATTAATACCAACGCGATGAAAATAATACGCCAGCACGCTTCCTAATGCAATTACGCGTATGCACGGCCGTGTAGCGCATTTTATCAAACTGAAACCCGCGCTGTCGCGGCACACAGCGGGCATGTGAAAATGCGACTTCATAACACAACTACATCGCTGTGGAATTAATTGCATCCAGCAGAGTAACAAGTTTGCATTCGCGAGCCGCGTACGCGTAACATCGATTGTGTTTTAAGTAGAGACTCCAAGGAGACGAATGTTGAATGAAAAAAATTTTAGGACTCCAAATTTGCAGGAGAATTTTCGTTTTATATTCTTGAAACTCCATTTTGGTAATGAGCGTAGATGCTCATGCGTCGTCGGAATTATAATTACAATTTCATGTAATTATTTGTTCTCTATTTTACTGTGAGCGCAGTTTTTGTTTTAGAGGGAATACTTATTACCTTTAATATCGTTTAAAAGTTGACACAAGGAATGGAGTTCATAGTGCGAGGCTCTCGCGATTCCCATAGTGTGCCTTTCTGTCCCAACGAGTTCTTGGAATCCTAGTTATCTTTATCAATGAGCAACGAATAAATAAGTTTATTCGGTAAGAATGCATCTGATGAATAAAGATAATCTTTTTATTCATAGAAAGTTTCATGCGTAGCGTCAAAAAAAACTTTTATTCATATCTGTATTTTTATTCAAAAGTTTATTAGCAGACTTCGAATAATTTTCGGTAGCGTGTTTAGTCGAGTTGACTGCGACTTGTAGTATCGTGCAGTAGCGAAAATTTCAATTTTCATAATGTTCAATTCATTTTGTTTTCGCGGTGAAAAGAAGCCCAAACACGACATAATTCGGGCTATAGTGATTGAAATTACATATAATATTAATTTGTAGAATTTAAAGCCAATGTCGTTAAAAATAGTTCTTACGATTTTACATGGTATGTATTTGGTGTCTTTTGATCGGGAGAGCACCAGGAAACCATTGATTGGTGCGATTTTCGCATGGATAAAAGAACTTGAATTTTTTTTTAACATGTATGACACATCGCCCAAACGACACGTGTGACTCGGACAGTGGTTTAAAATGCGAATTTAGCTAAGCAAAATTATTTTTATCATTATTTGTTTCTGTACCTACGTATATGTAGGCACTTTAAAAGTATTTACTCATTTATTATTTTTAATGTTATTTCTATTTATTTATAATTATTTTTTGCTTGCCGAGTTCAGCTCAGCTTGTAAGCTGACTACTCACACCAGTTTAATAAAGGCGGGATTCCACTGAGGCAATTTTTTAGCAACGGACAACATGCAAGATCGTTGCATCTTTTTTTCGCAAGCAACACGTCGCCCGTTCCACGGTTTGCACGCTACATGTTGCCTTGAGTGTTGCCTGAGTGGAGTCGCGCCTTGTTGTTCATACCGTGTAGATACTTCTCACATTACATTCATCCACGTTATTAATTGGCGACTGGTGATGCAGAAGATTAACTCCTTTACGGTTAAACAATCGTGCGAAACTGGTAGAACGGGATCTTTCTGAAAAGAGTGAACCGTCTGAAAGTATGCAGGTGTCACGAAAGCTTGCGCTAAAACTGGTCGGCGGCTGATTACGTCGCATTCCTCGTTATTTATCAGAAACATCGTTAATGCGCGGCATGAAATGCTCGGCGCGATTCCCGATCATCGGCCGATTGCATTAACATGCACCTCGAGGAGCGAGAGCGCGCGCTGATCCGAGAAACAGGAGTCCCGGGAAAAAGTCGAACTTCTCCTAAAGGTGCGTCTTAAAATTCTCACGGCGGATCTAGCTCAGGTCCGCGTCGAGGAAGTGGAAGAGAGCCGCTCGCCACCGGCTGAAAGAAAAGCAGCAGATTATACGGCCAGCAAGCGTGTACCGGTTTTACGCGCGCGCATGCACGCACGCTCGTGACACGACCGCGATCTCGGCGTAATCCGGCGTCGAACGGAAAGAAAATCGAATTACGCGGCTGCTTCTTGGTTTCCGCTCGCAAAGACAGAGAGAGAGTGAGAAAGGGAGAGACGGGGGCAGAAAGGAAAAAAACCAAACGATGCTCAGCATCGAGCGCGCGGGTTCCGCCGTAATGATACGCCTTAACTTGATATTGGGTTCTGTGGCAGGCGTCATGTTTTTCATTCTCGTGCGGCTACTTGCAGTTTGAGTTCGATGAAACTTAGTGTGGAAATTGTTTCTTAACCCTTTGATTGTCAGCAAAGCGACTGAAATATCATCCCAAGCCTGGCAGACCTTTCGTGGAGAAGTATTGCGAGGATTGTATCTGCGTTTGAAGTTGCTGGATTTAAATTGATCCAAAAGTTACTGAGTTTAGCGAAAAAAGTATGCAGGTACATAAAGCGAATATTCAGAGTGCAGGTATGGTAATATTTTTTATGCTTTCGGTGGACTATCTCGGCATAAAGACACACCAGTGAGACAGTTAATTTGAGCAACGTGCTTTTAGCTTGTTGAGTATTTTCTTACTGTGTTGTTAATAAAGGTATTGATGGAAATTTGGAGTAATTGAGTGCTCGCAAGTTCTTATATTTTCGTTGCGATCCGTTCTTCTGAAAGAGGACTCGCAATTCCCTGCTCGTTATTTACGAAGATAAAAGCGACTGAAGAAAACGGTTCCGTCGAGCGTGGAAACATTGTTTGCCATGCATTTATTTATGACCATGTAAAATGTTTGTGTAGGGTATTGAAAATTAATGGCAGCAGAATTTTCTATGGATATTTTATTCGCACAGAGGAGAATTATGTGTTACGTATTTATTGATACACAGGCGGGTCGTTTTTGCATAAAAACTGACGGAAATTGTTTAATCGTTGGAACTTCTGTGATAGTTCTACTTAGTTTTTTACTTAAACATTTTGAGTTGCGTAGCATGTTTTTACACTGTGGGATCTCCGTCCTGCTTGGAGATGGCTTTGGCGTGTTTTCACGTCGATATTTTCTGGAAAGCATCGAAAGTATTGCCCGAGAGTCCTCGAATGTTTGCTTTGAAAACAAGTCGAGCTCGGAGTTCGCTTTGTGCCCCGCCAGCTTCATTCGCTCAGTGATCTCGTCTGGGATGAGTTGCCTACTAAAGAAAATTTAAACTTTTTTAACTCTTCTGTTAGATCCTCATGAGAGTATCCATGGATGGGCAAGGATCCTCCAGTGAAAATGAATCCAAATACGACATATTTCGGACTGTTTTTAATTATACGTAATTCAAATCACTTCGAAATTTCGTAGACAGTACAGTGCGAGCGATATTGGATTTGGACTGATTTTCATCAGGAGAATCTCGCCGACCTGTTGGTAATACCATCGTGAAGATCTAATAGAAAATTTTGATTAGCATATTGTACATCGCAGGCTCGACTGGTGAGGGAGCATAAAGTCTCTCCGCGCCAAAGTACAAAGTAATTTCTAAGCTCGCGTTGTTTTCAGAATACAATTTTGGAGCTTTCTTTTAGAAAAGCCTAGAGTGTAAAAAGATCACAAGATGATAAGCGCTTCCCAAAACCTTTCCCTTCAATTTTACAAGCGGACTAGTGAAGCTGTACTGTATCTGATAAATCACAGATGTACTGATTTAAAGTCGGAGTTGCCACAAAATTTGTTTTCGTAGAACATAGAAACTGTTCATTGCATTATTATACCTGTTAGAAAACTTCGATCTTTTAGTAGAGAAATTTACAAAAAGTTAAGTCTATTGCTCATCAATCGGAGAAAAAAGATTATAGCAAAGTGCAAGGTTTTCCTGACGGTATACCGTTAAGTCTCAAGTAGGTACTCGGATACTCACAAAAACAAAAAAACACTGATTCCGCATCCACCGCCGCAGGGAGTGTCTCGTGATTAAACTACTAGCTCCGCCATTTAGGTACGTTTCTCGGGCAATAACAAGCCGGTAGAAACGGATGAAAATGCGTGAACGGATCTCCGCTTCCTCCCCCCTTCCTACCTCCTCGTCTCTCTTCCTCCCGCAGTCTTCCTTCGTTGCGCACTTTCAAGCTTTTCCGCGCCGGGGGCGGACATTGGAAGAACTTTTCTACCCTCATAATGATTCAACGTGTGAGCTGGGTCCCCTCGGCTTACATCATTATGAAACTTTTCATCCGTTTACGTCACGATGTATTGCCATCGCTACTAGCGTACATTCATCCAGCCACGCCAAACGTATCCTCCGCCCCGCGGTACAGCGCTGCGAATTATTTTGCCTGGCGAAATCCCTTCGATCCGCGATACGAAAAACGGCTGCAACACGGCTATCGCGTTCTGTTAACGAAGGGTGACATAAATGCGTATTACGTAAGTGTAAGTTTTCATGCATCATTGAGAACTGTACGTTACTCGCAAACACTGTGTTTTTGAGGATGTATCGGTCGTACAATATCAGACAAAAGTATATGAAATTTCAAAAACTTCAATATCTACGTCTTACGCATAGTAAATCTAGATGTAAGGAATTCGAACGACAGTTGGAGTCTTATTTTTACTCCTAGAAAGGTATTTTTCACTTTACACGCGTTTTTTTTCAAGCATTATTTGCTGAACTTTTGACAGTGAAAATGGCTTAAATTCACCATTTTCTCTAGTTATAATTTATTTATTTAAAACGGTTTAGTGAAAACAATTGAAACTCGACAGATATTTTCATCTATCCATATACTGCATGTAGAATAAATTGAAAACATTGGTACAATATCTTCAACATTTTTTCAGCTGTATCATCTGTCAAGATCGTTTCTTTCCATAAGAGTCCGTGTCAAATTAGTGAAAATTGAAATCGATATAACTCGACAACCGTTTAGTGAAGTCGTTTAAAATTGTTGGAGCACGTCAGGAAAATTAAAAGAAACAATCCCACAAATTTTGATCATTTGGTAAAATATTACTTGAAACATGCTGAAAATAATAAATCGTGTTTATCTTGAATAGCATAAGCATTCTGTATTTATTACTCTCTGCCCAGCATTGGATACGACCTGAACTATTAGCTAGTAGAGACGGAACATCGTTGTTATTTATTAAAACGTCGTAACATCGCATTCGCGATTACCCCGCGTTCGTATTTACCCCACGCTCCCTTATTAGTACATTCTTACATTCTTTTTAAATAAATAGTTTCTAAAATACATTGCTGCTGATACCTACTATAAAACGTTCGAAATTTTCAACCCCCGTTTGGGTTTCAATTCTCTATAAGCATAAAACAATCACCTATTAATATTCATTTAAATATAAAGATGAACCCCAAACCTTTTTTGCCTTCTTCGTTCCAGGCATCTCAACCGAAGTTGCTACACTTCAACTTCTACACGCTTACAATACGCTTCGCGTATAGATATCTGTTGGCGTACGCGAATCATGTACAGAAGGTCCGCGCTCGCCGTGACGCGCCCAAATGCACAGAGGCTCGCCCGCGCACAAAGATGCTCGTACGTGGGTACAAGGTTAGAGGCGAGCGTGCCCCGCGGTACGAGAAGCCTCATTATTTTCTAATGCACTTGTTAATTGACCAATGGCGGGAAGTGTGCCTCCCACATCGAGCCGGAGGCCTCTATGCTTCTACGCCTCTACGCCTCTTCCTAGTGTTAACCGGGGCCGGAACAATTTAATGATCGGCTCCCGTTTCTCTCCACCGCTCTGTCTGAGATTATTACGACGCTGCGCTTCGCGACGATTTTCCCTCGGGCTTCAAGCAGCCTTCCACTCTCCCCGGACATATCAGGTTTTTCGCGCAGGCGACCAGGAGCCGGCTCGAGAAATGTCCGCCCGCGTTCTCGAGCACCGCTCGAGCACCGGGAGGATGCGAGAACCGGAGACGAATGCTTAGCCGGGGCGAGCTCTCTCGTTCTCGAATCGCACGGATCGAGAAACGCAGGCCCCCCTTACCTGCGCATCATTTCATTCGAATAGCCGAGACGAGCACCCCGGTCTATCGACCGGAACGAGCGAGTCGGCGGTTCCCCTTCCCTTCGTTTCGGGAATAAATCACCGCGATTACCGAGGAATCTGGGATTTTTCCCGGTGGTCGGCTTTCAGAGATTTTTTTTCTACTCCACGCGGGGTAACGAGAGACGCGAAAGGCTTTTCTCTCGCGCGTTGTTTGATTTTCTTATTTCTCTGGGCGCGTTACCGTTCAGATTATGGTGGTGAGCTTTGGGAGACGCGGGAATCGCTTCATTTTCCTTGGGAAAGTACCGCCCTTCGCTCGGGGAGGAGCTGATCGAAGCAAATTTCGCGTGTAACTGGTTCTCTTATATCGGTTTGCAAGAACGTATGTCCGATTGCATAGCAGCTGTTAGATTGTTAGTTGAGACGAATGTGGTTATTGAACTTTACAGAATTAGGATGGTGGAAGTTGACGTTGGAATTTGATTTTGAAAACTTGATGCTTAAACTGTAGCGTGATCTTTTTTCACAATGCTTATTCAACATGTTTCACATATACCACTCTTGCTCCTGGGGGCTCAATCGTAGTAATAATTGAGTAGCATTTTGCATTTCTTTGGAAGTCTTTACGTCTTGAAGGGAAATATATTAATTTATTAAGAAAAGAAAGACGGCCACCATTTCTATTCCTTTGAATTAAAGGGGGACTAAGTAGTATTTTTTGCAAATTAATTACAAGGAGATAAACGCAAGCACAGACTTTACCTTTTATACAATGTTTATTACTATCAGATAGAGTAAAAAAATATATTTTTTTATACGCATCAATTTTACGAATGGCACCACATTTTTACGATAAATGTCGATTTTCGGGGTGCCCAGATATTTATTTTTTTATCCCGAAAACTAGAGTTTTTACACTTTAATGCTGAGGTTCAGTGCAGAAAGGAATATATTTTGAAATTTGAATTATTTTATATATCATAAAAAAATATTTTTTTTGCAGTTATATAGTACTATTGATAAAATAGAGAAATAGAGAATGTGTTTCAGGAGCGTAGTGAAATAAATTTCTAAATCTTAATGTATAAAGCAGAAAGTGTTTATGTGTTTGTCCGTTGCCTAACAATTTTCGAACGGTAAACTCTGGGATCCCGAAGTATGTTCCAACTCATTATACCTAACTAATCCAGATAAATGTGACTATTTTCACAATAAAAAATAAATAATTTTTATTATAAAATCAGAATCGGGCAAATTAATATTTTTACATAAATTTCGTGCAAAGCCGAGTAGTAAAGATAGTAAGTCAGAAGCGAAGGCTATCACGTAAGTATAAGAGAATCGACTTCTTGTATTCATGCAAAAATCTTCACATACAGTAACGTTCCATCATAAACAATATATTGTGTCCTATCGGGTTATCTTTAAATTATGTAAGACTTGTGGGAGTACGTAATATTTTTAACCTAATTTTCAATATAAGTAGTCTAAAAAATGATGTTTCATCGGACACACGAAATCGAGTTACATGAATTGTATAAATCTTTAAAACAATTTTAATACCTGAAAAAGTGCAATGTAAGACATATTACGTAAGGGAGGGGGAGGTGGTGAGAATATAAAATTACTCTTAAAATACCCATAATTAAAATACTCTGAAAGGACGGTTCCTAATGTTGTAGTTGTTATAGTTGCACTGGTAATCTTCATTTCGTTAAGATGCTTTATTTTAGTAAGTAGGTATATCTGGAAACCTCGCTATGCCGATGTAGAAGACCCAAGGGATTATCGCGCGCGTTAGATACTTTAATTTTTAATAGATCGAGTTCCCCTCATTCAAGGGTCTCGACGGCCACAAAACACAGCCCTGTTAGCATTCCGTTAAGCCATTAAATGACAACGCTTCTTCGGTCTCGTTCTGCTCGCTGGCTCATTCGCGGAAAGGCACATTGTTCGATCAAACGGACGAACGGTTGCGCTGCGGACGGACTTAAGTTAGCAGCACGACAGACAGCGGATGGAATAATGACCCGCGTCCCCCAAATGACGCGAGATGCATATTTAATGGCTCACCTACCTACCCACCGTCTTATTATTCCTGTTTGTGCATGCGGCAGCCGGTGGGCCTGAAACGCGTGTGCGTGGAGCATTCGTGGGGCTTGTAGAACGGCTAACGAAACGACGGAAATAGAGAGAAGGAGGCGGATAGAAAATGTGGTCGTGAATGTCATCGTCGTCTCGGTGGAAACTAGACGGTGGACGCAAAACCTAGGGCAGAAAATAAAACAGCCAGCGACTGCTAGCCATGGAGGGAATTTGATATCGCGCTGGGATCATTATCGTTTCGCTACTCGCGTCTTGTAGGATATATGGAAAATGTCACCAAATAAGCAACTGTGTAAACAGTGTCCGTGATAGGATGGTGTCTGTTTACAAGAAGAACTGACTTAGATAAATAGATCACGTTTATAAACGTGCATGCTGACGTTTTGAACCTTCAACTCTTTGGTTTTTCTCCAATTTCTTTTTGCAAGTTGCCTGACATCTCCGCGACGACTTATCAGATACCTACTGACGTATTTTAGAAGCAGTTTAGCAATGTTTTTCGCGTAACATCTACAGAGATTTTGGTATTGCTTTTACAATAAAATTACTAGTAATTTTTTAAATTTGACGTAGTCTAGGTCTAGATATTTATAAAATCGTTGCACAGGTTGAAGATGGGCAGTGGAACTTTTCAATAGTAGGGATTAATTGTAAAGGGCGTGTTAATACGAAAGGGTGTGTCTTGTCGAAAGGTGGTTCTGAGATAAATGACTTTTAGTATTTTGTGTTATGCCATCGTTATTTTATATAAATCGGATTAGCCTAAATATTTAATGTGGATAAAAAGGTATCTAAATATTTGTGACAAACCCGTACGTTTTGAAAGTTTAAATCCGTCTCGAACACTTTTTATTTATGAAGGCGAAGAAACAAATTGTAATATTTATTTTCGAGGACTATTTTTTAATCGTTTAACGATATTCCAAATAGATAAAAAATATGTCATCCATATTTTCAGTGTTCGATATCTCATGAATGTTTCCTGAAAATTAGGAACCGAAATTCGCAAAAATATCAAAGAAAAAAATTCCACTAAGAGTAATAAATAAGAGCCACCCTAAGTAGTGTATAATAATATCCTTGCAAATATAGTCCGCCGAATGAGTTTTCCGTCATTTATTACAGGAAGACAATTTGCAAGAATCCATTTGGTAGCTTGAGCCTCGAAAATATTAACGCGTCGTTTTTGTGTGTTTTTGAACATCTTCCATGTAGATACAAAGTTGCTGTCGTTTCCTTTGTTGCTAAACACGAAATTATAAACTTTAAGTTGATTCTGAAAGGAGTAATTCATTTTCCGGTTAAATTGATGTGATCGGATTGCTCTTAACGAGAGCTTTCCAACGACGTGCAGCAATCATGACACACTCCCTGGTCACAAATCACTGTGCTGACGTATCATTGCCCTTTTATGTTGCTTGTCTGCAACATGTATACGCGCGCACGCGCGCAAGTTTTCCTGAGGAATCGCTATAAGTGTACATCGTCACGCTCCTTTCCCGCAACCTTCTTTTCCCTTTCTTTCGAAGCAACGCTCGGGGCTGGGGATATCGAATGGCCTTAAGTGGTTTATCGCTCCCCGGCCGTCTTGTTTTTATTGAATGACGAGTCGTGATGCGATTTCACTTGAGCGAATAACCAATCGATTTACCCGAAGACATTAGGAGGGCGTCTTCCGGTAAACGTCTTTTAATTTCCTCGCTCGGTTCTGGCTAGAGGACGAACAAGTGCCCTGTATTAAAGCAGTAACTACTTCACTCCTTTTCTTTAAAACAACTGCTCGTGAGTTTCGGTGCTTTAAACGAGAATGGATTTGAACTATCAATTTTTAAATAATTATGTATTGGAGATACAAAAATAATTGGAGGCTCACAACTCCTTATGTGTTCTAATTTGCTAAAGTTAGTAGACACTCGCACGGTGATACGATCCTCAGTTTATTGAAGTTATGAATTGTTGAGGTTGCACTACGTGTTTTCGGAAAGTGGGATGATTGAACGTCTCTGGCAGTCCCTTGAATATTTTTACGCTGTGAATACAAGCTCAAAGTGGGCAAACACCAATCCTCCTTGAATTATGTTTTCTTTTATACTTTTACTAAGGGTTGTTGTATATTAATTAAAGCGAAGAAAATTGTCCACGCCTAGGTATTTTACGCCCGATGTAAATGGAATATTAAAGTACCTACCCACAGTGTTTCAGATAAAATGAAAGTTTAAATGACACACTCTGTAATTAAGTTGCACATAAATTAAAAATTGTACTCACATTTTTAAATTATTTTAATTGTGCATTTTTAGGAAAAATTTTAACTTGTACGTCGTACGTGCAATTATATTAAGGTGTAACTTTTGCTACTTTACTTTTGTGATTCTCTGCTAATAACAGTTACTAATAATTGCACTATAAATTAAACATGTATAATTGTTATCCCCGAATTTAGAACATATAAACTTTTACTAATTTCTGAAAGAGAGACTAAAGCTAATACGAGTACTTTATGCAAAAGTGTTTTTCACTTAAAGAATTGTATGTTCTTGCACCAAATTAAAGGTAAACTTGATTGAAAATGGATACATTTTTCTATTAAGATGTACTCGCTTTTCTTTTAAGATGACCAACGACTTGTCCATTGTATAGAAAAAGGGTACTTCCGGCCAGTTAGTGTAAAAAGCCACTGCGTTACAAGGGAGGCTATAACGTCAAAAGAACAGCGCGCAGAAGCTTAATCGCTGATCTTCAGATCAATGCCAGAGCCGCGGGAATTACAATGGGGGTCCTTCGTGCGGTACTTGACGTCATGGAAAAAGCACCTCGCAATACGATCTGGTTTTCGCCATATCAGCGAAAACCGTCGGATTCACGGCAGCCAGAGAGACGTCGTGTGTCGGCTTTGTTCCGAGGATGAGCTGGTTTTATTAATCTGTCTGACAAAGAGCTTTCTCCTTTTTTGTAAATACTCGCAATATCGGTGACTCTCGCGGACAGAGGAATAGAACCACCCCATACGCCATTGTTGGATGTTAATATTTTTGAAGATGCGTCACTTGTGACTGCGTCAAGTTCGAGGAGGCGGTAATACGTTCGCCTGGGAACGTTTAGAAGCGATTTCGAATGGAGTGGCCTTCTTGATTCCGACCAACTCTCGCAGAATTCCATTTCGCACGACTTAGCGAATTTAATGGTTGCCTGCCAGTGAGTAGTCGATATGTCTAATCCTTTCAGGATGAAAGCTGTAGGAGAATGAGTTTAAACGGTAGGCAGATAATTTGAACTAGAAGTGATTGAAATAATGGCGATATGTGAATTTAGATGAATATCCATTGCAAAATATCTTTAACTCCGTTGGATTTAACTTGCAGGGGAAGATCCCCAATCTGGGAATCCAAAAACTTGCGAAACTTTGCGGATATGTAGAGGGTATATAGATATGTATTACGCAATTCTTTTTGCTCCCAAACTCACTCTAAGGGGGTGAAATTGACCCATGAAAATTCGGCTATTTTCCGAGTTTGTGTTATAACTCGCGAACTATAAGTTACCAAATGACTGTCCTAATTAAAAGATACTAACTTTGGTCTAAAAACTTTTTTCTATCGCTTTCAGTCCCGGAGTTGTACCAGAGTGAATTTGCACAGCAAATAAATTACATAATACATATCTACATATACATATATCCTCTGCATATTCCCAAAGTTTCATAATTTTTTTGAATCTCCGGATTTGGGATCTTCCCGTCTTGCTAAACTTCACTTCTCAAATCAATGCGCTCACATAGAATATTTTTTAAGCCACTGACTTACCCTATTATTTATCACCTCCATATAAACTATAATTTAAAAAATAAATTTTGTTCTAGTAAAATATCCGGAGTTGTATTGTAATTAAGAGATAACACTAGAAAAACTCAGTTTCAAGCCGGGAGGGTTTGATTCGATTAAAAAAATGTAAATTTTACAGCATAGTAGTTTAAAATTTTAAATCAAAATCAAAATTCAAATCTTTTGAATGCCAAGCAGCGATGTCTGTAAAACTTTGGGAATTGTGCATCCAGTAAGCAGTAAATAATAAGTAATAAGATTTTGTCACTCAAAACAGAAAGTAGTGGGTGCAGTAGATGCATAGCAGAAATGCAGTTGGAATCAATTGAGATCAGTGTAACATTGTTATCGTACAATTCTTTTTTGTATAAGATTTTAAAAGGATTTTATTTGTTTTGCGTATTTCCTTTCTCAATTGTTCGTAGAAATTTTGATTGCATTAGGTAAAGTTGCCTGCCGGGTTAACATGATTATATTGTGCAACTTGCCTGAGTTTCTTAAGTGATATAGTGTAAATCAACCTTTATATTAATTTCTTGTTTGTCTTGATTGTTTCAGGTAAGTGTGACGTTTGCAACACTACACAGAGCAGCATGCTACCCCGGTTTTGTAAGTACGAATGATAATGTTGTATAAAAGCAAAACTCCCTAACCTAAGTAGCTAGTACTTGGCCTAACGTTAGCCTAACCTTAGTACCTGGTCTAATATCCTAGTTTTACTATTTAATACGGTTTAATTTGGACGTAATTTCTCAGCGATGGCTTGCCGAGGCTCGATTTTCATTCTTAACACCTATAGCGAGATTGCTTCCTCCTCGCGTGTCACCGATGTCTGTGAGATTCCCGTTGGCAATGAAACGCGTGTCTGTCGTTCCTATCGATGAATACTTGATGGTCCGTATCAGCGTGCTACGCCGTACTCCACCTACAAGATTATGCGGCAGCGACGTCAATTTCATGCGTGGCGAGGCTACAATTTGCGAAATGCCACATGTCAAGGGCGAATGACCAACATTTGCGGAGTTTAGCGGGGCATGATAGATAGGTAGTCCCTTCGTTCCGTGGGATCGGCAGTCCCGCTTCAACCTCCAGCTCTTCTCGAGACATGGTCGCAAAATATTTTGACGGGTGGTTTATAATAAATCAGTAAATACGCCTAGCGTTGTCCGTTCCTCCGTACCGTTGTATCTCGCGCTAGCGTTACATTTTTCTCCGGCAATCACAGAGGAGAAAGTGTCTCGCGACAAGCTGTCCGTCCTCCAGTTATGAAAGTTAAATCCACCGAGTATTTTCGCGGCAGGAGAAATTCCATTGGCGGGAGGAATCCGGCCAGTGAGTTAAAAGCAACCGTCGCGATCCGCGACAAAATCTGTGCGATCGTCAACAGCGTGTACAAATTTACTTCTCTCCTTCGATGGACCCTCTCTTTGTAGAACAGGTCTCGACCGATTGTGACCGCTGAGGGCAGTAAAATTCTCGACGTCTCGTGGGTGAGAAGTCCCGGCACGTGACCCTCTTACACGGTCCAGAGTTTCGGTGCACGTCCGGACGATAATGTCGGGAGATACACGGGAGGCGAACAAGCGCCGGATATAGTTCAATAGCAAAACAAACCATGCCGAAGTCCCTGGTGGCGAGCTGATGAAGCGAGCCACGATTATTCCGGAATAATAAAGATGCCCGCACGATCTTTTGACGAGCGAGGGGACCCTCAGCAACCTGGATATAGATTTCGGGCAAATATTTGGACGTCCACGAGCCAGGATCAGGGGAGGAATAAGGAAGAAAGCTGGTCGGAAGAAAGAGGAGCACCCGGCTAGGACATTGTCCAGCCGCTTAGCGAACCGCGATAACAGAGTTACCCTGCTCCCCACCTCCCTCTACGACTATTGTGTGCACAACTCCCGCAATTTATAAACCACATAGCCGTGCGAAAAAGACGAGCCTGGCCCTTCACGAGTCGTCTCCCCTCCGGGGGACGAGGCGATGCTGCCTCGTTCATTCGTTCGTTCGTTTATTCGCTCGGTGCGGCATTGTGTGGCCGGTATGAAAAAGCAACGATGCGTGCCGGGAGCCGAGATTTCTCGATTCAGTCATGGCATGGTCCCAAGGTTCCGGCGCGTTCGAACCTCTTCCAAGACTAATCAGCCGTGGACGGATTCGGGCCTCTCTTGCGGGAGGGCAGCTTTGACAGGTTGCTCGGGGAATGACAAGTGCCACCTGTTTCAAAAAGGGAGCCACCGAACCTCGCGTCCAACGATATTGTTGAATTCTAGTGAGGCGAGGTTCGGAATGTTAGGAAACACTGGGTGACGGAGCGTGCTATGTATGGATTGTTTAGAAAGATGCAGGTGTGCGACTGAGTGTCAGGTGCATCTTGCGATGGTCTAAGAAAATAATTGCGCTGCGTTTGGTAGCAATTACAGGCGTCTAGGTAATTAGGAAATATGAGCTGACGTTTTAGGAATTGTTTTGTGAACTTTATGAATTCTTGAAAAATTCTAGGGTATCCTAGGGAAACATTTAGAAATATCTACGTTAAAATATATTATTTACTCAGGTTGTATGTGTTAATCGATCACGGCATCACTATAGATTATAGCCATCATTTAAAGTGTAGGTGTATACAGTACTATAATTTACCTATCATCACTAACAAATGCAATGTTCAGTCAAGTCCTCAATCTCGTTCCCTTTCACACGTCGGATACTCCAGTTACCAGTCGTCGCGTTTACGTGTCAGGTGATGCCATCGTGTTCTCCAAGCCCTTCGTTGCCCTGCACACCGTTTACTGTACATTCCAAAAATGTTTTCGTTGCCTAGGATCCACGGATGCGGGCTACTGTTGCAGTGTCGAAGTCTTTCCACTGTTTCTGGGTAAAAGAAACTCGACTTTTACGGATAGGAAGACGCGGGCCACGACCCTAGGGCTGAACGTGTGACTGCGCGTGTGATCCGGTGTTTGCTTTAACGTCTCGGCGAGTCCGCGGCGGTTCCTCCGCTTCCTCAGCTTCTCTTCTTCCTGGTCCCGACGCCGAGCGTGCGGTGTCTAGTGTTTGCTCGGGGCATACAACTTGTGTTTTCACGTTGCGTATCGACGTTCCCCGCCGCGGAACCTACGTTGGGTTTTTAGGCCCGAGCGCACCCCATCGAACCCCTCTTTTCGAACCCCTCGACTACAACGGCCGATGAGAGAGACGTACGCAGACTATGCGAGGATGGCGACGGCGATGAGGATGAGGCTGAGGATGAGGACGAGGACGCGTTGGGGTAGCGTGCACGAACCGACGGGAATTTATTTTTACGAACTATGCAGGAGGCATCGGGCCACCTTGTCTTTGATGTTCGAACCGACGCATAGGCATTAGCGTATAAATATTTAGATCTCTGGTCGTTGGCCAGGATATGTATGGGCGTTTCGATCGACTTTCACCGGCGTGATATCATCAAGCCTTTGTCCGACGCCTTCGCCGATTTAAATCTGCCAGCTTTTGAAATCTTGGCGAGGTATGCGGTTGTGGGGCTACGAACATACGTACTTGCAGTAGGGTCAGGTTGTTCGTTGTTTGTCTGGTGCTAGAGAGAATAGAAAATATTTTTTGTTGCAGCTTTATTAGATTCTCGGCAAATTATGAAGATATGATGTTTGATCCGTCTGGAAATTAAGGAAACTGGGGGCAACGTGGGGAAATAACAGATTCGTGATGCAGTTGTTTGTATCGTCCATTTCTCAGTTTAATAGTATTTCAGCTTCTGTATACTCGACATTTGAAAGGCGAAAACAACTCAATGACTTTTTCAGTCTCAAGTTAGACGTAAGCACGTCTAGTATTTTCCAAATTGTTTGTTTCGAATAAGAGTGTTAGTTGCTTATGTAAGCAAGTGTCTGCTATTAGACAAGAGCACACTACTCTGAATTAATGACCAGCATACTTTAGGATTTTGTGGCTGTAGCTTTTTCAATTGAATTTTACATATGACAGTACGAGGATGAAATTATCATCGTGTCCGAAAGATGCAGAAGAAACAGAGTACACTGCACTGTCCGAAGCGCCATATTATACATCTCACTTATCCATAACTTCTATAACTTTGGAAGACGCTAAGTACCTTGCATCCCTTGATTACTGGAAATTCTCCGAAGACTGTTTGACAACGAGAACCTTTAAGTTCTACACATCGATTCATCGGATTATCCCGATTCAGGGCAAAAGTTCTTAGGAAGAAGGGAATAGAGAAGGAAGGAACGTAAACGTCGTCGAAGTGTAGTAGTCCATAGCTACGGGGGCACGGTTGGTCCATACTGGCGGTGCGGAAATTAGCGGGGAGGTGACGGAAGACCAGAGATTGGAAATGCTGGTTTCAGTGCAGGAGAAAACTAAGCAGTAACGGTGAAGTGGTGGTGGGGTGGCAAAAGGAATGGAGGCGTGGGATGGGGGATGATGGGGCTGGGGGCCCGGAGACGCGGAGTTTGACGACGATGACGAAGAGGGGACCAGGGTGAAGGTGGTAGGTAGTGACGGAGGAGATGGACGATGGTAGAGGCGGTTGGGGAGGCTAGCTCGAGGTGGAAGAACGGGGCTGGGAGGGTAATTACGAAATATAAAGGGTGGGTTGGCCCGCGCCACCGAGGCAGGCAGGCAGACTGATGAATATTTCACCGCGCTGCATTAGCCAGCGAGAGACGCTTGTGTGTGTCTCTTTCACTTTCCATACACCAGGCCTGAGTCCCTCTGCTCTCTTCTCCTCTAGCTCTCTCGCCTTTTAGCCCCTCGTATTCTTGTCGGGAGTAGGATTCCTGCATGTGCATCGTGTGGTCCAATCGCACCGTGCAAGATTTCAACAACCCGGCAGTCTAACTTGGCCACCGATGGATCTCGTCTCTGTTCTATCGCGTTCACTCCGCAGAGTTGGTCGTGCTTCTGGATTTATTAATCATAGTTACGGTCCTCGCTGACCAGCTCGAAAAACTCATTCTTCTTATTAGAAGATGTGCAGGACGCTGTGTGGTCTTTAGATTAAATGGTAAATTTGGCTAAACCATGGTAGCTTACTACTACTGATGTTTGCCATTTGCCACCAATGTCCAAAGCCTATAGGGGCCCACGAACGTTGCAAGTTTTCGTATGATAGGTGGCGGCAGTTTTATTGTAGCGACTTGTACAACCGTTCTGCTACAGACGTGACAATCTATTGTTTTAGGGTTAGGTAAAACAGATCATGCGAAAAATGGTATCAGCTGTGGAGCTTTTTAGAGATGCGTTTTTCAGGGAAACTAAAACATTTTCAGAGAAACTAAAACATACGAGACATATTTTTGATAATGAAAAGAAGACGAAAATCTCTGCAGAATTCAGTTGAGATCGAGTGAAATTAAGTAATGAGAATGGTCTAATGGTAAATAGAGGCAGTATATTATCAGAATTCAATATACTATCTGAGCAAAAGCTAGATATCAACTCGACAACAGGCGTAACACTTTATCTACCCGAAATGCAAGCACCAAGTCGCGCTAAATTGTATTGAATACATGGAACAGCAGAACAGTTCGAAATTTGGGTGAATTTCGAGACAGTACCTTCGAAACCTTTAGTAACACCCTTAAATAATTGTTATATACATAATCCTGGACGAATTCTGTTGGTCATTTTATAAGACACTGAAAGTCCCCGTGGCATGCATTCATATCCCAGATTCTCGTTTCAGCCAACTGCGTTAGAGCAGCAAATTTGAATAAGTTGAAGAGCTGTTGGGGCAGGGAGTGGGTGTCGGGGTAGGACGAAATTCCAATGTGACGAGAGGGGCTGAAGAAGCGGGCCTCTCTTTCTCTCTCTCTTTCTCTCTCTCTCTCTCTCGGATAAGAAGCTCGAGTCGGCAGCAGGGGGTGGCTTCGATGGGAGCAGCCCGTTTTCGATGGCGGTGGTTGTTCCTCGGCGAACAGGGAGCTCCACGGTACCTGCCCCTCTTTACCTTCAAATATAAGCACGCGCACGCGTGCGGCGCACACATACAGGCGACGGTAACACGTGCATCACCCTTTGCCAAAGCCCTACCAGACCAACGGGCGAGCCTATCGACGGCAAACGGACTACCACTTCACGTCTGGCGACCCTTCCGTCGTGCACATTCGAATTTATTGGCGCGTGTTCGAATATTCATAAAAAAAGGGACTCCACTGACGGAGCAACCGGGTTCCGTGCATCCGCCCCCTCCCCCCCGTCTCTCGGTCCCTCTTCGTTGCCAATCCTCCCTAAATTTCTCTTCTTTGTCGATCTTTCCCACCCCTTGCCCACCAGCTATACTGCCTCCTCGCTCGGCCCCGTGGCCGCGACGAATTATTATATGGATTTTTTAAGTGGCGGGAGACGGTTACTGCGGTGACTGGAACCGGTACTCGTTGTTATGATCGAGAAATCGATTGTTCGCGCGGACAAAGTGCTCACTGACTTCGCGGTCCCCGCTGAGGGACCCGTGCATTTGCCTCGACTCTAAAGGCACTGCTTTCTCTGTCACGCCTATATATTCTCCATCTCTTCGTTTCGGCTTTTCCTTATCCTCCCGATGTTTGTCTTAATGGCCGCTATGTTATGCAGCGCCGTAAATATCGATGTATTATTTTTCACTCGATAGCATAATGAACTTCCGGCACTTCCGAGCTATCGTGTGCCTCCACACTGTTCACTGCGAGTGCGAGGTAACTCGATTAATTCAGCTTTTCAGAGACTCGTACGGGAAAAACTGCGTTCCCGGCACAGATGACGCGATTCGAAACTCGTTTTTGGAAAATTGACCGCTTTTTTCTATCCATCACACCGTGTGTTACACCTTTCTCTCTGCGCTTACCCTTTCCCCCAATTTATCCCGGCGCTGTCAATCTTTTGCAGCAATTTTTTGCGTCAAAAATGATTAACGTTATTCGCCGACCACCGGGTTATTAATCCGTTATCAATTTTTTTCCACCTACCATCTTTTCCCAATGCTAGCTGTGTCGCCCTTTGCGCCACTCGGATTGAAAAAGCACCACGCGAAATTGGCGGGCCCCTGTCGAATTTGTTTTGACCACGAATCACGATTTGTTTTTCGCTTTGAAACTGCTTGGCCGTGAAATTGCTAACTGGTTTTTTATGCGAGCACGTTGACTCGCAGAGATTTATGCGGCTGCGTGTACGTGCCAGTCCTTTGCGCGTGTGCGTGCGCCAATGGACCGTGACATCAGTTACTCGGGAACGAAGCCTGAAAAATGTCACTCACCCCCTTTACTAATTTATATCGGCGTATTCGTGAATGATCGCGAGTCAGTTATCGTCGTGAAACCTGTTCTCTCCGATCGGACGTCGCCGATCACCGGCACGTCGTACACTCAAAATAATCAGCCAGCGATTACGTTACACCTATTACACATTCATATCGCTTTTCGTAAATTGAATGTTACAGCGTTTATGCGAGTGATTTTATTTTTTCGCAAACCGATTTCTGCGAAGTCGTCGGGACTGCGATATTATTCACAAGTTGAGGGATTGTTGTGGAAACGTCCTTCGAAATATTTAGTTAATTCTTTAAAGTAACTCGTTAATTCTTAGTAAATCCAAACGTCACGTCAAAATCTGAATTCACTGGGACACCTTTTCATATTTATTCGATAACCGAGGGAATTAATTAACTGGAGGAATTGAAACTCTAACTGTGATTGGTTTCATATTATTCGTCAAAATTCGCCGCCAAATACGACCAGCTAAACCGAGCCTCGAGCAACACCACCAGTTCTCTGGCTTCTCGAGATTACTATCTTGCCGCATTTCGCACGTGCCTCATTGCGCGCCTTCAAGATCGGATAACGGAGAGAAGGGTCCGCCTAAATTACTGCAAAGCGCAGATACTCCTGCACGTGCCATTTTTTAAATTTATGATCGTGTAATACGCGTGCAGTTTCATTTTTCTGTCGCGGGGTATATTCTTCGTCAACTCTTTGGTAACATTCTATATTTGTCCTTTACACACAGTTCTTTATTTCCTTTAGTCCTGAGTCGCAATTATCTGACAACTAACAGCTTATTTCCCCCCATATCTCTTCAACTTTTCAACAACGAAAGCATCACCTAAACGTCGCTTTACTCCTCGGTGTAACTCGGAGCGGTTGTCGGTCACGTGTAGAAGCATTTCGAGGAACCAATGAAAAGTTGTGAGTACAATATAAGTCGGATACAGCTGTGTGTGCGCGCCCGCGCGCGTCCGTATTTAGATAAAGGAACGGTCGCGTCTATGCGCACATTGTCGTTGGCTCGTACAACCTTCTCTTGTTCCATGTGTGCGCAAACTCGACGGTGACTCACCTAGCGCCCGTATTTTGCAGGGGAATTCAAAGGCGAGCAGGGTATTGTTTTTGGCAAAGATCAGTGTGATCGGTTCGTTGGTCTTCTGCATGGAAAGCCCGACCAGGCTCTCCCTGCTGCATTATTTGCCCCGCTAAACCTGAAGAGGTCCATCCCTATGCGACTTCTCCTACCTTCGCCTCTCCGCTTCTCTGCCGATCTCTCTCTCTCCCTCTCTCTGTCTCTTTCCCTCTCTTTAACGGCGTATGTACATATCTACCTTCTTCGCCTCTCCGAGTCTGCCTCGCATCTACGTTCTCGCCGTTCCTGTTCGTCTCACCGATTAGTAGTATACAATCTGGCCGGGAAAATAATAGATAGGCGGTGGGTACAATTTTACGAGCGGTAGCAGAAAAACGACACCGACGATTATAGAACTTTTAGGTGTAATTATTTCTCGACTGTGAAGTTTACGTGTTCTTTTTCCACCTCGTCAGCTACGCGAAGCAAGATGGATAAGGTAGACGTAATACGTGAAAATGAGAAATGCTTGCTGGCTAAATAAAACCGTCCACGTATTTTGCGAACAGAATTTACTTTCTTAAAGGCCTCCGGACGGAAGTGACTTTTCTGAAAGCACGAGGGGACTTTAGGATACAGAGTAATAGAATTCATTGATTAAAGACGTAAAGGTTGTTCGTACTCAGCTGTATGCGGAAACATGCATTCTTGGAGAGAGCTATTTTTTTTATAAATTTTCCTACTTCACGTTCGAAGCCTAATTTTCTGGGTATACATACATAGAGCTAGGTTTTCCGAGTTCAGGAACGGAACCTATTTCCCCCCGAGTGCCAAATAAACCCGACTTTTCCGCCTTCACCAATAAGCGTGCTTCTCCCCAATTTACAAAGGCAGCGAGGCTCCACGGAAGCGGCGGAAATTATTAACGACGAACCGTTTTCCGTTTACGTGAGACGACTAAATATTTCATTCGAACCGACGTACCTATTTTCCGGCAAAAAGGCATCGAAAGCCGATCCATCGATCAATCGTTGCCTCCTGCACCTTCCGTTCCTGCTCCTCCTAGCTTCGGTGACCAAACTAATAATGTCACGGGCAAAACAGCCTGAGGTGGGCGCAATCAATCAACTGAAAAGATACCGGGCGATGAAAGGAAGAATCGTGCGCAAAAACTATCGGAGGTGTACTGGTCCACGTAATCGGGTACACTCGAACAAGAAGACGACGAAATTTGCCAGCAAACGAACGCAAACGGCGGGGATCTAGGCCCCGCGGGAACGAAAGAGGGGGCGCAGAGCCAGGGCCGGGGGTTGGTTCCGCGAGAAGAGTGGAAACATGCGGCGGTTCCGCACGGGCCTCTTCGTGGCCGGCAGAATTCTGTAGCGTTAATATAGCGAACGCCAAGCCGAACTGCCGAGCTCTTTGCCACTCCACCGAGCAGAAATTGATAGGATAAATTCCGGGTCTGAATTGGCTCCGTCGAGCTGGAAACCCTCCCTCTCCCGCCAGCCCTCCCTCCGATTCCACTTCGTCCTCCTATGCCGGTGGTTCCTTCCTCTCGGCCCCCGTGGACCACGCTTTGTGATAGTCCCTCCTCCATTCCCGCTGAACGTGGATGTTGACGAAACACTCACGTGGTTCATAAGCGAAGTTTCAACTGGGTTTAAACATCACGCGAACGGAATTGAGTTAAGAACTGGAACTGGGTAAATGGGGTTAGTTGGTAGGTGAAAATGTAGAGTGATTGCTTCGGTGGTTGGCTTAAAACGGAAACAGTTGCTGTTTAAATCTTGAAAATGTCAATGTAGAGGGTTTGGAAGGAGTATTTTCAAGGAATTGGTACTCTTTCTAAATCAGAAGATTTGTATTTTTACAAAGTTCTTAGTGTTAAGGGAGCATTCTACTTTGATCGGCCGAAAAATGAAGCTATTTGTAAAGATTTTTCTCAGGATGTACAACATAAATCTTTTTGGTATTTATTAACCCTTATGTGGACAACCGGGTACCCGGGTACCCATTCCTATGTTTCTTTTAGTAATTTTTAATGTTTTGGTGAAAATATCGCAAAACCGCTCCGGATCCCCATTCTTTGGACACTTTTATTACGATTAACGTTTTGTGAAAAGAATATATCTGAAATATTTGAAGTAACTAAGCTCTAAACTTATTTATACGCTTGTCGCACAACCGGGTACCCGGGTACCCATATAGGATAAATTATAATTAGGCGAATTATGAATGGAAATTTTAGAAGTAAATTATACAGGACACACAATTCTTAATGCTACTTATTTATTAAAACAAAAAATTTAAATTACAATGATTAATTAACAACAGAACAATTTTTGCATATTGTAATTGTGTTTGCGTGCTCATCGCAAACTGGTTGTGAGCACTTCTGGCAATTTTTTCTAGTTTTCCTACGTTTTTTAGCGGGATCTGCGTGGCATATATGGCAAGATCCTACAACTTCTTTTCTTCCACTTGCATCTAATAAAATCGACGGTTGTGCAGAACTCGTAGACGGAACATTTATTGTGCGGGATGGAAGTATAGATAGTATAGATAGATAGTATATTTACTATCTATTGCTAATTTGGTAGAAAAGTGTCGCATTATTTGGGCATTTGAGGCTCGATAAGAGACCCTTCATCGCGGCGCCACACCACTCACCGACATAGAGAGACAGGATGAAAACGCATACCCATATGCGAATGACACTAGCGTCTTCATCATGGAATTATATTGTAATTTCAAATAATTTTTCGCTCAAATTCTTTGAAACAGTACTTGGTGTGTTATAAGAAGGAAAAGAACGAAAAATAAAGAGCATCGGAAATAAATGCTAGTAAAATCATCACTACAAGTGTCATATATCAGAATAGAATACTTGGGGTACCCGGGTACCCCGGTTGTACGACAACGGTGAATATTTTGGTTGTCCACACAAGGGTTAAGCAACCCTTATATTATAGAAAAAAGAATTGAAAAGAATTTCGTAAATTTCTTTTTTGTACAGTGTCGATATGGCATCTAAAAAAGAGGTATGGTCACGGCGTAGGTGATTTCCCTGCTCAGACTTAGCCGAAACAAAAATTCCAAAAGATTCTTAATCTTTATGAGTGCCGCTATAGCCCCTAGCTCAATTAACAATTTTTGTCGAGAAATAACTGAGATTTCTCTCATGGAACACCCAAGAATACATCCTTTTGGGTGTTTTGTCAAACTGTTTTTCAAACCGGCGCCATTTTGTTACTTTTCAACAAAAATTAATACGGATTAAGAATCTTTTGGAATTTTTTGATTCAGATAAGCCTGAGCCAGGAAATCACCAATGCCTTCCTTTTTAGGTGTCATATTGACACTGTAAAAAAAAACAATTAAAACAAATTGCAAAAATTCTATTTAATTTTTTTGTATGATATAAGAGTAGCTTAATAAATACCATAAAAGATTTATTTCATTATATGTTGCATTTAATGAGAAAAATATCTTTAAAAATAGCTTAATTTTCCGGCGGTTTAAAGTAGAATGATCTCTTGATAGCGACCACCTCTTCAAATTCACAAAAAGTTATCAAGTGCTTGAATAAGGAATAGACTGTCGTCGCATCTTGACGATCAGAATAATATGAGTGAATCATGATACGGTTATCAATATAATAGTTGTATCCTGTATTTTATAAAATTGTGCATGTTTAGCGTAAAGTTTAATTTCGATTTTCTATTAGGCAATGTAGTTTACATACTTATAGTTTTCAAGGAGACCTTATCTTAGCAGATGGAGTTAAAATTGGGCCTAAGTAGTTATCTATGCAAAATGCTACCAATCCTCAAAATGACAAAAATTAGTTAAACGCAGTATGTATCCCACAATTTTGCGATCATTATCTTGCAAAAAATTACCATCCCATAGAAATACCAAGCCATACTTTGATTTTGGCTTAAAAATCAAAAGGTACCGAAAATTTAAAATAATATTAATTATCCTACTCACTATTAAATAACCCATTAAAAAACCTTGTAAAACAATAACAAGAAATAAAATATACCCAAAAGAAATAAAGCTACTTTTCTTTAACAATTAAAACTCAAACTAAATTTACTCAGTTTCAGATAATTGAATGTTGGTAACCCAATTAACTTTTGCATCGACTTTGAAAAATTGGTAGCTCCTTTTCCGTTGAAACGTACTGAAATTTTGATTTACTACTTTTCCCACCACTTCCTTATCCTCGCCCTCCGCATAAACAGATTCTTTTTATCAGGTTTCAATAAAGCTTGCGCCATAAACCAATGTCACAGTATCAAGCCGTAACCAAAGGATAAACTCGCCTTCAAATACCTAAATGCGGAAGTTCAACTAGCCTGAAGTACAAGCGGACAGTTTCAGAATACTCAATCGCAGCGCTAACGTTCGATCATTCGATCTCGTACACCATGGAAGAAAGCTGGCAGGTCGACGACGCGTTTTACATTCCACTGTAATTGTCGCATATTTACGACGTTAGGAATTGTTCGGAGCGACGGGCCCGCAGATCAAAATCACTGCAATCTAACTGTCTCCCATCCTGTCATAAACATCTGCGATAGGTATCCATAAATTGGACATCATTTTGACTCGAACGTCCGACGTTTTTCGACGGCAGTTGTCCTCGACAGTTTATTAATACGGAAATCCTCGCTCGCTTATTACGACTTGTCCGACACTGTCGATGACGATGGCAGACTAGGCGGATTGATTGGCTGAATGAAGCGATCATCGGAACACGGGACAGAGATTTATTTAATGAGCCGGCTTGGTGTTAAACTGGTTTAAGGCGGTGGGTTGCGCATACATTACGACTTCGACTTTACTTATTTTTACGTTCTCGGCGGCGGATAGAGCCGGATCGCTGGAAATAATCCCATCGGTTGCCGCGCTCTCGTTGCTCGTCACCCTGTTCGCCGCGCCGGCCAGACGTGAATAGAGATTGATCGTCGATTTGGCGGCCGATAAAGCTGGAATGCCGAGGAAACGCGTGTACGCGCGTCCCGAGTCGTGACAGCCGGCTGACGTTGGCTCGGTTACGCGATACGGACAAGTTGTTGGTACTTGTAACGACGATACGGCTGCGCCTTATCGCGGGAAAACTCGTCGCGCGATAGTACGCGCATGATTTAACGCGGATACGTTCGCCGAGAAGCCAAACTGGCAAACAGTTTATCCAGATGCATGGCTAGTGACAGAGCTTCATTATTTTCTTGGTGCTCTTCGATTTTAGAGATCGCGCGGTGTCTAACGAACTCGCGTCACCGTAAACAATACAAATCGAAATAATGAAGAAACTTTGGAGCGGTCAGAAAAGTTCCAGAAGATTATAAAAACTTACAATTACAGCGTCAGGTCCGTGAAGTTGACACCCCAAGTGTAAATATTTATAAAATAGAAACAGGCTCCGTTTGTTCACGCGTGTCCAACCAAAATTTTCCTTTGTCCTCCCTTCAAAAAGAAGTTATGACCACCAAATTAAAAATTTGTCATGAACATTTTGATTTTTAACTGGGATATGATTGTCCACGATTTGTCCACACTCGACCAATCAAAATTTTCGTTTCACCACTCCCTAAAAAGTCGTGACCAAATTAAAAAATTGGTTCTACCATCAATCCTACCAAGAAATCTCACGTTTCCCGTCAATATCAAGTTCCCACAGAGCAAAGTACTCGAAAGTGTATTAGACTAATCTATGTAAATCAGCTCGCCACCATATCAAGCGTCGTCCAGCATTTCTGTAGTAGCCGGCAAAGTCAACGAGAATAAAGTCTTGCAAGCTTACTTGAGCTTTTTCTGCGAGCGCCCCAAAACGAACGAGGGGGCCACGCTTTCCATGGGCGGACAATACGCACAACTGTCGGATCGTTTATGCGCACTTAATTAAGCTATGGCGTGTCGTACACGGGGTATTAACGGGGGACACAGGCTCCTGCCCACCAAAGACACCGAAAAAAGAGACGCTAGTAGGCATTTACGTTGCGGAGGGAGGGAGGGAGGCGACGAGCACGGGTAGTCAATAGCTGAACAAGATACACACCCCAGTTACCGTACGCGCGTGCACGGATGGGGTGAGCAAGGTGAGGTGGAGACACGAGGCTAGACCGGGGTAGACCGTGGATGACACGGAGCAACGGTAATGGGGAGATAGAGTACCCCTAGGAGATAGACAAGATTATAATCGGTCCCATTATTGTGCCATCGACGTCCCATGGGGGATTTTTCTATTTGACAATGCAGTTACACTTTTGTGCATTTAACATCCGCGCACCGTCCCACAGCCCCTGCGTCGCGCTTACGACCCAGCCAGTGTCTTCTCCCTTGCTCTCTCGCCGGCCAGGGCCAAGTGTAGGCCCACCCTTCTCTATGTACACGGTGATCGAATCGAAATGGATCAGCATCGGTGGGGGAGAATGGAGATCGGGATGAGCCTGGCAGAAGTTCACCGGCCCACTAGGGTGGCTCATCATCCTGCTAAACCGTAAAAAGGGGTCGTCGGCTATAATCCTACCTGCATATGATGTTCTCAGCTTTGTTTGCCACAGTCACTGCGACATACGTGGACCGGAGGGAGTAGCACTCCGCCGCTGGGGGCCGCGGTCCCCCTCTGTGGACAAAATGTGCTTAAACGGCGCTCGCCGTCGGATATTCGCTTTTGCGGGACGGCGCGGTCTGCGAACGCGACGCGAACTTACGTCTAATTACTCGGCTACCAAATATTTCTCCATCATCGGACTTGTATCAGTGGAAAGAGTATGGAATTAAGCACACGTGACCAGTTGTTCCTCGAAACCCGTTGATACTATTTTTTATGTGAGTATTAGTGCGGAATTTTTTTAATTAAACAGTGTGCAAGTTTCTGTGCAAATAATAATGTGTATAAATTAGGTAGTGATAGAACGCTCTAATTCTTTATTAATAATACAAATTCTAGAACCGTCCCAAAGGAACCGCTTTTCAAACTTTGTTAAATTGTAAGACTTACTTTTCCGCGTTGATAGTAGTCGACGTAAAAGTAGCGGACGGTCACTTGTCATTTTGCATGTCTGTGATCTTTGAACTGTTTATTGCTTTTCGTCTGTGATTCCTAGATAAATGGTTGTTATGTTTGAAAATATAAAGGATACCTGATTGTAGAAAATGTCATGTTTGGAAAATTGTTAGAAAAGTAAAAGTGCTACAAACTCTATGCATTTTAACTATAATTTCCTGATTCCTTGTGACGTTTAGTTGCAAATCTTGTTGAAATTTGGTTTTCTGTGACAGCTTTCAAAATTAGCCATTTTCTACCACTGTCTTTTGTATAATCATGTATAGTAAATGGTAGATATATTATGAACATTTAGTCTTTGATGGTGATTTGCAAATTAATTTGCTATTCAGCAATTTCAAAACGAAACATGCAGTGAATATTCAGTGTTTTACTTTTTCATTTTGAGAAAGACGCGTTTAAAGTTTTCGACTTTGAAGGCTAAACCTCTGCGCTCCTAACAACATGCCGCTGTAAAATAATCGGAATTTTTCCATGAAAATTTAACTGTACATTCTTGAGGATATGTACTTTAAAAAAATGTTTAAAAAAATCGATTTTTTCAACCCGTCTAACCGGAATGGCCCCTTAATTCAGGAAAGGAAGAAATCCATATCCATACTATTATATAAAATTGAAGTTGCATAATTTGAAATGCGGTTTCTCAGTAAATATGAACTGTAGCCACAAGTGTGTTACATCACTTTGTTCGTTTTGACGAGAGGAGGGTTCTAACGTTTTTATTTTTTTTTAAACAATGATTTTTAAATAATAGTGGGCGAGCGCTTCTCGTTTGCGAAATAGCACCGCGGCGGGAATAAGTGGCCAAGATCTATAAGCACCCACTAAGGAAATGATTTTTGGAAAGTTCATCCCCAAAGGGGGGTGAAAAGGGGTAAAATCTATTTTTTCGGACTCCCCTATTCCCTATTATCTCTTAGTTCTAATTAGATATCACCTTGGTTTTTACTCACAAAGATTACCCACAAATGCCAAAAGAACAATTTCAGGATATTGCCCTAATCAACCCCCAAGGGGGGTGTTGAAAAGAGATGAAATGTGTTTTCATGGAGACATCCCTCAATATCTTTTAGGCCCGAAGCGAAACGCGAAGGTATTTTGCTATTTAGTTACGTATAAAAGTGAAAGGGTTGTTAAGCGTTGCTGAAATAAAAGTGTCGCTAAAAAATGTGTGTTTCAAAACGTGCATGAGTGAGTAGCGAAGAAATGTGAGACAATATAGTTACCTTGAACTTTTAGATAAAATTTCAGTTTAACCAACAAATTAAAAGTTATATCATCAACTTAATGCTGAACATCCAGCTCTCGTTTTCGCCTACAAATTCATCCAATATGAGTCACACCAAGATAACTGTAAATATATGTTCTTCTTGTATAAGTTAGCATGTCATATTTTTTTAAATATTTATTCCTATTTAGCATGCAACTAACTGAATCTCTCTGTCAGTCTTATATTTCTGTAACTCATACACACAAACAACAGCCCCAATTTAATTCATTTTCATGATGTCACAAACTATGTAAACTATTTTATGTGACGATATAGTCAGAAACAAAATATCGAAGATCTTGCACAAAATAACTATTTTAGCAATTTAAGGCGAAAGAAATTAAAAAATGATTAAACACAATGACTTGAAAAAAATTCACTTCATTTTCACGTAGCAAATTAGCAATAATTCATATCCGAGTTGTCACATTGAATTAATTTCCAAACTGTCTCAACGTTTTTAAATTACAATAATAGATCATATTTCATGGAAAGGGTGACAGACGTTTGTTATCCTAGAGGCGTCAAATCTCAAAATCTGTCCCAGAATTAAACTACATCTCGCATTATTTCTGAGAACGCAAAACCACGAACAGGATGAATCTTTCTAAATCCCCAAATTCCAGCGACTCTCCCGTAAAGAATCGGTCATTCTCAATGGGATTTAGTTTCCCATCGATTGAATTGCCAATCGGCGGTTGCTCCTTCTGAAAATCTGATTCACAACATCGGCACACCGATTGCACGCGACCTACATTTGTGGTGGCTCGAACTTTCCCCGCTGTTTCGCTCAAAGGTAAACCGAACTCGAGCAAACACCTGTGGGCTCGCATGGCCGGCAGGGTGACGCTCTTAGGAATCCGTTCAGATGCTCGATTCCGTGGGTGACACTGGTAATGCGAAGGGCAAACCCTGTAACCGACCAGACCATATCTAATAACCGTTATTGTGCGTGCGCGTGCGCGTGCATGCATATGTTGGCAGTAGTAATGTGGCGTGTAATAGGGCTGCATACGAGCCGGGCGCGTGCCTTCGGTATATCGTCGAAGATCGGTTATCGGGTTGTCATACACGGCGAAACGTCGAACCTATTGGTGGATCGTTTGTTGGGGCACCGAAATGACCGACTGATTACACGGACGATTCTCTTCTGCTCGTTACTTGTGCCGGGTATGCATCTGCGGGTGCGAGTATTGCACGAAATATTGAATATAACGCCGTGCAGTGTTGAAAACTAGGTTTTGTCTAAATTCCTCTGAAATGGATACTCGATGGTTTAATTTTGAGTAGAATGTGTCGGGTAATATCGTTGTGTTGTCGAAAAAGACTGTCTGCGATCTAGGCAACGAGTGCATGAAGAGGTAATTTAATTCAGTTATTTACCTGTCAGAATGTAGTCAGCTGCATTTTTTTTAACTTCAAGGGGAATAAGTTCGGGTCGTTATTAGATAAGCAAATGCGTTCAATCAAAGCATTTTTAGCAGTATTTTAGCAGTATTTTTACCTTGAGTCTGAAGACTAAGATTTTTCCGGCAATTAATTGATATGTACTTTGTTAATACAGTTGTTGCTTAGGAACAAAAGTATTGCGATCTAGTTATTCGATTGGTCAATTTTGTTTTTATTTAGAGCCTATTAATGTTTTGCGACATAAATGTGCCTTATACCCACACAGCACCATAACATTGCAGCAACGTCTCTGCAATATTGCGGTGCAAGATTGCAATGTTGCACCATAACATTGCAGAGACGTTGCAGGTTCAGTCCTATGTCCGCCTTCGGAATAGTGCAGGTGTGTATTTTTGCAATGTTGCGGCAGTATTGCAAACATATACTCCTGCAACGTTTCGGCAATGATGCTGCAACGAAACGGCAATAAAAACGGCCAACGAGAAATTCTAGCATATCCAGTTACATGAAACATGCTGTAGAATCTACACGACGTCATATTTCAAATTTCGTCAAAGACATAATTGCTTCAGAATATTGCTGTACTTTTCCTACAATATTTCCACTACAGTATTGTACGGCAATATGTAGGCAATTTTGCTGGGTCGTTGCCAGTAAAACATTGCACGTCAATGTGCGCGCAATATTGCCGAAATATTGTAGGAACGTTGCCACTGGAACATTGCACTTCAATGTGCGTGCAATATTGTAGAAATATTGTAGGATCGTTGCCAATGGAACATTGCACGGCAACGTTCTTGCAATATTGCTGCAATATTGTAAGATCATTGCCACGCCAATAATGTACGGCAATATTGCAGGAACGTTCCTACAATATTGCAATGCAACCTGCAACAACGCAATATTGCAGCAACGTTCCTGCAATACAGCTGCAACGAAGTGTGCTGTATGGGTAGGCGCACAGTTGGACCTGCTGACAATTCTTTGTGTGAAACTCGCGGATTGCAAAGGATTAATTAATTATTCTTAACTAATCGCCTTCACGTGTTTTGTTGTTCCAGTACTGTATATTCTGGTATATGTTTATATCAGATATTATGACGCTCTGTCTGAAACAATTCTTTTCATATAAACGGTGGGATATACATACTAAGCAACCTCGATGGAGGACTTGAGATGGATGGTTCACAATACATCTGCCACAAACATGGTGGAGTTTGCATGCGAGTATCATAAAATTTGTGGCACTTATCTTTAATTACAAATTTGTGCTTTTCCAAAAAATGTACAGCAATCCATCATCACGTCCCAGAAATACACAACTCATTGTTCTTGTTTCGTTACTTTTCCTTCCTTCACCCCAATTAGGTTTGCCCTACAATGAATATTATACAGGAATCAGTGGCGGAGTTAAGAAAAAAGGCCCAGCTGGCAAATGTTCTGAGGGCCCCATTTCTTCGTGGAAACGAGAAGGTAGTTTACTAAAAACGGACTAAGTGTAATAGTACCGGAAAAAAATAGTGTTTGGATAAAAGGGGGGCCTTTTCTGGGCAGGGGCCCATTTTTCGGAAAAATGAGTAAGTAGTTTATTAAAAACGGGTTCAGTGTAATAATACAGAAAAAAAATATAGTTTGTGTAAAATCATAATTTCTTTTTTTATGGAGTGGGCCTTCTGAGCAGGGGCTCAGTCGGCAACTGTTCGTCGGCCGCCTTGTGAAATCCGCCACTGACAGGAATACATACAGTGACTCGCAGCCATAATCATACACTCTTTAAAATCACATAACTTTTTTAGGATTGGTTCAAACGACTTGAGTTTTTTCTTAAAGCTAGAAGGATTAGTTTGCCAACTGATGTTTCGTCGTTTAAAAAAAAAATGTAATTGGTCGGAATAGCGAAAAAAATAGTAAAGGTCGTTTTTTAAAATTTTTTTGTGAGCCTGTAATTAAAATTCAAAAAACCTGTTTGTAGATTGAAGTAAGTTGTATACATGCTGAAAATTTCATCAAAATCGATTAACGATGCTCTGAGTTACAAACGTTTAAAGATCGCAGAATAAGGTCGAGAATCGCAGAAATTCCCGAAATCAGCGATTCTCGACCTTATTCTGCGATCTTTAAACGTTTGTAGCTCAGAGCATCGTTAACCGATTTTAAAGAGAGTACGATTATGGCTGCGAGTCACTGTATGTCTGAATCTGTATCTCAACCATTCTTTTTTTAAAACTGAAATCAGCTTCTTCTGAATGGACCAATCTATTATTTTGAATAACGAAGGTCTATGACCTAAAAGTTGAATCTATTTTACACACCCGAAACTCGTAATTGAAGAGTACATAACCCTACTACCACTGTAATAAATAAATACCATAATATTTCGGCAAAATATCGCAGGCAATTGGGTTATTAGTAACGAAGCAGCCAATTAAATGTTTTACGCTACCTGATTTCCTGACGTGCGTGTGCCTCCGATTTTGTTTTCACCGTAACACAGGGGTGACAGCATTATGGCTACACGGCCCAGTGTAACTGTAGTAGCTCGCCGGGAGTGTAAACTGGCGTACGCGGGCAAATATAAACGGTTCATCGTGCTTAGTCCGAGCGTAGAACGCTTGTCAACATGGGAACTGCAAACACAGATCGGTACGGATATAGATAGTATTGCAGCCGAGCAAATAATCGCAACCCCCTCCAATGTGTGTATTATGTAAGCCCAAGCACGCGAGACATCCTAGAGGATGATTCCCCTTTGGGTATCGTACAGAAAGAGTCGCTGTTACCCTTTTCATCTCGAGCAGTCCTCGTCTGCTAGTAGCAGGTCAGATGATCCGAAACAATTAGCGTTTTGTTTCCAGATGTAGATGTAGGCGAGTTAATAGCTACCTTCCATACAATGAACCACGTGGATGAATGAACATTTCACTTCTTTATCCTCGTCCCTGATTTTTTCGAGTAGTTTTCTTCATTACTGGCAAGCCCCAATGATTCTGGACTTTATTCGCAACGTAAGTTTCTATAAAGAAAGAAGAATCGAACGTATTAACCCCTTAAAGACGTACTAAATTTTAGAAAAACATTAAAAAATTACAACCCTTTTTGATGTTCCTATCTTACTATATAAATGTTTATAAACTTGGATAAAACATTTTTTTTTTAAACGTAATATTACGGAAGATCGTCTTAAGAGGTTAAGTATTCATAAAAATAGAAACCGATCAGTGCTTAATTTTTATGTTATATTAAATATAGTATGGGATATTAAAAGTAATTTTATTACTTTTTGTGATATTATTCTGTCTTATATGAAACTGTAAGTTCTTTTTTTAAGAAGACAAATTGTAGGCGTTATATTCAATCATTCTGACTGAATACTGAATGCATGCCAAAATTGAAAAATACTAGCTGTTTCGCTCCTTTAAATTGTTGTTTAAATGTTAGTTGCTATATTTCGTATAAACTGCACATGTTGTTTCTCTATGATATTTGTCTTTTTGGAATGTGATGTAGCGTGAGAGAACATTCTTCAGACCCACTCGACATACAAGATACAAATATTAGTATCAAAGATTGTTCAAAAAATATTCTTAGATGTAAAGCGTATAAAAAATTACGAAAATTTATTTTGTTTCCTATGACGAAGATCCATGCATTTTAATAATCTGATGCATAACTACTGTGATAAATGGAAAGTAATCTAAAAAATGTACCTATGCATTAGTACCCGCCCTTTGATTAACACATATTAACATCACGTTTCCTCTGATTTCAGGTGAGTCCAATGTTATCTTAACGAAACTGAAGCGTATAGCCTTGCAGCCCCGTAAGTAATTCAGAAACAGCATGCTATTCATACCGCGGACTCGACCAGAAAGTTTTATTTCTGCGAAACGAGCCATAAAACGCGAGATCAGCAGCTCTTCCGCGGATTGACTGGAACAAGAGAGTCCATAAATCTGGCTTCAGCCGTCTAATATACGGTTCTCAAGCGACCGCGACGCCAGACCCACCACGCGTGAATGGCGGAATTGCGATTAATATCGTTGAACTCGACCTATCTTGATGCAAAATTACGCGGCATGAGTCAAAGCAACCGGATTAACACGTCGAGGTTTGAGGGTGGTCTACTATTAAGGTAATTCGCTGAAAGACGCGGCACGACTGTCGCGAGTGTATAGGACATACACGACTTTCACGGTGATCCCACCGCGGCTTTGAGAATTGCTTGCTGTGCTCACCGTGGAAAGGTCCCAAAATGTATTCGACTGCTTTTTTAGGAATTATGGAACAACGCGGTTTAGTGCAAACGAAATATTCAAGAGAATTTCAGTAAATGTGTCAACATTTATTTAGTGCTTAGAAGGGATAGCTTTTGGGTTCAAATTCGCGTGAATAACAATGTATTAATTTCTATAATAATTTCGCTATATCTCCGAATAGAAGGATTCACTTTTTAAATATTATTAAGGGGATTTGAGGTATTTTATTGCCATCTAAACGAGAAAGGGACAGCTCTCGTATATTCTGTGATCATCATTTAGATTCTATTTAATTTAGAAGGGGAAAAGATTTAAAAAAAAAAAAAAAAATAATTAATTGAGGTGTCAAGGTCTAATCTTCACGCATTTTTTAACTCTCAGTGATTCTAAGTTGAATTGCTTAATCTGTTATCTACAGAGGTTAAGAAGAAAAGGGCAAAATTATGTCTGTCACAACTCGAAAACACTGCCTTCTATACTTTCTCTATCCCCAAAATCTACTATTATTGATCAAAAAGAAAAATTACACTATAAATTACTGAATAATAATGAAGGCTCCCATAATTTGGATTTCAATCACAACAATATCTTGGCAAGGAAATTAGGACCTCATGATTACTTGAATACTTTTTCAAACTCCTAATATCTAATTGTGATTTTATTTACGTACAATTTCGTAAAAAGGAAAATATAGCAAGTTTGTATATTCATCGACATCCAGGAACTAGCATTTTCAAAAAGTAACTCCATTAAACCATGCATAAATAATTCCGAAACAAGCAACTTCTCAAGAAAGGAGCAAGAAGTGTGTAATACAAAATTTGCCTTTCACTCCTCTTTGCAATTGAGGCACAAACCCTTTCTTTATTAACAAAATAACGTTTTACAAAAAACAGTCATCGTTTGCATTGAGACACTTTGAATTACGGCACTTCAAACCTACTAAAAAATGTGGTTCAGTTAACATTCTAATCAGCAAGGAAACCTCTCCTAGAGAATCATGAATCTGAGTAGTTCATTGAATGCAGTAGGCAATAAATCATTCTAACAACACCAGTCGTTTCTGTAACAGTGAAATCTTTTATACATCAGGACTCCGCGATTATCATCTTTAAGTTGATGTCATTATTTGTCACTGTACGCCAACCCACGTCGATTCGTTTGGGTTTCACTCGACTTGACCAGGGCACCCTGCGCGACCGGTAGATATTGTCCAGTCCACGTGGCGTGCCAGCGTTATTTCGTTCACGTATGCCGGCACGCAGTAACTGATACACCTATATGACGCCTGCGTGAAACCGTAGGGGCGGGCCAAGAGCGAGGAAGAAGGACATGTACAGGGTTTACGGCAGCAGAGCAGAGGAGAAATAGAGATAGCGATAGAGGGAAAGAGAGAGAGCGAGTGAATGCGGCAGCAGAGTAGCTACCGGCATCACAATAATGAACTAATGAGTGGTGTCTGGCGCTCCGTGGCGCCGCAATTTTCAGTGCGCAAAGACGTTAGTAGACCGTTTCCAAGCCGCCGCGTCTTTTTCTCGTCGTTGGTGATCACTACGATGTCTACGACGATATTAAACAGATTATTGCGTTCCATTTACCTACCAGGAAATTTTCCACGTCACTAGCGTGATACAACTAATAAAATTTGGTCACCGCGAGGGTTTGGGGAGAACGAATTTGGCGTCCAAGAGCAAAATTGAATCAAAATTGTAAAGGATTTGTTTTCTATTAAGAGTCCTCTGATGCTACTAACATAAGCGGCAGTCCCGAAGTGTCAATCGCCGATTTTAATGAAACTTTAGTCTGATATATTTTCCTTGTGATAGTATTTCACACGTATCTTTTTTCTCGGCCATCGTACATGTTGAGGGGATGAAAACAACCCTCAAAGTGTGGGGTGGGAAACATATTTCCTTGAATATCAGAAAAACTGTTTACATAGCTGAATTTGTCGTTTAAAAATACACAATTTTGCAGTTTAAACTTTTTATCTATACCGAATAGTTATTAAGGTACGCAAGGAAATATTTTTTCCACCTCCAACTTTGAGGGATAAAAAAGAAACATGTCAAATATTTTCACGAGGGCTATATTGTACTAAATTTTAATCAAAATCAGCGATTGATACTTTGGAACTGTGCCTTGTAAGAGAAATTATTTTGATTAGATGAGAAACATGTGATCAAGAATAGCGTGGATAGTAAATATTTAAACTTTCATAATTTCTAAAAAAATATCAATATTAAATTTATTTTTACCTCGTCCATAAAATTTCAGTGTTTAGAAATATGACAAACGGGGAAGAGACGTGTTAGGCGGTGTCTTTGCTAGTAAAAACAGTGATACGCTATCTAGCAGTGCTTCGTGAAAGTACATCCTGCAATTATTGTGGAGTTTTGCAAGGATGGGAACGATTTTGCTTTAGTGACTTTTAGTTAACTGAATCTGCCAAGTTCGCGGTCGGTGGCATTTTCGTTCGAGGGCTAATTGAAGCACTGACAACATTGTTGAAGAGTTCCGCGCTTCCGTTATCGAGTTAGAAAGTTGTAAGCGAGAGTGAAATACACAAATGTTACCATTTCAACAGTGAAAGTATATCGTAAAACTTTGTTGACTTGTTGTACATGTATAAAGGTGCCTTTCCCACCAAGTACCTACCTACAAGATTTGAGCAATGGGGTAGATTCAGGAGAGACGCAACACTTTTTGGTTGAGAGCCAATAACAAATTTGGTTTCGTACTAATTACAGACATTTATTTTTTATTGCAATAACACACTCATATACGAAAAATAAAAATCATTCTAAACTTCTCTCATGCAAAATTAATACAATTTTTAAAAAAATGAGTGTTTGGTAAAGTGGCGTCTCTGCCATGTTTTGTAGGAGATGTTTCCTTTTTCCGATCGGATGATATTACAAGTGTGGCGTCTCTCATGAATTTACCCTAAAGCTTTTCTTTCCAATGCTCATTCATACACCTATCCAATCGGGAGGGCTACTCGGTTTCAAATCATCAAACACACTTCAAACTTTCGTAACCCTGTCAGCTTGATTTTCACAAGGAGACGTCACGTTTTACAATTTTATATAGCCAGTTAAACATCCAATGAATCGCCCGACGTAGTTCTTCCTACTCGTCCCAGTGAAAAGCGTGTTGTAAAGCGTGGCATACCGTAAAAGTATACTCGTTTGCCAGGTAAAAAGTCGTATTTACTGGCCACGGATGTTTCCCTTCTTCGTGATCACCGCGAGGCAAGAAGCTCGCGCTCGAGTTGCGTGAGAACAAGTCAGGACACGACGAGAAAATAAATTTTATGGCTCCCCTGGGCCTACCGATTGGCGTCGGCAGAAAAACCCACCCCTTCTTTTTTCTTTCTCCTCTCCTTGCCCCTCTGGCGTTCGCCCTTTCCAGCTGCTTAAATTGTAGGGCTCTGCTAATGCTAGAAATGGCTTGGCTCATGTTCGCACTTTGTGATCGCGGTCAACAACAGGCCTGTATCAACGAAGTCTCGTGAAAAGTGGATCAACGACTTTCGTCGACAAATAAAATACACTTGCAAAATTTACAAGTACATTATTAGTGCCTTCTTTCGTGATATGATTCGTTATAAAAAAACAGTGTTCTCGAAGGACAAAGATTAAACAATTATTATTAATTTCCATTTACTATAATTATTTATTATGCACGAACCTAAAAATTCCTAAGACGTACAAATTCTTCTAAACTAATATGGAGTTACAGTAAAATTTCCGTCAGCGTCCACGTTCAGAGAAAACTTCTTCGATCAATCACCAATTTTTAAGCTTCCGCGTACTCGGATTTCGGGAACTCTGTGAAGAGTCGCGTGAGACTTGCAGAAAATTCGCATCGTGCACCTATTCCGCGTCGGGGGTAGACGTCGCAAGAGCCGAGATCCTATCGTACGCGCTTGGTAGCATCGTTTTTATCCGGCCACGAGGCGGTCAAGCTGACCCAGATGTTTATCCTTGGCTGAAACAGCGGCGTTCAGTTCTGCTAAGGATTGCTTTCCACCTCGTTGCCGGTCTCACGTGACGAGACATGATGGTAGAAGCCGGCGATGGACTCGTGGGTGGCCCACTCCGCGTACGCGGCACGCCGCCCGTAATTATAGGTTCCTTATTTACCGCCTGTTACACACTTCGTTAGCACATCACTTATAAAGTGGTCGTGTACCACTTATTGTTAGTAGAGTAGCCGTCGCTCTTTCTCGCGTTTCGCTCCTCCCGAACCTTGTCTTCTACACAGTCCTCTTCCAATCGTTTAGATTCACCGATCCTAGTCTAGATACCAGAGGACCACTTAGAGAAGGAAAATGCCGGTGATGAATTGGAAACGTGATTTTATATGGCAATCGATTCAATTGAATAAAAATATATCGAGAGTTAAATATTTTTACGTCTAGGTTTAAGGAACATTACGAACGCAAGAATTTGTAACAGTTCGTTATAGAATTTCTTTATTGAAGACAGTTTGTTTGTTACTTCTACTGTTTCAAACTTTACTTTAGGATTCTTGAAAGTTAACAAAACACATTTTTCGCAGGTATTTTATATTAACAATTCGTTGAAACAAAATGTGTAACTTTAAGAATATTTTTAATCAATTGTCCTGGAAAGAACTTCTCTTCATCAAACTTCCAAATTCTTTAGACACGTTTCAGTGTTCGCAACCATGGTATTCGTTAATTAGGTCGAAAAACATTCGAAAATGTCATTAGTTTACTAAGAAATTACTAAACAAGACTAATATATAGACTCTTTAAGATATTCAATAGCCCAGAAGCCTACAAATTTGTAACAAATTTGGCTAAACTTAATTCCAACAATCTTAACATCTGTCTTTCAATTTTTGCCCGCCTTCTGGTTCTGTACTTCCTTCATTATACTCTTGCTCTTAGAGGTCATCCCAACCGCACTAACCTCTAATTGTTCCCCAAGTTCAGTTGTGAATCAGCACTATCAAATGTCCAGACTGATAAACGCGATAGTGAGTGGTGGAAAGCGTTTGGGTTTCTTGGTTATCGGAGACAAAGCTCGATAGCCACTAAATGCGATCAGATGACGTTTTTAGAAACCTGATTTGCATAGAATAAGTGTGGCTTGGTTCGACAACAAGTGGGTTAAACAAGTTAAAAACAAGGGTGTATTTGTTACACGGTAACTGAGAGTACCAAGTGAATTGGTGTTCTTCTGTTGGTTCGAAGGATTCACCGTTCCGTTTCTTTGAAATTCGAGATTCCTTAGAAAATGTTGAGTGTGCCCCTATCTTCCCCATTGAAAAGTATAGGCTGAGCGTGGATGCACACAAATGAATGCGCAACAGTGGATCGAGGCGCGTTGTAGCGACGTCGAGGATTTTATGAATGAATCGCGTGCGTGCCAACTGGCCTATTAGTGGCGGAGCTCTGCCAACGGTAGCCAAGTCGTGTTGGAACACGAGAGCGTTTCTCAATTACTCCGCAAAGCCTTGCGATACACCTACCGCCGTGATTATTACCGAACCGTGACGTGCCTGCTCACCACCAAGGCTTCACGAAGGTCTTGGTCAAGGCGCTACCGTCACGATCTGCTTAACGATTCCACCGGAGATTTCGAGATAGCCTTTTTCCCATGGTACTGGAAAATCGTTCGACCACGATTGTACGATTCGTTTCTCAAATCGCGATTCTGCAACTTTTTCTCTTTCAAAGGTCCATATTGAATTCAGTTTGATAGTACTCGCCATTTTCATCTACCTTTGTGTTATTGCGCTTGTTATTACTCACAATCGGTGCACAGAATTGGTATTTTAGTTTGGAAATCAGTAGAAAATGGTCACGGATTTAATAATTTGAGAAGTTGAGCACAACAGAGTTGAGTTAATGATTTGATTGAATTATATTAGGGCTGTAACGAGTATTCGAATGTTCGAATACCAGAGAATCTGAATAATTTCCTCGAATATTCAAATACCAGAGAATCTGAATAATTTCTTCGAATATTCGAATACCAGAGAATTCGAATAATTTCTTCGAATATTCGAATACCAGAGAATTCGAATAATTTCTTTGTTGATTCGAATAATCAGAAGTAATAATTAGGAGTATTTGAATATTCGGCCAATATGGGAAGAAATATTGCGTGTTCAGATTCCTATATGGTACAATCCGAAATTTGATCACTTCGAATATTCGAAGAAATTATTCGAATTATTTGCCTTTAATTTTTAATATGTGTATAATTTAGAGCTATAATTATTCGAATAGTCGAATAGAAAATCAATTTCAATGTTTTACCTTCTTGAATTTCAACCACTACATCTTCACCACAATAAAGTTGTAATTACAACTCAATCTTAATTCATATAGTAGTTCCAGGTATATGCATACATTCGTTACTACGTTTTATTTATTTTTACAATTAGTTACTTAAAGTGGTCTCATTCTCACACATGGATCCATAACAAGATATGGGAAGCCTTTCTTAGATAGGACCGTTTTCACAGGAGATTGAGAATATTAGAAGTCTATCCATTAATATTTAACTCCTCGTGGTTCCTTCGTCTCACGCAATAAATTATCAACCCAAAGTCTGTCAGTTACAAAAGGTAACGAAACGTATAGATAAAATTAATCTAGGTTTGAATGCGCCTACCAGACACCGTGCGCAGCTTCACCTCTGTGTCTCCAGTACGCCAAAACTTAACACGATGTCACGCTTCCTCGGGCCCAACTTGAACTTCGCGCGGAGGAAAGCTCTCCAGCGTTCAAGTGTCTCACGGAACACCAAGAACACGTACGACCGCCACTTTTCACAAGACGAGACAAAAAGGTGACTCCGAAACGAAGGAGCAACAGCAGTTCATCTTCACTGAGCGTAAAAGGCAGGCAGGTCTTGAGTCTTTTCAAAGTTCGACAGAAGTGAAGGAGGAGGAGAGGGTAGCTCGATTCGGACTATGCAATTTCATTCCACTTCCGTCGCCGTCATCGCTCCACCCCCTCCCATCTCCTCCTCGACTTCCTCTTCTTACTCGCGCGATCCTCGCAAGCTTCCGTCTAGCGGTAATGAGGTTTCAAAACACCGAGGAGAGAAAGAAGCAGAAACAAACGAAAGAGGGTACCGTTCGCGAACGCTGGATTAGACCACGATGCATGGCGGCGGCCGTGGTTCCGTGGTTCGTGGTCGTCAGAGACGGCGTCGTTTTTCGTCTCCATCCTCCCCGCCCGCTCTCCCATTTGTCGTCGGTGGAAGGATGATCACCGTGCTGTACGTGCTGTCGGATTGTTAGTCTGCGGGCATTCAGGCAAAACTTTCTTGGGGGGATAATTGCGATTGTAATTAAAATTCTCGGGGTGAAAAGGAGCCCCACGGTATCCGCGTAGAAATGAGCAAGAGAGGAAGGAAGAGCCAAGGGATAGAGAGACGATGGGTTTGGGGGATGAGAGTGGAGAGCAGCAACCTGGTTGAAGCCTCGACAAGCCGGAGTGCCATAATTGGAACGGTCGCGTGCGCCTGCCGCAGGACAATGGACTCGTCCGAGTGCAAATTATTAACGCGCCCCTCTCTCTTACTCTATTCCTTTCTTTCCCTCTTGCATGTAGAGCCCCCCGGTTCCTTCGGCCGTCCTCTTCCACCACTTCCTGCCATGAAACTGCCTCGAGAAAATCTCATTCTTCGCGCGCCCGCACACCTCTTGGCACGGTTCAATTGGGAAACACCTACAACTTCGATTTCTCACATTTCTTCCGTTAGATACGTGGCTTCTTCTCGCCACTAATATCGCGTCTCCTATGTACGGCCACTTCTCAAAACATTTATAGAGCAGTCGGTGTTGAGTGTCTAGAGTGATATCCATATGATAAGGAAAGGTATCGGTGACACACCACTTAAAGCTCCCGGCACATTTATCAGTTCCGCGACGGTTTAATGCCGCCAGTGTTAGTGCTCTCTTTGTGTCAGCATCGGTAACTGACCCATGTAGTTAACTGCTGCATACCAAAACTGGGAAACGACCTTTTTCTACCACTGACATTGACAGCACTCAACAGTCACGGAAATGGGATGTGCGAATTTGTTTTTAGTTAGCCTTAAGTATCTACTAGGGTTGTTAAGAATATTCAAATTGGTGTATTTAAATATTCTAAGTATTCGAACACTCGGAGCCAGAAAATTCGGATTTGAGATTCAAATATTTGAATAATTCGGAGTGAAATATTTTCTCTGACTTTATCGTAACATTCTTTTCATATTGGCCTTTATAATTATTTGCTTTTCAATCGATAAATTCGGCATTATTCCAATTGTTTCGGGTAAATGTATACGAATGTAACGTAATTATCCGAAAAAATTCTTTTTAGATTCGTTTAGATTCCTATTCGGTACAATCCGAAATTCGATCACTCAGAATATTCGAATATGTACTTCGAATTATTCGAATATTCGAAGACATTATTCGTATTCGAAATTATTCGAAGTATTCAAATATTCGTATTCGAAATTATTCGAATTATTCAAATATTCGTATTCGAAATTATTCGAAGTATTCAAATATTCGAAGGTATTCTGCGTTGTTCGCTATCGCCTCCACAATTGGCAACCTCAAAATTATGCACTTTCCAGCAGTGTATTGCAATTGTGACACGCTCTTTGGTCCAAAATCACTTCATAGAACATTTCCATACATTTTCGTATTGGGAGTTGATTGAGTAATTAAAGTAATAAATATGGTTTATGTTTCCAAAGTGACAAATCTGTTGCAGGTACTGTGTATTTTGTACAATCATCTTACGACTTCATTTGAGTACATTCATATCATCAACAACTTTTTCCAGATTTAAATGTATGATTTAAATAACATGATCTAAAATGTTAAGGGTATTGCAGATTTTAGGATGGTTAACAATCAGCATAATACATGCTTGTACTGAATTTAATGAACGCAACCGTGTTAGTAACTTTACGTATTTTGCAGTGGTACCAATTACTGTTAATCTGGAGTTCAAGAATTGTAATGCTGTTTGTAATGTTTGAGTGGATAAGTTTCAGCTACTCTGTATTCAAGTGAATCAGAACTTCCAACTGTGAGATGAAAGATGACTATAATGGCTATCGTTCAGTTGTAAAACAATTTTTTTTAAAGAATCTAAACCAAACACATTAGTGATTTCTTATTTCGTGACTTGATTAAATCCAAATTTTCTTCAAATTGTCATTTAGAAACTTTAAAATTCTTCTTATATTAAAATTTTTTATTTTGAAGAAAAGACTGACAGGGAAGGATTACGTCAAGAAATAGTTTAAATACTTATGGAAATCACCTGTCGTACAAAATTCTTCAAAACAAAACCAGGAGAAAAGTAAGCGCGCAAGAGCAAGCCCATAAACATTACCGATGCGGGGTCGAGGAAAGATTGGAAATTCTCCGTGCTTCTAAAGCAATTCCTTAGAAATGCAGGATTGATCTGGAATATATTCGAAGAGAGCCGCTCGCGCGATTGGTGTAGTGCCCACGCGGGCTGCATCGCAGGTGAAAAGCTACGAGCCGGCCGAACGAAAAAATCGAGCTGCACGAGCTTTGGCGGAAATACCGAAAAGAGGAGCTGCGTTCCCGATACTTACGAGCCGAGCAGTCGAATGGTCGGCGCTCCTTTGTTTAGCCGAGATCATCGGGGGTTTATCCGTCCAGAGATAGATGTGAAAAAAGGACGGAGAGGAGAGAGAAAGAGGGTATAAACGATGAAAGCGGGACCAACGGAGGAACGGTGGCTTTCCGCGCGGCACAAATCCAAGTGCAGAATCCTTCTGACCTCTTGGTGGTCCTCCCCGCCCCCTTCACCCGCCACCCTCCGCCCTCCTTGCTCCATCCAACATTTCCACGATCTCTCTTCAGCAGAGGAGGCTGAATGGCGACGAAGGTGAAGGAATGCGAAGGAGCAAAACTAGCGGGGAGCCTAGGCGTAGGCGCCGCTTCGACGCTGGTAGCTAATGGTGCCGGTGGTTGGTGGTGTGGTGGTGGCGGCCAATCAGGGGTGAGTTCCATTTAAACTGCGCTCAGGGTGCTCAGCCGCGGCTGAAAGGCATTTAGCCAATCCAAAAGGCCTCCCCTTTCATTAGACATCTCACTTTGTCTCACTCCCCGGCTCCGAAGGTTTATATTTTAAATGCTAATTGCAAGTTTTTAATGGGCCGTGCCGAGGCCTCTGGCTTCCCTCATTGTACTTCCTCTTGCATTGCGTTCAAGGAAGCGAGAGAACGGGAGGGCTCGATAGAGATACGGGAATAAAGAGAGAGAAAGGGAGAAGGACGGGGGAGGATGCGGTAAGGTAGGATTGGGAGATAAAAGCGAACCGTGGGATTGGCGGAACAGAGAGGAAGGGAAAGGGGGGGGGGGTGAGGGAAGGAGGAGAGGACAGAAAACAAACTGTGTGCCGCTGATGGGACGAAAGAGCGCTAAGAGGACGCTTCTGCAGAAACTGCTACCGCGCACGGGTGTTTGTTCCGCCGCCGGTTATAATGAAAAAATTACGGCTTTCACGGGCATTATGTGTACGCGGGCACACGCGCACGCGCACATAGGCGGACGTACTCGGCTCCGTACACCGCGCTCTGGCAGACCGTGCGTGAGCAACCACCTTCATGATTTCCTCCCCTCGTCCCGGAACCAGACCGTCTCGAATTAAGCGCGGCGCGAGCACACGCGTGACGCGCTCCGTCCGCCGAGCCGCGCCGATGCCAATTACCGGGACACCATCGCAGCCCTTGCTCCTTACCCGCTACGCCTCTCCTTTTCGCCCAGACGCTGGATTATGTTAATAAATCGAGTGAAAGCAATTATCCCGATTAGATCGCCAGATACGCGCGTGCACACCTATCGGACTCGCCGTCGTACTTTTCGTCCTTTTCACGAGCTTCGCTGAGAACCTCGCGGTAACCACCGTCTCCAGGAAGGCGCCGTCGTTTTGACCCGGCTTCGTTCTCATCGCGATCGTTAACTCCGTCGCATCGGCTGTTCGCGTAGTTACGCCGGTTTGGTAATTGTCCGTGACGCGTAGATCCATCGATGTGAGGAGGGCATGGGAAGCGCCGAAAAATAGATTTAACAAAGAATCGGGGTGCAATCGGTAAACGCGTAAATTGACAATAAAAATGCCCATTATCTCTCTACTCTGGAGCTTTTGTTTGCGAGAGGGTAAATTTTATTGTTAATACTAAGTAGTTTTCTGTATAATGGAGAAGAATATTGCCTGATCTTTTATGTTTTCATTCTGTGGTCTTTGTTTTTTGTCTTTGCATTTTCTAATTTACTTCAGCTTATAAATACGTAGCTGTCCTAAATTTTATCTTAATACATATTACCTTTCGCAATTTAAGAAAAGGTAAAGTAGTAACTTTTTTTATTGAAGTGCCGTTCTGATTCTCCCAACTTAGATAATCCGACTTTATTCAAATGCGGAATCTTTGAAAATATAAAACCTATTGCATGCTTTCAAAAAAATAAACTAAGTAGCTACTGTTCCAGTAGAAATTTAATAATACTTTCTTTAATTTGCCGGTTCCAACACTTATTACATATCTACTACTTACTGTTCACAACAACCTCATGCATAGAATAAAAGTTCACGGAGAAAAATTTTCGAATTTTTTTTTCACATGAAGAAGCTACTCTATAACTTACGCGAAATGTATAGTTGGTAGACACTTGGAATTTATTTGCGCATAAATTTAAATTAAGTACGACATAAAAAAGTGTGTCATGATGAAACTCAAACCTGGACTGTCGGATTATCAATGTTCGATCCCAGCCATTGAGTTATCATCTGGAAAGAATTATATCAAACACCTACAGCGTTAAATATTTCTTAAATTATTGCATGTCCAACCGAACATAAGTCAAATCTTTCTCCGTGCTCCATCTGTTTGCAAAATTTCGTTACCATCGCTACATTAATGATGCTAATCCGTTGTCGGAACCTAGCAGCCTCCCCGCCTGGGGCATTCTAGTCTCCGGGTATACTTGCACCCGCTGTCTTCAACTGGAGTTAGCATGATAGTGACGTTACCAAACTTATTCAAGCCTTGTAACTATACTATCTTTTTGGTGCGACTCTCAAATTCCTGCATTCTGCAGAGTCAAATTGCACCCGCTGTCTTCAACTGGAGTTAGCATGATAGTGACGTTACCAAACTTGTTCAAGCCTTGTAACTATACTATCTTTTTGGTGCGACTCTCAAATTCCTGCATTCTGCAGAGTCAAATTGCAGCTTAAATATTAGGGTAAAGGACCCAGTTACTGACACCTGATCAATTACTGTCATCTTAAGCTATTTTAGTTAAAATAACGAATAAACAAACTATAGAATATAATCTATAGTATAGATTATAGATTGAAATGCGTAATTCTTTTTGTGTATCACTTTACAACGTTTATTTATTCATTATTTTAAGTAAAATAGCTTAAGGTGACAGTAATGGGTCAGGTATCAGTAACTGGGTCCTTTACCCTATAATGTTGTAAGAAAAGAGTCTCCGGATTATTGCTCCGTTACAAATGTGAAGCAACCACTGGCGATCTTGTAAGGAGTCCTCCTTAAATTACGTAAGGCTTTGGAGGGGAGGGGGTCACGAATTTCATACGTTTTCTTACAAGGGGGGAGTAAGGTAGCGTCTTACGTAATATTTTTTAACCTAATTTTCAATAAACACAAATTCTATCATTAATGATCCAGAAATGTAGTTTTAGATTAAATTTCCTGAAACCGAGTTGAATGAATTATATAAACCTTTAACAAAAATTTTAATAACTGAAAAAAGTCAGTGTAAAAAATATTACATAAGAAGGGAGTTGCGATATCAAATCTTACGAATTCTTATACTGAGGGAGGGAGGGGATAAGAAATCTCTAAAATTACCCTTACGTAATTTAAGGACTGTCCCTAACAAGTATTATTAGTGTTATTAAATAGCTTTATTACAACCGTAAAAGACCAGGCGCAGCCATTATGCTGATACTATACCCGACCTTAATAACAAACAAAAAACAAACATAATAAGAAAACATAAAGATTACAGCCATCTAGAATCAGACTTACGCGTGGTGCACGCGTATGTAGGAGGCAGAAGCGCGCTTGAACGAGGAAATATGAGAAAGGGAGCGACTATCGAAGTATCTACACAACAAATGGTTATTTATTATACAAGAGAACGAAGCATAATTATTGCTGGTGCAGCAAACAGATTTTCAGATTTTCCGGTGATACGTGACCCTCCATAAAAGCGGAAGAAATTCCTCTACGAGAAGTTTGCTTGCCACAGTGTCCCGAGATCAGCCAGAAGATGACTCTTTTTCCACGCGCGCGTTCCTTTTCAAAATGTATAGGTGCGCGCCGTGAGCGGAAAACCGCGAGACGAGTGGCGGTGGCACATAAAAAGATGGCGTAAGGAGTAGAAGAGCGGAAGGAGGGGGGCAACGAGGAAGAAGTAGCTTGTAGAAAAAGAGAGGAGCTGAATGGAAGGAAGGGAGCCAAGGAAGTGAAGCCGACGACGTAGGAAGCGGAGAGAAAAGATGAGAGGCGCGCGCGGGGTCGGATGGGTGCTCGCATTATTAGCACGTCGAATGCTCGGGAAACTTTAGTTAGAAAAGCACATTTATATTTCAGGCTGAATGGCATTATGAGAGCGAAGGAATACAACCGCGTGAGCGCACGATAACGAGGTTGTCGCGGCGCTCTTGCTCAAGGAACAGACAAGAAGAGCAGGAGTAGACGAGGCAGCGGCACAACGAGACCAGAGCGTGTGCAAGGGACTGGCGAGAGGGAGGGGGAGAGAGAAAAAAAAAGGGAACAGCGACATCGACGCGAACCACGATGAGGAGGACGACAACGACATCGATGGAGCAGGGAAAACGGCAGAAAGAAAGAGGGAAATACGACTTCTTCAGGATCCTTGCTGCACCCTCCGGCACCGGGACCGACGGCTGAAAGGAACAACTCGCCGAGGAGGAAGAGGATTGAAAAGTGCCGTGACTGAAAGCCCGATTATTTTCCGCTCCTTGTCGTTCCCGCCTAATCAGCGAATTAAAGCAAGCCTGCAGGGGCCAGCATCTGTCTTCTCCGTCTCATCCTCTTTTATCCGCTGAACGCCAACGTCGACCACCGTACAACCTGCTCTCTCGCGACCCTAGCGGAAAGGAAGTCGATTGTGTTGGTTTCTGCGACCGCGGAGACGGATCGACTCAAGAGGAAACGGGCATTCCGAGATTTCAGGCGAAAAATCGTGTCAGATGACCATTGTGTCTCCGAGCAGGCTGCGCTCTAATTTCCTTTTGCTCCGCGGTGATACTGGTCCCTGGCATCTACCTACGTTCGACTATTACGATCTGATTGACACGGCGATGATCGTTAAGAAGCGTCTGTTAATTCGTCAAAGAGGGACTAATTGATTCCTGCGTTGAAAGTTTTACGGTATCATGGTGTAGATTGTACCCGGAGAAGTGGGAGGAGAAATCACTGCTCGATGGGCATGGGGGACTTGAACGGGACAGCGCTTGAATATTGCGAAGTCATCGAATCAAGTTGCGGTCGGGTCAATTCATGAATCTAACCATTTTAGCGCTATCAAAGCCAACATTACCCACCTTTTACATTGAAGCTTCTTGGCTCATTAAGTGACGGGTAAGGTAGTTTTACGTCGCCGTGATTCCCGCATAAATTGTAGTGTTAAAAGAACCGAGAGAAACCCAGCTATAGACACAATGAAAGCTTCCATGAGATGACGCTTGAGTTGGCAGCTGCCAGTGCCAGAATTTCAGTATCTTACATAAAAGATCATCTTCTAATTTATCAGGATTTTCAGGGATTTAAAAGTGGCCCGTTCATCAATTCTAAAAGTCCCAAGTGTGACAGGGGAGAGTCGAGATGGAGATGAGTTTGTTTCACGAACTTCATAAATCTTTGACTGTGTACCTATAGAAACAACCGTTTCGATCACTGCTCGCTGGATTTTACGACTGCCAGACTGCTTTGCTCCGGATTAAACAATATTTCACGACAATTAATCAGAGCGATTAACGAGCGGCGATGAAATTTCCCCGGCGAAGGTTTCGGGGAAGTTTTCCGCCGGGTGATTATGCACGCGTTAAAAACATCGCCGCGGAATTACGGGAAACGAGAAGTCGAGACGCGTACGTTTATTTACGCCGGGCCGGATCAGCGGCTTGTGAACCAGCGCGGTTAAACGTCTGCAAGAAATTGCTCGGCGGCGAGAGTTTTCTATGGAGCCGGGGCCGGCTTCGTTCAGCCTCGTAATCCGCGAGCGCGGGATTAACGGCTCGTGGGAGTTTTCACGCGATAGCCGGGGCCACTCGTGTTTAATGTAAATTCGCAAATTGGAGAGGCCAGGGTAATCAACTAACCGCCAACGAGTAACTCCGGTAAACTCATTGAAATAGTTCATAACTTCGCCACTAGTTTTGGAGTTTCAGGGCCCCAACTTCCACGGAATTTCCCACACCATACCGACCGACCGACTGGCTCGGCATTGTTACGACGTTCCTGCTAACTTCTCCGCACCGTTTTAGCTGCAGTTCGACGATATTCCCGCGAATCTCCAGGAACGTTTGCCATTGTTCGATCGACCCTTGCGTATGTATACCCGTCCGCGTGCATCGTCGCCGTCGTGATAAGCACCCTCGTGACAGGGAGTGCTTCCGGTGTTTCGAACGCTGACAGAGAGCGTTCAGGTGCTATTTAATTCGTGGTTTTTTATTGAACAAAAAGGGAACGTGAGTTGTCGTTCGAGTTGTATTTGGTGTTCGGCGACATTGCACGGTATTGGTTTGGACGTTGAGATATGTTAGTATTAAATGGTATTATTGTTTAAAAGTATTACCTATAGGCCTTAAAATAAGAAGTATCGTACAAAAATAATTTTTTTAAATACTTTGGATCTTAATTTCGTTCGCGGACAGTAAAGGTTTCAGCGAGGTGCAAAACTTGACAGTCATTTTATTTTTAAATTGGTTGTGATATCCGAAATTTGATTAAACACGTTTATAAGGGTAGTCAGATTATTATATTTTAATCGTTATATAGTCATTACTTTGACAGGTATAATAATTACAAAAACTTAAGGTTATATAAAATTAAATTCAAAATAATTGACTTTTGAGTGCTATAGCATTCATGTCATTCTGTATTATTCACGTCCACGAACGTGTTAATACACCTACGCAACTACTAAAAATACTATAAGATCGAAATAAGGAAAGTCAAATGAAAATATTGTACAGTAGTTCCCCGTTAAGAGTCCGGCGAACGAGGCTGGCGGCGGATTCATATAGTGGGTTGCGGACATGATTCTCTCTTTCGTACCCGACGGCAACTTCGTGTATTAATAGTATTAATAAAACTACTGTATTAATAGAATTGTGGGGTACCTTCCAAAAGTGTAATATTACTATGTAGATGTTTGTTTGTAACTCACAAAGATCAGCAACGTAATTTTCAAGTAGATATGAATTATGCTTTGTACACGTATCTCAAAATGAAATTCCTATGTAAGAGTTGGTGACGTGGCTGCATAGACCTTCTTGTTATAAAGACATATTGCAAGAAACTTATGTACAAAAGAAGATGGAAGGATCATTTCATAAACTTCTTTTACGAAATTGAAATTAAAATGAGGAATAGCTAATAGCTAATAATTATTCTTAAGCGTAAAAAAATGGCTTCAAATATAACACCTCCAGGTCGTATGATGAATTTCTTTACAACTGGAGTGATTCTTAAGTGGCACAAGAGCCATAAGTCATAAGTCAAGCAGCCCGATTATAACACGGAAGAGCCAGCGTTCTCGAGAGCTACAAGTGATTCTTTCATTATCATAAATTTTTTCCTTCTTTCATGCGGTATTTCATTGAATCACATATTAAAGTTTTAATTCACTTTTACAACAAAATTTCGTTTATTTTATAAAATAGTATTTCTAGTTTTGATTTAGTTATATTTATATATATTTAGTAGAAAATCTAGATGACTGAGTCTTCTTTCTAATTGAATATCAAGAATCTGAAGGATCAGAATCCTTCAGAAAGGATTCAAATCTCAGTCTACATAATTATGATCAAAGTCACTTTCTTTGCATTCTTATGGAATTTTAAAATCATTTGAATTATTACTAATCTCATCAGAATTCTTTACCAACTTGTTAACTATTACCGGTTAATGTTTTAACAAGGAGAGGTTCGCAGGTGTCCGCCTCCGATTGCTTTGAATTTTGGATATGTTATAGAGGACCGAAAAATAAAATATACATACGTGTTTTTTTTTGTAGCAGCCCGTTTTCATATTTAGGGAGTGCAACCAACCCCTAAAGGTATAAGATTTAACCCTCTAAACATGCAAACGGACCAAAATAAAAAGACACGAATTTCTTATTTTTCGGTCCTCTAAAACGTATCCAAAAGTCAAAGCAATCGGAGATGAACACTTGAAAATCTTATAACTTTCGGGGTTGATTTCACCCCATAAATATGAAAACGGGCTGCTATAAAAAACACGTATATCTTATTTTTCGGTCCCCTATGACCTATAACATATGCAAAATTCAAAGCAATTGGAGTCGGACACCTGGGAACCTCTCCTTGTAAGAGTTACTGATACTATGTAGTCAGTAATCCCGACTGCATTGAAAAACTGAGCGGACATGTAGAGATTCCGCCTAAGTAGTCAAACTCAATAGTTATATTACATCAGGTAACGTTATATTTAGCTCATTATTAAAAATAAAAATGTATTACACATTTTTTTAATCAAAATATTTTCTTCAGCTATCTATGACCTTTTACCAATTTTTTCGGTAAAAGAACAAATACTTGTAGTAAAAAAGACATTTCCGTACAGCTAACAATGCAGAAACAAATTTTTTCACTGATCAAATACTTCAGTTAGGCGACTGAACTGATTCACCATGTACGATTCTCTACACACAATAAAAGTGCAAGGTGCTAAAAGTGCACATGGTATCCACAAATGGGGAAGCCCTTTGCCAATAAATTAGCAAAGACGTGTTCAAAGATGTGTCTTCACATTCCCGTACAATAAACCCTAAGACACCATTAGGAACAATTACTTAGCAATTAAATATAATCCAATCGAACCGTATTGCACACGATAACGACGGAAGCAATAAAACGCCGTCGATGAGCCGCAAAGAGTATGAATCAATGTCGCTTATTGGACCAATAGAGGAAAAGAAGTTCCCGAAACGTTGGAGAAAGACCGCAGTCCTGGACATGTACCTGGTCTCGTCGCTCGCAAGTGGAGCCAATCGAATCAATTCGCAATCCCATCGCGGAATTCTTGGCGCGGCTCCAGCAACCACTAGGCCACCTCGAGCAGCGTGTAAATGAATAAAACCGTCGTCCGCGGCTGCATAAAGAAACTGAACGCCACGGGAAAACAAGAGCATCAGGACGCTTGAGCATCGCAAATCAACCGACGGGAAAACAAACGAGCCAGCAGTGTTCGACGATAAAATCGAGACGTTCGGGAGGGATTCGAGTGGAACTGTTTTTCGTTCTAGCGTTGGATAATAGCTTGCATCTTTCGTGGCGCTTCGATTTAATAAATTACCGCGGTAAAGCAAATCGATTATGCGCGCAAATGTTCTGCTCTAGGTAAAATGTTGTTTCTAGCATTTTTCCTTTTTTTCAAGAAATGTTGGAATAGTTGAAGTTCTTCGCGCCTTTTACCTTTTAACTAAAATTAGGAAAACCGACGTCTGATTTATTTATTTTGTACAAGGACAGCACAAAAAATGATAAATCTTCTGTTTGCTAAATAGGTAATTTTGAATAAAAAAGTATTTTACACGTATTTTCTGAAATTTTCTAAAAACTGAACGCGGGGCTGGATTCGTCTTTAAAAAATTCATGCTTAAAAAAATGCCTACGCCTAATAGTTCTTGAGATATTCCAGAAAATATGTTTTTGACTCTCAACTTTAGGGGATGTTTTCATCACTTCAACATGGACGATTGCCAATAACAGAAGATACGTGTCAAGTATTTTTCACTATTATACAAATCTGCGGAGTCTCGTCCAAATCGGCGTGTAGGGTTCAATATTTTCATTTTGATTCAATTTTTATTCCTGCTAGGTAAACACTAATTGATTCAAGCACCAAAATTGAATATCTTAGTTGCGGGATGAGTGTTTTCAAATTTGACAACACAGAGTTTCTGTGTCTCCTAACTTTCTCAAGGAATGCCACACTACTATTCAACCTTGACATTTGATCCGAAAGCACCAGTTGTTAAAAATTCCTGGCTCTGAAACAGTATTCTTTTGAAAATATTCTACTCTAATCTGAGAAAAGTGTAGTCTTCTCCAGAGGGAGCAGTGCGGTATTTGGTAGCCCAGTGGAGTGCTGGCAGCGTCTTTAAGATAATTAAAGAAATTCAGAGCAGCCGACTATCTTATCAGATTAAAAAGTTTGGGAAACGTAAATGAATAGTCTGCCATGCGCAACGAGAATACGCTGCATTGGTGTGTGACGAGCGAGTGGCTGAGGGGCAAGGAAGACGAGGAGGACTGTTAGGTGGAAGGCAGTGGTAGAGTACCAGCGGCAGTAACAATGGTAGAGCAGGACGAGCGGCAGGCGGCAAGCAACAACCATACCGAACAGCAGGGGACTGGCCGTCGACTGTGGGTTTGCAGATCCGCTCTTAGTATATTGAAACGACTATCTCTTCAGCATCCATACTGTATTCTCTGTCGTCTCCACCCGCCGCTGTCCCTCCTGTCCTGCTTTACCATTCCGCCCTCTCCCTCCCTGCGACTTCGGGTCTCTTGGTAGGGCCAAGCTCTCGCGTCTCTGCTACTGCATCATCTGTCACTTCGCAGCAAATCTTTTTTCTTCCTCTCATCGCGTAATTTTTTTACCCTGGCATGCATTCGCATAGTTGTTTCTCCTCTCGACACTCTCCTTTGTTTTATTAGTCTTGCACTTTTCCGAATGCGCAGGTGTCATCGTTGCTATTTGATTACTCTGGTGTTATTGTTTTCGATTTTTTCCGGCCTCGTTTCTTCACTGCTTTCCTTTCGATAACGGTAACTTGTCCATTTCCTCTTTTTCGGATTTTCATTATTCGTCCTTCCCATCCTCTCTCTCTTACTTCTATTTCTTTACTCTCCCTCTCTCTCTCCCTCTGTCCTGTGCCATTCCTCTCATGCCTCCTTCTTCTACTCTCTTTTCTTCAGTCCCCCCTCTCTCCTCTATCCTCCCTCGCCACCACAACGCCAGGACCCTCGGCCACGTACATAAAACCCACGGATCTCTATCTTTTATTATACGAGATACGAGATAGCCCCGTCCACTCCTGCCCCGCTCCCCTTGCCGGGAGATTCACGGTGACGTTCGAACCGTGCCACTCTTCAAGGCCTATTGGCAAACTTTGCGAATCTTGGATCACGTCGGATTAGGTATGTTCAGCAATATCCTCGGTGCCCATGGAATTCTATGGAGTGCTTTGGTTCGACAGGGGAGGGGGGATGTGCTTCTTGATGTTTCACATTGGAGGCATTGGAATCGTAGCTTTTGTGTGCGCTTACTTTCCTGCATATTAGTTCACTAACTTTCTCTGAACACTATAAAAAAACTGGTTTATACACTGCTTTAGTGACATTTAATGTTTCTTTACATTGAGAAGAAGTGAAAATTAATTTTATTAAAACTTGGGACTTTTATTAAAACTTTCACTGTCTTTGAAACCATTCTTCACTCTCATGCTTAGTTATGATACACAGAGGAGGTAGAAAAGAGCAGTAACAGTTTAAACGGACACACTGAATTATCAGTTAATACGTCAGTATCAGTTAATACTGCGGTTAATACTTCAGTATTAACTGATACTGAAGTATTAACTGAGCACCAATAAATAAGCTTAAAACACTAAAGATACAACATCTTTGGCAATTTTTATCGACGAACTCCTTGTCCAACGATTAATAAATTCAATTCGATGTCTCTTAAAATTTTGTTTACCGTACTTAAAAACTGACTTCGGAATCGGAATTTTAGTATTGGTAAATCTGTTGATCAAGATGAATGAGCAATAATACAGGACATGAGGATCTAACTATGAGTGACATATTACATAAGTACAAACGTATATAAAGAGTAGTTACAAAAAGTAAAATTTTCAGTATTTAAACAAAAAACTTTGTGAGCTCCCTCTCCACTATACACGATGTAAAATTTAATATTCTTCTATCTTATCATGGGTTTCTTTTAAGAACATTTAATGTCATTTCTGCCCTGTTTCTTTCCCACTTCCAATGAGGGTTAACTTCTTCGCTGTGTCACTGCACAAAAGAATTAAGAAATTAAAAATGAGGTCCTCGCGTTGATGATGATATGGTGGAGTAAATGGTTTTGATTTGATTTTGATGATGTCCAAAATCTCTCTGGTCATATCCAAAAGTCATTCTCAATCTCTGGATGTTGAACAAGCCGAAGGGTCGGGAAGCAGTACGAGAGGCGGCAATACCGAATAATCGTGCGTAGCACAGACAGACTTAAATCGATTACAGGATAATTCATGAGACGGAACCAGGTATGGGGTACTGATAGAGCGACGAGATTGGGTAGAATAGGAAGCCGTGCAACATGGATGAGAGAGCAGCTCAGTTCGTGCATTCGTCGTGAACAGGCTAAGACCATCTGTGAGTAGTTGCCTCGAGTAAGCAACCGTACAGCAACCGAGTGAGGCCCTTTTGCACTGAAATAATTTTTAATTTACGGACCGAATTTAATTGAGTTCAGCAATACCAATTCTTCCGAGTCATAGAAACAAGATTCTAATTCCAGTTGCATTCCTCTCTTAAAATCTTGGTCAGGGTTTCTGAATGACTCTTAACGATGGACTTGCCTACAAAAAGAAGGAGGAACTGTACAAAAAAAATTAATGAAACTGTATCAGCTTTGAGTAGCTAAAACAAAATTATAACTGATTTTATGGGCTGACTCTTGAGGCAAAGTTGAACATTTAACGGAATTCCGAAACGAATGCCCCGAGTATTATACATATATTAGACAATTACATTGTAGTAAAATTGCAAACACTTGGGAGGAATTGAATCTACCATATCTTAGCAAGTTAGTACATAAAAACGAAAAGAAAATAATCCCCTTTTGAACTATAAGAAATATATACCTAGTATTTGTTTTTAATTAAATAAAGAAGGAGAGACTGGTTTAAAGTCGAATTATATAAAAATGTTTTCATAAACCACCGGGCACAGAAATTGAAGTGACCTTCTCACAAGCGATTTGAAGTTTCCTTGAATAATTTGTAGTCAATCACCGTGCCATTGGTTCCTTGTCAGTTCGGCTGGTCCATCGAACACAGTTTCCTAGCGTCCAGCTGTGAATAACGAAACATCGTTTCAGTGGTATTCAGCGGTGTGTTCATCAAAACCATTTCGTCCGGACCCTGAAAACGTTCGAACGGCAGTCAACAAAAACGGTGCTATGTAAAATTCGATATGTGGTTTTCAGAAGTTCCTCATGCAATTTTTACGGGGCAAGGGACATAGGCGCGAACAGAGAGTACGGCGGGAGAGGGAGACGGGGTTCTGGGGAGCGAGTGAACGGAGCGAGAGGAAGAGGAGAGAGTAAGAGCGGGAGGTGAGGTCTGACGCGAAGCTGTCGGGTGCGAAAGCCAAAACCACAGAATGAAATTACTCCTGCTCAATCGTTTATAACTGCAGGATAAACGGATTAAACCGTCAGCGTACGGCTCGCAGTTTATTTGTCATCCTGCGCAGAGTTCCGCCTGCCGTATACTCATCGCTTGTGTACCAAAAATCACGCGACCTTGACACCCAGGTCTCGCTCGCATGGTACGCGAGGCTGCTCGAGACGCACGGTAGTTGAATTCGCTGTGCTCTATTCGGGATTAATATCGAGGGGGACAGTGGCAAATGTGGTGTAGAGGTAATGATGAAATAGAAGTTGTGGATACGTCGAGGATCACTTCTTTGGATGAATAAAGTGGTCGCGTTGTGTCTCGTCGTAAGTGGATTCATGATTTGATAATATTGCGAAATGTATTTCATGATGCGTAACTGTAATAATTATACAGTGATCGATTCGTAAACCTAACTGTTAAAATGGAAGCGTCCGGCAACAGGGGATAAACTGTAGTTGTCCACCTTTTATAACAATTTGCTAGATGAAGAATATTTGATGGTAGAGGATTTCATTGGGCGTTCTTTTTTGTAGGAGCGGTTTCAAGTGTATCTTGCAAATAATGAATTGTTGAGAAAAATTTGGGCTCTAAGAAGGCAGAGTGTTCACATGGTCACTGCAGTCTACGGCACGTGTTTTATATACTGTAACTGTCAGATTTTGTGGCGGGAAAACTGTAATGATCGCTCTAAGTGCTATAATGATAATGGTGATTAATACGTGATATTTAAAAACTTGTATGGACATTGGAGATCTGAAGCGCTAAATTGAAAGAAATTAATAGAGAATAAAACGTAAATAATAATTTAAACTATTAATAGTGTTACCAAATGCTGATCATTTGGAATTGAAATTCTTCACACTGAAGTTGGCTTCGCTAACAAACGTATGGCGGAGCACAGTAATAATTTATTAACTCCCGCAGCTGCTGAATTAACGGTATCGACAGTCAGAAATACAAAAATACAAAAATAATGTAAAGTCGGAACGTTGAATACATTAGATACAAATAACAACGAGTGCAGTCAGATTTTGTATAAGTCGTTACGATTACTAAAGGACTAATTAAATATATTTCTTGTAGGGTTAACGTTTTTTACTAGAACACATAACTGTTAATTCAATAGCAGTATATAATCAGGCTACCTCATTCGGTGTTAATTAAAAGAAAGTAAAGTAGTTAGAAATGACGTTTAAATTACGAAGCGTTCACTTTATCAGAAGGATTCTGTAATAACTTTTTAACTGTTGTTCCTGCGTTCGTAGTTTCCGGAAATTGATGTCTACGTGACATGACAACGACGAATCATTTAATCGACCACGGATGAAGAAATATTGCAGGCATCGCACGTGTACGTAATGAGCCTGCCCGTTGAAGTGAAGTATTACAAAAGCCCACAAGAGGGTTTTTTCATCCAGAGAGGTAGACTTTCCGTTTGGAAGCCACTTAAATGGCCGAGGAGAAATGTAGGGTGGTAGATGCATTACAACCCTCCATAAAAAGAGTCTCGCGTACGATAACGGAAGCGCGGCAAGCTGTAAATCCCTAGAATAATCTTCATAGAGTGGCGTGTCCATACATTATAATATTATGTTAATAGCTATTCATTGGCGCCGGCTTTCGAGCAATTATCGATTATCATCGACACTTAAAATAAAGTAGGGATGAAAACAACAAAATACGACAGGAGATTAAGCGAAATCAATTTCCTGGTCTTCTTGGAAACGTCTATTAGTATTGCAGGTGTGTAGAAATTGAAGAAACAATTCCAGTGTGTACTACTAACGCAACTACCTTAGTAATGTGCGATAATACCGTCAAATGGGGTAACTTTGACCACAAAACTAAATTTTAAAAGAAATTCCTCTAACATCTATTGTAAAAAAAAGTATTATTCTGAGACAAAATCCATCTTGAAGTGGACAATTAAAGCTATCCACGGCACTTTGTCTGAAAATAACACTTGATATACAATATGTGCTAGAGGAATTTGTTTTAAAATCTACTTAGTTTTGTGGTTAAAGTTACCCCCAGTCGTCAAAGTTGTCCCATTTGCCGGTACGTAACTATTTAGACTCCTGCAAGCAGTCGGTACTATATATCGACGTTCGTTACGAAGAGTAGCACGTTTCATTTTTTTCTTACGTACTACAACTGCATATAGAAAAAATGAAACGTGCTACTCTTCGTAACGCACGTCGATGAGGAAAGATCAGTGGACGGCAATGTTAAACCAAATTCAATTTTACCGTAGATGATTAAAACCATTATGTTTACGCAGGCAGACTCCTGCTTGTCAAAGCTAATATTTCAATTCATTTCCATGATTCGTGACAAATCAGTAGGCGCACCTAGAGGGGAGGGGGGCAAGGGGCCCTTAATGTAACCACGACTGAAGTAATTCCAGAATTTTGTAAAAAGAAAAAAATTGCATTTTATTCAATGAAATCAATTTTTATAATCACCTAATGAATTTTATTGATATTGCATTAAAAATATTTTTAATCCTTCAACTTGGTTCCTCCTAAGATTAAATCCTGAGTGAGTTACTGTGACAAATACTGAAAGCTAATGTATAGTACCAAGGGTTTGCCCCGTGGCATCCAAAATTTCTATTTGTACGTTGCCTTCTAAAGCCATTGTGCTCCCGATACCTATTTCACTGCAATGAATTAAACAGACTCACTATTCAAGGGGTCACTGTAGTGTAATTGCCCGTTTTTCAACGCCATGTTCGGGAATTTTTTTGACTATTACTTCAAACATACCTTAATACGCTTAATACGATAGTAAAAGCTTGTAGTTTTTGTTAAATAAATTCCCGAAGATTACACTGGAGTTTCCCCTTAAAGAGCTCCGAGTTGATTGGCAGGTTTGGAATATAATTATTGGACCTAAACAAATGAGTGCATTTGCTATAGAGAATAAGACTATAATGCGTGAACACCCAGTGACATATAGCTTATTTTACATCACACCAAATTTAACTTGGAAATTCGGCAAACGAACCTTGCTGTGTACACCACTGGCAGAAATATTAGCATAAAGATACTACAAATATTCTTCACGGGGGATCGGTTGCTTTCAGGGTTAGACACGGCATTGCTCACTTCTTCGAGCCAATATTCGCAGCGTGTAAGCCGTGGAAAGAAAATTCTTGGCCCCTTCGTCCGGGAACAACGGGCTCGGGTGCAGTAATGAAAACTGCCGCGAAGGGATGGCTGGTTGATGCGAAAAGGTAGATGGGCAGTGGCAGGACGGGAACGGGAGCGGGGGAGGAGGTGTTCATATCTGCGCGCGTGTGCGAGGGGGCGCTTGAACAGGGGTGCAAGAGTAGCCTGGGTATTGTTTGAAATGCGAACACTTAGTAAAGCGGCAAGTGAAAAGAGACCAGATGAAACAAGGAAAGATACTTCGGCTCCGGGTACGCATGTATTCCGGAGGGAGAAAGAGGGCGGGAGGGGGAAGAGAGAAACGAGCAAGAAAAATGCTCGTACCCCCCTCCCACGCCCTGCCTCATTCCCTCGCAGTCGTCACCAAACGAGTGGCCCCTGCAAAGGTTTTTGCTTTACGCATCGCAATTTTCCTGTCGGAGCTTCCTCTGCTCCCTCCTTTTTATACGCTGTTGAAATGTTGATGGAACGCAGCAATGTTATCGCGAAATACCCGTAACTGCGGACGATATTTTTTTTAAACGCTATAACCGGCTGCGCCTGGGATTATTTCATTTGTATGGCGCGTGCAGAATTTAATGGTGATGGCACTGAATACGAGGCACAGAAAACTACGGTTTCCTATTGAACAAATCTGAGATTGTATTTAATGTTACCACGTGTGTTTGTGCGGTATTCCTTATGCGCATCCCATTGTGCACCCCGAGATATTATTTTTTTACAATATTCTATTATTAAAGAGATATACGCTTTTAGAAAAACCCATGGAAACAGTTTTGCAAAGCTTGCAGTTCGCGCTCATTGTTAGAACGTTAATCAGTGCACTGATGCCCGATGAAAAGAGAAACCTCATTGGGAAAATATTTTTTAAGAGTGCGTTCGAGAAATTTTCCAATCTTACTTTCGAATTAAATAGAATTCTGTATGCATCTGTATTCCGTTTCATCCAGCATCAGTGAGCAGATGTTGCGAGAAAGTTCAGACAAAAAGCAAAAGGTACGAGAAAGAATTTGGAAAGACGGTTCTTAACCAGTTAAGACCGGCGACGTGGAGTCTGAAAGACTCCTACAGAATTATTTTTCCTATATTTTCCTTCTTTTCATTCGACCTTGTTTTGCAATACATTTCATGAAGTCAACTTTCAGTGGTTTTGTAGAAAACTTGCAAAAGTATAATATGTATAATAACGTTACACTACTTAATAACTCTAGTCACTAGTGCCTATATATTAAAAATAAATTTAGGCTTGACAATGTCAAATTATTAATACGAACCAATGCCCATTGTTTTCCTTCAATATCGAAACGTCGCATAGGCAAACGTCTAATCTTAAATTGTCACATTTTTGTATACAACGGAGCCAAAATCATCTAATTTCCAACGGAGGAAGTAATTAAACTAGAAGGAAATGATGTTATAAGTGGTCGGTCACTTACACGGTCGACATTCGAGGATCCATCCTAAGGGCCGGAGACCGGTGAAAGGGTTGTCAACCCTCTGGGCAAAGCAGCAGACGAGGCGGAAGTCCGCGTTTACGGCTTTTTAATAATCGCGTACGGCGAAGGACGGTCCGTCGCGAGGTATCTTATGGATCTGATACCCGCGACGTTCTTAAACAACGACGGCCACAGCGTGCAGCATCCATTCAACAATAACGCCTTCTTTAATACACAAGCTTATACGCGGGACTGCAAAATGAAGGGGGCGAAAAAAGGAGAGGGAGGGATCGATCACAATGGGGACTGTCGAGGAAATCGTTAGGTAGCTTACTCTCGCTTTCATTTTCGTTCTGATGAATTCTGATAGTCCCGGAGATAGATTAATTTCGAATACTGTAAATCGCGCAAAACGCATTTAGAGAACATTACTTTTTTTCATAATAAGGCCTTATAGGGGAGACCGGGGCTAGTTGTTACAGGGGCAGGTTGTTACAAAGTAGTTTAAATTTTTTTCGCTTGGACTATCACTTCAACGATGAAGTGGCTGATGTGTTTCAACCATACGCACTTGTGTATGTTGTTTGTTTGTAGTCGGTTCACGCGTTGTCACTTTATTTCAGTTTTTTTGTGTTTTCGGTACTAACAGTAACTTTTCTCATTCTACTTGAATCTTTTCTACCGAACAGACAGATAAATGTATGTAAATAAATATTGCCAGGTTTGAATCAGTGTTCCTTTAGCTACAGATTGGCACCAAGAACATAAGAATACACCCAACTGGTATGAACTTATAGCTTTTTATACACAATGGTGTCAACCGGGGCAAGTTGTTACACAAGACAAGGGGCAAGTTGTTACACAAGACAAGGGGCAAGTTGTTACACAAGACAAGGGGCATGTTGTTACATACGAAAAGGGGTACGTTGTTACAGAGCGAAAGGGGCATTTTGTTACATTGTATTTAGTAATTAATTTATTAATTTAATCCTTTAGTTACCACGAGTCACTGTAATAGTTTCGCGCTAAATGATTTTTCGGGGACGGAACGCTACTATGGCTCCACAGAGTGGATTCAGTGCATAGAATGCAAAAAGTGGGCACATGAGAAGTGTGCAAAACCAAAGAATCACTTTTACGTGTGCATTAATTGCGAGTCCCCGTATGAAACGGACGACGATAATTGACGATAATGATTTCAGTAGTTTTTTATTATTTTTAAAATAGATTTTTTATTGTAACAGATTCTTAACATTAATAAATTTACTTTTGTCCAATAAAATATAATTATATTACTCATAATAAACCTCGTTTCGTAAAATTTAATTCTGTAACAACTTGCCCCGTATTGTGTAACAACTAGCCCCTACTCGGGGCACGTTGATACAACATGTCTCGACTTTCAAAATGGCTTGTTTCAAAGTCATGGTTTGCGTTTAATTACATGCCATAGCGGTCATCGGTAGAGGAAAGAACGTACTTTAAGTAAGAGTCATTGATAGTATTGAATATGGAATGCAAACAAAATAAAAAATAAAAAACTGAAAAGTGTAACAACTAGCCGCGGTCTCCTCTACTTTCTGTGTTACAAATATCGATAACGCATTTACCTTACAATCGATTTGATTTCGAATCGAACACCGCGTAACTTTGCAGTTTGTAGAATTGGTTAAACATGGACGAAATATTTCACAAAATCTAGTTTCAAAGAGTATGCATATTCAGTGGTAATGCTCTTGAGCTTTATTGAAATCATCTAGAATACCTATGCACTGCTTGTCTAACTTAATTTACCGAGATAACTCCGAAGCTAATAAAAAAGCGCCTTAATTTCCGTCGCACTCGCCAGCACGTTTGCTCAAAACTCTGATTCGACCTCGACTGTATAGTCATCTATACCACGCAAGGTTCCCTTCTTTTTCAAGCTCGCTCCCCGAGCACCAGCATTAAACGTGCCTACTCGCCGCAACTGAAGCGTCGGCGACAGAAAAAGCAACGGTTTCTCCGCAGCTTGCCATTCGCCCAGCGTTTGAACGAAGTTGTGGGGCGCCTCGGAAACACCTCTTCGGCCGTGCTTAAGTTAAATTCACTGTGACATACGATTCCGTCGCACACACGCACGCCTGCACTCACACGGGATTTACATACCCGCTTAACCGCGAATCGCTGCGCCGCGAGAGGCGCGTGGAAGCCAGAAACGCGAGCTTTAAGGGGCAGCAAAGAGACAAAGCGACCATTGCCGATTAATACTAGAGGCCCTCTGAAAAAACACACATGTGAAAAGCTTGCGAAATGCCAAAAGATGACGCGCGCATCAGATGCGAGACCACGGCCCCGCCATTTTATTTTTCTATGTGCAAGTACGACGCTGCTTTTCTTCCTTTTCCACCCTCCGGCATGCGGAACGCGCGTCGGGGATTGAGGCTTGCTCGCGCAGCCCCACACGCCTCCTCGCCCGCCGCTACCGCTACCAATTGCTCTATCGACTCCTTGGTACTCAGGACGCGGATGAATTTAAGCATCGATGTCGCTCTTTTCTTGCCTCGCTGTGTGTATCGTGTTCCCAGCTAGCTACTCGGCCGCTGTTTATGATTCAAGGGGTAGGGGATTTTAGTATTAAGTCGCAGCGCAAAACTGTATTCTCGTGGTGTACAGAACACACGTGAAGCACCTGAAAAGGATCAGTTTTCAAAGACCGAGTGCATCAAAAAGTTTTTATAATTGAGCCTTGTGCCGCGCGTTACTAGCATGGGAAAAGAATTAAATTCAGTGAAGTTTTGGTGATCAGCTTGTTTTTGCCCTCCCATGTGGTGTAATTTCTTTGACTCAAACAGATGTGTATTTTTAGAATTGTGCTGCTGTTTTTAATATCTTTTTACGAGACCTGTTAAATTTTAAAATGAATACATACCGTTGCATTCATTTCTTTTCAACGATATAACACCTATACCCACAATTTATTTATATGCCAGCTGACTCAATCTTCTTGAAATATAAATAAATAGTATTTCAAAGTGTCGAAGTCTGTGTCCTCCACAAAATATAAATTTAGAATTCTCATTATCCAAAAATTTCTCGGCCACTAATGAAAAACAGGAACTTGATCTCGACGAGTATTTCTCTACCTCGCCGAGGCGCGAGCGAGCGCATGTTTGGCGATGTCGTCAATTATGCAGAAAATTCCCGGGAAAAAGAGCGAGCGGATTTGCAGGACTTAATATGGCGCGGTGGCGTAACGAGTGTAGGTACGCGCGATTCTTAATCCAGCGAGCGCGGCCCGGAAGACTGGCGAATAGCGACGCGCTGGTCGGCGCTTTTTCAACGAGAACGCCGAGATTGGAGAGAAAAAGAGGGAAACCGGGGATAATCGCGAGGTCGAGCTGGTCAGTCGATCGTGAGTGCACGGTTCCGCGATAAAGAGCGTGTTGCGCCGCTGGAAGCTTTTTTCCTTCGGCCAGTGTAACGTGTCTGCGTGAGTTGTCAGCCCCGGCCCCTGTGTCGCGCGAGCGAGCGTTCTCTCGCTCCCTTAATCCCCAATCAGCGACAGTCTGGCCAGAATGTCGGGCCAGAAAGCGGCCGTTTGCCGAATTAGCGGAACCCGAATCCTCTAGCGAATGCAAATGGTCGAGCAGGTGGTTTCATATTCCAAGGGTTGGTTGCTTCTGTCGGGTCGATGGGCGGCGGTGGCTGTACGCAAGGGGTGTCTGGAAGTCTCGCTCATTAGCGGCGACACAGCGACGCCGTGGCTGCTCCCCGCCAGCATCGTCGCTGGCAGCTCTCTGGCTACGCTGATCCTGCACACACTGGCACAGAGCGATATCCTGGTCTCCTTTCGCCGCTACTAATGTCACTGGCTCATGTGCCTTGTCGTGGTCTGGTTGCTGTCAGAGCAGCCGCGGTAGCTTCGACGGGGTGTCTTCGAACAATTAAATTCTCACTGTTGCAGTACCATCAACCATTTTGCGGATTCAAGAATAGATTTTGTTTTTGGATAGATTCTAGAATAGTTTCGGATCAGAGGACAGGCCTAAGTAGTCCTTTTGAGTTCCCTGGCTCTGAGTAATGAAAATATTAACATTGTTACATAATGAAATTGCAAACTTGAAAGTATAAAATATTATTCAGAGTGTCCAGGGTTGAGTGGTTTGTTTCCGCGAATTTGCTTTTACTCGGAGTGCATAGCTTTAAATAATTTTAAATTAAGGCGCAACATATTTTGTGTACACGTAGGTTTGAACAATTAAAATCTTATTGTTGGAGTAATTTGATCCTGCACGCTTTTCTTTGTACGTATGTATTACTGAAATATTCAAGCCGGGGCATTCACGGCGCTTGTAGGTTGAAATTAAATTAGCAGGTTTGCTAGGTTGCATAGAGAGATATAGGAGATCTCCATTTATCCGAACGAATTTTCTCCCAGCATTTACCTGGGTTACCGGACATGTTGCTGAACTCTTATTATCCGAACCTGGGCGTCCCCTTGTAACAATAGGTTCATATAAATGTTTACCTGTCCCGGGTCAGTAAAACAATTATTACTATTATCCAAACAATATGGTCATCGGAATCGTCATGGAGTCCTACTATAAGTATATTTATATATATATATGTGTATTTCCAGACTCGATAAATTAAAACCACTCTGGAGAAGAGCGAATGCATGAAAATTGACCCGTCAGTGGAATTGTGGCATTAAAAAAATAATAGTTGCTTTAAAACCGAGTGGACGTTTTCTGGTATATTCGAATATACCTGCGTGTAGATTTATTAAATTTCTCCGCGTCACGCGAAAATTTATTGTCTCATAGAATCCCTGAATTTTGCATTTACTGGTACACAGTTAGCATACCGATGACGACAGGCCACCGAGGAAAACAGAGGAAGCAATCGAAAGCTTCTCGAGCACATTCAATACATAAAAAGATAGGGGTAACGACCCCGAACAGAGAGGAGGACTCTCGTTTAATTAGCGGCGGAATTAAATATGGCATCGATGATGCGTTTCATCGCTCCTGGCAAACGCGCCAAACTTTCTTTGAAGGAACAGGAAGCCGCGGCTCGGGGAGGGAGAGGGAAGGAAAGAGCGTCGCGAAATATGCATCGTTCGCGGCTAGTGGGAAACGTTCCGTTTGACGGGACGAATTCTGCATTAAGAGTAAGTCAATTATGCCGAAAATCGATAATTACCGAACTAACTGAACGAGCCCTTGCCGGGACGAGTTTATCGATCAGCAAGAAACTCAAACGACAGTATTTTTCCACGCGAGCCTCCTTGTTCACAGGAACTTTCCTTAATCTTTTCCCTGTTGGCTGCTGAAAGTGGTGGTCGCGGGCAGAAAGTGCGCCAACTTAATTGCCGGGGCATATCAAACGTGCTAACGTCACAAACGCCCGGCATAGCAAAGCTTCATAAAAGCTGCTTGTTCGAGAAGGAGCGATTCAATAGAGAACGCCGAGCGACGTTGACTCGTTATTAAAAGATTTGTGAATAGAGGGGCAGGGGGCTCGAGGAGGAAGGCAAAAGAAATATAAAACCGGCATTGTGGCGGCAATTAAAGTAGCTGTACGAGCAACTCGTGTTATATCAGCATCTTCGACGTGGCTACCAATTTCTGTTTTAACGTCGATTCATCAAACGCGTCACATAACAAACAACGTCACCCTAACGCCACGCAGTTTTCTCGCGCAATCATGGGGACTGGTTTGTCGAACGGTTCTGCACGATTAGGCCCTTTATTAATAGGTGTTCATTTTTATTTATACAATACGCATTCAGAGAAGTTAATTCTTAGTGCTTGACTAATGATGTTAAAATCCAGTTTGCAGTACCTACGCTTGTAGAAGACTACATAATAAGGAAAAGCAATAGGATCACATGGAAAGAAGTCGCCAAAGATTAGCCACCAACAATTTAATCATCAAATATAAAAGCCGTTTCCGACAGAAATAAAGCCCCGTATAGAAAAAAGTTATTTTAATACTTATTATTGCTTGTTTTTACGGGAGTTACGTTTTGTACAGGATGGGACAGCCATTAACCCTTGAGTGTGGTATGACGAGCAGGACTCGTCATAGGGAACTGTCCGCAACGGCGGTATGACGAGCACCGCTCGTCATGGGACGTGAAGCAGAGGCGTAGCGAGAAGGGCTTGGGACCAAGGTCTATTGGACACTCGAGTTAGAGGCGTGCTGTAGGGGAGACCGGGGCTAGTTGCCTAATTTTTTACGTTTGTAATTTTTATAAATACACCATTGTTATTTTGTGGACTTGCTGCATACCAAAAGTTTACAAATTTCATTAGGTATACAGGCTTAATTTTTAAAATCGTTTTAACTGAGTCTACGTTGTAGTTTTTATGGTATTTACAGTAGTGAGACGAATAAGTCAACAAACCTCGGTTGTGGGGTTAGTTGACGTGACATTTACTTTTCAGTTTTAAACCTTTGCTTGCGAAAGGCGTATATATACGCTGCCAATTCCATCAATATACTATACGAAACGCGTACATATGTATACTACGACAGTGCTATTTTTTTATTAATTATCATAGTGTTAGATACTGAAGATTATTTTGTACTTATTTGTTATGGTCTATTTGGTAGGCCTGAGAGTTTGAAGGGAGGATAGGGTGTAAAACTGGTAGGGGTGAGTTTGGAAGGATTTGTGGTGGCGGAAGTGGACTTGAGCAGCTAAACTCTTTGCGTCGACTGCATCTTGAGGATAACAAATGCAATTACTATTGGTATTCCTATGCTTAATCAAGTAACCCCGTCCGACATTGTTAACATGTTAAAGGCCGTACGTGCGAAACCTTCACGCACCGGATAAAATAAAATACCATAAATTATAATCAAGGTATCACCTTTCCACAAAATATTCGTGAAAAAACATCGATCAGTACTTAGTGGACAAAAATTCATAAATAGTCGAAACAAAAATATTTACTTCCCGCCGACTTTTTTAGATTTTTCATTCTCACTGGCAGAACACGGAAGTTTTTGTCACGGCGACACATTAAATGGCAAGCTGGTCATTCATATGCTTCAATATCGCGAATCGCAGCATAAGTAGTCACCTAACCTCGTTAGCCAACTAGCCCCGGTCTCCCCTACTCTTCTCATATACAATGTGTAGGCCTTGGGAAGGAAATATTGCCGTGAAGAGGGCCTCTTCAAGAGAGTTGGCCACTTCGGAGGGATGCAAGTCCGATTGGTTAGATTAGGAGGTGTGACAATACTTCTTCAGGTCGTGCTATGCAGCAACGCCTTAACAGCAGGGGTCAAGGTTTCAACCAATGGAATTCATCCCGCAGCTACGGACTGTTCTGGGTAGCAAAACCTCCACACTGAGGGGTTAATGAAATTTAAATGCCCCTCAATATTTAGGAATATCTTTAGGATATGTTGATGCAGCAGAAACAGAATCAGTCGGTCAGATTATTTCTCCGATTTAGGCCTAAATCCTTCCCTTGTCGAGTAAACGTTTCAACCTCTTAAGTTAGATCATTGATAAGTCTGTCTTTTCTAAGTCTCCTATATTAACCGTAACGATTACCGCTTACATTTCACTCTAGCAACGTGCCGAAAATTCGCAAGTCCTCGACAGTTCGTAAGCACGGTCCATTTTACAATATAGGTGCGCTACCTATACACCTTTCTGCCACGACCCTAACGAGCTCGACGCTTCGAGATAGGCTCGGAACGAGGACATCTCCCGATACTTGCTTCTGGTCGAAGTTCGGCAGGGCGCTTAATTGAATTTTCGCTCGTTGGACGATCGACCGTGCTTTTGAAACAGACCCTAGTATCGCGCGAATGTCGTGGCAATATTTCCATGGAGGAAAGCGAGACGTCTGAAATCCCGAAGAAGGAGATCAAAACAAATCGGCTTTGGTCGGGCTTTCGTGAGTTCAGGCCGAGGGGTGGACTGCGATGTCGAGGGGTTATTCTTAATATTTGTAAGGTTTTCATCTTACCGGAGTGGGGAGGGGGGGGGGGGAGGGGCTCTCCGGGGAGAGGGGAGTCGCGACCCTCGAGAATCGCTGAAAATACGCAAAGCCTGGATTAGAGGTGTAGGGCGAAAACTCTGGATGATCTCCGTATGTCGGCGATGTCGTTGCAAACATTTGTTACGGCGTGCGGCGGAATTCACGTTGCGCGAAGGAGAATGGAGCGGATGATAACGACGAGAAACGACAATGGAATGCTGAGCAAGGCCTTGTTCATGACTCGGATTGACGCGTACTACTGTGCCAATTTAGTCGTTAATTATGGCCATGTCTGTCTCAATAATTATGAAGGAACGCGTGAATTAGGGGTTCACATACAGTTATCTGGTTATGTAGCCAATAATATTCGTTAGGTATAAAAATATGAGACAGCTCAATTCGGTCTCTAAAAAAATGAAATTCACACAGAAGCTTCTATTTTATCATGTTTACATTATAAATTCACATGAGGGCAAAAATTTATTATTTTTATTTTAGCCAATTTTTCCATATATCATACTAACAGGGAGAGTATTTTAGGTGTCCGCCTCCGATCATTTTGAGTTTTGGATATGTTATAGAGGACCGAAAAATAAGAAATACGTGTTTTTTATTTTTCCCCGTTTTCATATTTGGGGGGGGGGGGGTGAAAACTGCGTTCAAAGTTAGGGTTGAAATATCATTTTTGTGGAATATCTCGAGAACTATTAGAGATAAGGGAATAGTGTCAGTGGACGAATTTTGTGTCTTTGAATGCGAAATATGACTGACTCACCAGATTTTCAAAATCTCGAGATATTCCACAAAAATGATAAGGGCACCCTAATTAGTAATATAAAGAACTTTTTAATAATATCCTATTGTTCAATTTTCAAGGGTTACAACTGTAATAAATAAAATCTAATAAGTACAATTTGAGCAAATATTTTAGAAATAGGTACTTTGAACAACTCTTATTAAACCGACGCGACAACGCTTAGGAATCTTCATCGGATCTATATAGAGTACTAGCAAAATACCCCGCGCTTCGCTTCGGGTCTAAGGACTCCATGAAAACACAGTTTACCCCTTTTCACCACCTTAGGGGTTGATTAGTACAAAATCTTGAAAATGATTTCTAGGGATTTGTGTGGGAACCCTTTGTATGTAAAAACCAAGTTGACATCTAATCGAGCCTAAGAGATATTGAGAAGTCCGTAAAACAGAGTTTACCCCTTTCCACCCCCTTAGAGGTTGATTGGGCAAAATCCTAAAATTGTTTTTTTACACATTTCTGTGGATAACCTTTGTAAGTAGAAACCAAATTGATATCTAATTGGGCCTAAGAGATATTAAGGAATCCGAGAAAATACATTTTACCCTTTTCACCCCTTTGGGGACGGAATTTCCAAAAATCCTTCCTTAGTGGGCATCAACGTCATGAAAACAATGTATCTTCGAAATTTCACGTTCCTAGGCTAAACGGTTTGAGCTGAGCGTTAATGAGTCAGTCAATCAGTCAGTCAGTCAGTCAATCAGGACTTCTTTTTTTATAGAAATTTTCTCCCTGATAGGGAGAACTCAGCGACTGGCAGCAAAAGATCGAAATTTGCGCGGGGGACTGCACAGTGCACACCAACTTGTAAGAATGAATATGCAACAGTAGATACTGCAAGGTGGTAGGTGGTCTTATTTAAAAAAAGCATCGATTTCCAAAATCTCGAAAAATGTGACAATACCCTATGGAGTTTCTTCTTCGGACATTTCCTCGTGTCATCAGAAGAAACGGAGCTTCTGGGTGATAGCGTTAGGAGACTACTCCCTGCAAACTCTCTGCAGGATTAGCAACGTTCCAAGCCCGGTTTGTTGCGATCTTCGCCAACGGACGAGGGGTGGCCAGGGGAGGGGGATACGAGTGATTTTCCAGCGGAGAAGGTCGGTGGAAATATCGTGGACGGGGCAACGCTTTGTAGCGGCCGAGTCCGTGAACGTGACAAATGGAAACCGGTGGCTGTTGGCAGCTCGTTCGTCGTTGCCTAGCCCGAGAATGACGCCGGTGGTTGTAGTTAGCGTTGATGCTGTTGTTGTCGCTGGTGTTGCCCGTAGAAGGTGAGGTTTAGGCTGCCCAGGGCTTGCCGCGGTACAAGGCTCACGGCTACGTAACTAATTACCTGATCCTACCGTGAACAACTGAGCGAGTTCATTGGCGAGGAAAGGGACGGAAGTGGCGGGCGGGGGAGAGGGAGCGCGTAGGGCTGCTGTTGCTGACACCAAAGACTTCTCAACTTCCAACCGACGCTCGACTCGGTGCCAGCCATAATACAACTTCGCCGCGTTATACGAATATTTCGCCGGAAACCACAGCCGACCTCTACACCTGCGGATTTCAGTTCGCGATCACTGCTGGGAAAGGGAATTGCTACGAGTCGAGACTTTTTTATTGGCTGCCCGCCCCGAGCTTTCATGGGCGTGATATTTCGGCGCAGTTGTAGAATTACAATGGTGCGGGAGCCATTCGATACATAAGGATTCTCAGCAGTTTTGGTAGCGCAGACTTGGCTCGAAAGAAGATGACGGTTCGGAACAGAAGAAGTCGAGGGGATAGCAAGAAACCCAGTCTTCCTTTCCAGTAGAAACACTACTGTATCCGGTTCAGAGTGTTACCTAAAAGTCTTTGTCCTGCAGCGTTGACTGCTTCAATATCAGAATCTAATTTGTTGAACAGCTATCGAGTCACATTCATCGAGTAATTTCGCGGTGTACCTATTTGGAAGTTTCCAGAAATGTGTTGATGTGGAAAACAAGTACCTAGATGCGATCTTCGCTAACGTGGTATCTCGGTAACATGGTAGCAGTTTATAATGTCTCCTGTGGAAGTTGAGGTTGTGTAGATTCTTTTCCTGCCGCCGTTATAGATTCTGTACCAGCTTATATACAGAATGTTAAACAAAATACAGGATATTTTTGCAGGATTGCTTTACGCATCGAAATAATGGAAAAAGATTCCTATACACATTTTTTGTCTAACAGCGGAACTCCGCGAACCTGCACTCACCGATTAAGGCGCAACTTTGTGGGCTTATAGAGTGACCCAAGACAAGAACAACGACATGTTTCATTTTAGCTCAATCGTCCTTTAAGAGGTTATACCTAGTCAGGAGACCAAAAAGAGGCGAATGTTTGTCAATTTTTTTTTGAAAAGCGGACGCATATATTTTTTACAAAACTTTTTGCACTGAAAAGAGCAAAATCTACAGAACATTTGGTAATTATTTTGTAGAAAAATATTTACGTTTATAATCAAAATACAACGACATCCAAGAAGCCTTTTTAAAACCGCTGAGCTAGTTATCTGTAAAACTACTGCACTAAGGGTGTGAAAGTTGACCTCAAAGTGAAATAAGCGCTCCCACTTTTTCGCATATAGCTCCTAAAGTATAGGAGGAAAAAAGACAGAGGAAAATGTTTCAAATGAAAGTTTAATGGGACAATAAGCGCTGCAAACACGCGTTAACAAAATTTTGAAAAGAGATTAAAAAACTGACGAAACAAAAAATTTCAAAATTTTGTTAACCTAAGTTTGCAGCGCGCAGTGCACCATTAAACTTTTGTTTAAAACATTTTTATCTGTCTCTTGTACTTTAAGGGTTGTACGCGAAAAAGTGGGAGTGCTTATTTGACTTCGAGTTTAATTTTCACACCCTTAACGGACGATTGGACCAGAATGAAACATACTGTTGTTCTTGTTTTGAGTCACTCTACAAACCCACAAACTTGCGTTCCAATTGGTGAGTGCGGGCTCGCGGTATTCCCTTATAAGTACCATTGAGTAATAGTTTACGATTACATTACAATAGATTAAGGTAAAAGACCCAATACGTGGACACGTCCCAGTAGCTGGACACTGCTGCAAAAATACTGATTAGTACATTTAATATCCGCTTTATCTAAAAAGAACTATATTATTCAATTATTCAAATATTTAGTAAAATATATTCATATATATATTTTACTAAATATTTGAATAATTGAATAAAATAGTTCTTTTGCACCAGTGTCCAGCCACTGGGACGTGTCCACGTATTGGGTCTTTTACCTTATTGCCTTAAATTTTAATCCGCCGTACCCCCTCCGCTTAAGTCCCGTGCAAATCCATTTTTCTCTATACCAATAATATCACGCAAGTAAGAACGTTATACTCGCCCTGCGATCATTCTAAAATTCTTCAGTAGATATAGTTCAGTCTCGACACCAGCTCCTAAAACCATCCCACCCTTCGACTTTTTGCCTCTCGGCTCCTGGCCCGACGACAAACTCCGAAAGCTGGTTCTGCAGGCGTTCCTTATCATTACTCACGTCATTCTTATATCCCCGCTCACGCTGGCCAGGTAGAAAACGACAACAGGGCGTGAGGGATCCTCGAGGCGTCCGCTCTCGAATTGAAATCGCGGGGATCTCGCGACGTTCCCCCACGCTTTTTCACTTTGTTGAATTACTACTGGGACACGGGGAGGAATCGCGAAGGTAATTCGCGAAAGCTTTCATCCGTTAAAATCCGAAGCTCTCCTAAGGCCGTTGCCGTGGCGGTGTAGCGGTGTAATCACATCACGGTGTTGGGACGAGCGCGAGCGAAGATCTCCGACCGTCCTTAAACCGGAACGCCGTTTGTCACGGATTGAAATCACCGCAAATGGGTCCGCGGCAAAGGGAACCGGTCACTGGCAGGGCTGGCGAGCACGACGACACGCCGGGCGGGGAGGGAAAAAAGAGTAGCAGGAAATTCCTTTTCAATGACAAAACCATCGGTGGCCGCACGATATATGGAGCTCCTCGTCCCTGGCCACATCAGACTGACGCGTTGTCATATCAACCTCTGTTTGTCGGAATATGATAGGAAGGTATTTATACCGGACAGGTCGGAGGAGGAACCGAGGGTGAGGACGCGGCAAGAGCCGCTGCAGGAGGTGCTCGATAGCGGAGAAGGGCGGAGGATGCGAAGAGGGAAATACAGGGAAACGAACAGGGGAGAGAGGGATCGATCCGATTTTACAATCTCTCCTCTCCTCCCGGCCTCCCCTGGCCCCCCTCCCCCTCCCCCACATCCTCCCCTACCGTCATCCTCGACTGTATTTGAATTCCAGTGCAAGCTTGCCAGGCGTCTTGTGGCCCATCTCTGCCTGCGTATGCACCGTGTATCTGTCTGAACGCTTCCTACCCAAGACAGGTGGACTGTAAACATGAATCTTCGTTAGGTGGTCCGACGTGTCGCGACAGCCTGCAGAGCAAATGTTTAAGGTTGTCGCCTAACGATCCGAACCGATGTTTTCTTAATTCGAATACGATAGTCTAGCACGCTGTTAGCTATGGCACGCATTCTGGATTAAAGGTTGAAAATACTGAGGCTGGTGAACTAGGCTGAGTGGATATAAGTTTTATGAAGCTCTTTAAGGTGTTTGTCCATTTAGGTCCAGAGCGTTTCGTGGTAGCTTTAGGCTCTTTTCAGATATTGTAAAAAGAGTTGCAGTATTGATCCTACCTGAGCGACAGGAACACAGCTGGATTACGTATTACTTATTACTACCGTAGGATAAGAATTGACTCTTGTTGAAGCACAATGTGTCAACATCGGAAAGGACTAGCAATACACGAGTGAAAGACATATGTACGATGCTGCTGACAGTTTAGGTTTTATACTGTTTTATTTACAGAGATATCGATCACCCTCTGCCACAGTCCTCACATTCAGCAGAGGAACTACATAGTGCAAATGCGATTTTTCTTGGTATACAATCCATGCGGAACAATAAAGCATCAAGTCAGTCACAGTAACTGTCTTTCCCTTTTATTTGACTCGGCATAATTAGTCAGAGTGAAAGTGTCTACTGGTGTTTAAAACAGTCTTTGTGTTACGGCAAAAACTTAAGGAATGACTTCTACGAAGCTTCATTTGAAGCTACTTACAGATCGCAAACATTAGTCTTTCATCCTCTCTTGTTCCGTTATTCGCATCCACACAACAAATCTTAGAATAAAGAAACTGTAGCTACTGCTGACCAGGATGCCCTCCTGGCTGCAACCATACGCGCACTGCCCACTAACAAAGACATCTCATCGAAACCGCACTTGTATTATAGTCACCTGCTAAGCATACCCAACGGTTACGCCTGTATACATTCACATAGATATAGATCAACCAGGGATATCAAATATCTTTTCGTCTCGAGGGAACCTTGATTTGTTTCATTCTAAAGGTGAGAGGGGGGAGGGGGTCTGAAAGCGTCAATCGCGTCGTCACAATTTAAAAATCTTCCTGTAGCCGCTAATTCGATCTCCGCCTCATCGATTATTAAAGATTATTAAAGCCGGAAACGTACGGCAACTTCGCTCATCTCCTGCAACCAGAGAGGCCGAGTTATGCAAAGCTCCCATCGGCGGGAACAGTCAAGATTCCTCTATCAATTCAGCGCGCGACAGAAAGGCAGAAATAAGAACGAAAAGAAAAGAGAAGAAAGCGACGGGAGGCGGGCGGTCCGGGGCGAGAGGGTGATGCGGGATGATCGATCGTATTTTCCAATCTCGGCGGAAACCTATCTAGCCCGGAAAGCACGGCAACCCCTGCAGTCACTCCCCAACGACTGTATTTGAATTCCAGCGCGTAGCTCGGACGCGAGCAAGCCGAGCGCGCATAGAGCATAGGACCAACTGGTTACTCACCCTGCCCCCAACGTTCATCCTAGGGGTGGCCAGGAATATCGGTGGCCAGGAATATCGGTGGCCATGGCGTGTCAGACCTGGCAGGATCCTGGTGCCTGTGATAGCTTGCACTAACACCAGGCCTCTCTTCTCTATAGCCGGGTAACCTACGTTTCGTCTCCACCCCACCCCTTCGCCCCTCTCTTTCTCTCCTCCTCCTGATTCTCGTTCCTAGTCCTCCCACTCGCTTTATGTGGGTAGTTGCGGCCGGTGCTGCGATTGAATGCTAGGAATTTCATCATGAGTTGAGTCGTGGAGACGGTGGCGGCGGGGTACGACGTCGGCGGAGCGAACGGAGGATGAGGATCGTGGGGATGCCGGCGGAGAACCGCCCCCGGGGTTACTACCAACCCCCAACCCGCTGCCACCCCCCCCCCCCCCTCCCCTCCCACCAACTTCTCCTCCTCGAGTCCAGCGGACACGCTGTACGAACTAACGGGGCCAGGCAGCAGCCCCTTGCTTAGCAGCCGACCGGTTCCAATCATGATTCCACGCTCCACCGTTTGAAGTCTCGATTGAAAAGGGGCGGAGGTTTGACTAAAGAACGAATGCTACGGCTATCGTTTATCCCTGAGCTCTCTCGCGCGTACTCGCGCGCGTTCCCTACACCACACAGATGCAGGCCCACAGGACCGAGGTAATACACGAGGTCCACGCTGATGGATCTCTTCCGCTGAATCTTTCCCGGCGATCGAACGATCAACCCGGAGGAGCACGCTGAACATCGCAGTAATGAATCCTTGATTCCTTCCCTGCTTTAAAATTGGAGTTTACACACGCGCAACCATCAACCAATCCCCTTTGCGCAAGATTAATTGGGGGAATATGTAACAGTGAAGTTGTTCGAAGGCTTTTTGGGGGAGGATTGCTCAGTCGTTCGCGATCGATTTTCTTCCTCTTCGACCACTCTAAGGAATTGCCATTCTCGATTCAGGGAAGTTTAATAAATCTGCCTTGTTTTTATAATTCTGTATTGAATGCGTCTGAAATATTTCTGTTGTGTGGGCGTAATGTGTGGTATTTTATCTTAGATAAAATGTTGCAGTACAGTGGAGAAACTGTTGTTATTCTCGATTTCTGCACTCTTCCTAATTCTTATCGTATCGATCTATTCTTGCAAAATATGCGCGAAATGCAGGAAGATGAATATCCGATTCCAAATGTTCGTGGACAATTTCTTTGGACATCTACGTCTGAGCGAGGAAATCTGTGCTAGTAGTATTGGTCACCCATCGGTCAGACTCGATCGCTACTTTTCGCGTGTCACTTAAACTTATCGAGTACACAATTTCTATTCGCCTTTAACTCTCATCAGCAAAGAGAAATTTAAACCAGTGTTTCTCAACCTTTTTTCAGTCGCGATTTTCCTTTTATAATATTCGAATAACCTGCGACCCCTCATATAAAGTGAGGTAAATATTTGGTAAATATAGTGTTACATCATTAATAGAATGTGGCAATGTAACCGTATTAAAAAAACCAAGTGCTACAAATTGTCAAATCACTGGTTTAAACAATTTACAGTAAATCATCTCCTGGGATTGAAATTAAAACGTGGTACATATTCTGTACAATAAAATCTGTTCTAGAAACAGGGTCCATATTAAAGAAACTGGATTCGAGTGAAACTCGAGCGAAACGAGTCATTGACTCCACCGTAAATCACCGAGTAGAAGCACTAATAACACTGCCTGGTAAAAGCTGCCACCCCATTACCGATGAAAGTTCAAATCAGTCCACGCGGTGCAACTACTAGAGGGGGAAAAAAAGGAACTCGTACTATTCACGCACATTGGCCCACTCTATTAATCACTCATACCGGGAAGCGAATCCAATGCCACAGTTCCGATCCGGAATGCAGCGATTCTTTTGCTTGACCCCGTGTCTCGTCAATTCATAACACGGAGATCGGGAAACGCCTTATTAGCGAAATGGGCTGGCGCTCGTGCGTTACCTAGGGTCCTTGGAAAAAGGGGGTCTTCTGGGGTATTGCGCTCATATCCAGAGAAGCCTCGGCAATATCATTGTGCCGGATCTCATCACAAAGAGTAGCGATAGCATCGGCCCTGCTGTCGATCTCGTTTCAACCCCTCCTGCGCAACCTCCGCTCCCGCCAGTCGTGCAGGTCGCTCCGTTCCGTTTCTTCCTCCATTCATCCATGATTCGGTTCCCCTGTCGCTTTACAGATGAGAGAGGCACACCTATACGCGTATATGGCCGGTTTCACGGTGGATATACAACGGCGACAAGGCGTACGGCCGGTAGGGGTAGATTAGCTAGTAATCCGTAGGAAATTACATATTATTATGACGTGTTATTAAACGAGTAATAACGGGTCGACGAACGGTGCGCCAGGTGGCCCAGAGACGACGTCGCTGATGGACCTCTGTTACTCCGAGATGATAAAAATCTCGGGCGTCCTTCTACGCGGGAATTTCAGGACCCTGTGCTTCGTTGGACGCTGCACGTTTCAATTTAGTTTAGATCGTCGATCACATCGCGTGAGAAATACAATACAGGAATATATTTTGCAGCGAGTGTTTAAACCGGAGTCTGTATTTCGGTGAGGAAGCTGGAAGGAGATCTCGTGAACCCGTGATTCCTTGGATAATAATTCTTCTGAGGGGCTGGACGTTGAGTTTGAGCAGTTAAAAAATTCATATGTAGGTACGAAGCATATTTGGAAAGTTTATAATATAGGGTCTGTTTGAACATTCAACATATTCTTTGTACGAAGTTATTAATATATTAATGCAATTATAGTAGCGTACTGCCGTGGTTAGTTACTTAAGTGTACTATCTAGAATTTGTCCCTTTTTAAGAAATGTTGAAATATATCAAGTTCCACGCGTATTTCACCTGTTAAGAAAAGTTAGAAACCCCTATGTGCGTTGTAGAGATCTAGAAACAGTCCAATTTATTTATTTTTTTACAAGAACGGCAGAAAGAAATGGTAAAACTTCAGTCTTCTTGGATGTATCGATTTGCTAGATAGGACATTTTAAATAAAGATGGCAGTGTAGTGGAAGAGTGTGGTTTTGGGGACGATATATTGAAAAACAGTAGGTATAGTGCATATAATTATATTTGCAATATTTTAATTTCTTGCATACAAACATCGGTGAAATTAAATAACAAATAGCATTCTGTCACGAAACTAGAGACATTAGGTTTTGACCTAAGGAAGGTCCCAATCACAAGTTCTCGTTTCCATTGCAGTTGTTCTTGTCCTTTACTCTTATCGTCTGAAGAAGAAAATGAACATGAAAATAAACCCTCTTTCTCTGTTTCCCTCTTTCTATCTCTCAGCAGGGCTAGAGTGGAGAGGGAAATGGCGAAGAGATGTATCAGGGGGCCGCACAAAGTGCCGAGCTAGTTTACGCTATAATCTACTATCCCGTCGTTTGCAATTAACTTCTCTTGATGATGTCACGTTTCGTTCGCGCCTCATTTCCAGCCGTGCCGTATAACAATCTGCCAGGACCCCTCTTCTCAGGGCGATCCTTTTAACGCTCGCTTCTAAATTTCGTAATCAAGTTTTTCCTCGTCGAGGAAATTTGCGAATTTCTCTCTTTCTTTTCGCCGTGCCTGTATTCGCACTCTTTCGCTCTCTCCTCTCCGTACTTGCCCCCTCTTTCTGCACCGCCCCCGTCTTCCACGATGGATACCACCCTCTTCTCGTACTTTGATGTCAAGCCGTGAACGTCACCAGCCGACCGTTTAATTTATCGGTCGATGTGTTTGAAAGGCCCTCCTCCCTTCTTGACGCCCATCAGACATCCGTTTCTGGATCGTTGTGTTGCTCGTTCCACTTCCTCTTGCGCCCGTGTTTTTCACCCTTTCGGCCCGCCTCGACGAACCCTCCTCTCCTATTTTCCATTGGCGCACGTGAAATGTCGCCCATTATTTACGAAATTTTCTGAAAACTTGGCCTTGCACGACTTTGATATTTAGTAATTAGCGAGAGCGAAGACCCTTTGGTCCAGTATCTTTCCTTTCCCTTTCTTGAAATTCAAAGCGTGCTACCAACATTCTTTCAAAGTTATGCCTTGCTCCTTTATGCATTAAGCAGAGGTAACGTGTACCGGAATAATTCTAACCTTAATCGTACCTTTATTCGTACGATTAACTGAAAAAAGTGGCACAATGTTCTCACCAATCTACCATCGAAATCGATGGCTTTTGACATTTGATTACTTTTAAGTCAAGCTGAATGTCGAACAGTAAATGGTAGAAACTCGAAAAGGGTCTACAGACGTTATGACATTCTGCATCATTTGCCACAGATGTGACAAAATATCTCGCATCAAATATGATCCTGAGATGTGCCATCAAGTCGGACGTACCTTTTAAACATCTCAAAGCTTTTAAACGTTCTGAGATGTCTAATGCAGTGATTAAAGAATTGACTTGTAAATAAAACGCTCCTTACGAAAGAGACACACTTTTATGCAAATGTTGTTCATATAAGCAGTGCATCATAAAACTACGTGGTGCTCCTAAAATCTCTTTGGACCTCTATCATTTCCTCTATACGACTGTACGCCATCCAAAATCCGTGGTTGGCGCGCGATTGCACAAGAGGGCACCCAGCCTTCGGCGTCGCCGTTCGCTTTTCTACCGAGTGCCACGGCGTTTATAGACACGGCAAGATCGCCGAGCAACTTGTCCATTCATCGACGGAATCGCTTATGCGCGGCGAACAGGTATATTAGCAGGTAGTTGCAGCTACCTCACGCTTCGTCTGGCAGCTGCTGACAGACCGGAGGATGTATAACCCTCCGCGAAACTTTTCAATGTCGCCGGTTCGCCACGCCATTCAGCCGCGTCCGAGGAATCGATGATACAACGACCAGCGGCGGCCTCCGTTCCAGCTCGTCGTCCTGCCGTATAATTTACTCGGATAGGCGTGAGCTTGTGGATTTATGATTAACGAGCGACGCGCGACGACTCTCCGTGCAAATCAATTACGACCACTCATTTGACGCCCGCGGATGTCGGACTGTGCACGGATGATCACTGCACGCTCCATTCGCAATCTCGATGCTATCCGACTTTGAGCGTGGTCACCTTCTATCGGGAGTATTAGGTAAGCTTGTCTTCCTTTTCGCGGCTTCGAACCACTGTGCACGTTCCCCAGTGTGATTCATGAATAGGGCGACCAACTTCGGCGTAGACGAAGCGTATGCTCGCGGTTATTTTTCCTAAACATTTCCATTTCTTCTTTTTTCGTGCCTCTTTAAATTCTAGTATTTATTCTGCTGCAGATTATTCAACCTTCTTAACTTTGTAAGTCAAAGAATCAGTCGAAGATATGTAGTAAACTTTTATTGCTGCAACTTTATTATTAACGAAATTGATGATCGCGTCTATCATTCGTGTGATGTCTGTTACTGGATATATAGAATATCCAGTATTATATTTGACACTATAAACGTGATAACAGTAATTTATTGGTTCGATTGTAAAAATTGACGGGCAATGGCTTCTAATTTTTTTTTCTAGTCGAGTGAAGTCACTTTCATTCTGCGAAACTTCCGTTGAAATGACACTTTGCGGTCCAAGCGCGTAAAATTATATTAAACATCAGTTTGGGAAAGTTAAATTGAAATTTCAATATTTTAGATAATGATTCGCGTAATTTATTAATAGTTGTTATTTCGCTGTTTTACCAGAAATTAAACTTTCAGTGTACAGGTTGAAATTGATTGATGTGGTTTTGCACTGATTTGCAGTTTGAGCGCAAATTCTTTTCCACCTCTCTAATGCGTGTAATGAAATCCAAAAGAAACGCTCTCGACTTTTATTAACACGTTCTGTATTCTTGATCGGTCGGAATCACGTTTTCCAACGTGATTGGATGAAGCTTTTTAATTTCGTTTTCAATGGCTCGCCGGAAGTAGTGTCGTGTCGGGGGCTCGCACGAAAATTGATTTTTCATTAAGAGGCCTATAATTTGTACGCTGGATATCGGCACAATTTCGATTTCCAATAATTAATCTGTGGCCTTATTTTCCGCTTCTGAACTTAACTGGTTTAGTAAAGTGAACGTGCTCGATTGTCAAGAAATTAATACTATCCTTGCACGTGGTTACAATCTAATTTGAAAAATTCATTTAAAGTCGATCTTGCGGACCTTAATTTATTGAGAAGGGGAAAATAGTTTCCCTTCGTTTCATTACAAACTCTAGCCATTTATTGATAATTCTGCAGCATTAAAAAACAAAAATAGTTTAGTTTATCGCAAAACATTTACTCTGAAACATTTGACCCGTGTAAACCCTCAATTGTCAGATCAAGCTTTCCCAGAATTCAAAGTCACTGGGCTAAGCATTAAATTGGGCTTCGATTTTTTACTCAAAAATGTATTCTATGATGAAAGCAGGTACCACTATTTAGTATTATATATCTACACACTGTACATCAGTCGCATGACTTGTTGCACCTCGGCCACTCAAACGAACTGATTCTACTTACATGTAGGCACGTAGAGTAAAATTATTGTTACAGATGTAACTGCTAATAACTGTTCTACAAAGTGTCTGGCTAAAAACATTACAATGAACCAGAATAATGTAACTGCGGCTGGGAAGAAAGGTTCTCATATTCAGGATATCATCGAACTGATAAATCCTCGTTCAAAAAGAAATCAAAATTGTACGAATGGGACATTGCTTTCGAAGAAATTTATTGTAAATTGTTATTGCATACGAGTGTACTTAACTCAAAATGATTTTCAACTTGAAACCGAATTTCTCGAAAACAGAACCCGTATGAAGAAATTTGTTTTAAAACTTCGACTTATTTTTACACAACAATTTATTTCACCTGCAGGTGTAACAACTTTATCGTACATTTCCGATAAATTTTGACATGCCCAATCGCTTCTTTTTGGATTGTAACCGGGTGCGCGATTCTCTGCATATCGTTTCCAGTTACAGTTCTAATATTGGTCGTTGTATTAGCTTTAATATTAATTGCAGTATAAGTTCAATAAAGATTGACAATGTTAAAAATGTATAGGTAAAAGCTGTTATACATATGCTGACATTTTTAAATGCATATAAACTTTTTATATAGTGAAGTCGTTACAAGATAACCGAGATTGAAGGTGACACATACCTATTATTGTTTGGAATTGAAATATAAAGACTTTCTTCTGAAACAGGCAAAAAGAACTGAAAAAGTGTTTTAAGTAAAATAGAAATAATTCTTACCAAAATAGCAAAATAGAAAATAAATTATTTTCTTAGGATGTGTAATTCCCTAAGCTTTATGTTTGCTTCTACGTCCGTGTGCATGTAGATTCAAGTAAATCCAGAAGACCCGATGTTTCCGAACAATAACAAGAGCCGATAAATAAAAGTTGCTTCTGCTCGCAACACTTTTTGGTATCCTATAACCAATTTAGAAAAAGCTATTTTACCAGTTTCCACGTGAATATATTTAACAATTTCCTAGCGAAATTCATTGTTTACGGAATCAATATTTGATCCGATACTAGAACCAATCCTGGAACCGATATGGAAGCGATACGAGGACCTATGCGAGAACTGATACGGGTATCAATATTGGAACCGTAACCAGAATCGATATGTTGAGTAATTTCGGTTCTTTATAAGTGTTATTCGACGGTTCTTTGACACAGTTTCTAGAACCCCAATCGATATTATATCAGTTTTTCACCTCGACTCGGGATGCTGTCAGGCCAAAAACGGCGTTTCCTCCACAAGTGGCCGCCCGCTTTTAACTTACGCGTCCAAATCTCGGTGACCGCCACGGCCGTCTCCACCCGCTATCAACTGCGCCGATATGTCGCGACAGCCTGGGAAAGTGCGTCCCAAGTTTCGACAGGCGATGCGGCTGTATATACGAAATGAAGATAAAGTATGTCAAAGTCGAGCGCAAGCTAGGAAACGGTGTTACGGAATTAGCGGGGAAAAGCAAAAGATGGATTGCTGCACGCTGCGGAAGGGGGAGGGGGAGAGAGGGGGGTAGGGGTGGCGATATAGGGGAGTATGCGGCAGAGGGACCCAGAGGTATAGCAAGTGGAGCGAAAATCAGATTTGCACGTTGTCGCCTCCACCCACGAGCATCGCCACCCATCTACCTCCGGTCTGTCGGCTCCATCCGAACCCCCTGCACCCCTCCCTTCCTCCCCCGTCCCCCTGCTGCCCCGCCGTTCGCCCCTCCGGCCCCCGTTACCGGTTCACCCTTGCCGTCACCCTTCTACCCCGTGCCCCGAAAGCTCGAACGAGCACCGCCCTTTGATCCTGTCGACAGCCACCCTCCTCGACCCTGCACCGTCGACCTAACTCCATCCCCTATGGTCCCCAGGCCCTCGAACTAAACCACCCTCCTCCCCCCTCCATCCTTTCTTGCGCCGTCTTCTTCTCTGTCGTGCTTCTCGATCATCGTCTCTCCTCCTTCGAGCCTCCCACGTTTTCGCGAGAGACTGTTTTCGTTTTCCTTGCCCCGATTTCTTTGATTCCTCGCTTTTATATAGGCTCTCCCTTCTGATTCATAATGGAGGACGCCGGGGGTGGGCGCGCGATCCTCGGACTCGCGGTAGTGTCGGGTGTTGGTCGATTGTGTAGGCTAGTATCTCTGTGCTTAACGGTAACAGTATTATACTCCGTGCACAGAGGAGTTACGCTTGGAAATCACGAGCAATGATAATATTAGGTTTGGTCGCAAATTCAGACGCCACTTCGTTATAACGGAGCAGCACGGTTGGCTCCTCGAATTCGGATCGAGATTGAATCGTAAGTGCTGGGATAGGGAAATACCGCGATTGTCTTCGGTGATTGATTTTATAAGACTACTCGGTAACACGTGTTCCAGGTTGTTCATATTTCCTCACCTGACCAGTTGGAAATTAGTGAATAAATGACTATCAGGCGACAGCCTAAGTAGTAGCAGCGCATCGTTGAAGCCCAAAACGCCAATGACCAACGGAAATAGAAATTGGTTGCCAAATGAGTCATCCATTGCATAAAATTAAAATGTTTATATTTTTCGCACATCCTCGTAAGAGTATTACCGATGGATTGATGAGGTTTTCCGGTGAAAATGCGTCCAAACAGCACGTAGGTGACCTATTTAGTGAATGAGCACTCCCCCCTGTGAAGGAATATTGCTCTTTTCATACGAAAAATTAACATCTATTACGCTCCCTTCACGTTAAAATTTACACAGTAGGTAGTTCCATATTTAAATTCTTTTCAAGTTTTTTATTAAGTTGAAGGTAATTCTTGTTGTCGTTGATTTTGTTGGGTGTTCATTCATTGGATAAGTCACCCTAATTTAGTCTACAATTTTTTATTATTCCATAGTATAATAGTATAATTCACAAATGGGACTGAGAAGTCCGAATTACGTCGTTTTGAGTATATGGAACAAATCCCACGAGCCCATGAGTAATACTCTGATTGAAAATTGACACTGCGATTCTCTGTAGGAATAGGGAAGGTAGAGAATTTTCGTATAAATTTTTGCACGAGTAAGCGTGTGTTTGCTGTTCAGTTTCAGGCAACCAGCGGACCGGGGAACATTAATTTGGCGCGCGTCGCATTAACTGGTTTTTAACGAGCAGGGAAATTGGCGGTGGCGCGTGACGCAGGACGGTCGCGTTTAGCAATTTAAGTTAACGCTGTTTTTGAACATATAAATAAAACGGTCGTCTTAACCTGCGCAATTTCACGTACGCCACAATCAAAAGCAAAACCAAATATCGAAAAAGACATTCACATTGGAAAATCAAAAGTTTCCTTATATCATCGCCAATGCTACTAACTACTATGCTATAATTGTTCCATCTGACTTTCCCAGCGGTCTTTCTGCCTTTCATGAAACATAATTTGTCCCGGCGATGGGCATGTCCATTATAGCTTGTAATTTGTTTAAATTTCGCCGTCGAGTGGTCGAATAATTTCATTTTTTTTCCATGGGAACCTTTTAATACCGGTGGCGATCAGTTTTTAAACGTTTCAGCAGAGTCAACAATGACATTTACCAGTGAAAATGCGCGCGAAAAAAGGGGAAGCCAGTCCACGGGTGTTTAAATGGCCATTGGCAGATTACCGTTATCGGCGCACTGCTTAGTTAAACGAGTTACCGCGAAAACTCAATACCGCTTGTGCAGCGAGGAGAGGAAGGGGGCGCGATAGGGGGAGCGATAGGGAGAGAAAGAGAGAGATCAATGGAGCTCTCAGAGTCATAGAGGCGCGATCTGCGTGATGAAATCACATGACATCGTTACGAAACCGCCAAAATCTGTTGACATTTACAGAATCTTCAATTTCAGTGGTTTAGAAAGGTTAGAAACTAGAGCAACATTTGCTTCGTCACAATTTATCAATTTCCTCTTATTTCGCCAAGACCTCTTTATGTTCATTTCTCATTGGAGAACATAAATAAACAGATACGAAATTCGTGCGTCCCAAAGTTATCAAAATAGATAGATTATTAACAATAATTCCGTTGGAACCATATTTCAAACTCAGCTGAAATTAATTAAGTGTATTTCTTATTTAATCATTCGCCAAATATTAAATGTCTAAAGCATGTTGAATATGTTTCGCCTTATAATTATAAACCTCGAAAGTATCTCGTGTTAAAAGACCCTCAGATTTTCGACACTAATAGTAAATCACAGTTTGCATAGCAAATATAACTGTGCAAAGGAACAGCAGGTATTCCTACGAATGGAATCAACTTCGCAAGTTTAGATGTTACAAATTCTGATCTTTCTCCTCGAATATTTCATACTCTTTCCTGCAGCATGTTCCACTAAAGACCGATCCACGCGTGTAATCAAAGCGGCACACGGATCTCGATGGTGGAAATTTACATCAAGATCACGCGGAACGGGGTCGTGGCGAAAGAATGGTTTAATACAGTATTTGTTGCGCTCACACGTTCAGCTTTACATTAGTTTGCACAAAGAACGAGTGGAGCCGTGCAGATCAAACGCGGAAGTTAATAGAGGTTCGTAGCAATTACGAACTTAGCGCAGGGCTCAGTGCGTTTTCGTTTACCCGAGCTTTCCTTCCTACGAGCAAATAACCTTCGTTGGCATTTCTTATCAAATATCGTGAAAATTTGAACGGTTCTTCAGCGTAATCGGTTCCATTTGCATAACCCTCTGCCTGGAAAAATTATGTTGTCGAAGAACTTTTTGTATCTGAATCTAAAATTTAAAAGGTTCTTCGACTAAAGAGGAACGCTTAAATGTGGGTCTAGTCAACTCTGAGATTCCATGAAAATTGATCGTTAGCACCTACCTCTCGACTCGTAACAAGATGAAGTTTGTTGCGCGTCGCAAGTTTCATATTTAATCAACCTCGTTGCCCAAGTATCGTTTCCAAGATATATCTCTCACAAAGAATTGTGTTTCTAGTGTTTCTACTTTTGCTACGATCTCCTGCCAATACATAATGAATATCTGAAGGACAAATTAAATTTCTTCGAATACTCGAAAACCCAAAATGTTCGTTCCTTTTGTTTAAAGAACATTTGAAATATTTTTTCATATTTTTCGTGATTCACGATTTTCTAAATTCTTATATTTATAAGTGGATGAAATTTATATTTTGTAATATAATGGAGTAATAACTTGGGCTTGATAGCGCAATCCAAAATCATCGGCGTCTGAAGGAAATCGCGGCGCATAAATAAAATAAGAAACGAGGAAACGCGAACGCGGACGTTTGATAGGTGCAGCCGGGTCCCAGATCAAACGTGCAAGTTAATTGAACCTCGTGGCAATTACGAGCTTAGGTGGCCGCGCTTAATACGTTTTCGTTATACAGAGATTTTCTCGACTTGCTCGCCTACGTTACGGATACGTTCGCCGGTTGCTTTTCCTCGCCGCTCTCTAGCAGCAGCCCTTTTCCACGTTGCCAAAAGAGTTAGAGGAGAGAGAAACCGATAGAGGAGCTCTGAAAAAGAGAATAAAAATTACAGAGTGGAGAAAAGGGCTGCGCGGCGGAGCGCGGAAGGGTGTACAGAAGGAAGGAGAGAACTGAGAGAAACGGAATTAAGGGATGCAGGCGTGGGAACGGAAAAAAGGGTGTAGAGAAGAAAAAACGACAGAGTGAACAGCGTAACACAGGAAATACTGATAGTACAAAGTGGAGAAGGAAGGAACATTGGGGCAAATCCAGTAATGTTGACGTAAGAATAAAGGCAGGAAAAAGCGGAGGAAAGATTTGAAGCGAAAGCACGAATGCAGGGTCGCATAGGACAGAGGAGAAAAGGAACGGGGAGGTTGGAGAAGCTGAAGCGGGGAAAAGTGGTATTGAAAATTCCGCGCGAAGAAGTGACAAAAAAAATTGCCGCGAGGAGCAGAAGAATTTAAACGCAAAAAGCGCGACACAGAGGATCGCGGATTTAGAGGTGGGAGGTAGAGGGTTGAAGAAGCTGGAGGACAGAGGAGAGGTTGTAAATTTTTCTAGAAAACGGAAGAAAGAGGGCAAACTGAGTTGGGCGATCTAAACTGGCACAGCAGAAACCTCGTTTACGACGAGCCGCGATTTCGCAGATCAAACGCCCTAGGTGGCTGATTGCTCGGCATCCGGGGCGCCGTCGTCGTGGATCCTGCAGCCTTCTTTGGGCTCCTCAAGCGCGCGAAACGTTCTCCACGCGTGCGACAAACGCTCTTTGCGAAGCGCGAGAAGCCGGCGCCGCTAAAAACACTCGTACACACATTGAACCGCGTGACGTGTTCCCCCGCACCATCCCTCGCCCTCGCTAGTTTGGTGTTTATAAAAGCTCGATGCTTCGGCGTTGTTTAGAGAACCGCGAAAAACGCTTCGCGATGTTCACGTGATCCAAATTCTCCCGATGATAAGGAACACTATCGAGGTGTCCGGCGTCAAATTTTTTTATCACTGAGACATTTTGTTAAGCACGTATTTTTACATTTTACGTAATCTCAGTTTTAAGAGGTGAACCAGCTGCTTAAACTACGAAAATCATTATATAATAGCTTATATAATTGATAGTTTAGCAAATAAAACTTGCATAATAGAGTAATTATATTTAGCTAAAACTATGTATTGTTTACCTGCTTCATTTCATTCTCAAGAAAATGGAAATGGAAAGCTCCACCACCCCCTTTAGAATTTACATAATTTGTTGGGTATCTTGCGTTCTCAGTGGCAGAACATTTCGTCACTTAAAATTGAATTTGTGCAAAAATAAACAAATACATGCCCTTTAGTTTTTTTGTGCTTAACAACATATTTCAAAGAAACACGGATGCTCGATTTTTACTTGCTGCATCTGCAGCTTTGCAATCCTATTATAAATAAAAAACATATTGTAATTGTAAAAAAAGATTGATGTACCCAGATCTAAGCTTTACAAATAAAGTAGTAATAATCGCGGAATTAACCACCTACTGTGTTCACAGAAAATCGTATCCCAATTAGTCAGTATAGTAAACCAAAATTCGATCTAACCTTTTAACCAATAGTCGATGCTGAATAAACACGGACAGTAGGTGTGTCTCAATTTGCAATAATTATGTACGAAACACCGTGCACGTCACGAAGCATGGTATGTTTCTCATTAGAAGAGATACGTGCTATTATTTAATCATATACAATTACATCGCACACCGTTAACATTTCTACTGCATCCCAAACACTTGATTGCAGCTTCATAAAAGAATAGTATTTATATTTACTTTTTACGTAACTGACGATTTTGAAATGGTTCAATAATATAAAAGTTGTAGATATTCACAAATTTGGAATCGTTGCTACATTTACACTGCAACAAGCGACGGTGGAAGCATCGTTACGCATTGAATCACAACAACTCAAACACAATTCGAATACATATCGTCAGTCATGATGAAACATGTGAACTGGATATCCTGGGACTAAATGCAAAGAAGTATATTTTCCTTCCAGTACCTAAATTCCCTGTATTAACTTCAGTAACATTAAAAATGAGCGAAAATCTTTAAAAAATGGAGGAATGAATCTTTTTATGCAACAGTAAAACCCGCGAAAAATTTAGAAAAATCGATTCAGTAGTATTTTAGCACACTTTTAACTGCTTTTCATGTAAGTAAAATGGAAAATAGCTTAATTATTTTATTTCTAGCAGTTGCATTTCAAGTGCACCCCAACAAACAGGTTTATGATACAAGATCAAATATTCAATAAATTGAGAAAATAAAATAAACAGTAAGAGGGAATTTATCTGTATTTGCGATAAAAAACACCATTGCTATTTGTGACTGATTTCTGTCACAGGAAAAAGCCTTATTAATGTATTGAAAGTTAATTAACTTTTGGCTAAGATTGTCACTAAAATTCATCCTTACGTTATTTTGAGTTTCTGTTTCATCGTTTTTTTTTTATCTAATTGCTATGTATTTCTTGTTATGGGGCCTATATTTCGCAGCTACTGCATTTTTCACAGTATAATTATTCCTACTTATAGACCTTTCTTCCGTTACTTCGTTAACCCTTTAGCGCCAAACGTATCATATATGACATATTCCTTTTTTTGCCGTTTCGGCGTTTGCATTCGCATTTCGCTGTTTGCAACAGTTTAAGTGATAAATGTTTAGCGTAGTGTTACTGAAAAAAGTTGGACCTATCTGAACCTTGTATTCTTTGGTTTTATACATTTTGACCTCTGAAAAAAAAATTTGTATTAAAATATATCAATTCAGACCATTTTTAATGATAAAACCAAAACGTGATATTTTTCGTTCAACGGGATCTAGGTGCGAGCCCGAAAGGGTGAAGCATGCCACGCCACTGTCTTCAAGGTATTTTTCTTTTCATTTGTTGATACTGTGAATTCATATTCGAGCCAAACGTAATAAAGTATTTAGAAGTTGATAAATGATTTTTCACTTTTTTAAACATTTCCTCTATGTTCATATCCTTCGAAAATTATTTGACAGAAAAGTTGTATAAAAAATCTTTATCACTCTGACCAATTTCTTAATGTATTTAGTCACATTGTTCATCATTTGCCTCTATATTTATCTTTTTTTCCTTTGTCACGACTGCCTTGTATATGGCCTATATGTTCGTAGCCCTTATCTTTCTTATCATCATCGTATTATTTCTCTTTCTCTCCTTGATATTCTCATATTACATACATCATCAATACCTTTCTGTTCCTGCCTTTCGTGTTCTCTGTTATCTTCCTCTCTACTTTCTTTATTCAACTCATTGTCAATACTTCTTGTTATTTCTTTTCCCGCCGTTTCCTCTAAAGTTTATAAATCTAAAAAATATCCCACGTTTCCTGATTTCTTGAATGTCACCCGACATATCTCTTTTCCATCAAAATTTCCCTTTGTTTCATTTACTTTTCTTCTTATCCTGCTGGATGCGTAGAAAAACGGAGACCTTCTCGCTATGCTTTTTTATTTTATTTGTTTTACATGCGAGAACTTCCAACGACGGATGAAATAAACGCAGACCTATACTTCTCCGAATTTCCATTTTTTTCAACTCTTGCTCCCTTTTTTCGGACGAAGATACAAAGATACGTTTTTTTCCACGAAAGATAGAAACAATGCTGCAGAACTATTTTTTGTTCACTCGCATCAAGCAGACGATCAAGGAAAGAACGTCGGAGGTGGAGAAAATGGATGCGGCTCGGTGTGTGTGTGCGTGGTCTTTGATGCCAGTCTTCCTCATCTCCTTTATTCCTCCAAATAGGTTTTTCGTATGAAATAAACTATTTGCACCCTCGAAGGTTGCAGACTTTTTCCCAAACGTTTACTGACGTCGAACGAGTCACTACACCTAGAAGCGAATTAAATAATTACCTGCGTTTTAAACTGTACTAGGTACTCCCTTCTTTTATTTACATTCAGACATTTTTTAAAATGTGCACGATGTAGCAGCTAAAATGATATTGGTGTATGCCATGCCATTAAAACTACCCAACGAATTCGAAAACTACTAAATTCCAATAATTAAAGTTTTTAATGGTTTTCATACCAACTCTTTTTGCATTTTTTCGCGGAGCAAATTAGGGACAAGTAACGCCACGGGAAATTATTGGGTTCCATGAGTGACTGTTTTAATTACCATCCAATTGGTTCAGAACCAAATATTTTTAACGAACCTAATTACGTACGTCCACCTGCGATCGTGTAAGCTCAATTTCCTCGTGCATTAAACCACTCAAACCTACTACATGTTCTCAGAGTAGTATACAGTACATGTATATAGTTGCTGAAAGTCGGGGTAGCGAAGGGTTGGCAAGAACGGAAAGCGAAGCGAAAGTGGAAAGTATTTCGCACACCGAAACTTCACGCGGTGGTCGAGAAATATTATTTCAGGTACAGAAACTGAAATGTCATTCGTGGTCTACTGTGACGGACAGTCAGTTTAATCATCTCAGAATTTCGACGAATTAAAGAATCAGGTGTAATTATAAATAAGTGAAATTCGCCACCTGGACTAGCAGTTTTTGATTGAAATTGAACTGAAATTGAGAGGCATGATGATTATGATAAAACTTTAAAATGTTGAGAATTTCTGGCCAGTCTTGTTTATAAAAAACATTTATGTTTCTTTACTTTCACTAGAATCGAAGTCCTTTCAAGCCACCGTGGTATACTCGAGATGTCTGTCTTGATTTCGCAGAACTTGGCATTTCATTTATAGGTAATCGAATTACAGAATTCTCAACTCAATATCTAACATAGATAATTTACGATACAAAAAAGAGTCAGGTTTGCAACAGACTTTATTTGCAATATATGAGGGTCGTCCAGAAAGTGATACCCGTTTTTAAATAACAATAATACAAATGTATTTTAAAAAATTTTCTTCATTGTAGCTTTAGTTTATGTACTTTGTTATTTTTCAGTATGATCGTCACCCCTAGTTAAACACTTATCGCGATGTGCAACGAGTTTTTGTCTACCATCGTCATACACTTCAAAAGCGAGTTCACATCACTATCATTGCACACAGTCCTTTAACGGGACCCTCCGATTAAAATTTTTCAGAATATCATATTCATATATGAAATGATATTCTGAAAATTTTTATATATATATACACATATATATATTTTTGTAGTATAACATCCCGAGAATAGCCGGTGAAAGTTTCACACCAAAATTCGTGACGGTAGAGATTGTACAGTCACATAACTAATTCAAACTCCAAACGCAAGTATCAGCCAAGAACACTTTGAACATGCTCTTCTCGAAACACGATATTTCGAAACGATAACCACGATTTCAGAAGAACTAATTAACCGATTAAAAAAAAATTGAATCATTTGATTTGTAGTTGGACTCGCTATGGCAACACCGTATAACATAATTTTTAAAACACGTTTTTTTTTATCTGCATAGTTCTGCGGAATATTACCGGTTTTTTGCACTACTTCGTTCAAATATGCACCAACATCGTAGTTTTGGCTCTTTTTGCCCTAACAAGGGATGCTGCAATAGCGATCAAAATGAATTTTAAGAAATTGTTTGAAATTTTTTCTTTAAACTAACAATGGGAACTTTTGTACCTCGTCTTATGAACTTTTGGGGGTGGTTTCGCCCCCTAAATATGCAAACGGGCCAAAATAAAAATCAAGTAAATAGGTATTTGTTACTTTTCGGTTATCTAATTCTAAAACATATCTGGAAACCTAAGCAATCGGAGGAAGACACCTGAAACATTTGCGAATATAGAAAATGTATTTATATAGTAGTTATTTCGGGAGGAGGGGGGGGGGCAACATAGGAAAATGGTAAATATAGTGTTAATATGGGACTTTTGTGAAAAATTATTACTTTACATGGTAATAAACTATTTATAAAACGACATACTTTACGTCACTGTAATAATAATAATACTAACTTCGCCATAAGAATTAAATTTAATGAATACCATGAGAAAAGGAAAATATAAAATTATAGTAGTGCAAACAGCCGAATTTCTAGCCAACGATTTTGAGACAGAGCACGAAACATTACGTTTCCCTTTGCATTTTCGCGGAATACATAATTACGTAATACCAATCTGAGATGGTTTAGGGGAAGGAGCTCTTTCGTAAGGGGGTTGTTGGACACTCCCCCTTCGACGCACGCGCAACAGCCGCGTATTATGCCTCTTCGTAACCCTAAAGATTACGTAATAATCTCTTATTCGAAAGAAAGGTGGCCATTCTAAAGTCAGGGCCGGCTTTAAGGGTAGAGGGGTAGACAGGGCGACCGCCCGGGGCGCCAAAGCTGTAGGGGCGCCGCTGTATGCGTTTATTCATTTATATCCGTTCTGCTAATTGATATTCGTGCCCTTGGAGGGGCGCCATGATAATCTTGCCTGGGGTGCCAAGTATGCTAAAGCCGGCCCTGTCTAACGTCTCCGATTCTAAAAAAGGCTGCAGGATGTCGAAAAGTACAACGCTTTGTTATTACTATAATTTCTGTAGCTATCACTCGGTGAAGACAAACAGTAATCATACAAACAGTAATCATATTTCTATATTGCATGAAGTTATATAATTATTCACGTTATGTACTACAAGGCATGAAAGTTTGAGAACACTCCGGAGAAATCGAGATTCCCCTATCCCCTCAATTGAGCACCTTTCAAACGGGCAGCCACAATTTAGAGGTACTTGTCCTGCAACCTCTCGGTGAATGACTTCTTTTGTACTTCACGTTCGAAAAGTGGCCGCAAAGTACGAGAAGAAGAGCAGCCTGAAAAGCGGCAGCGAGAAGAAGCAACAGCTAGTTGCTGCCGGCGCATTTGGTTTTAAGTTTGTCACAGTTATACTCGCGGCCCCGTCTCGGAAGTGGGTTAAACGAAGTTCCATGATACTTTGCCATAGCACGGTTCGTCGAACAGCCACTGATGCAGCCGCTGCCGCGAGTAAGAGATCAGAGGAGCCGTCGTCTCCGCAACTGCGGATAGAGGAGCTTCGATTACCTAAAGATGGAATCGCGCCACCCATTTAGCTGGCGGCAGGCAAACGTTCGCCGAGACATTCCTCGGAAGTATTAGTATCACTATGCGTCAACCTATTGAAGAATGTTTCAATGATTCAATTGTTCCTCACCAATTCGGCACATAGTGACCAACGCTTAGCAGGGCGTGGAGTGGGAGACAGGGAGAAAGAAAGTAAAACACAAAATGTAAAGTTTCATGGAAAAGGGAGAGTAAAGTAAAAACGAAAAGCGAACACCTTTGGCGGGTAAAGTTTAGGCTGAATAGGATTGCATAAAGCTTGAATAAATTTCAGAAGCATTCCTTCGGCCGGAAGGGGTCCTCTTCGCGGAGCCTGTGAAAAAGAGGAGCTTGACGCTTCCAAGTAGTAAGCAAACACGGCGAAGATGATAACTTTATTTACGCAGCTTTGTGCGGCGGGTGTCTCGAAAAATGACTTTTAAATTGAACGCTGTGTGCGTCGTTTCCCTGTGGCTTAATTCAGACACCGCCTGGGTTTCCAGGTAACACTCGCAATAAAAAGTGGGTTAAAGGAAGAAAAGGAAGGAGTTTCATGGACTCTCGACTACCCCTTTGGCGATACGAGAACAAAGAGAAAGTGAGAGGGGCGTGGGTGGAGGGCGAGGGTGGGCGAAAAGAAGAGAGCCAGAAAAACAGAAGAAGAGGGGAATGGTTATAAAGAGACAAAGATAAATCGTATTAACGCCTATCTCCTGGAATACGCGCACACAGGCGCACAGCTGCGCACGTGCACGGGGATACAGGCAATTTAGTTTACATAGGGGACACATAAGTGGCTGCCTATACAGATGTAAGCACACTCGGAGATCCGAGCACATACATCAATCCTCCCGTATGTATTTGATATTTGCACATTCCATAAGTGCACAAACACACGCGCGCGCGCGCGCGTGATATATTTACATACATAAAGGGGGCGCGCTTGCATGTGCGCGCAGGGTTCTCTGGTGCGTTTGTGTAGGTGCGGAACGTCTGTATGCAAGCCGGTGGACGCAGGCGCCGGTAGCCATGGCGACGATTCCTTCGGATTGGCCGCAGCTTCCACTTGAATCCCCGGCGTCGACCCCCGCAGCCGGCCTCCGGCTCTGACGTACTATCCACCACCATCGATAACCCCTCTGGTTCGTAGCTCTCGTCCACCCCCGTTGCCAACCTCGTCTACGGTTCACCCTCTCGCCTTCTCTCCCCGTTCCTCGGTGTCTCCCGCGCTCCCTCCTCGCCATCGCCTTCTTCAGTTTCTCCATTTCTCTCGCCTCATCCCTTCCCTCATCTACCCCCACAGAACATACGCATCTTTTTTTTATTTTAATTTCTAATATATACTTCGTCTTTCTTCCCTCGACTTTGCCATTTTTCAGACTCTTCACCCCTTTCAAAATTTTTAAAAAGGGTTTACCGCCGTTAGATGTCATGGATGACACTGCGAGAATAAATACGTGCAACAAGCGGAACACTTTTATCGATAACTTTACGTCATAGAATAACTGCGTGCGCGGTGCAGCCGTCGCTGAGGCAGAAGGTAGACAAAGGAAGAGCGATGCAAGAAACCACGTGGTCCCTCGCGTTAAGGTGGAATCTCACGGCGCGTGGATCGGCGAGCTTGTCTCGCCCAGACTCGGCGAGTCGCGCGCAAAGCTCGCCGATTCACGTGCCGTCAGATTCCACCTTTAAATGGGACGCTAATTGGTTCGAGCGGCGTTTTGCCTAGCCGCAAGCCCGCGCTTCCGAGTACGTAGTGTGCACGCGCACGCAGAAGCGGTCAGACTCTTCTATGATCGCGTCACGAATACAACGCTGTATAATGCACGGGGGTTAATTAATCGCGGACATGGTAGCTTGTGTTCTTTAATTTTGACTTTGATCTGAAGAGCGATAATTATGTCGTCTTCAAGAGCGTCTACTTGAAGTTCATTGAATGTAATGCATGGTGGCTAAAATTATAGGAATAACATTCTTAAACTGACGATTACAACTAGTTGTTGTATCAAATAGGTACTTTGAAACAGAAGTAGCGATCCGAAAATTGTTCGATGTGGTGAGCGAAACGCGTCGCAGCATGTTCCAGGAAACTTAGTGCGTCAAAACAAATCCTAGCGGAGAGCCGTTCGTGATCGACGTGGAGAGGTCAAGCGCGGGCCAAGCAGCTATTTTTACGAAAGCAAGCGACACCACAACGTTATTCCAAATAAATATAGTTTCGCTAAAGATAATGTCTGGCTAATCAAATATATATATATTTTTTGAAGAATACCGGCCCGAAACAGTTTTGAATCAAGATTGCGAAAGATCGAGGGTTATTTGACTAGAACATATCGAATGAAAACAGTCAATTTTTGGTCTGAACTTTGCTTCCACGAGACTCGCAGTTTTTAGGTCCACTCTCGTCCGCTCACATACCCTTCAAAACTTGTTTGGCGTGTAAATTTAGAAATGTTACTGCTTTAATCTTTAATAAAATATTGCGAACGCGTTTCGAAATTCTGAACAAGATTTCACACGGTGGTTGTATTGTAATCTTAAGGAGCCTTGCCTCGCGTAAATACCAGTGATATTACACGCGTGTGCATCGAACGATCGCGCGCGCTGCCACAGCAGTTTGCATACTTGACGCCAGTAGCGGGATTAGCGCAAGAGAAAGGGGAGATAAGTACGTCGGGGAAGAACTTGCGTGTATAAGACATTTGATAAGAGTTTTGTATCATGAAAAAATATTTCTTCCTTCTGCGGAGCTTGAATGAAATTTATTCATGAAGTGCTCTGCGATATGTCGCAGTATCACTCTCTTGCGCTACTTCCATCAATATTAAATTAAATACTTGTATATTTTCGGATGTTGCAAATCGCTCATCAAGAATGTCGATGCTTCAATCCACAGTGAAGCAAGTGTTTCCGGTTACTCCGTGATTTAATGTTTACGACTATTATTAACGCACCATTACGTCAGAGCTCTCAAAAGTTGTGTTCGAAATTCGAATGGCGTGACATTAATAGAATCACTCTGTTATGCTAATTTTAATAATCTTAACATGGAAATCCTTATATTCATAAATCAGTTTGTATGTGCGACGAATCCCTGCCACCAAGGTGTGGTATATTTCATTTTATTCACCTAAATACGAGATGCTATTAATTTTAAAATACCAGAGTTACCATATCAATTAATTATCTTTAACACCGCTAATTATTTATTTACCAGAAATACAATTTGTCGACTAAATTATCATTTAACAAAATGTATATATTTAAATAGGTATCGGACGCGTGAAATGTGAATAGCAATAGTATGAGAATTTGTAACTGAAAATTGAAAGGGAAACAGAGATTATTCACAGTGACTGGTATACATATAGTGTAGCGGATAACTCGTCTGTTGTTACGATGCAGGAAAATACTCGTGTTTTAACTAATAAAGGAAGTTCGGCAATTCGAGAATTCAAGAAACTTTGAAACTTTGCGGAACTGTAGCTCAAGTAATACTAATAACATTTATTCTTTGATTCAGGCAATAAAACCTCCTCAAAGAAATTATGAGTTTTCATATGATCGAAAATATCTGCGAAACCGTAAAAGATATAAAAAAAAAAGTTCAATGCGGAGTTCTATGGCTTTCAATATCCTACAATATTGTGATAAAGAATTGTCGAAACAAAGGGTGGTAGGAATTTTGAAAAAAAAAGTTTTCCCAAATTCTTTATTGCCGCTTTGTAGGTCATAATAAAAACCATGGAACTTTGAATTTTACTTGTTATTAATACCTTTTACGGTTTCACAGATAGATATTCACGATAATCTGAAAACTTAACCATTTTTTTAGGTGGTGTTTTCACCCCTAAAACTATTTTATTGCCGAATTAAGAAATAGTCATGGTAATAGCATCATATAAAGTACATTTCAGCTGATTAATTTTTTTTTTAATTTTCGAATTGGCGAACTTCCTTTTTAAGTAACAAATGTTTATTTTATATATGAGACACGTTGTAAAACACGTGTAAAAATACTTCGTGATGTAGTGAAACACATTGTGATGTAGTAACGCCGAAAGTCGGAATCTAAGTGTCCTGTAGGGTTTATCGGAGACTTAATTACAGTAGTGGCCAATAATGTTGCAACACTCGTGAAAAACAGTTTGGCGAATATGTAGATACATTACAAACGTGATAGCTACACTAAATTCATTTAGCGTGGTCTTTTAATAGTTTTACATAATCCGATACAATAGGGTTGCATCAAAGTACCTACTAAAATACAAAAAACTAAAAGTACTAAATCAGCTCAGAGTATAGAAAAATTAAAAGTAACATTGAATGCCAAATTATTATTCATTTGCTGGTGAGAGAGTTCACCCAGAAACATTGACATTTTCAAGGTGCTGCAATTACTGTGGCTACTACTGTAGACGCCTAAATGGTGGTTCCGCGTGGACTAGGAATTTCTAAATGTAATGGATCCGTGTGCACCGGATGTTTCTAGAAATACATATTGCATATGGTGCGTCCGGAAGTGCTTCTTCTTAATATTATTATAATTCTCCTACGTTGACCAGCAGATAAACTTACTCGAGGAAGAAACAGTTGGGGGTGTTGAACCCCTTTTTGGGGTAAGGCCCGTGAAGACGGCACGACCTTGTTGCCACAAGTGTGGATCCTGTCCTTAGGTACAGGTGTACAGGGTGATTCTGGAGCTACGCCTGACAATGGATGCGGCCTGGTGCCTAGTGGCGAGGACAACCCCCCGCAATGCCTCACCGAATTTTATTGTTTTCGACCCTCGAAGGGGTTGTAGTGCCTATTAATAAGTGAGAAATCTTCGACTTCCGCATTTCTTATTAGATCATTGCAGAAACGACACCAATTGATTTCTTTTGCTTCACTGATGAAACTGACACCAAGAACGCCGTAATTCTAAAAATAATGAAACAAATTCCATAAAAAATTCATTTCCATAACCTCAAGTTATTTTCGTTAATAAGAGGCCGATTTCCATGAAATTTTGTATGACTTTCATCAGAAAAGCATAAGGAATCCATTGGTGTCACTTCCATATCGATACGATAAAGAATAAACAATTTCTTACTACACTAAAATGAATATTTCACTTTTTCACCCTCGACAGCGGGGGATCAACCTGAAACCGCTACAGTCGGCCTAGGATTACATACCTTTTTCAGAAAATAAGAATTCTTTATGCTTTATCGCATCGATATGGAAGTGGTGCTGTTGGATTCCTTATCTTTTTCCGATGAAAATCATGCCAAATTCCATATAAATCGGACTATTATTAACGAAATCAACTTGAATTGATATAAATCAATTTTTCATGGAATTTCCTTTATTATGGTCCGAATTACGTCATTCTTGGTGTCAATTTCATCGGCGAAACATGAGGAATCGATTGGCGTCATTCACGTAAAGATCTGATGAGAAATGCGGAAGTTGAAAATTTCTCACTTCTTAATAGACACTCCAATCCTTCGAGGGTCGAAAACCATAAAATTCGGTGAGGCACAGCGGGGGGTTGTTCACGCCACGGGGTACCAGGCCGCATCCATTGTCGGGCGTAACTCAAAAATCACCCTGTATGTAGTGGTGTACTTCCTACATAACACGCGATCATATCTGCGATCATTTAAATCTACTTGTGAGAGAAACAGTGGCGCACTTAGGATTTAATCTTGGGGGGAGCCGAGTTGAACGGATAAAAATATTTTTAATTCAAATTCAATCAATTTCATTACGTGATTATAAAAATATATTTAAACAATAAAATGCAGTTTTCTTTCCATTTTACAAAGGAAAATTGCGTGTAGTATAAATTACTAATGAAGATGAAAATTTCTATATTTTTCATTATACCTTCACGAAAGCGCCAGTAAACAGACGAGAATTTCCCGAGGAAAATGAATTCAAACACGACCTCATTCAAATTATTTGCAATCATACGTAAATGCATAATTGTAATGCAGATTTCTAATTTTACGCGCAAGTTATGTAGTATTTATTTCCGAACACCGACTTCCGCAGGTATAATTCTTCGTTCACCCCAATTGTAGCTGATACAAATAGAGGGGATAGCGGTGATCTGCAATCAGGATTTCGCGGGCGACCTAATAACGAAGTGTACCTACTAACAGTAGGGTAAAGGACCCAGTTACTGACACCTGACCAATTACTGTCACCTTAAGCTATTTTACTTAAAATAACGAATAAATAAACGTTGTAAAGTGATACACAAAAAGAATTACGCATTTCAATCTATAATCTATACTATAGATTATATTCTATAGTTTGTTTATTCGTTATTATAACTAAAATAGCTTAAGATGACAGTAATTGGTCAGTTGTCAGTAACTGGGTCCTTTACCTAGTGTCTCGAAAAAAGTGCGGAGCTTCTGGCTCGGAATAAGTTGTTTCGCTATCCCCTCCACTCCCTCTGTTGTTGCCACGACGAATGAGATAGACTACATATAAACGAAAGGGGCGGTTCTCACAGCCTCTCTCATTCTACGCGATAAGGCAATAAAGGCGAGTTGAAAAGACTCCCGTCGGGAAAGAATGCGAGGTTCGGTCCTGAACCGTCACCTTCTTTTGCGAGAAATCTATAAGTATTACCGTATTCCCGAATATATACCGGCTACCAGAGTGTATCCCACTGTATACTCAGCCCATATACATGTTTTCCCCAACTGAAGACAGAGAGAAACTAAAAGGGAAGCGGAAAAGTAGATGGGACAGAAGGCAGATTTCACTGGGTCAGCTAGGAAGCGATGGTTACCTGTCTGATAGTAGAGACACGGGAACCTAAATACTCGGCTGATACAGAGCTTTGCTGCCTACTGTATCTTTACACGGAGGTTGCGTGTACGCCACATAAACAGATGAGAAATGCAGCGAGGTTAATTACTGTGTTCGCTTTCGGGCCGCATTCTCCGCAAGATCTCGACTAGATGATTTCGGCGTGCAGCTTATTTGCTTACGTTCACCTCGTCTATTATGCCGAACTGCCAAAATTGTCTACGGTGTCTTCGTTGTGCGCGCGGACCCGCCAATTTGCGCCCGGCTGTTGCCCGATGAATCAGAACAAAGAAACGCGTAAAAGGGCCACGTTGGCGCGGTAAACGTTTCGATGGCGACGAACGCCGCCCGTTAATGAACACACGAGGCCGATAATTTAAAGGAGGGAAGCAAAATAGGTTGAAAGCGCGCGCTCTTCACCCTATGCCGAAAATCAAACCCCTGCTCCCCGTGACGAAGAAGAACGTAGGAGCTGTTAAAACTGACAAAATTCGGTTATACAGATGAATTACAATTTCACCAATTATTTATGACTCGCCTGTGCTATTATTAGATCGTACAATTTGTTTGTCAAGTAGGTAAAACAATATTTTCTGAAATAGACCATTTTGGCAGTTTGGGGAGCATTTACAGGAAATTCTTTCTCATACGAATGAACATTGCTTTTTTTATTGTATATATTGGGGTCTGCATTGTGCGCTTTAATGCGTTGTCTTTTTTTCTTATAATTGTACATTATCTTCACCGTACCCCTTGATTTGTGAAAGAAGTTCATGAAACAATACTGGGCTGATACTGCATTGATTAATGAACTAGAGCTGAATTAGTACCGCATTCGAACTATAATTGAATGGGTTGTTGCAGTGGGTAATAATAGGAGGATTCTCGAGGAGGAGTGAGGATGATAGGGCAGAACGAAAGGTTTTAAAGTATGTTTTCCTATACGCGACTGGACGCAGCGTCAACGGAGCGCAGTATCAAAAAATTTCATTCCTTTTTCTGGACTTATTTACTTGTTATAAGTCGAAAAGAAAGAGTAGCTTTTTCTGAAATCGCACTTCATTTTCGAGAAAATCGACTTCGAATTTCTGGACGCTGCGTCAGGACACAAATAGGAAAACATACATTTAGAAGTTGTTTTCGGTGTAGGAATCCAGGTTGGGTAAACTGTGCAATAAATGGCAGACTAAGCAGAAATCCCCAATTCGATTGTCTATATCTTTTTCTGAAGTGTGTATATGGTCTTGATTTTCAGTTATTATCAATGATTATGGATTTCTCATTAAAATAAAACATCTTGAGGACCTGTTACGTCTTCTATTTTAAAAAATATTCCACGAAAAACGAAAGTGGGTATAAAAGTACAATCATTGGCACCCGGAAATTTGAAGTCGTGTAGAAAAAAATAGTTAAAAACGCTATTAAATACCTACAACAGTTAGTAAATCTGTATTTCAACCCGTTACTTACACCTTATCAAAATTTTAAGAAAACGCTTAAAACTCAGCCATTTGTTCCACTTCTACCTTTAAGGCCAGATTCACACTATCGGTCCGGTCACGGTCCGATCTCGATCAAAATCATATCCGTGAGCGCCCACACTATCAAGTCGGGCAAGTGTGGGACGCTCAGGGATGTGAATTTGATCGAGACCGGACCGATAGTCTGAATTAAGCCTAAGACTCTTTTTGTGGTGTGCCAGATGTAAAATGTGTTGATCAACTTTTGGAATTTGCAGTTTTGTAGTGAAAGAAAATAAGAAATTGTAAAAAGTACTTATTAAACTTGTACAGTTTAATATTTGGCTTTTTAATAAGATGTGCCAATGATTAGCGCAGTTTACGCTAGATGGCGCAGAAGCTTGGACAACGCAGAGTTCGAGTGACAGAGTTTACAGGACGCAGAGATTTAGGTTAAGTTCGGTTTGGGGAAAAGTACTACGATAACACCGCCGCCGTCGGTTCGTTACGGTGAGCATTTTCTAAATGTAGGAGAACTTTTCTATAGAACTATTTGATTGCGAGGGATAGCACTATTCCACCACTCTTATTCTTAGTTCACTCGATAAATAGATTGATGAAATCTCGGGATTGAAGGGACTCCTACTTTCGGCTTTGATTCTAAGTCACTGATTTCCACTAATAGAAACAATTTCACAATGTAAATTAGCCTGCAGCGGTATACAGTTAGAGTAGACAGGATTTAAACAGACACCTATTTCTATGATATCATCGTTTCACAATGAACTATCGATCATTATCGCGTCACACGAAAACCAGTAGCGCTCAGCAAGCCTCTAGAATTACCGAATTGAGTAATCTAATCCAACTCAGAGAGACGAGAGGAATCGTAGAATCAGAATTCAGAAAGAATGGTCCCAAGATCGTGCGGGCTATGCGGCAGTCGCGTAATGCGAGCACGTAGATCCGAGAAGCGAGAGTATTCATGGAAATGAGAATACTCGATATGGCTACGTTCGGCCCTAACTGTGATAATACTTCACACAAGACGGGGGAATATTTGCCAGGGGAAGATAAAACTTGACAAATGGAACTATTCATCGTAGAATATAGAATTAATAGCTGCAGGAAAACGAAACTAAAAGTGTTATAAAAGAAAAATTAAATACCCGAAACACCAGCATCCAACTGCAAAATATTATGTTTAAAGCCAGTACCTGTTTAAGCAGCAACAACCTTTAGGCCCAGAAGCATACGAAAATAGCTCGATCTGGAGAAAAGAACTGACAAACTCATCTGACTTCGGAGCAGTGTCTCTCAAAGCGGGCGCTTGAATTATATGGTAGCATTAGGTATTAAGGTGGCGATTAGGTTTTTAATAACACGAGGGTGCACGTGACTATCTAACAAAGTTTATTAAGTGCCAAAACTATAAACGCATGTATACACAGATTTTCTTATATCACTTATATTTTTAATATTCGACGGACTGTAATAATTTTAGAACGCTCTGAATAATTGTATCTGTCCTAAAACGAAATGTTGCTAAATTTGATGACACAAAAATTAACCTAATAATACGATAAATATTGTTAGAATCTGGGAACAGTAGAATTTCAAATTTTAAGTATTCAGATTGTCTGATTGTGACTCTAAATAGTCTATCTAGAAATTATGTACCTGTCTCTTTTCTCTCTGAACGCTCTCTAAAGATTAACCTACAAGACATTCACACAAGCGATTTACCACCTAAGAATCAAAGACTCATTCAAATACACATACAAACCACAAACATACACACTCACAGTTCTCTTTTAACCATTCCAAACAACAGAGTGACACTCATTCTTGAAAAACTCCTTCATATTATTGTATGTATACTGGTGCCGGTATAACTTGTTTTGGTTTTATACATTAACACGTTGAGTGCCACAGTGAAACTTACAATTAGTCTTGCGGTAGGACTGTGAAAACTGATCAGAAGATTGGATACACTCCTTCAGTTATAGGAAATTTAAAGTTCCGTCAAAGTCTTCATAGATTCTCTTTCATCTCCCCCTGTTTTGTTTCAATATCGAAAGGAAAGATATGCGTGCCCGTTTGATAAAAGTTTTACCTATTTCCGATAGATATCGTGAGCAACTAGTAGCCCACGTGACACGGAACGCTTTAAGCATACAAGTTCAGAAATCTTTTTGGGAAAAGTACAAGTGAAAATCATACACAATGTTTTTCTGCTAACGGATACGTATTTTAACTATATTATTCTAAATTTTCATGAGATATTATTATTAACTAAAGGAGAAATAAATTCCCTAGGCCAAACGATGCATCTGAAAGTAAAAATTGAAATACATTTTAAAAATAAATAACTTTTAGAAGTACTTGACGTTCTCCGAATTTGAATATTGTATTTTGGTAAAAAAAAGGGCGACCGTTTGAAGATGAAATATCGAATTTTGATGGAAAAAAAATTATTTTTAAGTTTTTCAAGTATTTTCATTATTACAAAATAAAAAGTAAAATTTAAAAATAGGAATGACAACGTCAGATACTTCCGAAAGTCATTTATTTTTAAAATCTATTTGAATTTTTGATTTCAGATACATCGTTTATCCTAGGGAATGTCCACCAGCTAATGCTTAAAAAAACACTTCTCATATCCAAGCCGATATCTCCTTTAGTTAATAATAATATCTCATGAAAATTTAGAATAATATAGTTAAAAGGTGTATCATTTAGTAGAAAAAATTGTGTATGATTTTCACTTATACTTTTCCCAAAAAAATTCCTGAACTTGTATACATCTTCCAGACCTATTGGTAGATGTAACCCCTTAAAGAGTATATACTAGTATATTAATAAGATTCACATAAATAAGTGTTGCCTTTGTGTATAAATGATGCTATTATATTTTGACAATAGTTCCTGATGATGCTTAGATATTTTTGACAACTGTATAATAGCTCGAAATGATCCTTAACACTGCCAGTTGGAGTTCAATCATCGATCAGATTAAAGAGGTTTTTTTCACGTGAGGTGTAATTTACAGTAATTCACACTTGACAATAGACTTCGTTTCTCTTAAGTTTCTAAAAGAAATGTGTCAAGCCGATTGTCCGAAATGTAAGCAAAAGGAATTTGCGAAGTAGGAAACGTTGGAGTTAGAAAATGAATATATTCGATAGCCATGCCAGATTATTTGATCGATTGTGGACAAGGCAGGAGGAGAGATAATGAAAGAAGAGGGAGATAAATAGCCAGATAGACGCAGGAATTACATATACATACAAGGAGAGATATACGTGGGTGGGTTGCAAGTGGGCAGGTGTACATGGATGGCTCGTGTAGTCGAATACCTCGACAAATATGTGGGCTGCAACTAAGAATCTGTGTACGTGAGAACCCAATAAAAGGACCCAATTACTGACACCTAACCAATTACTGTCACCTTAAGCTATTTTAATTAAAATAACGAATAAATAAACGTAAAGTCATACACAAAAAGAATTATATAATTCAACCTGTAATCTATACTATAGATTATATACTATAGTTTATTTATTCGTTATTTTATGTAAAATAGCTTAAGGTGACAGTAATTGGTTAGGTGTCAGTAATTGGGTCCTTTACCCTATGTAGATTATATACAGATTAGATACGGCTATATACAACATACTCCCTTAAAATGCACCACATCCTTCATTATTCTGAAGAATGAAGGTCGTCACACCAACAGTAGTCAAAAACAGGAATATCAAAATGGTCAAAGCTGACGCTAAGGTGTTGCTTATAGTGACTTTTTTTAAATTTAAGTGTGGTAAATATGTGTGCAAAATTTCAGCTAGATCAAACAACTCCAAACCCTGCCTCAAGAGGTTCAAAGTTTCGAACGAAACTGCGCTCTTGCAAACAGCATATTTTTTTAATATGCAACCCTGTATCTAAGCAAATGTGTGATTGAACTGGAGTTGGGAAAACGAAGTTTTCCATTTCTCTAGTCTTTGGACTATGTCGGTAAAATATGTATGTATTCCACGAGCCCCTGTTCCATGTAAACGATTATTTTCTAAAGGTGGACAAAAAATAAAAAGAAATAAAAAAAGTTTATAGTATATCATAACTTCAAGCTTCTTGAGGCAAAATTCAGAATAATCCGATTGTGCTGAAATTTTGCATACTTACTTATACACACCGAACGGAATAAAATTAGCGGGCGTCCCAACATTTTATCGCACCTTCAATTTTAACGGACACCCTAGCTGACACAGGGTTTTAGAAAAATTTGTCTGACCTTATTCTAAACTTCCACAACAGTTATTTTGACACTCATTTGATACTTCTTTGTAACTCAATGGATATTTTAAAGATAATGTAGACGAATTACGGAAATTTTACTAAATGACCTCTATCTTATACTTTCATCTTTCACGTTGAAACATGTTCTGGAGGCATCATTTATATTTATGCTTTACACCGAAAGTATTAAATAATACCACTTAACATACCTAGGGAAAATTAGGGAAAATCGTTCATTTTACTGCTGCAATATTCAAAATTCCAACAAGTTCCGATTTACAAACCCAGAATTACTATCATACAATAGACATGGACCTAGGAATACGATAAATACATAGCTGCTCCACTGAAATGCTCAACACCTACCATATTTAATTCTTTGCAGGTATATGTCACAGAAATATATTTGGATCTTGCTTAATCTACTAAATTCTGTTAACTTCTCGCATTGTTGCAAATGTATAATTGTCGATTTTTAGATGCCAGTCTCCAATAATTCTTATTCCACAAAAAAACTTTGAAAACAATGTAATCTCTATCGAAAATGGAAGCAGATATAAACGTTTGTATGCTTATCTTGCATTGTGAGTTTTGTGAAGGCATATAGGTAACCTTGCGGTAAAAGTTCAGGCTTTTCGTGCACATATGTATAATGGCAACTTGGCACACAAATATAAAATTAATCTTGAAAATTAAAGTATAGCGAGGTCACAGGTAGACGTACGAATAATCCCTTTTGGGTAACCGGTTTCATGGCGAAACCAGAAATGACCTTTGTTCCCATAGTTCTTTGTTCCGTTCTCTTTTTGGCGTTAGCCGAGTCGATATTGGAAGGGAAATCACTGCGGGAAGTGCGCGCTCGTTGTTGATTTTACAAAAGGGGGAGGAGGTTTTCGTTTCTAGAGGGTAGCAACGGGGAAAATAGGAACACACTGTTGAATTTTCGAAGCGTGCCGCTGTTAATGATTTATTTTCCTGTATTTAAAACGAACTGCATTTTTGCCCAAATTTATTAAAGGGTTGCGCCCGGAATGGCTGCGCGTACTGCGTGTTTAATTGAAAAATCTACACGCGCGCCAGTGAATTCGGCGTTAAATAATTCTTGTGTTTCTCAACCCGCTGCAAATACAATACGTAATTTCGGCCGCGGAAGTGAGAAATGCAGTTACGCATAATATTTGTGAGTAGGCGTCGCGAAATTATAGTTCCATCGTTATGATTTTGGATCCTGAAAGTTTCCGTACGTTCTACGTTGCTGAAAGTTGCGAACATCGCGGGGGGTTAATCGAAAACACCAGAGAGATACAGACGTGCCACGGCATCGGCGCCGAAGCGGGCATCGGCCTAGTGTGCGGACGACAACTAGGTGGCGCCCCAACTGTAGAATTAGCTTGGTGAAGAGTTACCGTCGGCTCTGACAAGGGAACACCGGGAACCTGCACTCACCGATTGGAACGCAGTTTAGTGGGTTTATAGAATGTCTCAAGACAGGAACAACGGTGTATTTCATTCGGGCCCTATCGCCCTTTAAAGGGGTGAAAACTAACCTCAAAGTCAAATAGGCACTTCCACTTTTTCGCATATAACTCACAAACTACAACAGACAGAAAAAAGTGTTTCAAACAAAAGTTCAATGGTACAATGAGCACTGCAAACTTGCGTTAACAAAATTTTGAAAAAAGTTTTTTCGTTCAGGTATTTTTTTAAATTCTTTTTAAAAATTTGTTAATGCAAGTTTGCAGTGCTCATTGCGCCATTGAGGTTTTATTTGAACCATTTTTTTCTGTCCGTTGTAGTTTGGGAGTTATACGCGAGAAGGTGGAAGTGTCTATTTGACTTTGAGGTTGGTTTTCACCCCTTTAAAGGGCGATAGGGCCCGAATAAAACATACCGTTGTTCTTGTCTTGAGTCACTCTACAAACCCACAAAGTTCTGTTCCATTCGGTGAGTGCGTGTTCGCGGTGTTCCCTTGTGAGTAGCGTAATGGTTATGTATAGACTATAGAGTAGTAAGTAGTCCGTCGCCGGCGAGCGGGAGATCCACATTTGAATCCCGATCGAGACAATCCAGTCAGTTGATTCTGTTTCTCTTACGATACAAAGGGCGATATTGCAAAAACCGTAATTATTATTAGAGCCAAGATCTATGCATCTGCCAGTTGCTAACAAGGAATTCGTTAGAAATTCCACATTCATCCTCGTTTTCGCAAGTAACAATGGAGATAAATACCTGAAGGCAAGTACATGCGAGTGAAGAGACATACACGCGAATAATTAGGGTACAAACAAAGCGGTGAGTGTAAAATAGCGGCAGCAAGATCTGCTGGTCGTTTGCCGCGGACGGTCGCTCCGCATCTCCGACGATTCTTCTGCCCCCACTATCGACACATCCACCCCCGACCATGCTGCTCACCAGGAACCCTCTCCTCCGCAGCTCCCGTAGCATGGCCCTGGTCGACCGAACGAACGAGGGAACCCTTCCTCCCTGCCCCCAGAGCGCCTACGCCTCCCGCGTTGCCTCGGCAACCCCAGCTTGGGGTTGGCCTCCGCCTCCTCCGTGCACCACGACTCCATTCACGGCATCCCCCTCCTTCTCGCCCTGCTTCTCTTCGGCGTCTCCTAGTTCTCCGACCGCGGCTCGTTCCTCTTCTATCCCGTGACCGTCTCTCCCTGCGTCGCTGCCCTCCGCGGCTACCCTTGCGCGCGCGTTCTTCGCTCTTCTACTACCCTTGCGTCGACCTGGCTTCGACTCAATCTCTCACGAAAGAAACGAGAGGAGGAGAGAACGCGCGCGATACGACCGCCTGCCGCGATCGGCGTACGTAAGGCGGGTTGAGAGGGAAATAGAGATGCCGCGGGAAGAGAGAGAAAAGGGGAGAAGGAAGGTCGAGGGAGGATTTCGGTTGCTCTGGAAGCCAACCGGATTAATGTATCTCGAATAATTCATGCATACTCCGTGGTAGGTACGTGTGAGCGGGAACTATGGGAGCGCTCTATGGACAGACCGTGCCGAGTTTCAGCCCTGTCGCGCGGTGCTGATTCTATGGCGACAGACCAGCGGGCGAAGACACGCGCTGTCCGCTCAATATCGACATTATAGAGTCATCCGTGGCGGGGCATGTTCGCGCTGTATTGAGAAAATAATATCGACCCCCGCAGTAGTAGGTGAATACCAGCAACGGCGGGAGGGCTGCTGGGAGGGGAGGTGGGGAGCTAAGGGTTGGAATTTTCGCATGGTTGCTGTTTCTCGCGTTGCTACGACAATATGCATCTTCAAGACCAACGCAAATGTGCTTCGGAGATTCAGATAACCGGACAAAGTCGAAACGGCAAATGGTAATTATTGTTATGTTACAAAAATTTCTCTCGTGAATATCGTACCGTAGAAAAGCAATGAAAAGGTATTCAAAGAATTTGGCCATGTTATGCAGAAAGCTACCAACTCTCAAGGATCTAAAATTGAGTGAAAGCTTGACGATTTTAATTGTTAAGGAAATGTGACTTTAATTCTATCGGGTATGTTTTTTTTCTGTTATTGTTTTAGAATGTATTTTACTGCGGTATTTAATAGTCAATACTATAATTAATGTTTTTTTAAAATTTCTATAGTTTGTGTTTTCCAAGCCTAACATGAAACTATGGCTTGGTAGTTTTAATAATTGTATAGTGTAAGAATTGTTCTATGAACTGGTAATTTTTTGCAAAATGCAGATCACAAAATTATGGGATTCGTGCAGTGTTTAAGTAATTTTTTTGTCATTTTGAGGGTTGGTAGGCTCCTGCAAAGCTTGGCGCAATTATACATCTGTTTTGGTACCTGCTCGTCCATTTTGCAAAAATGATTTACAAAAATAATTGCGCTTCAATAATCTAGCTTTTCATGTCTTTCAAAAACGAATGTTGAGGTAAAATTCCGTGAGGTTTTCTTCTTCGAAAAATACGCCCTTCATCCCAAAAACACATCCACAGAGGTTATCGGAAATATTTATGACATAATACATGTAATACGTCTGAATTTTCCCTCGCTATATACATGTAATAGTCCTTGATATACCTACTGTGGGTGCATCCAAGCGAATCGAATTTCCACGCACGTCAACTGCAGAAGAAAAGAGGGCGCGTCCCCCCCCCCCCCCCCCCCATGTCAGCCATTACCCCGAAAAGCGACAACCCTCTCAACATCGCCGAGGAGTCTTACGATGTTATACGACTGCTCCGGCGCCAGTGGAAGGGTGGAAGCGAGATCCGCCGCTGCTTTTTCTATCCCAGAATAGGGTGAATCGAATTGACGCCACGTAAGAGGCTGAACGACGTTCAGATTCGATCTTCCGGATGGAGGAGGAGTCGCGCGTAGTCGTTTGCGAGCGCGTCGCACGAAAGGGAAACATTGTCTCTGCCTTGAAGGGGGTTAAATCAATGGTGAACTCTCGTCGGCGACAACAACGGCATGGAAGAAGAAGGGACCTCTGTTGCCCGTGCCTCAAAACTCTGAATTCGAACCCATCTACTTCCACGCCGTAATTCGATAACACCCCCGCTGGTCGCTTTGTACACGCCGAATTATAATCGATAATACCTGTATCCCCGGAATACTCTGACGGTGTCATTTCCCTCGCACAGAAATTCCTGTCGTATTCCGTTTTTCAGACATCGCTCGCCAGGATTCGTTGCCTTCTTATTGTGCTTCTAGGAGAGTGAATTCTTGGGGTATACTTATCAGTGACCTGTATGATATATAAGAATGAAAATTTTTAATACGTTAAAAGACCACAGTCGTAGAAATTACGTAGAAATTACATTCGTTAACGCCTCGGTTTTAGAATTTTAATATTCCTTAGTGTAAATATTACAAAATGTTATGTTTTTCTAGTGTTTACAATATTTATTACAATTGCACATAAATAATTCTTGAGTATTGTGTAAATAATTGCTACATGTCAGAGAAGGTTACGAGTGTTATTTATTGTTATGGCGTAATGCTATTTTCGATCTGCACCAGTTGGGTGAAAAGCTTTCATGTTTAATTTTTTTAACTAACAAAGAGAGGTTTCCAGGTGTCCGTCTCCGATTCCTTTGGTTTTTGGATATGTTTTAAAGGACCGAAAAATAAGAAACAGGGGTCTTTTTATTTTGGCTCATTTTCATATTTAGGGGGTTAAGCCACCCCTCAAATCCCATAAGAATGTGGTGGTCCTCTCCGCTTGCTTTGGATTTTGGATATGTTTTTCCATATGAAATTTTACTCAACACAATTTTGTACCCCTTATGAACTTTGAAGGATGAAACCACCCCCTAATTTTTCGATCCCCTAAAAAATGTCCAAAAACCAAAGCAATCTGAGGCGGATTTCTTATTTTTCGGTCCTCTAAAACATATCCAAAGAAACCAAAGCAATCGGAGGCGGATACCTGGGAACCTCTCCTTATAAGTAGCTCTGTATGCAACTCGCAGGATTCATATATGTTTATAAAAGTATAATCCTAGAATATAAAAAACATCCTTCACTCATGATGGATTTATTGTTAATCATTATTCTAAGCATTCTCTGAAACCCTCGCCACTTCGTCAAATTCATACATATTTCTGTAAGAACTGAAGAAATTTGTTAGACCGTGTCGAAGGAAGCCATTGCAACAACTCTCTTCATTTTCTACCCTAAGCATCGTCGACTACATTCTACAATACCGTTTCGTTGCTACTAGCACAATGCGGTATCTCCATCTAAGTCTTGTTATTAATTTTCCTCTGTCGATAGGCCGTTCTCACAATGGACAGAATGGAAAAAGGCCTCGATGCGAACCGGTGCGCAAAGAGTTACGCGATTACCAACTTTAAAACATTTTCATTCGGGTCACTGGCGGTACACGGAAAAGCTCTATATCAAGGCTATAACCGCAGGTATTGACGACATTCCGGGACAGATAACCCAATTAAAAGTTACACGGCCGCAAGACTGCATACACCTGGGCGGGGAAAGAAAACGTGGCTAACACGTCATTCGGATACAACGTTTCCTGTTTAGTACTTTCCCCGGCTGAATATCGTTAGTCAGAAACGAGTACGGCCAGTTTCCTTCTCAGGCTATGGACACGAACGGGGTACAGGGCCTTCCAACTATTTTTTCCTCCCCGCTACTTTTTTCCTTTTAGCGCTGCTGCTGCACTTTCCTTTTGGATATGGCTAATCATGTGTGAAACGATAAAATTGTTACGTATCGTTTTGATAGCGCAGCTATAATTAGCATACAGACAGTTCCGCCGTTATATGAGATAACCGTTGGCAGACGGTAAATAAATTTTGACATTCGACCGGTTATTTGAATTAGAAGTTGGTGAAAGTGTAAGAGCAAAAAATTTTAGTAAACTTGTAATATCAGGATGCAATCTCTCTTATGTACGAATAGAGAGATAAGCGGAAAAAAGGAATGCGTAATCGTAATTCATAAATCGGCAGTCATGAAATGCTGAGGTCGTAAAAAATTATATTGTACGCTCCCTAAATCATTTTAGTTTGCATAATATTAACACTTTGAGGCGGAGCTTTGACCTGTTGTCACAACGATATTTTATTTTTCATCGGTAATTAGATTTTCATGAAAATGTCATGAATGTGTTGGCGATGTTTTCATGTTTTGATGAAAATTGATCCAAACTCGACATCACTCGGACTATCTTTCATCATACATAATATAATCTTCATTGATCAAACGGAATTCGAATTATGTATAATTGAAAGTAATCCGAATGAAGTCGTATTTGGACACATTTTCATCTGAAAAATTTCAACTATCTGGTACATACTAGTACGTACTCTCATGAAGATCACCATAAATTAAATATTCCAGATGAGAAAAATTAATGCAATATACCTAAAAACTATATTTTGTAATTAGATACATTTAAATGAAAGTATGTATGATTTTTCAATATCAAGTTAGGATTTTATAATCATTATTTCAACAAAGTATTTAAAGAACTGTTTTAAAGATATAGTGCTATAGAAACACATGATATAGAGTAAACGTATGTAATACGAAACACCTGTTTTCAAAAGTTTGCCAAAAGTAGGGTAATCTGTTTTTTTTTAACCTACATGGGAACTAATGCATAATCATATTTATATAATCAAGTGTAAAAAATTCAAATATTTTGAAATTATAATAAAAACACTAAACAATGTGAAAATCGGCAGTTCCAAAAAATGGTAGGTACCTATCTAATGTGAAACATCTAAGGAATTTATAAAGAAAACTGAAAAAGCTACAGGATAAAAAACTGAGGGTTTTACAAATATTTCTGAAATGGAATCAGGTTTTTGGCACTTTCCTAAAATCTGATGTCAGGCTGCATCATATGATAATTTTTCCTTACGCGGAGTCGCTAATGTCACTTCAAGGACTCCATAATATTTTCAATCGACAGGACAGCATTTTTAATGCATGCAGTTGTACCCTGTCTCTTAACGAATAAAATGAGCACACGGTCAAGGTCATTTCCAGGATATAATGGAAAAATTATGTGAATTAATAGAAAGCATTTAGTTCTTGTTGCGAAAAGTTCTTATAATTATGACGTGCAATTCACTCACGTACAGAAGAGGCATCGAATGCGCACGGTATTACCACTTATGAAACTTCATCAGAAAGAAGAATTCGTCAACTATAGCTGAACACACGTTCCCTGTTGTGTCAGTACACCGTACGCAGTAGGCCCTCACTAGGGTAATGGACCCAATTACTGGCTCCCAACCCAATTACTGCCACCTCAAGCTATTTTACTTACACATTTATTTATTCGTTATTTTAAGTAAGATAGCTTAAGGTGACAGTAATTGGGTTGGGAGCCAGTAATTGGGTATTACTTAAAATAACGAATAAATAAATGTGTAAGTAAAATAGCTTAAGGTGGCAGTAATTAGGTTGGGAGCCAGTAATTGGGTCCTTTACCCTACGCCTCGCCTCGGCGCAACTTCTTTTCGCACTCACATCTAGGCCCGCGTCGCCTCGGTTTTTACGTACCTGAAGTTATCTGAGCTTGCCTCGGTCATGTGCGGTCAGTTGCTCAGAGAGCCTCTTCCTGTGCGGTGGCAATGCATCCACTCATCCTACGCCCCGCTTCTATTTCTCAAAATATTCTCGCGGAAGAATCCGCGGCTCGGAATCGGATTGTCAAACCACACATGAAAAGCATAGGAAGAATGAAATGAGCCGAGGTGAGGCGTAGTGAGAGCCTGCCTTAATTGTGAGTACTTTGCTCACGAGCGTAGCAGCAAACGCGTGAACACCTGAACATATTGAACAGTACATTCAAAGTAACAGAACACTGACATACTATAGTATAAAGCAGTGCATTCTTTTTATTCCGTCTATAATGTGTTTTGCGTCCAGTCTTATGTAGATTCAGTATACCTCTGTATCGTTGTAAGCATCTCCTAAAGGTACGTCTACACGACGATCCTTTTGTGTCTAGATCAAGTGTCTTTTGTCTGACTAGAGCTAGTTGCCGTGTCTTGAGTCTAGCTCTAGCTGCAACTTCCGCGACAATAGGTCGAATCCAGTGTCGCGAACTGCTCTAGGCAGTTTCCAATCTTCCGGAAATTTTGTTGAGTGTCGTATACACTTGATCTATACACAAAAGAGTCGTCGTGTGGACGTACCTTAAGACGGTTTAAAAATTGTAACCAGCATCTCCCAGACGCACTAAACCATTAACAGTTTGATTGCTTAAAGCAGCTGTCACGCAAGGGAAAGATTCGAATTCTAGTAGCGGTCCAGCAATGTCAGCGACCAATTCGTTTCCTCCTCCCTAAATTTAAAAATCGCTCGTGTAGACATGCCTCCTTCGTCTGCACGTGTCGGGTCGAGCAACAGACGTGGCGTATGTACAGGCCTTTAGATCGAATGGCGGCATGACCCGCCGGCATGCGAGCCTAGAATTCCGGACGTGGAGGAGACAACGCGTACCGGAAAGTAATCACGCATATGGTACCGGCTACAGAGGCCGATCGATTAGCCTGTATCCGCGATACATACATGCCTGCTGCCGCGCACCGCAACTACGTGACAAATATTATCGCGATCGACCGACCAGCTGCGTTTGATGTGGACGCGTTTATGAAATGCCGACACGCCGATAATCATGCGCGACCAGCGCCCAAGGCTAAATCCGATTTGCAATATTAAGCGGCCCCCACCACACTACCATGTAAACTAGTCGACATTTTTCGCGTCTCTCCTAATTGCTTCACGGGATTGATCCATCTTGAAGGGCCGGGTATTATCGTTGGCCAAGCAATGTATGCACGTTCGAGGCTCGTTACTCTGGTTGCCTTCGATGCCTGAAAGAATGGAAGATGATAAGATAGTTACTTGTTACTTCATGCCTCGGAGAATTGTGCTGGATGAAGCATGAAGGGGTTTAAGAGTGGTGAAAGTTCGGAGAGAAGTTAATGTTTTTGCACTTCATTTTACTGGAAAACTCGAGTTACAAAGAATGTGTATGTGGGAACGTTATGTGTTGGTGGAATTTGCGAAAGATCATAATGCAGCCAAAACGGCAACAAAAGAAGATCCCGAAGCCGGAAATTAAAACAATTCTGAAACTTCGTGAATTTGTAGGGTTAGGGTTAGTGAGCTTTGTGAATTGGGTTAGGCATAATAACAGCCTCGCTGAGCCTCGCCCGTTCTCTATCTGCGTGTAAATAATTTCTTCTGTGTTGTACTTTATATTATAATGGAATAAAGACGATTTATTATTATTATTATTATTATTATTATTATTGTAGGGGATTTCCTCCTGATTGCAACGCAATTTTTTGTTGGCTGCCCAAATTCACTCGAAGGGGATGAAATTGACCCCTGAAAATTCAACGATTTTCCGATTTTGTGTTATAACTCGCAACTATAATTGACAGAAGAAAGTTTCAAGACAAAAGTTACTTTTTTTTAATTAGTTCTATCATTTGGTAAAAAAATTAGTTTACACAAAATCGGAAAATAATCGGATTTTCAGGGGTCAATTACACCCCCTTCGAGTGAAATTGGGCAGCAAACAAAAATTTCGTTATAATCAGGAGGAAATTCCCTACATATGCATAAAGTTCCAGAATTTTTAGAATTTCCGAGATCAGGATGTTCCCGTGTAAGGTGTTTTGCTGACCAACCTACCCTCTCGAGTTGGGTTAACCACCCTCCCTCACTGTGCCTGCGATAATGTGCGCAGGAACACTACTTAGTTGATATTGCTTGTGTATGCGCGCTCACACAAAACGCGACATGTAGTGCAGTAGTGGCTTCCATAATTTAAGTACTCAACACAATATACGGGAGTGTTAAATACACGTTTTCCACCCAGAATCGGTTTCTTCTTATTTCGATCTTGGAATGAACCTCAAAATGCGACGTTCGTAGGAGCGAGATTTAAATGGCCCCAAGCCGTCGTATATTTCTAACTTTCTAACCCCATCGACACTCAGGGTAAGAGAGAGATGATTTATTCAATAACAGAAATTTAAATTATTATTTATTTAATTTTTTTTAAAACATGTCTCACGTATTGGCTAATTTTTTTCATAGAAAATGACACCACACACAATTTACGATTTAATTGTCTTCAATTTCTGGACATGACCTCTTTTCGAATGTGACTTCGACTCGAAATAATGCGAGTTAAGTCATGCTTGGTCTTATTTTAATCGAAAATAGTTCGTCGCTGCGTTACAGGAAAGTCGGAAATCACAACTCTCAATACTAAATGATCCATCGGAGAGTCGATTGCAGTACGGCAATACTTTCCGATGCTTTTCAGCTAATACCGGTGTGGAAATATGCCAAAATTGTGCACAGGGTGCAAATCCCTCGGCATGAGAACACGTCGACGTCACGCGATGTGTCAAAGAAAGATTCCGAACACTTTTAAGAATTGGTAGGGGTCAGTGGCGCACCAATCGGCCCTGGCATCCCCCAAAGAAAAAGAAAATTAATATATGTAACCACGACTAAAGTAATTCAAGAGCTTTGCAAAAGAAAAGAAACCCACGTTTTATTCTTTAAATAATTTTTTTATTATCACCTAATGAATTTTATTAAATTTGTATTAAAAATATTTTAACGGTTCAGCTGAGTGCGGCACTGGTGGGGATAAAAAGACACAATACGGGAATCCCAGGAGCCCCGCACTATGAAGACCAATAGGTACCTACTGTAGTAGAGAACGCAACGAGCCCCATCCGTAAATAGCCCTAGTATAAACGTTGAACCTTACTGTTTTTGTGGGCAGCCGTCCGTCAACCGTCTGTCAACATGAAATCTTTGAAGTATTTTTCAAAAATTTCCAGTCGCTTTCTGTCATTGACGTGTTTTCACGTCGATATTTTCTGGAAAGCGTCGAAAGTGTTGTCTGAGAGTCCCCGAATGTTTGCTTTGAAAACAAAGCGAGCTCGGAGATCGTTTTATACTTCGCCATCTCAACGATCCTCCCACAGTCGGCAGTCGCTTGGCAGTCGACCCCGGCACGAGTCATTTACTAGGGAGAATTTAAATTTTTATATTCACTGTCAGATCTTCATACGAATTTTACCAATAGATTGGCAAAGTTTTTCTCATGAAAATAAGTCTAAACTCGACTATACTCGGACTAGGTTTAATAATAACTGGTCTACGGAATTCAGTGCTGTCTCTGAAATTGCACGCGTTTTCGGATTCTCTATGCACGCGAAGCTATCCCCACTACTTCGTTTGTAGTCGCCGCGCCGCGACATCGGGTATCGGATGTCAAAGAGAAAGCCGAAGAAAGGTTCATAACCATTCTCAATAGTGACACACCTTACACTCTGACCGCGTGAAATCAAAGGAAGCCGAATAGACTACTCGTCTCTCAAATTGCGTGCGCCCGGTCCCGACACACGCGGCTATAGAGAGACAGAACTGTAATTCACGATAGTCCGGGAAAGGATGTATTTGGATTTCTTTCTGTCAGGAAATCCTTACCAATTTATTAATCGTACTTACTCGCATGAAGATCCAAATAATAGGAAATATACAATTTTAAATTTTCATTAGTGGCGGCATGATAAAGCTCCACCAGTAGAAGCGACTGCTTGAAAAAGCTTGACCGATTTAGAACGGTGTTTCGCCAAGCCTTGCATCAGTTAAAGTGTTAAAATGGGACATCCTGTGTATACTATAATAAAGATGAAACACACACAGTGACAAGTGAATATCTTCAGAACTATTGGAACTATCGGAAAATATTATTAGGCAAATTCGATGTGTTTTGGAGAATAAATTGCTCGTACGAACTTATATTTTTTTACATGAATGCATGAAGGAGGTTTCAAGGTCGCCAAGTCTTCTTTGAGCGGGATCATATATTTTTTCGTTAGTGACCATGATTCATTTAGATGAGTAAAATTAATGCTGTTAACGAAAATATTTCAATATTACCCAATAACATTTTTTACACTTACCCTGTGTATCACTGTAGATATAAATTTGTGTTTGCTTCTGTACAATTTACGCATTACTGATATATTCGTTAATAAATTTATTTATAAAGAAAATCTTTTCTTTGCATTTCGACGGTTTAGTAGAAATTAGAAACCACGCGATTTGCTAAGTAGTAATACGAATAATAAATTATAATAATTTTTCTGGCATTTCCATTAAGAATAAAAAAACATTCAATATACTTTTACTCCTATTAGCTTCACGTAATTGTTATCCCAAGGTAAAACACGAAAAGGTCACCATTTTGCGCATTAATTACAAATCACGACGCTAGTGCCTGCCTAGCCATCGCGAGACCCGATCCAGCAGACGAATATCTTAGCACATTTATTCTTGCATCATCAGCAACATTCACCAGACGAATCACGTTGTTTCGATTTAGTCACGTGCACGCTTCATTTATGTATGCTTGGCTACTTTACCTTTTCTCCTTTACAAACATTGAGAAACCGGTGTTCCAAGAAACACCTGCACTTAAAGTATTTCAACTTTTATTCCGATTAAGAAGAAAGCCGCGCAAAACTATATACGTCGCTCTTATGCGCAAAGTAGCACCGAAGAAGAATGTGCCTTTGTCGATCAATCTCTTCCTGTTTCGGTAACAGTATGCAACAAAATGAAATGCATTTCCCTACGTCCACAGGACAAAGATCATTAGCGTTCGAACAGCATGACTAATACTTCGTTCAGCAACAGATAACGTTTACGACTTCGTTCTTGTTTATTTTTTTCTCTCACATATCTCTATCACAGTATACGGGGTGTCCCGTATAACTGGCGGTACGAGCGAAAGTGTGGTGATTCTACATGAAAAAATATGTTGAAAATATAGAATAAATATTTTAATATCGCGCTCCGTTTTCGAGAAAATTAACTTTGACTTTTAGTCGATTACGCATGTGCGGTAGCATATACTGTACAGTTTTAGGCGCCTCAGAGGAGGCACGCTGACGTAGCGGGAACCGCCTACGGAAAGCACGACGCGTTTTATTTTTACGGGACAGACTGTGTATTCATAATATTTGCTTGTGACTAATCGTCAATACCAGTGGGTAGGGTACCTAGAAGCTCGATATTTCTTCCGGAAGAAGACTGTTCGAGCTCTGAAAATACACTTTGTAGTAAATGTTGTGGCGCTCTTCGTAATCTTCTTTACAGATTTTGGAGTACAGTAGTACTCAAGGTCACGTTTTCCCGTTGTTTATTTAGACTTTGATTACAAATATAGACAACATGATGCAACTAATGAAACAGCGTCCCTATGTTCGTGGCGTTGTACGCTGAAGTGTCGTCCAAATAGGTCATCGATTACCCCAAGCCACTACTTCAGAGAAAAATATTCCTCCTCGAAGCGAAAGTCCAAATGTTCAGCTGTTCGTATGAGTGTGAATCGCCTAGCCGAGCTGGGACGAGGATCTACTCGCGCAGCTCGCGTGAGAGACAAAAGCGCCGCGTGTAGACGTTCTTGAACTCGAATGAGGTGACTGTATAGTTAGTGGAACAGCTACAGTAAAGGCCGAAGGCGGTGGCATACTTGCCGGGGCTCAGCATCGCCAGTCCAGGGACGCAGGCAGCATAGTTTCCGGAGACTAGTGGCTCAAGTCAGTGTGCACAGAAGGGACCGTAGGACTTTTGAGTCTAGGACCTCGCAGCAAATAAGAAGAAACACGTTTGACGGCTTATATCCTCGAGAGTTATCGCTTTATGCACCACTTATGTGTGGCCCACATATGCCGCTACATGTATTCCACGCACTATACATACGTATGATGCTAGATTGTGCCTCTGTAGTCTGTGTCCCGTGCGTTCACGATTCCTCTCTTTTTCCCGCGTCTCTCTCCTCGTCCTCGGCCGTCTGTCTCTGGTCCCATCTCTCTCGTACTTCGCAGAGTCGAGGCGCGCGTTCGCCCGTGTTCCCGTTCTCTCGCTCTATCCGCCCCCACCGCCGCCCCCGTGGCATGCCAACCAACGAGCCGGGGCCGCTTTCGCTTTGTGCGCGCCGGGGCGGCGGTACATCAAAGCCTTCTAGTTGCCGCTCCGGCCTTTGACGGCTGCGTCGTGGCCGCTCGCTCAGTCATCGCTCGGTAGGCGAAGCCGGCACGCCGTGGATGAGCGATCGCGCGCACGCGAAGGCTCGCCGGATCCGTGAGATTCGCAGGCTCGGGCTGACCGGGAGGTTGCTACGTGGCCGGATCTATTTCAGCCGATTTCCAAGGACAATGTCTCCTCGTGGCAGCAAGTGCACGCGTGTCAACAAAGTGGCTGCTAAGGGGAGATCTGTGCGCGGCCATCATCATCGACCGGTCTCGGATGAGGCCGCGAACCCCGTGCAAGAACCGACCACCGCCGCTAGTCCGTCCGGCAGGGCGGCAACGAGAACGATGACAACGGCAACGAAGATAGCGACGACCGCGACGGCTACGACGAGAACGAGTAAGTCTGCGGTGGCAGCGTGCGAGGGTCGATCGTCGTGGGCGTCGCGCATGCGCGAGCCCCTGGAGAGTGGCCTCGAGCCCCGTGAAAACGGTACCCTGGTGCAACGATGGCCGGCGAAACAACGGCGTCGCGATCGGATTAACGCGGCCAACAGGGATCGGCCCGCCGATGTCAGCCAAGGAGACGGTACAGTATCCTCTTCGACGTCGTTATCTTCGCCAGCTCACTCCTCGGCGTCTTCCACTGACGTGTCCTTTCGAAGCTCGACCTCCCCTCCGCCGACCGTCTCGTCGCCCGCATACTCGACCTCGTCCACTTCCACGTCCGCGATCTCGCAGGAAAAACTCGCGGAGGAGAATGCTCAGCCGATTGGCGAGAAAAAGGACGGGTACTCGTGTCGATACACCGGCGACCAGGACAGGATCAGGAAACGGAAGCAGGAGAGACAGTGCTCCATTAGGGCGCGTGGTGCTAAAGACGCAGTACCGGAGGCACTATCGATTGTAACAGCGGTAGCGGCATCAACAACCTGCGCGTCCACATCTTCCACGTTATCCTCACCTTCACCGTTCTCCTCTTCCGCTTCCACAACCTCGGAGAAGGTGAAAGAGCAGCCGGCCCCGTCGAACGTTGCCAATTGCCCGACCGTGTCGCACACGTCCGCTATCGAGAACTTGAGGAGCGCTCTGGAGAGCTACGATCGCAGCAGAATTTACCTCGCACATGTGTCTTTCTTGGATTGGCGGGACCTGCCAGGACGATGGCGCGCCACTACCGCTACTGCTGGCGACGCGGAGAAGGTCTGGGTGGTGGGGGCTGCTGATCACGAGGGCCACCATCGGACGCGGCTGCTGGTAACCGGTCGTCATTGGCGACCGCGCTGCTTGAGACGAGTCAATATGTTGAATCAACCGGTCATCTACGCTGGTGGCGGTAGGGGTTCTCTGACCGTGGAGCTTTTTCTGTGGTGGTTCCACCGGGAGTTCGCAATGACAGCGATGGCCATGCATCCTGACGGTGCCGTGCTGGTCGCGGAGAGCGCCGACTACTTGCCAGCCGAAGCTGACTGCGTTGCCGCGGACGGCTTGGTCCGACTGTTCGTGGTACCGAAAGATTGCCTGGAAATGAGAATCGTCAGCAGGGAACTGAGAGTGCGACTCGCCACTGGAGTTCTCTCCAGGGCTTCATACGGTGTCTATCGTCAGATTTCAAATACCGTCACGGAGACTAATTACCTGAATGAGTATCTGAGGAAGTTCACACTGAAGGAAGCTTTCGCCGACCTCCACCGAGCCTGGCTCAGCGTCAGGTCGGAGACCTTCGCCAGGAGTTGGATATTGTCGCGCGACTGCGAGGAGGCGGCGATAGGGTGTAGCGTCCCATCCCTGTCCTCGCGGCTTCACGCGTCATTCGATCAGGAGGAAGACAGAATGCTGCTGATCGAGCTCCAAAATCTGGCCAGGGAACTAGGTTTAGAGGTCGGCGACGAAGAGCTGAGCAAGTGGATACTTGACGATGAGAGCGATCTGGCGCGTTGCGTAAGGAAGCAGGAGCTCGAAGAGGATCATTGCCGCGTGAAGATCGAGGCGGAAGAGAAGTGGGCCGATTACGAAAGCGGTGAGGAGGAGCAGGAGGAGGAAGAAGACGAGCCCACCGCGGAGGAAACCGTTGGTCTGCTGGCGAGGGTGCTGACTTGGATGGAAAGAGAGCCTCTTGATCCAGGACTATTACTTGCTGTCAGATCGATGCGCGATACCGCCGCACTCATGGTAAGCACCGACTGATAAGAGACAACCACTCCAGCTATCGATCGCCACCGTGCGTCGCGAATCCTGAAGAGAGAGGGGCCCCGACCTTGCAAGCTTTGCGGCCAGATTGAACTAATTCCATCGACTGTCACTCGATGGGAAGGAGAGAAGGGTCGAAGAGACGCGATGAGTTGCGCGAGAACGCTGGAGTGCCACTTGAATTCGGCGATACGTCGTCGAGTCGGCGGACGAAAAAGCCGAACGGAACCCCTCGAGCGTTCGAAGAGCGCGGGCGCCGTCTTTGCAAATTAATGCTCGAGCTCGTCCTCGATAACCGCTCCCCTTCGAGGGTTTATTGAATTGTATATTATATTTCCTCCGAGGGCTTTTTACCTCGACGATCCCACTTTTTCTTGCCTTCTGCCGTCGTCCGAGGCGGACGGATGGAAATGAGGCTAATGTTTATGTTAAATAGGCAGGCGCAGTAATGGTACTCGACGCGATCAAAGAATTCAAAGCTGATACTTTATTAGATCGTTAAACCCGTTATTTATGTATGTGCCAATGAAAAGCAACGAGTACTTTTTCCCTTATATTTTTCATTTCGAAAACTCGATCACTGAAACTTGGAAATATAATTAAGAGTAGACGGTCTACACAACACACCATTAATAAATATTAATGCAATTTAGATATTTGCTGTAGCAAATTTGCTGCGGTAGCTGTTAACTGATATGCTCCATCAACTACTAATCACTCGACTGTATTAACGATGCGTTAATTAATTACCTAATATCGCTGCACGCAAGGCTATACCGTTTCGATTCAGAGCTAAATATGTATACACGTTGTGGTCTCAGTGCGGTGTATTGTTACCCATACGTTTCCGTTTGATTTACAGGCAAGCAAAATGGGCCTAGCGGGGACGCATCCAAGCGGGTTGCCCTTCTTCTGTCCCAACGGGGACCACCTGACCCAACCACCACCTGCCCATATGGGAATTCCACCGTATGGGACGCTGGATGCGGGTAAAGCGGCCGCGGCGGCCGGTGAGTACTGGTCATCCACCACCCCTGGACAACCACCACCCAACCACCCCGAACATTGGAAACGTCTTCTCACTGCAGCAGCCTCCACAGGTTAGCTCCTCTCCGTGCATCCGCACTAGGTCCTTAATCCTGTGATACCTTGTCCCTTGAAAGCTCCATTCTTCGTTGAGCCACGCGATAAAACCACGTAGTTTGAAATTCGCGAGAAATATACCTGGATAAGAGATGCGCCCTTTAATAACGAAGACTAGTTTCTGTTGTTGTGTGCTAGCAATTTACGAAGATGTATATGTTTTTATATATGTATGTTGTATTATATCTTTTATTAGGAATACCGAGTTTCTGGCTCAACAAATGATGGCTCAACATATGTACTAGCTGAGGTGGAGGTTGCTCTCACGTTTTCTCTGTCGAGTTGCATTTCATCAGTGTAATATCGCAAAGCAATCTGCATAAAGTTATTATTGCGATATGCTTTTCGTACAAACGTATCGCATTCGACTGGCCACAGATCTCTGTTCGAGTTATCACAGTATTTTTGAAACGAACAGAGTATATTGCAATAATTACTTTTCAGTTTTTTTTCCATAAGTTTGCGTGTAATTTCAACGATAAAGATATTACATTTATTACGAAGGAAGCCCGCAGGTATGACTCGTATTCTTAGTAAGGGTAGTAATCCGAGATAGGAAAACACCGAAGAGAGTTAACCGTGCGAGACTAAACATTCGATTAATCTGTTACGGTTTCACTTCATTCGAAATTGAATGCTTTATCGGGTGTCTAAGAATATGCTCCAACTTTCACCCATTGATCGCAACTGACGATCAGAAAATGTGCTTAAAAATCAACGTGCAGTACCTACAATGCAGACAAGTATTTTTTTCCAAATTAATCTCGATTATTCCACTTACATATCCAGGAATATGAAAAAGAAAATTCACAGAATAATACCTATGTTAATTTAAAAGGAACATTAATCTACATTTAATATTTAATAATACGCTTGCTTTTTTATACTTTCGTATGATCATAAAAATTAGTTATTTTACCTTTCAGGCAAGTGTTACAATAGATTGCACTCCGTGTACCGATTGAATTAATGATTTCTTTGCGAAGTAAAAGCTTTAGCGGCGGCACAAATATTGGCAGACCTCTCCAATCGAAATTGATGGAATACTTCTCGTCTTGTAATAGAGAAACACGGTCTGCTCGCGGTGTGTAATTCTTTGCGTACCATTTCACTGTATTGATCCTCATAACTGACAGCATACAAACAATATAAGTGCATTTTGTATACAGTTGGGCTTTCTTAAACGTTAAACAGCTTGGTTGCTGATTTTCGCATGAATCGAAAAATCGAAATTATGTCATCGATCCACAGCATAATGCTGTGAATAATGGTTTGTACTTCGAATAGATCTATTTGCTATATATAAGAACATATACTTCCAAAAAGTCTCTCTCTCTCTCTCTCTCCAACTTGAATACACTATTTTTACATGTAGCTAGTGGCATTATACACACCAGTGTATCTTCTTAAATTTTGGAGTTACTGTAGCACCTCGAATGGCGTCAACGTGTTTTCACTTATTTTGACTTGTTTCCACGTGATATTCTCTGGAAGGCATCCGAATTTCTATATTCTCTATTAAATCTTCGCAAAAGTATTATCATTGGATTGGCGCAGATTTTTCTGATAAAAATCTATGTAAACTCAACCTCGTTCAGAGTATTTTTAATCACACATTATGCATAATAAATTGGTCTAATTAAATTGATCTAATTAGTATAATTAAAAGCAGTGCGAATAATATCGTATTTGGACTAATTTTCATCGAAATAACCATACTAAGGCAATATAGACACAACACTATTATATGGACAACAGTTTATGTTTTCATTAGTGTCGACACTGTCAACATGTATTCAAAGTGCGGAGCGAAATGGACAAACCTTTCCTAGAATTTCGCTAAACTCTGCGCTACTAAAAGCGTTAAACGCATTTAAGTAAAGCTCTTGATTAAAAATTTAAAACAAGGAATGACGTCACAATAGGTGGCAAGTCACCTGATCTCACTCGAATACATTTTCTGTGCTTAAAATCATTTGGAATCTTAGTTACAGGCCAGCATGTCCCAGTTACTGTATAGTGCTTTTACTCAGCGTGATAAATTTGAAAACTGACATCGCCCGCTGTCCGTTGCTCTGCATCATTTTAATGTTTATATATTAACAAAGAAAGGACCCAAAATGTTAATTTTAACGAGCTTTTACACAGCACAAGAAAGTGAAACACCAAAGATAATTATATATGGTTTCAGAGGTATTGACGGCTAATAGTTTAAGAACTTTAAGAGATACATATACATATATGTACCTAGTTTTGAAAACCGATGTGACATTTTCCTAGATGCATACCTGAATAATTTATTTCATCTCTGTTATTTTTCTGCTGCATGCACGATTCTTTTAATCTATATTTCAAATTTAAACAATGAATTTGTTTGGAAGTAGGAATTACATTTAATTTCTATTTTTAGGTAATATTCACATAAGTTTGAATAGTTTATATCACAGAAATTGTCAAGCAATTTATCAGTGAAGATAATTATCTTTTAAATACACTTTGATTGGGTAAAAGTGGAAGTAATAAAATTTTATAATCAATTTCAAAAATATTATAATAGTGAGCTATGAATGGGATGAGGGTGTGTGGCAGATGATGGCAAACAGTACAAAAATATACAAAACTTAGAAGAAATTTTAAAAGACAGTGCATCAAAGTTTAATGTTCCTGAAAATGTTTACTTCTAATAAGTGAACGATCCGAGGAAATCACGTTTACACCGTGGGCCATATATGGTAGTACAATTGAAACAAGGAAGATTCTATAGCCCAAAACAAGTCAAAATGAAACAATAACTTTTAGTCTTACGAAGCTTCATTTTGCAGAAAAATGAATTTCAAAATTAACTGTGACCCTTCTGTGCACGATGCAATTTCATAGCTTGTTTACTATCAATACTTACCTACTTACTTATCAATTGGTTCTTAAGATATGCAAGCGAACACAATAAACGTAATAAGTGACAGTAATCTGTGCATAAACAACTAACAACGTTTAATTGAGATACTGTTCAAAACGTTGACCGTTCCATTTACAGAGTTGTATTCTGCGAATTAAATTCTGGTGGACTTGTAGCGTCTGTTGCATTTTTAGTTCTTTAAATGCTATAACAGTTCTTCGTTTTAATTGCTCAAGTAAACTATTTGGGCGTGAAAGTCCGATGATCAGCATTCGCGTTGCTGATTTAAAAACTGACGTACACTTCTGATGTAGTGCGATGGACCCCGAGGATATTAGAAAATAAAATTTCTAAAAAGTGTGAATACGATACACCATGTAAATTATCATTGCATTGAGTACAGAACAGTCGTAGTAGCAGTTTGTACTGAAACCAGTTACTCCCAGCATCAGTCAGGTACTCTATTGATTTTCAAATTAATTTTTCTGGAAAATGAAACTTTTCCATTTATTTTCAACCCTAGAATCTTCCACGCCCCAATTGTACCGCGATATACGGCCCACGGTGTATAGTGACTACTGTATTTCTTGCCGAGTTAAGAATCTAAGCTGATCCTGCGGCTCGAACGGCGATGTGGAGAGGACGGAGCGTCCCCAGAGGGAAGATATAGGAATAGAGAGAAAAGAAGGGAAATTGAGAAAGAAAGAGAACGGAAGCAGTGGCGAGATAAGAGAGAGATGAGAGGCTCGCGAACTGGCGTCAAGTAGGAGAATAAGAGGAGGACTCACCATTAGGCTAATCAGCCAGGCATGCAGCCTCCCTCTGGCGCCGGGTTAAGGGGATTTCAACCCGCCTCTCTATTTCTACAGCTTCTCTCCTTCCTACTCTCGTAGCACCCGCCCTCAAGACCGCCTCCCTGTCGAGGGAAACCTCTAACCGTCAACTATGCAGCCAATGTGAATTAGCAATCAATGATCAATATATTTCCTGATATATTAATGGTTTAAAACGCGTGCGTTATTACAGACTCAAAAAATAGAGCTAAGAAAAATATTGAACTTGGTATTAATTGTTTCTACGAGGACAAGAGCTTTTGTTGCGGACAAACGTGAACCCTTCAACGGGGGTGGTTTAGCAGGGTCGCGGCCGGTAAAAATGTGCTCATTCTAGAACAAGATTTGATATGGAATTTCGATTGTAGGTATTATGCGTTTGAAATGTTTTTTCATTAACGCCAAGCTATACGGGGTATTCACCCTTCGTGGTCGCACGAGGTGTGTCACACCCCAAAAGCAATTTACAACTTCAAATGTCGCGCCTTTATGACTTCAGAAGGGCGGAATTTCTCGCCAAAAAATCGCTATTTTCCACAACCGCAAATTCCATCATATCAAAATTTACATTTCTAGAAAAGACTACTACAGCATGATTGTATGAGTATTACGAATGTTCAATTATCACTCAAAGGTAGAAGATTCAAAAGTACGAAAATGGTAACTCAAAAAATGACGCTGGAGTGCGGTGAACCCCATGTGATCAATTTGTGATTATAATGTGTGACCACGGAGGGTTAAAAAGAGGTCCAACGTTTTGGGGACTTATAGGGTAAAGGACCCAATTACTGACACCCAACCCAATTACTGTCACCTTAAGCTATTTTACTTAAACGTTTATTTATTCGTTATTTTAAGTAAAATAGCTTAAGGTGACAGTAATTGGGTTGGGCGTCAGTAATTGGGTCTCTTACCCTAGTATTCACCGGGAGGAATAAAAAATACTGAATCGATATGGATCCTAAAATTACTACGTAACTATTTGTCTGACATATTCCCTATTTGGTGCCGTAGGTTTTCTACATTATTGTTGACGTGAACACAATATTGTGTAAGTAAGTACATATTCCTACAAAAAGAAATCTAGAAGATTCGGGTCAAGTGATCGAGAAGGCCATTCTATTAGACCTCTTCACCCTATCCACCTTTCACCGAAGGTTCAATTTAAATGTGCCTCACAATTGAAAAATGTAGCGGAGTTCCATCGTACTAGAAACGAACAATCTCTCCCGATACGCCATATCATCCAAGACTTCGAGTAAATCATTCGTTAAAAAGTTACAATCAATTGCACCTGCCATTCTGTTTGGTAGGAAAACTGGTCCTAGAAGTAAATTCTGCCCGATTCCTTCAATTATATTCAATGGGTTGCGAAGAGGCTCGGTTACAGAAAGGTTTGATTTCAGACTCTTTGTTAATTAAGCATTTTTTATTTTACTTGGCGTCTCATACCTTTCTTTTAACAGATCTCTCTCTTGTTTCTACATTAATTGTGTAATTTCTCACCTGTTTCTGATAAATTTAAAATTTCGAGCTACGTTTTGTATTGTTACCAATGCAAATCTAACCCAGCGGTTCAAAATGGTCCAGCTTTCGCTGAGTAAGGCGTAAAGGGAAAACCTTTTGGGGCTGCTACGAGTTACGTAACTGGAAGATTTTCAAACTTGGTGGAAAAACTTTTCAACGATTGCTTTCTTTGTATCGTGTCCCAACGACAGACTTCTCCCTGAATGATGAAAACTATTGGAAAACAACTTTTCTAACTTAAAGTGATCGAGAAGCGACACAAGAGCAAATAAGGAATACAGGTCCTACAAGCTTGACGATAACATCGATACCAAAAGCTTCTTTTTCGTTCAATTAACCATTCAGTTTTTGCTACAGTAATCATCGTTGGCCCGTGTTGCCTTTTAAGAAATATCTTCCAAGAAAGTAATTCCACTTTCCTGTTTAATATTAAAGTAAAGTAGGAAGAATTAAAAAAATACGTAGGATTTAATACTTTAGAAATAATGCCTGATACAGCAGAGACCTTCTCTATTACCTTCCTGACGTCAGGTGGAACGTAACGGAAGTGACCATTTTTTACAAAATCAGAAAAAAATTGGAATTTATTGTTAGTGAAACAGATATAACGATATATGAGGCAGTCAGAGCATGAACGGACCAACCCACATTAAAAATTTTTTTTTTCCTATTTTATATGGTTAGTAGAGCCTATTGGAATACGTTATTGCTACTAATTCCATTTGGAAAAAATGTGGGTTAGTCCGTTCTTACTCTGACTGCCTCATATGTACTTGGAACACATTTAAGGGGTGAGTAAAGTGATATCATTGAGCATTCAAACTACCCAGTGTCTTTTTCATCACTTGTTATGGAGCCTTAAAGGGCTCCACTTTTCTAGCTTATTATGATATTAATAATAATATATGATGATGTATATACATTAATTGAAACATAAATGTCCAAGAAAAAGTATATACAATTTTCTTAAAAATCAGGTAAGAAGTAAATAAAACAGAGAAAACAATTTGAATACACGAAATTTACATAGGTAGAACTTTAGAAAACTTATAACGAGGCCTAATTTATTGCGACAAATTTTTTTCACCATAAAGTTCGTCGCTTGTTTACTGATTCTTAAATCTGGAACAATGCGTCATCTTCTTTTCACTAATGATTGATAATTTAAAACAATGCCATTTATGTATCAGACGATGCACTATTTGCTTTACATGAATTTCGTTTAACTTCTGGCGTTACCCATCAGAAGAAAATAGTGTCCAGTAGTATAGGTCGAATACGGCTGTCTGACCGACAATCGTACAGTGGTGGCCGTGCCGTACAATGCAGCCGCATCCGACGATCGTACGAAGCTTTTATAAAATCTGTCGTACAATCTGCTTCACGGACGACAGATTGCATTATGCGTGCGTATTCGACAACTAATTGGTAACGATCAGCTCTGACTGGACAATATTTGACGTGCGATCGGTTGTCACGCCTGTCTGTAATCTGTATATAGGCGACCCCTGTATAACACGGTGGTTAAGTCCCTAAAATGGGATTTACGGGATTTAACAAGAGAACATTTCCAATTCGAAAATTATGAATTTAATGCAACTTCGAGTGAATGCAGAGCATATTAGAGTATGCAAGGAACTTTTTATTTTTCTCTGCGGAAATTCACTCTGAAGGAGAAGTCGGTCTTTAAAGTTATAGCGTTTTTTCACTTTTTAATATAACTTTGTAACGGTGCGAGATAGAGTAAAACTTTAAATATAAGAATTGTTCAACTTTGTATACTGTATCGTAGTATCAAAAGAGAAATAAAGTTGCAATAAAAAAACGACACAACGCGATCAATTTAAGGGCTGCTTTTCACCACTTCAGAGGGAATCTCTGAAGGAAGAAAGAACTTGATCTTTTCATGCTTCAATATGCTGTGCAATCACACGAAGTTTTATTAAAATCAGAATTTACAGATTGAGTATGCTCTCTTGTAAGAATTAGTGCCGAAAACTAACCAAAAGGCTACATCATTTTGCTTTTATAACTATCAGAAATATATTTGTTAAATTTAGCAATAACGGATCGAAGGTATTATACATTAGTGTTAAATAATGCTCATTTTTTTCTTTCATCTCTGTTAAGCACAATTAGGTGCATAAACGAAAACATTTTCTTTATTGCAAAATATCTTCATCTTCTTCATCTGTCAAGATCTTGATTTCTATGTTCTGTATTTCTCAAAAATTTTGTTATTATCGTTTGCTCACGCTTTCTTGACAGATCTTTCTAAATTTGGTAATATGGAGCCAAATATTTTTTAAATTCTCTTTTGAATTTTGGGCTTCTCTCAATGGAATATTCTGTACCCAAAAAATTGAATTCCAATTATTGCTCGGCTAAGTTTATGCCTCCCGCATGCCTCTTAGCATAACATTTTGAACTTCAGAATTCTTTACCCATCTTAGATCGAAACCATGTTTCAGCAATGCTGTGCTATACACGGATTTCTCAAATTCCCTAACAGTGTTAGAGCCAAACCGTGTTGTAACATATTCCAACAGCTACGCTAACACCATATAAAATAGCGAAGCTATTCTGTCAGCAGGAACTGCCCGCAAAATTACTATTGTCTCTTTACAAATACAAAATACACGTTACAAGACAAGTAAAATAGATCGTCAATGATTCACGTAAAAATAATTCAGCGTTTCAAAAAGAAGGCTTTCAACCGAAATTGACGGAAAGATGTCAAGAAAACTCGCAGTTCTGACATCGATAACTTTAATTACGCCCATTAAACCGACCGACGAACTCCTGGCAATAAAATCCACGAAAGAGGACGATTCTAATTCAGTTCGCGAACCGTTTTCGTCGTCGTCGGGGCTACCTCTCGGAACGCTCCAGGTATCGTTTCACCGACGCGGAGTCACGACCGGGATACTTCGGACGTGTTTGCGCGCGCGCTATCTTTCTCTCCTCTCCTTCTGCCTCAGACCACCCTCCTTCTCCCCTCTCCTTCGACCCTCTCAGTCCTTGGAATATGTAGATGGGGTTGATAGCGTTTATGCACGACTACGAGTTCGTTCGGCGGCTCGGGTTCTTTGTCTTGCAAACGAGCGAGCATTTTGTCCCCCTCTCCATCCCTCCGGCCTCCTTCCTCGTACCCCCCTGGCTCGCGCTCACCCTCGCTCTCCCCGCTTTCAGAATGACAGTGTTCTCCCTCTTTTCCCCTCACGCTCCCGTACAGCCGTCACCCACTGCCTATCCGTTCTCTCCTACTACGTACTACCCGGCTGAGGGTCCTGCCACCTCTGACTTCCCTTCCCCTCTCGTCCAACCTTCCCCTGACCCCCCTCTTCTACTCCCCCTCTCAGCCACCACTCTGTCCCTCTCTCTCGGTCTTACAGCACTCTATGCTCCGGCCTCTTCCTCCCTCTATCCCCTCGTTTCTCTGTCACCCCTTAAGAGTTTTCACGACCCGAACCCCCCGTGTCTACGAAACTACCCTACTCGCGCACCAAGCTCTCGCTTTCGCGAATATATTTCTAATTAGCTCCACTTTTCGATCCCAGTCGCGTGTTTATTTCAGGATTCCATGGGAGAGCAAGTGGGAGTGGGAACGGGACGGGTATTAGGACCTGAAGAGTTGAACGGAGAGGAATGACGATCCCAGGCACTTCGCCGGGACTCCACCATTGATCCGCTTAATTTTTCTCTTCTCTCGCCACTCTCGCCCCGCTCGTGTCTCTCTTTCGCCTTCCTCCGCGACGGCGAAACGTTCTTCCCCCTGATCTCTCTGCTCCCCTTGCCTTCTCACGATTTTACATTTCTTCCATCGACTGATGCTCTAATTTGTTTCGAGTTTACCAGCGTTCCATTTACTCGGGAAAACTGCATTCTGTTTCTAAATTCGAGACCTGTGGTAGAGATGGTTCGGGGAAATTTAATCGACCAGATTTCGGTGCAAATTTAACCGAGTAACGACAGTGGTTTAATGCTGTCCGGTTTAGGGCTCGCACACGATTCGAACCGAAGCCGAGCCTTTAACCGGGTATGGTAGCGAATCTGCCAACGCTTGACTGGGTTTTATTGGCGCGCCGTTTCACGAAGAAATTTCAGGCCGACAGCGATTTATACTGCATCTTCATGAAAGAGTAATGGGTTCTTGAGATTTTCCTGATTAAAATGATCCCGAAGACGACGTCGTTCGGACTACCTTTAATGATGCAAGATGCAAACTTGATTTGCAGTCTGTAGAAAGCATTTCACTCGGGTATCGTTAAAAATAGGTGAAAGGACGTCGTGCTTGCAGTGGCGGATTTAAAGAAAAAGGCTCAGGTGGCAAACGTTCTAGGACACGCTGTGTACATAACAGAATTACAAATAAATTTACGCGCGTGTGGTATGAAAATTATAGGAAACGAAAAATAATATAGTTTTTGGATAAAAACATATTTTTTGGAAGGTGGAGCCCGGGGGGGGGGGGGGGGCGATAAATACGCCACTGCGTGTTTGGTATAATTTTCGTTAAAAAAAATTCAGGAATTCTTTGCTGTCATTTGTTCGTAGATTGGATTGACCAGTAAATGCACACGTGCCAGTGAATGGACATTTTTTTATTAAAATGAGTAAAATAAGTTATTAAAATTAACTAAGTATAAATTAATAAGTTATTAAATTAAGCAAGTAATTAATTAGAGACTTCTTTTAATTTCTTGTTTCATATCTAAACAAATTTTGCAGCTGGCGGAATCAATCGCGTTACAAATATAATTTTTTAATAGTGTTCATTCATTAGCCTTAAGTGTTTATTTATTGGTGCGTTTACCTACGTGCATTCTACTAATACCGTTACATTCACTACGCTGACTACGCATATACAAATTCAGGGAAAGGTTAACTGCCGGTCCTGGTCAGCATTATCAATTTATGGGGGTTGAAGTTGACTTCTGTCATAATTTATAATTCTGTTTATAAATTGTACATAATTGTTCTAGTAGCGTAACATTGTATAAATAGAGTGTTCTGTTCCTCTTGCGGTAATGGGAAACGCAACAATATTTGCATTACAAAATCAATGAAATAATCAGTAAATACTTAGAAACTCGAAACTGTCAGTTAACTTTACATTTTTCACATTTTAATTATTTAATGGTTAATGATATAATGTTACGATTTTTATGGATACGATATTTTTCATAGATAATGGCTTTGTTCCGCTCTGTGCACATGCAAAACAAATTAGTGAAAGCTTATGTATGTTCTTTTCAAGTAAGTACATACCTATGTACGTTGAAATAAAACAAAATTAATACTGATTATTGGTCAAATTCATTAAAAAAAAAATTATAGAAGTTAAATCAAAATGATAGTTGCAGCTATTTTATCTAACGAATCACTATCGTGGTGAAGATTGGGTACGTGAAGTCATCGTGGAGGCCGTAGCTATTTCTTTTTTGGCAACCTTCAAAATTTGCAATCAACAGATTTGAATCAAACTTGCGCCAAATGATGTAGATTTGTTTACTAATATTACACGTCATAACACAAAAACTGTCAAAAATCGAATTGTATCCCTCTTGCTGCAAGGTCTTCAATTATGTTAGTATCTGCAGTTTATGTTAATACACTTATTACATATATAAAAATGTAGAAATTAAGATTGCAATTCATCTGCACTGCACTCAGTATGAAGAATATTACAACCCCACTGTTATTCTGCTAATTTAGGACTGTTTTCTTTAGTACTGCTTAAAAGTATCTTCTACAAGTAAATAATAAAACCATTAACGCATATTCGCTTATGAACTATGTGCATAAACATCCGCCGCGTAGACGTATGTAACCAACAGTCCTCTCAGATCAGAAAATAAGGCTGTCGATTAATGAATATAATGCACGTCAAACAAAGGGAGAGTACCGTCATCGTCATCTCTTAGCTGTGTATATATCGTTCGCAGTCCTCATCCTGCAGAAACCACTAGCCATCACCTGTGATCCTTCGAGCACGTAATCCGTCACAAGTAGGTTCTCCGATTTTTCTCGTCTTTTTGAGCGGTCACTTTGATATCTCTGTCAAACTTTCTCTGTATCGACGTGTATACGCTTTCCCTCTCGTGTCAAAATACCACTCGAACGTAGCCTTCTTGTAAGGCATCCTCGAGTGCTCTCCGCGAGCACAGGTTGTTCGTAAGTTCCCTGAGGAGTCTGTTGGGGCTACACGGGGAGCAACAGGAAAATCGGCGAAGTATACGTGCCTGTTCAGTTATACGAATGTCATATGAACTAATTATGAGCTATACACTCGGTTATCAATTATCATCAGTAGAAAGCCTAACATTAACGGTTTTAAAACTTATATCAGTCATAGATGGTGTTTCAGAATTATTAGTATAAATCCAATTGGGATAGTAAAGTTTATAAAAGAGGAACAAACGAGTCGAAATAAAGGTATCCCCCAAAAACTGGACATTTCGCTGAAATACAAGCTTGCTCCATTAACGATATAGCATTTTATAATTGTAACTTTTATTCAGAGAGTTCCACCATTGAAATCTTTATTTTTCTGTGTACTGATAGCTCGTAAAGGAGACAACAGGGCAATAGCCCCAAAGGTAAAGGTATCTTTGGATATTTATTAAAGGCAAACTACTTAATGTATCTTTTTGAAATTTGCAGAACTTTTTATTGGATATTTAAGTTATACGAATATTTTTTTAAAATGTATTTAAAGCAGATTTATCAGCTGTACAGGACCAGTAAGAAGTTAACGCTGCAAAAAATTTCCGCTGACATAGTTGACAGTTGTCAAGTTTTAGAAACTATATGCGGATGACAATGGCACGACGGGTTCAATTTTGAAAATTTTGGAAATTGGCAAAATGGGAGACCACTGAAGAATAATGACATTTTGTTCTCGAAAATTAACGTTCTACGTTGAAAACTATACAGAAGAAACCGACGAATCAAAAAAATCTCCCGTCGTGTCATAGCCATCCGCATATAGTTTCTAAAAGATTTTGGCTTTTTGATTTTAGACGAACGTACGTCGGAAAACTATCAACCATTTCAGCGGAATTTTTTACAGCGCTAAGTTATTGGTCCCGTACAGCTTATAAATCTGCTTTTAATAAATTTCCAAAGAGACCTTTAATTTTCGGGCAACGACCCTGTTGTCCCCCCTTAATACTGTGCTTGAACTTTCAAAACACCTTATCAAGCAATGTGTTCGCTGTAAGACAAGTGCCATAATATACACGTTATTCGCTGTAAGACAAGTGCCATAATATATACATAATATAGTTACATAAAGAATTATAATTTCGACCGTAAGATTTTTAAAAGTATTAAAATATGTTTTCGGCGCACAGTTTCGGTCAGTGAAATCTTAATTAATTTTAATCTGTTGCTTGACAATTCCTTAAGATTCTTCGAAGTTTGCTGTCCAAATTCTCTTGCAATTTCCGTGAAAAAACTTCCTTGGGTTGTGGGTATGAAGATTTCGCCATTCATTTTAAATAAAGAATTATAATTTCGACCGTAAGATTTTTAAAAGTATTAAAATATGTTTTCGGCGCACAGTTTCGGTCAGTGAAATTAAGATTCTTCGAAGTTTGCTGTCCAAATTCTCTTGCAATTTCCGTGAAAAAACTTCCTTGGGTTGTGGGTATGAAGATTTCGCCATTCATTTTAAATAAAGAATTATAATTTCGACTGACCGAAACTGTGCGCCGAAAACATATTTTAATACTTTTAAAAATCTTACGGTCGAAATTATAATTCTTTATTTAAAATGAATGGCGAAATCTTCATACCCACAACCCAAGGAAGTTTTTTCACGGAAATTGCAAGAGAATTTGGACAGCAAACTTCGAAGAATCTTAAGGAATTGTCAAGCAACAGATTAAAATTAATTAAGATAAGTAATAGAAAATTGTTTCTACTTAAGTGCAGAAATTTCACTGACCGAAACTGTGCGCCGAAAACATATTTTAATACTTATAATATAGTTACGTCGCGTAATGTAAAGTTAGGGATATTCACTTCCCCCTAATTGTGTAACATGTTTTGCCTCGTACATCGTCTTTTTGACGAAGTCGTCCCCCCTCCCCTCGGGCCGTGTTTTCTCCACCATTGAGATATACGCGATCCTTGACTCCGGTTGAAAGCACACCGTGTAAATGCTAACGGTGGCCTCCAATAGAGTGAAACACAGTCGTTAGAGATGGATTCACGGGGTTTCCTCGAAAAAAGTCGGAAAGCGTCGAAGTTGTCGATCGGAGAGACGAAAAGGAATAGAGACGGCAGTACACGGAACGAGGGGAGGAAAGACACAGAATATCGCGGTATACGGTACACCGGGAGCTCGAGTTGTTCGAGAATAAAAGAGTAATTTTCCGGGTGGTGAGACCCTGATAATGGGGTTGCAGACTGCCGAGTCGACTGGAAAGTGATTAAGCACACATGACGGAACCCGCGGACTCGCCAGGATATTACGAGCCACCCTTTCAACCCACCTCCGCCGCCGCGCCGTCCTTCTGCCTTGAACCCTTCTCCCTCTCGCTCCCTTATATCATTCACCATCTTCCGCTCTTCTCTGCAGCAGATCGTACTTCTAATTCTCGTCCTTTACCTTATTCGTACGCGGTATTGGACAGATAACGACCCTTTCCTGCGTGTCTCCGAACCGGCTGCACCTCTCGACCCTCGGAACGGGTAACCGGTCTCGATATTCACCCCGTCTTTCCTCTCTTCCGGACTTCAGACTCTTCCGGTCGCAGACAGTACTGCACAAGTCACGCGAATTCCACCCCCTTTTGCGTAGAAGAAAAATTAATCTTTCTTGCCGCTGGGAAAATTGATTCACGAGTAAATGGATGTCGATAGAGTTACAGTAATTCTTTCAGATGTCGGGGAAGGCAAGATTTTTTTTTTAATACTTTAACACCCCTAGAAAAGGAAACTGATTTGATACAAATTTACTCTGATATTACATTGAATATTGCTAAGAAATGCGTTTGTTATAATTATCAACTGAAATATCTCTAGCGTCCAAATATCTATTGTTTTTTGGAGTTTGAATATAATATGTAGATTTTCATTTTGATTCAAAATTTAATTGCTAAGTGTTCGTTTAAAACATTCAGTGTAAGATTTCTAAACCGTAAACATAAATTGTGAATTCCATAATTTAAATATTTTAAGAATTATTATCGAATTAAAGTTTTTGTTAAAAGTTTCCTGAAAAATAATTTATGACAGTAGTACCTATAACAGATTTAATGACGGCACAATCCAATACGACCACGATTGTCGACAGTTTGTCTGCGCAACAACTCACTATGCTTCAAATTATCCGTCAAACAGTCGTGCCTATATTACTATAATTATACTACTTAGGTACTTATCGTTGGACAAGCCGTTACGCTTGTTGGCCCCTTAAAGAATCATTTAACCCTTGTACACAAATCATACCCTGCACACAAATCCATTATTTGGACTGAAGCTCCTTCGCATCTTTAAAATACTAATAACCGTCAATAATAAATAATATTTCATTTTAATTTTACATGTAACTTTCTTTAATTCCGTTTATTGCAGAGACTTAATAAGTTCCCAAAAATTAAACCGCAATAATAAAATGAACTGAGGTTTATTTTTATGTGCTCGCTTCTTGTAAATATATGATATTGTGTTATTTTGACCCAAATTTATTTACCCTTGTAGTTTTACAAACTCGGTACAAGGGTTAATTAAGCAATAACTCAGTAAATTACTTCAAAAAGAACTAAAAGGTGTGTGTACTTTTTCAAAGTCTAGTACAATAAACGGATGAACAATGAATGCACAAACCTTATTCTCTCGTCTACCTCAATAATCAAGTCCGCACCCGGTAACCGTCATCAATTACAGTACCTATTAAGACACTGCCAATGCATCGCGATTGCAAGCGGCGCAAGTAAGTCGGTTTGGTAATCGACCGCCCCGGGATCTCTTTAGTAATAGGCGATCGTTATCCGCGGAGGCCTGGAGTGGCTCTATCGTGGAAAACCACGCGTTGACCGATTTCGAGCGACAAACAGAGACGAGAAGGGGCGGCAGAGGAATACGCCTGTAGGACATATTGAGCCGCGAAACGTAGAAAGGAGTCCGAAGAGATAGAGAGACGACCGACGGAGAGGGGCGGCGAGGGAAGGGGGCGAAAGTGAAAAGAGAGTCCGTCCAGTTCGTCCATACGCTTCAATGAACGATATGGAAAGAGGAGCGACGGGATTGGAGATGGGAGGGAGAAGTATTGGCCTCGTCAAGCGGTTTCAGGCTTACCGATATTCCGGGTGCTTCTCGTCGACCCTTATGAAGCCAATTACACTTCGCCTCGCCAAAGGCACCCCACTTATACCAGCAGCCGATGTTTCTGGGGCTCTTCGGCTGCAACTGGTTTCACGGCACGTACCGATTATATTAGATACAGGCTGCTGTAAAAGCTGCATACCCCTTTTTTCGTAACTTAAGCCTTGATATTCCTACTAGTCGCGTAATTGGCGGTAGCGTTGGTGACAAACTTTCAAATATTCATTCATGCGGAAGGGTGGCGGACTAATTTTTCCAGAGCATTGACTACTTTTGTTGATAGGGTTCGTTCCCACGAGCTACTTCATGCTGTATTGATTCGTTTCGAAAAATAAAGTTTCAAAAGTTTTATGAATGTTTTATAGGAGATAACTCTTGTAGCTCGTGGCTGGTGACGCGGATACACATTCATTTGGCAGAAGTTGCGCCGATTCAGAAATGATAGGAAATTTGTGATTGAAGGTGCCTTGTGTGGGGAAACCTTAATTTGGGTAATTATTTACAAAAGGGTAGTCCTCGCCGATTTCGATGTAAGGTTAACATTCTGAACAACTTTTTCCTATATAGGTACGTTACCGTCGTTCGACTTTAATTTTCGAGATATTAAAAAAAAAATCAGTAGTTGGGGTTAAATTGTTTTAGCTACTCCCCGGGGGAGGGGGCATTGTTTGGGAAATTTACTTACACATATTTTCATCTTAAATCTCTCAAAGATTTTTACGAATATCTAAAAAACTAAAGTCGAGAGGATAACATGTATAGGAAAAATGTTCATCTAATTATAAGAGTGCTTACTGTTTTACAAAGTTCTTTTGATCTATTTTTCAAAGATTTGTGTTGTATAGAGTAACTATTACACACAGGCTCCGCCGATGCATAGGTGGATATTCCCGTATTTTCATAAATATTTATGTATTATTCGCGGAATATAACATTTTTTACATCCCTCGTGCAGAGAAGAAAAATATTTTTTACAATTATGTGAGGCGCAATCTCGCTAATTTTATGTACTATCGTTTAAAAGCATCCGATTAATCCGATGCAAATTCTTTTTTCTTTTCATTTCTGCGATTCTGTTGTTGAAATTTAACCTTTCATGGATTCTTTACATTTTGCTACCCCATTTCTATTCCCGCGATTATCATTCATAAAGCTCCACATGAATGGTTCTACTTGGAAGGCTTCCAGAAATTAGAAAACAGGCTCGATAGTACACTCCATTTAATCGACAGTCGCTTCCACAACTGAATACATATTCGTTACCAAGTGTGGATAACTCCTGCAGCGCGAAACAAGCGAATATTTATGTACTTTAATGTATGTTAAGTTACCGTCTCTAGTCTCGGAGATGAACACAAATATTATATCCGCACTTGTGTGTTCAACGAGTGCCGCGTGTATGGAGCCGGCGCAACACATAAAGATTTATCATATGAAAATAAACATTTCCATCAAGCTTAGTTCAGAAAAGTGCATAAAAGGGATGAAACAGTCCTTCAACAATGTCGAACACCCTGAAGACAGTATATACCGTCCACCCTTCTCCGTTCACACATCCGAATGGGTTCAGATCTACCGACATTCAGGAAAAACATTCCCTGCGATAATAACGATCCGCTAGTGCCTGAACGGATTCATTTCGCCGTGCGTAGCCATTTGCATGCTGCAGCAACGTCTGAGCATAACCGTTCCGCTACCACTCCGTGTCTGAGCGGATAGTAGTATAAACTAGCCTTAGGGCATAGGAAACGAATCAAGTTCATTACAAAGTGTTCCAAACAACTTGCGTTTATTTTCTGTAATAGCTTTCCTCATATTATTTATTGAGAGTTTCTTACTGGTCGGGCGACCGAGTGAAGAAACGTGATTCTTCAGAAAAACAGACATAAGTCGATAGTGCAGAATGACGTTTCTGAAATTAATTCTGCATTTTTTACGAAAGCGATTTAAAATCTGGCGAATTAATTACAAACTACGTTTTGCTGTTCTCATTGACAAATAGCAGCAATGTTAGAATACTAGGATAATTTTGTACGCGGAATTAAGATATATCGTTGCTACTTGGAGTCATTACTATTTTCAGAAATTATCATACTTTTTTATGCTTTTAATACTGACGCTATTGATATTATTTCCAAACACAAGCAAGCAAGCTATATGTAATAGCATGTGCCACGCTCATTTTTAACTCGGCACACTCGTATTAAATGAATTTTCAAATTTGTTTTTCCTAAAAACAAAAGATTGTGTACAAAAACTTTAACCTGCAGTTCTGACATATTTTTTTTTTAAATTGCTATCTTTCTGGTTTATTGTCGATATGATGTAGTGATAGCTTTATCATATACATATATGCAGCAGAATCAAAATCTCTTCAGGTGTTGAGGAACTAATGAAAGATTAGGTATGAAAGTCGTGATACAATAATCATATTTTATGCGGCAATAAACTGAAGGGTGTGTGCATATCAAGGAACAAATATGAATAATCTCATTTTATGCCTGAGATTACCAAACCAAGATTACATTTCAGTTCAGTAGTTTAATACTGGTTATCTGCCAAAGCAGTACAAAATAATGCAAATATTGTGGTAAAGAAAACAGTGTAATCATATATTTGAAGTACTTATAGAGTTAATCGTATATGTATCTTCTTGGCGAGATTCTGGGAACGTATAGTGTTGTACATGTCAGGGCAGAGACTATAATTACTTTGCAAATACTTCTTATATAGGGTAAAGGACCCAATTACTGGCAGCCAATCTAATTACTGTCACCTTAAGCTATTTTACTTAAAATAACGAATAAATAAACGTTTAAGTAAAATAGCTTAAGGTGACAGTAATTGGATTGGCTGCCAGTAATTAGGTCCTTTACCCTATGTGCCTATACTCTATTTCTTTTATAAAAATAGCAAGTCGGATATAAGTTCTGTTAGACTTTTCAAACGAAGGTGTTCGATCAAAGGAATACATTTGTTTGTAATACTATTGTTTGAATATTCCTCTTATCATGGATCAGAATAGTAGATAGAGATGTTTTTATATAGTAGGTGAAGAATTTTAAAGTATCGCATCCTATAGATATGCAGTTGAAAACATTTCAATGAGTAATTTTAACCCTCCGTGGTCACACCTTCTTATAATCACAAATTGGTCACACGGGGTTCACTGCAACCCAGCGTTATTTCTGAGTTACTATTTTTGGATTTTTTAATATTTTACCTAAATTTTTCAATTTTATCATTAATGTCCAAAAATGTACAGAAATATTGGCAAATACATATCCCTAGGGCGATACACCCCGTGTCACCACGAAGGGTTAAGGAACCCGACATTTAATTTCTATAAGTACACTGCAGTCTCATGTAATTCGAGTTAAACTCAAATCCAATAATGTTTGTCTTTCTTCGTTCAAATAAGTCACGGATTTCAAAATTAGCTGCAAACACTTGCTTCTCATCAAAGAAGTCTACAGTTATAAATATTCCTCAACATACGTTCACTTGTTATCAACATCTACTGCGTGACTCCAGCAAATGTCCAACACACGTTTGATCACCTAAAATAGTTAAGAAATTTGGTTCTTCCATACAAAACATGCAGATTGTGTAGTATGCTTTAATCAAGAAGCCTGGACCGCATTTTAGGGAATGTATTAACTTTTAGAGGGCCACTACAGTGGTCACGTAAAAATGTGGATACTTCGCGGAACATGTTAGTTGTATACATGCCTAAATTTTAAATAAAAAAATTTACATTTTCAATGGCAAAATCCCGGCCCTCTAAAGGTTAAAGGATACTCCACAATTATAAATTATAAACGGGAACAAAGCAGCTTTGTACATTAATACATGGAATTGCACCTACCACTATAAGCGCATTGCTGCATCAACTAAATGCTGTAATTTTGAAATAAACTTTAGCTACACGATACTGTTTGAAAATAGTGAAATTCATGCGAGCTGATGGGACGGAACCACGTAAGATAACTTGTATGTACACACAATACAACAAAGGGTTAAGATATGCTTACGATATAAGAAATAATCGTTAGAAGTAACATTACAGCTTTCAGATGGATTATTATATAAGTAAATTTCAAATCCGTCTAAGATATTCATGCGGCATCCTCGTACTTTTTTGCAGGTCTGACGAGAGCGCCGATGTATCCCTTCTCCACGGGTCAATATCCGTACCCCATGCTTAGCCCGGAAATGACGCAAGTCGCCGCTTCCTGGTAAGTGAATACATACTTTCATCAATAGAAACCGTCACCGGCAAAAAGCTGGATGATGAATCTCATCTTTGTCTTCCGAGGGGCTTTAAAGCGGATCGATCCGCCGAGGTCCTTCATATCCCTCGGATAAAGGAGACAATTAACTCTTCGGTTAACGGAGATCGGTACATCCGCGCGCGCGTGTGCCTGTAAGGGACAGGAATTACGGTTCCTCGAATGTTTGCCAAGGCCCATTACTCTCGTTACGCGTATTATGCCATTCGTTGCGCGACCGAGGGAATTTTTATCCCGCGATTAACGAGATCATTTGCGATTTTCATATCGGGGAAATGGACGAACGGAACGAGGTCCTCGTAAAGGGAACGTACAAAGGGAAAGAAGAGAAAACGTCGCGGAGTGAATAGCTCGGGCATCAATACACTTCTGCCGTACCTGCTGTGTGTCTTTCACCGATCATTCGCGTTGAACGTGAAGTGGCCGAATTTACATGAGAAACGTCCGATTTACCGCGCTCAAGCAGTCGTTAATTCCGCCTTTCATGTACTAACGATTCCACTTCAGCCAGTATCGCGACACTTGACATAGGACAAGCCTGATTTTTATTTACTCCCGATTCTGCTCCCGGCTCGGTTCCTTTCAGCCGACATTTCTCAGCTCCTTCCGAGCAAACAGCACGCTTATACGCGCCACTGGGAACTGCTCGATGATGAAAAACCGATGAGGAATAACGACCGCGAAACACGAGCCCGCCGAGTCCTTCGCCTCTGTTTTTCTCGGGAAAATCACAGACCCAGCTCTGTATCCCCTATTTTGTCAACTGGTCATCCTCTCAGTTCCGGTCTATTAGATCGAGTGGGACCACCACCGTCGCCATCATCGTCGGGATCGGTGTCCGGCCGTCGCTATTACGCACCGACCACACAGCCATCGGGTGGACCCTCTTCTTGCGGCGGCTCCCTCAGCTCCCTCCTTCTTATTTGCTTTCTGCTCGAACCACCCCAAATTGAGATTTTCCACGGCTGATTAAGCCCGTTCTTCTCAATTAGGAGGGCGGCCCTGCGTTTTTCTGTCCACTATTTCTTCGTCGCGCCGAGAAGATATCGGAATTTATATGTGAAGCTTGAGGAGGTCCTTCTCGTTTCAGGTATTCAAAGGGGAAGTAAAGCAAAGCGCGATAGATCGAGGGTATTTTGCAACAATGAAGACGGTTTTTCTCTCGGTTGTCACGGTGTGCTTTTTACAAACTCCCCGTTAAATTAAGTCGCAGAAATTCTGTGGTAAAATTAGAACGAACCGTGGTACCATTTTCAATCATACGTCAGATATTTTACTCGAAATTAAATTGTGAGTCATCTCGACCCAGTGTGACAACCGAGGGTTAAAAACATGTGGGACAGTTTGTAAGGAGAGTGTAATGGTGACGCTAAACTTTGAATAAAATTTGCTTTAGTCGCAGAGTAATATAATATCACGAACTTTTGGATGACAATTACCTGCACTTCAGCTAATAATCCCTTTGACACACTTCAATTTTGTTTCAGGCATACACCAAGCATGTATCCCATCTCCCCGGCAAGCGCTGGTTTCCGAAGTCCGTATCCCACGAGTTTGCCCATCACAAGTTCTAGTTTACCAAGGTTAGTAGGTGATCGAAATCAGATTTGCCGAGCTCACTTTGCTTAAAGCACTATAATTCCAGTTATGTATATATTACGATATTGGACGCTTGTTTGAAATCGCTTTTCTATAGTCGAACGTTTCAACATTGCCACGTCTTGGCTGTGCCTGTGACAATAAGAGAGCACTTTAGATCTCGAACCTTAGAAAACACGAGTTCTGAGGGCATTTTAGAATCTACTCAGAATCGTCTTACAACGATAAAAGTTGTAATCAATGTTGAAGCGTTCGACTCAACACCACGTATTAATGCTGTTCAACAAGCACTCAGCCAGGAGGCTTGTAATTACTATTGTCGTAATTTTTCCAGTGATCTTTACCGGTTTTCGCCGACGGGTCTAATGCCCCCGCATCCTGGACTGAGTCCGCACGCACACGCGTTGACGTCTCACGCCCTAGTACCCTCGACGACGAAAGCGGATCATTCCAGCTTGGATCACAATCATAGGTTTGTTTATTTCTGGCACCACGGCGACACCTGGGTGATTCGTAAGGAACGGAATACCTACTGCTACCTTTTAACGATCCCCACGCCCTTTTCCCTAGTCCCTTCTCCGATAAAATCGACGTCAACCAGGGGTGGACGATTACCTGCAATCGACCGAACAGATTGCAAGCAACGTAAGGGGTCACGCTTTTAATTTCAATCGATAGAAAGTGAAGCTATTCCACTGAAGCTCTTATTGGACTATTGGCGACAAACGTGGCGAGCTTTCGGTGAGTTTGTCAAACAGGAAAAATAGAAACAGAGCTGTGTTGATCAGTGATAATGCTGTGTGGATATGACGTGCCCTATAATGAATCAAAGCCGGAGGGGTTGTGTACAATAACGCCGGTATCTACGGCTCTAATTTCGCTTGTGTCGGAATAAATGGCTCATGTGCGCTTTGATGGCAGTTGCGGGAGGACTGGTAAATATTGCAGTCGAGGGGAGATGACCAGATAGCGAATAAACTAGTCGATAGTTTACTGAACGTACAGGAAGCCCGGGTGCACACTGGGTAAAATAGAACGAAGGTATTCGAGGGAAGGAAATTCCTTTCGAATCATTCGTTGGAAAGTAGAAACCAACGAGTTTTTGCGTGGCCAATGACGGTTGGTTAGAAGCGGAAAAGTGTGATTCGCATGAATCGAATGGTGTTGTATCTAAAGAGCGCACTCTTCCTCGCAGGGAGTAACTGGATGTTTCTTTGGGCAGAGGATAACAACGCAACTGTCCATCCATCGATAAAGAGAAAATTTTTCGAGCCAGCCTGATATCTATTTGCCTCGTCGGTTGATAAAGAAGCGCAACGTAATCAGGGATCGATGGATAGTTTGAGGGACGGCCATAGGGGGTAGCACGTCCCGGGGTGTTGAACCCCTCGTGCAGTAGTTTCCCCTTCGCCGACGAGGCACGTATAACACTTATTGAATGACTCTCTTCGCACAGCGTCTGCGCCTGCCGCCGTCGCCACCGTCACCGCCACCGCCACCGCCATAGCCGCCGCCGCCGCCGGTTATGTATTGATCATTACCCTCTTAAACAGATTTCTAATTTGCATTAGTACCCGGCCGATCGCCTGGCCCGAGCAGTGTATACAAAACCGCATGGTTGCAGCCGCGTTTCCTGTATTCGTGGCACGCGTACCATGGACGATCAGCTGACCGGAGGGTTGTTCTCGTGGCGGGGAGTATCGTGTGTCACGACGACAATGACGCGCCGGAACGCCGACAGAGCTTTACGAGCGGCGTAAACGGGACACGGGCGGACGCGACGAATCGTTAGCACGAGACTCGGTCGTCCATTTTGACCTTCGACCCAACCACGTGCCTGGGAGGTGAAAACGTTTACGTACGGAGTGGGGCTTGTCGCCGGACCATCAGGAGGTTCATATCGAAGGAAATTCTAGACGGGTTTGCATTGCACATTGAAATTCGTGGAGATCACCCAGAACGCCATCAGATCAATCCGACACACGCATTAAGATCGAAAGACGAGGGGTGCGCGAGAGATGCTCGGAAGTAAGACACCCTTTTAGAGCTGTTCGTCCATCGTTCGCAAGCAGCGTGAAGGAGATATATCGAGGAATGATAAGAGTGAGCGGCTGACCGTGCGGATCGCGTCGCTGCGAGTGCTGTGCGACCTAGGCACCGCGATACTACCGATGGTAGCGCCACGCAGCCCGCCAAAAAAAGGCATCACGCAGGGAAAGCAGAGAGAATGCAATCTTCACCCCCCACGCGCGAATTATACATCGGCGGATGGTAGGGTGTCGTTGCTGCGGAGCCATGAATCGCGATGATGGCCCCACGGTGCAGCCCTCCTCCCTGCCGCCCCTTCCGCACTCGCGGATAATCAATCGTCGTAACACCGCTCGGTGATTCCGCCGACGCCAGGAACGACGCGTTTTCGCTGGATGCGCGGGATACAGGGTAATAAGAGGGATACACCGGGTCGGAAAGTTTCGCGAGACGACGGATCAGAGGAGATTACCGGGGTAAAGTTGCGAATGGAAGAAGCGAAACGGCGAATTTTTTAACGGTGAATCAACGAACGTAGGAGAGAGAAAGAGAAGGGGGAAAAGAAGGAGAGAGCCTTCAGTGGATGACGAGACGATCCCGGATGGTGTAACGTGCGAGATACCGCCCTTGGAAGTATTTTACCGTGGGATCCGTGGTGAGCGACGTGTATGAATGTTGAATGACATCCATCGGGACATGGAATCATTAAGATCGACGACGATACGCGATATGCGGGCGAGCGAAAGACAGCGTGAACAGTGTTGTGGACGCTTCCGCGGATACATGACCACCGGTGCCTTGAGTACGTAGACGGGTGTGTAGATGTTGTGCGCGTACGTGTGCTGTTTACAATGGGGACTGGTTTATAAAGTCTGTGCGACGTGCACTATGGTAGGACACGAGGACTGGAACGTAGAGTGCAAAGCGACACAGAGAAATGGGTACGGAGTTTTTGACTATCCTGTGAAATACCAGGCGAGATACTTGAACGATGATGGAAACACTGAATCGACCAGGCCGGCGCAACGTTGCTTGAATCGCGACTTTCACAGCGTGCACGAGAGGCTTAGCACGTGAGAGATAGAACAGAGGTGGAGAGAAAGACTATGCTTGGGTCGATGGATCGGTTTGGATCGTTTCGGTGGGTATAAGCGGACCCACGAAGTGCAGCTCAGATCGCACCGGCGATGGAGCCCGAGTATCTGGAACCATTGAACCTGGTGATAAAGAAGGACGACGCTGAGAGTAGGCCAATCGTGATCGAGAGCGCCGACGACCCATCGATCAGCAAGATCGACGAGGAGAAGATCGAGTCCAAGTTCGAGGACAACATGACGATACTCCAGGACGCGGTAAAAGCCAGCGAGACGGGCTTACCCGCGGCCGATCACAAGATCCTCACGGCACTCTACATGAGCAGCCTGATGCAAATGTCGAACATGAACGTGCCGCGGAGCGTTACACCGCCTCCGTACGGTGCCCAGCACAACTTCATGCAGCTGTGTGCAATGGTCGAGGCGCGACACCGCATATGGCAACAGATGAACTGGTCTCTGCCGCAGAATTTTCACAGAAACCCGCTCACCCTCCCGCAGCCGTATTTCGATGGTTCGACGTCGAATCTCACGGAGCAGCTGTGCAATTCCCAAAACACCACGCCGTCCTATCCCCTGTCCTGCGCGAAACCCGACCAGCCCTTGAGTCACGACGCGAAGCAGTCATTTTTCAAACGGTAACGAAGCCGGCCGCGCGCCTCGCGCGATTACACGCCCAATTCATGCGGGAGCTTATCACGATGTGCTCCGGTCTCTTGTTTCTGTTCGCAGGTCTACGGTAGATCAGAAGAATTCCACGTCGTTGGTAGCGCCGGACAACGGGAAGAACGTGGACTCGGCGCAGCAAAACAATCAAGGTAAGCCTCGTTTACTAAACCTGAGCTTCCGTGATCAGTTTATCATTGATTTTCACTGTAGAGGCCACCTCTCATACCATACTTCGATGACGTTTGACAGATAAAAAGAAACCCCACATAAAAAAGCCTTTGAACGCATTTATGCTATACATGAAGGAGATGAGGGCGAAGGTCGTGGCAGAGTGTACCTTAAAAGAAAGCGCTGCGATCAACCAAATATTGGGAAGACGAGTGAGTAGTTGACGCACATTTCTTATCGCAACGAATTTTGCATTGGGAACCTATTACATCAGGGTTTGTTCACAAGGCTGTCGTAAGATAGTATCACAAGCTGTCTAGCCATCCTTTGCTAATTTTCAGTCATTTCATTAGTGTTTGTTCCTTGTACGTACATGACATTCGTTCATCCTCAGCCAGTCGCTTCAAATCGTATCGCTTGAGACGGGACGTTGGATAAAGATGCCAGAGCCCTGATGTAAAAGTATCAAACATATGCCAAAGTCAAGATTTTCTTCTGTTTCCTTTTTCCTTCTTTCAATTCGTCGCCGTCAGTCGATCATCTCGACGCGACGAACTATGCAAAACCAAGGATTATTCGGGCGAATGCCATTGCGAAGGAGCGATCGATATTAAAATACTTTCCATTAACTGTGGTTAACATGATCCTTTAAACCAGGATGCAATGAGTTTGTTTGAGCTCGTCACCGGAGCTCGGAAGCAAATGTTGACTTGGCTGACCAAGACTTCGTCATCCCCAGAGACCTCGCAAGCGCAGGGCGTCTTCAAGGGCGATCATAAGTTGCATGCATTTTAACTCTTTCCGTTAGTCGTTCGTGGATCAGGTCGAAACACTAACTGTACCTGTTAGTAACTTAGTAAGAATAAAGAGAGAGCATCGTAGGTGGGATCTAAGGAAATCTGGGCCATAGAACGGAAGGGTTTTGGGTCGGGCCGTCGATTGAGCAAAAGGGGTGGGTGCTACGAGGAGTACACCTCTCTCTTAGTGTTCGCTTCGATATAAGGGTAAAAGAGTCGCTAAAAATACAGTAACGATAACGAATTAAAAAAAAAAACGTGAAAAACGTGAAAGGGACGGACACGGTGCACGGATAAATACTGTGAAACTGTGAATTTGAATTTTGGGGGTATGACACGCAGTGGCACTCGCTAAGCCGGGAGGAGCAGGCACGGTATTATGAGGCGGCCAGGCAGGAGCGCCATCTCCATCAGCAACGATACCCCGGCTGGAGTGCTAGGGATAACTACGGATACGGCAGCAAGAAGAAGAAGAGGAAGAAAGAGCGCTCCGCAGATCCCACCGGAGGTACCACTTTCCAGTGCTAGAACAGCAGGCCCTTAATAATTCATTATAATAATTCATAGATTACCTACTGGTTGATATTGAAACGATCAAAGTCTCTGTGCGTTTCATTTTTTTTTTGTTTAATTGTCATTTGTATAGTTTTTTTTTTAATTCTGGCATTCACTCTTTGACGTGCGGACTTGTGTTTATTAATGATGTACCAACAGCTCTTCGAACGTGTATGTATACGCGTGCACGTAATCTATATAACGCGCGCGTATACATATATAGTATTTCCGTTTTTTCGATTCGATTACTGAATTATTGGATTGTCTGTTGGGGAAATCTTTGCGGATTGATGCAGCGCAGTAGAGGAAAAATCGGACTGTCGTGGCATGCGATGATAACGCAACGTTTTTTTTTTGTATTTGGCCAAACTCCCTAAAGCGGTATCCGTTCATGGAGAGACAAAAGAAACAGAGAAAAGAAAAGAAATGTATCTTTGAACATAGATTGACGATGATGATTCGAGCAAGAGCGAATATGTAATGAGAACCATAGGTACGGGATGTCTGGTAGAGCTAGGATACTATTTCTGTGCGCGATTTTCCTGATCCTTTCGGAGGGGGCCGCTGCTTATACTTGTTGCCTCCATGTATGTGTAAAAGTATTGCGAAAACGGTGGTACCGTCTTGGCCCGGTCCAACGAGAACTCTATGCTGGCTAACTGCGCTCTGACAACCCTCTAATCCGTCATGCTCTTCCTCTCTCCCTCCTCTAGCTTCCTCTTGACTGTTCAAATTTACCAGAATCGTCATTGGTAAGTGACGCCTAAGTCGTAAGGTCCCTTCTGCAGTCCCATCAGAACAACGACCGTTGAAAGACATGAATACACTGAAAAAAACCTATTTTCTTTTCGATATGTCGATTTTTTTTTTAAGAAAAGGCATGGCTCTATTATTTGGTTTACTTTTCCTTGGCCATGTCGTAGATTTCGTGCGATATTTATATACAGTACGATGTTCGTTTATAGTGTATTTTTTCAGTGTATAGACCAGCTGAGAATCCTCGTTTCACTGGACACGTGCTCCGGAAAACAGTTCGCCGTTGTTCATCCAGCACTTTCGTGCGACGACCTTCTATCAGACACCCTGTATGATCTAAGTTCTTTAATAATCGACGGTACGGTGAATAGCGGTGCAACCGAGGGGGAGGGGTGAATCTAGGCTGTTCTTCTAGCACTTTAAACGGAAAGTAGGGACCCCAGTGTTACTGAAATGCTAAACAAGACAGCGATGCGTCAGAACGATAAAAGCATAAAGAAACATGAGAAACGATTTTTTAACAGAACACAGAAAAAAAATCAACAATATGTAACACGTATTGCCGGCAAAGTAACCTATATAAGGCAGCTATCTCTAGTTCTGAGTAAAAGCAACCAAAAATAAATGAGAGAAAAAAGAATCAGCTTTTAATAGAAAAGATCCAACTAGGGTGGCGGCAGTAGCATTAGTGAAACTCTTTTTTTTCTTGATTAAAATATTGTTTAGCCTACGGTTCATGCACAATTACAAATAGTGTTTGGTTCTCTCTCGGTAGTGGCACGCGCTAGGGCGAGAGGAACAGGCCAAGTATTATGAATTGGCGCGACGGGAGAGACAGTTGCACATGCAGCTGTACCCTGACTGGTCTTCCCGCGCAAATACCAACCGAACTAAGAAGAGGAAGCGCAAACAAGACACAAACAGTGATCCTGGAGGTACCCATATGCCTCACTCCACACATTCTTACAATCTCCCCTTGTCCCATGAACGACAGCAACAACAAAATTATGAAATTCCCTTCAGCAGCCCCCCACCCCCTCATTATTACATATACTATTATAATTATTATACATTCTTATTGCTACACTACATTATGTTGCATGTTTTCCCCCTGTCTTGGGGTTTTGGGTCGATATATATATTCTCTATATATATATATATATTATTATTATTACTACTATCATACATGCACATGCACATATACGTGCATGTGTACATATATATACCAATATATGTATATATATACGTATGACTATCTATTATATGTTCTTTCGTATTTTTTTTTCTTTTTTTTTATTTTGAGAGAGTGTAAAAGCTAAGTGAAAGAAGTGTACAAATATACAACACACTCGCGTGAGCGGGCGTGCAGGCGTACGCATGCGCACGTGCGTGTTTATATTTATATATTGCAAATATATATATAAATATAGAACGGGAACATATGGAAACACGAGCGCATTCAGTACACGTACACGCACATAACACAGCATTATTAATTATTAATTACGTATACAACTTTGGGGACGCTGGCCATCTTGCATTTTTACAGGGACCTATTCCGCAATCAGACAATCCTAAGCGTTTTTAATTTTCACTCAGTCTCTGTTCTTTTCCTTTCTTTCACCTCTTTAGTCGTTCTATGCTCTCTTTTTTCTTGCTCTGCCCGCCACTTTCACCCTTAACACTCTTTCTTCTTCCCCCGCCCCTCTTTCTTTTTCTATGATACGTCGATTTCAGTTCACCCTCTTTTTTTTCGTTCTCCACCTTTGATCGTTTCAACGTTGCCTGAACCTATTTTTTTTTCATTTTTTTTGTCGTACAATTTTAATCAAAATTCTTTTCAAATCGTTACATATTATTTGCCACTCTCCGATCTTGATTTTGTCTGGTTTTCTACGATCACCCTCTAGTCAATCACTCAATTATTCTCGACCCTTACATACCAGGCGTTTCGTTCATGTTGCCTGAGTGCTCGGGCGTCCTTTTTTTTTATTTTTTTTACATTTATCTTCAATATTTATATCTAGAGCTTGCGTTTGATACAGATTACGACATTAATGAGTAGATACGATCTTTGACCGTGTTTTTTAAGCCGTTTAACGTTTTATGCTGCATGCCGTTTTTACTCAGCTTGACAGAATATCTCTTTTTTGTCGATTCGCCGGTCCTTCCCTGAAGACTACCAATTCGCATAAACATTTTTGAGCGCATTATTAATTGCAACAGTATCTTCTATGATGTTCCTTACCAAACTTGCATAATTGTTATAGAACGTGGACGTCTTCGGAGAAGGCACTGTCACCAATATATTGTCAGATTTCTAGACCGGTTGAGCTTGAAGTAGAGACAGAATAACAAACATTTGCGAAATAATTTAAATCCTTGGTAAATGCTCGCGAACTTTGTTAGAATCTATTTTGAGAACCAGCAATTGTGATAGCTGCGCTAAAAGCGTTTCAAAAATTTCACTCGTTTCGTCGTAGCCGCGTTTCAAAAATGCAATTTTATTTGTAACGGGTTATCAGTGATCGACAGCCACGGGGAAAAGCAGTGTTCTCTATTGTTACATAGATCAAGCTCAATCAGTCGCGATGGTTCAGTTACACGCATGACTAGTTGACAAACGTTGAATTTATTTCGTATTCTCAGCATCGTTACAACAAATATATATTATTGATTACCAGCAAAGGACTGTATTTTTTGTTAAAAATGGGCTGTTTGGTTTGCTCTTTTAAAGACAGCTTCGTTCATCGACATAATTACATGAAACTCTTGTGAAAATTACATGAAACAGCACCTTAGTATAGTACGCTTGTGTCCAACAAAAGGCACCGTTTCATGCTTCGCAGCTTGAACGTTAATGTCAATTAGTGTCATTCGTCTGACAGAATGCGAGAAATTTGATTATATACATATACGTATGCGTGCGAAAGCTACTTCCCTGTTTCAAAACGGACAGGAGCGTTTGCAGCGGACTAATCGGTGCATATTTCGCATTTTCTAGGTAACAACATGAAGAAGTGTCGCGCCAGGTATGGATTAGACCAGCAAAGCCAGTGGTGTAAGCCATGCAGGTACGTGTGCATCGTATAGGGGGTTTGATTTATTCCTTCTTAAGAGGGACATACATATCGTCTTGTCGACAAGCTGAGCACGCTGTTTCGGTCGCGTGTACATACGTATTCAACCTTGAGAAGTGTTGAGGAGGACTAGAAGTCTCACATCAGTCATGTAGTTTCACTAGAAGGAGTTACATTATATATGGTGAATGATGGTGACAATACGCATGGGTTACGATGATCGAGTATCTTCGAATGGCTTATTCTCTTGCTCAGAAGTTCATTCCCGGAAATGCATAATGATCAGTTGGGGAGGGAATGCGGGTGCAGAGATCCTAAATAAGTTCATTCGGGACAGCAGGAACTGTAAAAGTCAACTATAAATTTCAATTCGGAGAAGGCTCGAAAAGCTATAACAGAATTCAAGTTCTAGACATTTTCTTTTCATTAGAGTCATATCTTTTTAGAAATTGTAGTCTCTCTGAAAGTATCGTTACTATTGGAAGATACTTGAGCTCGCAGCCCAAAGCGAAACAACTGATTAGCGGCGGCGGATCGGGCCATAACGTTCAAAGTAAAAGACTTGCAACCCGGGCACGAAAATAGTACTCTCGATTATCACCACTTCTTATTGTTATCGTTTTCTACTCCGTTCCGTCATCCACATGTTATCGTGGAACTTGAAAAGATCCAATCATAAATAGAAATTTCATCCGCGTTCCTCGCGGTAACAGCGATCACTTTCGAAACACGCGTTGACGTCCTCGCGGCGGATTTGACTGTTCGTTGAAGATTGACCGAACGAGGCGCGACCGTCAGAAAATGTGTCTTCCAAAGGAAAACAATGAAAGGGGAAAAGTGATGTTAGAGTAAAGCTAAGGGATCTTTCTCGCACAATACAAGATTGGTCCAACGGCTGACGACACTGTAATTTGCTTGTAAATACTTCTATTAGAATCCACACTGTAGTTTACTGGGGCATTACAAGCCACCCGTCTTTTAGCGCCGCTAACTTTCGCCTACGTTGCCGCACAGTGCGCCCAAACGCCCCAACTCCCGGCTGGGTTTGTGAATCACATGGCCCTCATTAAAGGGGCGAAGACGAATCCTAACCACGGTACGCGCGCGGTACGCGAATCCTAGCCTGCTACTTCACAGTGGAGACAATGCTCGATGTTTAAGTCAGAGAAAGAGGCAGATACCCATAACGCGTTCATTTTCATTCACGCAGATAAATAAATAAATCGTTTGGAAGTGAACAGATCTGTGCATAATTTCGTCTGTCATCAGTATTAAATTCGATAAAATCTTCTAATCTTGAGAAAAGCGCTGTCGAATGTTCACGGGGGACTCCACCGATGGCTTACTATAGATCTCTAGAAATGGCTTCGAGACAGTGACGTTCCTAAGGATGGCCGTACCGAATCTTATTAAGGCGGAAACTTGGGAGACATATTTTCTGATCAAACAGCAGATTTGCCAACAGTTATGATCAGAGGCTAATTGCGGCCGCGGATCGGCGCCCACTGATACGAGGTACCAGAATGAATTCTGTATTAGTTCATGGTAACGCACGATCATGTCCCCGTCGGGAGCACGTTCAAATCAAAAGATACAAAATGAAAAAAAGTAAATCTGGTGCCTCGATGGCGGCAATAGCCGGGCCTGTAACTGACACCCGTGAGAACGAAAAGTATAGTAATCGCAAAGAAAGAGGGCCGAATGCACGAGTCCGCTCGCGGCGATCTAGGGACTCGAGTCGATGCGTGTGGGTGACGACGATACGGTGTGGGGATTATGGTGGGATTAAAGTGATAACGTCGATGCGACGAGAGCGCCCCTTTAATGGCTGGTGGTTGGTTTTGGCAGCCCAGTGGAGCATGGAGCGGGGATGGGCATCCACGCGAGCATAATCCATCACGGTGTGGGAAGTAGCGCGGGGGCAGGGGTCGGGGCTGGAGGCGGTGGAGGGACGGTAGGGGCCGCGACTGCCCCGCCAAACACCAACACTGCCTCCAATGCCTCCTCGCCTCAGCAAGAACCCACTTATGTTAATCTCTAGTCAAGCCTATCGCCTCCCTTCTACTGCAACACTTCTTCTTAAACAGTGGTCAGTCCCGACTTAAACCTACGGGCTCGCTGGCCATCGCTATACTCGACGAACCTCTGCTCGTTGGACGCGAAATAGAAACGAAAACATGGGACCGTTTTGGGGATAGGGGGGTTGGCGGATTGGAGGGTGGCGGGCGGGAGCATCCGCTTACATGTCCGTTGACAGTTGAAGGCGTCCCTCAGCGTCCGTCAGCATTCATTTCCTTCTCGCGAGCTTGCTTCCTGGGAATCAGTTGGATCGCGAGAGTTCATTCCGGGGATTACCACGAGCGGGGTGGCATAGTGAACGGCTCAGCGACGCCTTAATGCTCGCATTGTTTCTCATTGTTGTGGCTCTTTGCAGCTTATTATTGTTATTTAATTTACCCTCGTTTAGTTGGACTTTACTCAGTGTTGCCCTTAGCATGGCTGGTCTGTAATACATATAATATATGTGTATATTATGTTATATACATATATTGATGTATACATGTTACGTACGTATACTACGTGTAACCAGATTTTTATACTTTTTTTTTTCGGTTCGGAACGTTTGGCATATAGAGAAGTATATTATCATATACTTGTGACTCTGATTTATGGCATGGCAGTTCGTACGATTTACGACGATTATGTGTTGTAACGGATGTGTTGACCTTCTTTAGTACGTGAACATTGTTTCTACGTTTTTTCTTTTCTCTCTATTTTGTTTCTCTTTTTTGTTGTAATGTCGTAATTGTTGCATAATCGCGCGCCGTGATTCGACTCGAGGCACTGTGAAGCATCTTGTTTCACGGTAGCCACGCAACCAGACTAAAACTTGGTTACGCCAGGTCTCGAACAAACTCGTAGTAACGCTCGAATTTCGAAGTTCGATCTTTCAGCGTCAGCTCAACGCAGCTGCTGTGGCGTGACTTTTTATGCTTCGTAGAGGCTTGAAAAGGTCGAACGCATTTTAGCGTTGGTTCGCGTTGTTATCACTGTCGCTATCTGTTTGGGTCTGAGAATAAATAGAATCATGCCTATTGATATGTACAGTGCAGTTCAACGTGTTCGTATTATTATATAGGTTCCTGAAGCCAGGAACTTGAGAGTCAGTTCTGGAACGAGGATTATAATAAAATTTTAAACTCGAGTCTTTTTCTGCCTGGAAAGAAATGAAACAGCCAAACACCTCTGTTAGACATTTGATTCTTTAACCACGTTAGCCTACTATACACAGTGCAATGAATCGACTTAAATGTTGGGTTAGCAAATAATCGAAGTAGAATTGAAATATTAATAAGACAGTAGACGCCAGTCGTATAGTACATATTTTCTAAAGAAATGAATTCTCTGATCCACTCGTGAAAAGATGAGCGACTCGACAACAGCACGAATCAGCTATTATCGAAGTATGCAGAGATACATCTAACGCTTCAGTCCAGACGTGCCTGCGAACAGTTGATATCCCGTCCAAGAAACCATAATACTTTCATTGAAACACAAGCAAATTGACTAACTCAACTGGCTAAGAAAGAGATGAATAATGAGAGCCAATGGCAGAGCGATAAATGTCTCGACTTCGATGCAGTTATCATACGAGGTCGGTCGGGCTCACTTTTCGGGAACTTTGCAGTAGCAAACTTTGCCTCATTCCTTTTCGTGTTCCGCCTTTCGCGAATTGCAAGCATTAAGTATCTCTGATTAATTATCGTCTCTCTCTTTTTCACTTCTGTTCGTTCCTTATTTCGCGTTTCCCTCCGAGGAAACGAAAAAGAGATCCGCTTCAGTCAGAGCCCTCCGCTACAGTCGCGAGAGTTCCAAGTTCCACGTAACATCAACCCGTTTTTGCACGGTACTTTCGTCGCGTCCCGGCGATAAGCTCGATTGTCTTGCGAGCTTCTAGTCATTCAAGATCAATTTGTCGTGTGTCACAGTACTACTCGGAACACGTAGTCCTCGCCTGAGGAAAAGAGCCTTCCCCTTTCCACCTACCCCCCAACCCCCACCCCCAACCCCATCATACCCCAGCATTTTAATTGTTTTTGTTGAGACTTTCATTTTCCACGTATATGTTTATTACACAGTTATTTGCTTGTTACGTCTAAACATTTTTGAGCATGGCATTTGCAGCGAGTGATCCGTGTCGAACAATAAAAACCAACGCTGGTTGCACAGAGGTGTCCTAACGCTTTTTTCAATCGAAAGATAGTAACGTTCATTGCGTCTAAGAGCAAAAGTTCTCGACAAAGATTCTCAAGAGATTTCTTCTGCGTAGCCAGCCTTGCAACGACCACGAGTGATCGCATGTTCTCTTAGTTGGTAATAATTCTGGATGTAACCTTACTCGACGGATACAACGTTGCTCCTCGTGTCCCCAGCGGCGATGATGTAAATTTCGAAACTCGGGAGAATTGATCTCTCGCTTGTTCGATGGTTAGCGACAGAGATCCTCAGGTACACGATGGAGTGACGTTCGATCTTGTATAATGATCGACGGGAGATCCCCAGCGAATAATTCCCGACTAATCCTCCTCTGCTTGTTCGCAGACGTAAGAAGAAATGTATCAGATACATGGGGGAGGGAGGAGACGGGGACGGCGAAGCCGACGGTGAAGGGGAGGATGATCACTCGGAGGACAACCTGGGCAGCGTGGGGGAGGCAGGAACTCCCGAGGATGACGAGTCCCTGAGCAGTCCCGGGGGTTTGTCCGCATTGTCTAGTCTGGCTAGCCCATCATTGGTGTTACCGTCGCCCTCGAGCCTGGCCAGCCCGTGCCCCTGCCCTCTGACGCCTCCGGTGCCGCCTCCGCCCCTGTCGAACGCGACGAGTCAGTCGGTGCATCCGCCGCTGCCGCACCGCAACCCGGTCGGCACCAATCCCCACGACATCAACAATCCCCTTAGCGTCAACCAATTGACCGGACAGTGTATAAAGAGTGAAGCGGTGTCGGCGCCGTCGGGCACGTCCAACCCGGCGATTAGTGTTACGTAGCCCCGGCCGGACCCACGTGACAAAACTGTTGCAACACACCGTGTCATCCGCAGGGTCCGTGTACGTGTACAGATAGAATGCTGGACGATAGGAGCGATTACTGTCGTGACCTGAACAATCAGGATAACGGAGAATGCGGCGGAGAGCCAGGCTTCTCTTTGTTGGGATCGTTATGGAAAGATTGAGAACCGAGAAGAAGCAATCCAGCAACCAGTCCTAGGCGAACAGACGATAACAGAAAGAAGAGGAATCCATCGAGGTATCTCAACGAAAATGAGCAAGTACGCGAGAGCGTAGGACGCGTCGTCTGAAGGATGTCCGAAGTGGCCAGGGTGCTGGGAATTGGTTCCATGGGAAGCTATTCCGGAAAGACTGGACGTCTCTCAGGCCATGGAACGATCATCCCGGGCACTATATGATTCACAGGGTCGTTCGATGCTTTGGTACGGAATTGGTGACCCCGGTCGTCGATTAAACGATTTCTGAGCTTAGGTCGCTTGATTGATATCCTCGACGAAAGCTGAGGAGATTAGCAAATACTCGGGTAATCGTCTCCGCCCTTTGCTGCATTCGTTTGTCGGGGGTAGGCCCAGTGTCCAAAGCTAACGGAGTGAGAGGTGCGGGGGGAGGGAGGGCTAGGGGAGCTGGGAACGGACGTTAACGCGTATAACAAAATAGAAACGAACAAACAAATAAAAATGAAAATGAAAATACGATGCAGAAATACTCAGGACCAAGAGTCTGGCTGTAGTCACCCACTCGAGAAAGGAAGATTGCCAGTTCGTATGCCAAACAGCAGGAAAGGAGCAAGAATGAAAGTCGTGGTTACGTGGATGCTTGCGTGAGAGGGCGAGAAAATAAGAGACTAAGGTCGAGGCGATGAAGATGCACGAGACACAGCTTGTAGTCCTTGTTACGTTGTGATGCCAATGACTGAGAGGTCATGTTCCTGTGCCAGGTACTATATTCTATGAAATAATTATACTGCAAACGTATAACTAAAAGTAAATCGAGTAAAAATGAGAGAGACAAAGGAAAAGAGAGAATGTGACTCCGAGCATGTGCGTGCGTGTGTGTGTATGTGTGTGTACGCGCGTGTGATGTCGTGCGAGCGTGTGTGAGAGAGACAAGAGAGAATATGGAGGACAACAAAAGAAGAGAACAAGATGAGTCGAAGAACGAAAGCGAGGTTTTTTATTCTCATTCATTTATTCGACCTCATGGTGTCAAAATACCTATTGCCTGTATGTAATTTGTTATTTTTTTAAAAGTCTATACACTGTGCGATTAATTAGCGTGTAAGATCTCTTTTTTAGTGCGAAACCCGTGACGCTTAGGTCACCCATGAACGTTCCCAACACCTCTGTCCACTTACCTGACCTCCGCCGTTACACACCCCCGTATGTACGCTCTTGTACAACCCCCTCTTCCGGATAGTCCAGCGAGTTTAGCGTAACGCGATTAGCAGGTAATGTAATCGTAGGATTTTTTTTCTCACGGGACCTCGGCGTTTTGTGTCCCATCCGTGGATCTCCATTGCATAATATAGCGAGCTATTAAGGTGAAATCTCAGGAATCTGTTCAAACACGAGATCGAAACCGGCTCCTTCGTGAACGATCACCCTCCTATTAAGCACTACCGACCCCCTACTCCCCCCCAGTCTCTGTTTTCTTTCGTGGCGAGATCGGCATCAAAGAACTGGAGAGACAGACGCGACGATTAAAACGAACACACAACTCGCGCTTTCGAGTAATCGAAGACAATAACCACGGCGAAGAGACTGTTCTAGCATCGAAAGCGCGATCGAGAGCTTCCATTAGAAAATGTGACTGGGAATCGTACTCAGTCGACACCGCTCCTTTACCTTTTTACCAATCTTTCACGATTCAGGCCAAGCAAGAGACACTTTGCGTTATTTATTGGGCATCGTTTCGTGACCAACGGTTGATTTTTCGCGCAATCACTTCTTCTAACTTTATTCCTCGTCTCCTTTATTCGTTCCCTTTATTCGATCTTCCTACCGCGCTCCTTTCCGGTAACAGAAGAGCTGAGTGAACTTAATTATGTAATTCACCGCAATTTTGTTTATTCCTTGTAACACCGAAAAAATTGTATTACCGACGAGAAATGTGTATACGTGCTTCGCGTGGAAATAATAGCGAGAAAAGTGCGAATCTTTGTGGTTTTGTAAATTTCAAAATTCCAAACACCGCGAGGGGTGGTTAAGCGTTGTAAGTTAGTTTTACGATCCGGCCGCGCAGCAAAAAGGATACATTTCCGGCCGATCGGCGAAGTAAGTGAGTACTCGTCGGCGGCCTTAGTGATCGTCTTAGATTTGTTCGAATTATTGAAACGTTGACTTGGAATGACGAATTCAAGACAACGGCGTTTTATTTTCTTTTTAATCTCACTGAAATTGTGTTTTATATTTGAGTATCTATGTTCTCGGTGTCGATTTTGTCAATTTTTCGAACTGCTAATAGCATTGTTGTTACTGTTGCAGGAATATTAAGAGATGAATGTCAATCATGCGTTTTATTACTCGTTTTTTTATTATGCTTTTGTTTTCTCTTGAACACTGTTATTACGGAATAAACATTACGAGTAAATTGTAGCTTCCAAGGCTCTACGACGACTGTTTTTTGTTTTTTGTAATTTTTATTGTTTTATTTGGTATAAAAAGTCGCATGGATAGGCATAGTAACTGCGTTACCCGAATCGATTTCCATTATAGTTGCAAATTTTGTTCAAGCTCCTTCATCGACATTTGTAATATATGTATTAAATTGTATTTGCATTTAATGTTCGAATTACGAATCACTTGGTGATAAATGAATCTTACCATTGAAAGCTGGCAAAATTAGTGGTAGTTTATTTTGACCGAAAGGGAATCGTTGAGCACGTGATCTCAAAATTACGAAGCCTGCAGTCGTGTGCTCGTCACGCGTAATGTCAATTGTTAAACGCAAAGTTTTGCATGGCGTTCGTTGTAGAATAATTAATTAATGTTCGTTCTGTTGCATGAATCCTCGGTGCAATCTGATCCCTCTTATTACAGTACCGACTAAAAGAAGAAAAGAAAAAAAAAGTGAAATACGCAATAGATATCTAATCGAAAATTGTTTTCGCACGTTTGCATTAAGGAGCAGCGTTTGTACATAAAATAAATACGTTTTAAGGTGCATTTGTTGCGTCGAAAGGGAAAGTGCAATGGAGGACTTTTATGACGAAGAAGATACATAGGAAATGAAAATGTTATGCCTCGATGTAAAAGTCACGCGAGCGTGTTGACGAGAGAAATAAGGAAGAGATAGACAAAGAATGAAAGGTAGACAAAGCATATGTACATATATGCTTTGTGTGCGCGTTCGTGCGTGCGTGTGGCGTGCGCACGCGCGTTCGGTATGCATGCGTGTGTGCAATAGGGAGCAGACACAAAGAAACATTAGAAAACTGTTTTTTTTCCTTTTGTTTTCTTTTTTCTACGTTTATTCTCACCCCCGACTGAAATAATCACGATGTTTGTATAGCGAGAACGTAAGATGTAACCTGTAAACGCGTCACTGAACAGTAAACTAAACGTGCCATAACAACATCATGCCAATATTATTAATAATACATATTTTTTACATTATGATCTGTTCAACTTCGTTCTGTCAGTGGACTGGACGTGCGCTTATCGACGCTGGTCTATACGCCTTGGTTCTTTTGCCACGTTTTCACTTCAGCCACGGCTCTTCTCTCCCCTTGTCGCTAGGTTCTTCTCGATCAAAGGCTTTTATTCGTGATCTGTAGCACAGTGCAACAAGTTTCGACAATTTCCGAAAATCAAACGGTAATAGATCTCGTGCTAGTTAAACCAATTCTTCAGAATCTGTAACATTTGGCATTTAACCATCCTAGAGTCTACCGGATTCATTCAATTACCTTCGCAATGTATCTTTGATTCCGCGTACTTTCCAGGAATGTCCGAACAGCATTTACCATTTTTACGTTATTAATATTCTACCAAATCCTAATTTCACAGAGTTGTCTGATATTTCTAATATTATTCTATACAGTATTGCATTTCTGATAAAGATCTCCAGAAATCCCAATTTCAACCGAGAAGATCGAAATTAATCAATTATGTCCAAAGGACCATGAAATGATAAGGATCTTGTTAATTGATCGGGAAGCCGAGCATTTAAACGAACAAGTGCAGGCAAGGACGATCTGCGGTTCATGGAAAGAGCGCGAGAAGAAGGGAGAACAGTACTGACAGACGTTAGCCACAATGAAAAGACTCATGAAGCCGCGTGATGTATTATCCCCAGTGTGTTGCGTGTGCCTGTGCGCGTGTGCATGGAACGATGATTGCTGTACGAACCAGGTTGCGGTGGCAGAGATCGTGAGGATGATCGGTACACCCTAGACGCATTTAAATATATTTCTTTACTTGACATTGCATCGAGAGACCCCTGTAACAAAGTTTTCGCGATATCGTCTGAGAGATTTTGTACGTTTCTCTACTTACAAGCTACTACGAGTAATACGAAGAAGACGACACATGTCACGAGCAAATAGAATTGTTTAGAATAAACTAAATCGGCTGGAAATTTACGTTGAACGCAATGAAGTTCGGGTTTATATAATTGGAGTAAAGGATTCTCGAGGATACCGAGTTCCGACGGGAATTTTTACTAACTTAGACTGAGGTATCCTTCACCTCGACTCTGCTCATGGAACCTGGCGTTAGTTCACTTTGCGAGGAACGAGACGACGTCACGAGGGTCCGTTGTGGTCCCCGCGAATGGTCAGGGATGAGGAAGCTATTCTCACGTTTCTTTGAAGGTTCGTTTTCTAGAAAAACGTGTACGGGAACGAATGTTGTCGAAGCGGTTCGACGTGGAACAGCTTCCGAACCCGCTAAATACGGCCTACAGACCGCACGAGGCGTCATCATATCGTTCGAAAAAGCCTTCCCGCGGCTGATCAGGATGTCCTCGAGGAATGAATTTTCGGCTCCGATGCGGTTGGGCTCGTCTCGCGTCAAGGAGTGCTTGTAACATATTGTAAAGTATCACCGACAGTTTTCAGCTGCGTTGTACAGTGTTTTCTAAGTATCTAGTTTATAGTGTGTAATTGAAGATACATTGTATTTACACTAATAAGTGATCTGTATCAAATTCATTCTCGTATAGCCTGTATCTCCTACTCATGTAGATGCTAAAAGTGATTTGTGTCATAAAGAAACCTATAAATAAAATTAGCAATTTGAGAATGTTGTCGACCACGTGGATTTATTGTCTGCTTTACCTTTGGTTATATGATTTAATGACACAGTAACTAGATCTCCTGCGATTACAAAAAGTTTCAATTTATGGTCGAAAATAAAGCACGAATTTTCACTGGAAAATTGATCTCGCAATGATTACAGTATTCCCGGCTTGTGCGCCCGACTGAAGGGCAGTAATTAGTCCCTTATTATTTAACCCTTCCTTGGCCTTCGCTCGAATCAGTCGACAAGGAGAGTATAAGCAAAATTCAGACGTGGCATGAATTACCCTCTACTGAAAATTAATATTTTCATATTTATCAGTGAACTATAATAAGAACTATAATAAGAATACCACTAAATGGCTTGGTGAGATTTTCTCGCTGAAAATGAGTTCAAAAGCAACTGTTTTAAAGACTGCAGAATTTAGTTTTAACATCATCTTTATGAATATGAAAGTCCATAAACTTGAAGATAGAGAAAATAAGAATGTTATTGTGAACATCGTGGGTACTGGAACTTTATTAAACTCACTAGAATAATTTTTTTAGTACAAAGCAAAAACAGCGGTATTACACAACCCACAAAAAAGTGACTTCCACGTCATTGTTCGCACTTCGGCGGGCATCCAGTTTTGGCGTCTGAGAAGAAATACATATTCAGCACGTTCACCGCGTTCAGCGTATAAACATTGGGCGTTTTAAGGTTGCAGTTTGTCACGAACACCTTCGCCATCTTCATGATGTTCTCGCACTTCATTATACAGGCCGCTCCGTCGAAGCTCGGCTTGCCCAGCTCGTTTCTAGCGCAAGGGTCGAACAGGTAGAATTTCCCGTAATGCTGCATAACCGCGACCGCCATGTTAGTCGTATGCAGAATGCCAGCGCAATTCGACCGGAAGAACATGGCCAGTGATTCTGACAGGTCAAAGGTATGTAGCAAACCAGCCGTGGTGTGATTGTGAATGTGTATCGTAGCCCGAAAATCGCCGACGATGAAAACTGTTAGGAGCTCGCTGGGTGACAAGTTTCTGAAGCCAGGGCGCGCAGCGCGCACGCTGTCAGAGTGCAACAGATCACCGTACTTTAATATCGCGTCGATCAGGTCGGACGTCCAGGTTGAAGGGACATGAAGCAGCCCCACGACAATTGCAACAGCTGCGATAGCAGTGCTCTGGAAACCTCGGCTGATCGTGTTCCAAATACGGTGGTGCATATGTAAGCTTCCACGTAGGACGCTGAGCTCCTCGTCCACGAAATTGTAGTCCGTGACCGTCTCCACGTCCAGCGTCGTGTTCTTCTTCATGATTGTCACCGGGATTGGAGGAGTCGTGCAGTCGAAGTACGGCCTGAAGCCCGCAGGACATGGTAAAGGTTCGATCATGGCAGTCTTGATAATAACCCTGCAGATCTCGTAGCGACCGTACTTCTCCTGCTCGTCGATATTAGCGAATAGCACCTCATAAAGAGGTTCTATGCAAGCGAACCACATTACGCACGAGGTACCGTAGAAATCGGGTAAACCTTGATCGCTGCGCGCTCGTGGGTCGTACATGAAATACACGCCCATGGCTTTCCAAATGGCCACCATTCCGCGATCGGTGGTCAAAATTCCAGCTCCATTGTTCTGAAAGAACAGTTGAACACCTTGTTCCAAGAGAATCGGTGGAGGTGGTGGAGGTCGTACCCGTGTGGGTCCCCTGGATTTCTTTCCTCTTCCACCCCTGGCTCTTCTTTTCGTACCTCGTTTCTTTTTCCTTTTGTCTTCAGGAGCCGGTGGAGGAATCGCAACTATACCAGAGCTCGTTCCGGACTCTATGTCGGCGGTCAAAATATTAACCCCTACATAGAAGACTCTGATAATGTCCCTGGGTTTGATCCGCACTATCGTCGGCTTGGCTTTCTGCGTTTCCCTGTGAACATTAGTCCCGATCGCTAGAATCTCGTCCATGGTCTTTTTCGTCCAAGTGATTGGATTCTTCACCACGGACATTCCGAGAGCGACAACGCAGTTAGCAGCCGTCTGCCTATTGCGAAACGATTCTGGAAAGATCTCGTCTCCCTGGTGATAGCTACCGCGAAGGATCGCCCGTGCTTCACCATGGACTCTCCTGTAGGCGTTCAGAGGTGGTAGATTCGAAGGACGGACAGCTGAGCTTGGATCGAATTTCCAAGGAGCTAGCTTATTCCAATTGACCACGTTAATCGCGATCATCTCGTAGTCTCCGTCTTTCCCGAGGAACGCTAATAAGTAGCTTACCAAGATTTCACTGTTAGCGAAACGCAAGACTTTAGGCGCGACTGTTGTCGTCTCTTCCTGGACCACCGCCCAGTCAGGTATCAGGGCATAGTACTCAGTACCTGACTTCCAAATGGGGATGTTCTTATTCCCGCTCACACACAGAGCACCCGATACGTACCGAGAAAAGAACTTATCGACCCCAGTCTGCAAATCTTGGACTTTGGGCGGTTTCGCGGTCAACCTGCCTGCCTCGACGCAGTCCTTGATCGTCAGATTAATGCGACGAGTCGATAAGAAGAATTCCGTTATAATATCATTGATCCTCGGTATAGAGCCCTCTCCGAGCCTCTCCACGCACTTCGAGTGCAGTTTGTCGCCTGTAGCGATGATCTCGTTGACTACTTCTTGCGTCCAATACCGTGGTTCGTAGACCTTTGAGAAGACGATGGACATGACCGCGATGGCCGCGGTCTGCTGATTGCGATTGGCCTCTTCGAACCTCTCATCGTCCATCTTCACTGTCCCATCGATACTCCAAACACCTTCGGCGATTTTGGGGAAGTGGTACCACGGGTTATCCCCCGAAGAAGGCTTCGGTGGACGCTCCTCTTCGGCTAGCCGAGTTTCGTAAGCATTACTCAGAGTGACAACGTCGATGACGAAGTCCTCTCCTATAGCGACTGCTTCGATTGCAGTAACCAATGATTCTGTATCGATGAACCACATCACGCCAGCTGTACCGTCTCTCTCTCGTGGTTCACCTCGAGTGTCCCTTCCCTTGGGATCCATCGTGAAGTACACGTCAGCTTCTTTCCAAAGGGGCATCATTATCTCGCCCTGCCTGAATATTCCCATGCTGTTCGCTTCGAAGAAAGTCTCCAACTGTGCCTGTAGGTCGGTCATTTTACCCGAAGCAACCTCTTCTTCCAGTTCAAAGGAAAATCGATTCACGCCGACGGCGAAGTCGGGGTTGATTTCGCTGGGAAGAAGATACGCCCTCGCAGATTCTTCTTCCGCCGCTTCTTCCTCAAGATTTTCCAGATTCTCCATGGCAATCCTGTCGCCTAGCTTCAGCACATCATCCACTACTTCTCTGTACCAGAGATGCGGATTATACAGCTTCGTCATCGCCAAGGTAACCAGGGCGGTCGCCGCTTGCTGCTTATCCCTGGTGTGGCGTTTGAACATCGCCTCGTTTCCCTGGTTAAAACTACCCAATAAAATAGCTCCAGTGTCCATCATGCCGTAGTAATTGTACAGGTCAGGCTTCACTGGGATCAGCTTGTCCGCCTCGATTTCTTCGTCAGTCATTTCATTGCCAATGTTAATGCTCTTCATGGAGTGGATGTAGAATTCGTTGTCAGTATCTGGGTCCTGCCCTGCGTTCGTTTCGATCACTTTCGCGAGAACAGACAGATCCAAAGTTCGTATGACACAGGCTACTCCACCTTCTTCATCCTCATCCGACCCGAAACCTAGATTGTTTCGTGGATTAGGATCAAAGCAGTAGTAAACAGGCCGTTTAATTATATCGTCCTTTTCTTTAACGTCCTCATCGAACCTCCATATCGCCACGTCCAGATTCTTCAAACTAAGGATGCCAAATTGATGTTTCTCGAAAAACTGCTGCAACCCTTTCACCAGGTGTGGGATATCGCTGTCAGGTGCCGCTTCCAAGTCTCCGACAACTGTTCCTTCCTCTACGTCAATTATCACCTTCCTATTCTTGAAATATAGCTGTTTCTTTAAATTGGGCACGAAAAAAAAGCGCTCCTCTTCTTCATCCATCTCTATGGATGGGTTACACCAAAGGTAATAAGCGTCTCCCTCTCTAATCGCCGTATCGATAGTCTCGTCAATCCACCTTGCTGGTGGTGTTTCCTTAGCACTAATCAAAGCTACGACTGGCATAGCTAGTCCTTGAATGCCGCGAGTCTCATCCTCAAACTCTTCGTCATCGTTAGACGTGGTCCCTTGCAGAATCCACGTCTCCCCGGGTGTCCCAGGCTGGAAATCATGCCAGACCCTGGTCCCAGGCACGTCGTCCAGGATCGTGATGTGTCTGATAGTGAAACGGTCATTTTTCTTCGCATTGTCAACGTTCCTCAGGAACAAAGCAGCTAACGTGTCAGTGTTCGGGAACCTGATCACACAGCTATTTCCTTTCACTTTGTCTCCCGCGTCCGCTTTACCTTTCCCCTTCTCCTCGCGAACTCTAACACCAAGCGAGTCACACTGACGTGGATCGAACATGTAATAACAATCGTCCCTATTCCAAACCGCCACAGACATCGACGAAGATTCTATCACACCCTCGGTATTAACCAAGAAGAATTCTTCCATCGCTTGTTTTAGGTTCAATACCGTCGGGATCTTAGAAGTGATCGTGCCCGTGATAGTAATGAGGTCTACATCGACAACCAGCTTCCTGCCATCCACCTGAATTTTCGTGTCGTATAAATCAGTCGCGGTCATATTCCTGATCATCGGTTTCTCTGCCTTTACGTCCTCGTACAACAAGTCCCCCAGCGTCAGTATTTCATCCAGCTTCGGTCTCAGCCACGTCTTCACGGGATGAACCTTTTTCATGGCAATAGCCATCACGCAATTCGCCACGGTTTGCGCTCCCTTGCCCCTGTACACATCGCTCCCTTCGTGAGTCAAACCATGGATGATCGCCATGTTCCCAGGCAGCTCCCTGAACGTCGATGGCACGTTCACGTGCATATTTTCGTAGGTATAGCCGGTGTCGAAGTTGTTTTGGTCCACTAAGGGATCGGTAGCGAAGCGCTTGTCGATGCTATAATTCGAAATGGTGATCGACAAAGGTTCCCTATGAATCTTGGCAGTTGTTGAGGCTTTAGTCTTCTCCCCTTTAGGCACCGGTTTAGTGCAGTCCATCTTATTCTCGTCGATGTCGACCGGATTAATGGAGCGAAGTACACTTTTGTCAACCGATAGACGATTGCTGCTTGGGATACGATCGATGTATCCGCGACCAACCTCGTTCACCCGCAAAACGGTCACTTTGTCCATACAGTACCTAGAGTCATATCCTTTGTCCATGCTCTTGAGAAAATGTTCGCACAGATCGGCCAAGCACTTGAACCTCATGACGCAGGCTGTACCATCCGGGTGACGAACGCCTTCTTCATTGCAGGGCGCAGGGTCAAAGTATAAGAAGCCCAACTCGGGCTGACGCCACATGGCCATCGATGTTCCCTGGGCTGTAATCACCCCGGAATCACTGCTCTGGAAGAACTTCCGTAACCCATCAGCGAAATCTGGACAACCTACGGTTTCACTGAACAGGTTCCCATAGATGCCCGTCTCCTCGATGCAAACTAAAACCTTATAGTTGGCGATGTAGAATTCTGGATGGACCAGCTTGGTTTTCATGTATTCGTCTTCTTTCACTCGGTTTCTCATTACACTGGTGCGGAATACTTTGTCGGCGTATTCCAACGTCTGATCCACATAGTCGGCGATCCATTCTTTCGGCTCGAACAGAGTACCGTAGACGATTGCTACCACTGATGCAGGGGCTGCTTGGCGGCCTCGACTTCGGTACTTGAAGTGGGGAGAGTTTATCGCGTAGGAACCTCGGAGGATCGAGGAATTTGGTGACAGTATTCGGAATCGAAACCATCTTTTACCAAATCCAGGTCGCGGCGGTTTCTTCGTCTGAGGGACATCCCCCTCTCCGGATGTTCCTGGCGTATCTTTGCTCTGCGGCTTATTCTCTGTGGCTGTGCCCGCCATGTTCTGGAACTATTTTATTTTATTGTAAAACATGTAAATAGGTTTGACAGTATTATGCATCTGTGCAGATTAAAACATTGTTAGTCTTTATTAACAGAACAAAGCAGTGGCGCACTCGGGATTAATCTTTGGGGGGAGCCGAGTTGAACAGATAAAAGTATTTTCAAGAAAAATTTATTTAATGCTATTTCATTTAATGCAAATTCAATAAAATTCTCTAAGTGATTATAAAAATTTATTTAAAGAATAAAAACCGGTTTTCTTTTCTTTTTCAAAGCCCCTTCTTTTTCTCTCAGTTGCGCCACTTAAACCGAGTAGTCTTAGTTTTCTTAGTTTTCTACACTTAATTTTAGGATTTATAAAATTGCCCCTTTAATGACACTAAACATTGCACCTTTAATTTTTCTTTCGATTGGGAGCTTCTTGTAAATATCAGATTAAAGTATCATTATTTAATAAAAGGACAGTTTGATTATATAAAAAATAATTTAGTGCTTAATCTTCTTTAATAAGTTGAAAAGTAAAATACATACATACGTTTACTGTTTAAACCAATATGTAATAAAACATAACTAAAACCTACTAATAGAAAAATTCAACTGTGTTTTCCGTTCAACCGAATACATTTTTACGATGCTGCTAAAGTCATTGATCAGTGTTTACTTAACCAATTAAAAATTTAATGATAATATACCAAAGACCTACTTACCTGTTTAAATTAGAAGTAATATGAAGTTTAACATGAATTTCGAAACATTTTCTTTTTTTAGGAATGCACAGCGAATTTATAAAAGTCAAAATATTTTTACTTGAAAATTTTTCTTAATTACATCCAAAATATAGCTTCATCGTTGTCGGGGTAAATGTCAATATGAAATGGAATGACAGTCGACATTAATATCGATTCACCGGTCATCCAGTAAGGCGAAATGATATTTTCATTCGATGGAAAATAGAAAGAACCCTAATGCGTTTATTGCTTCACATTTGATTAGAAGTTTCAATTACTTGGCAATGGAAAATATTTTATTCAAAATAATAAATCTATGTAGGGTAAACCAACCAGTAATTGACCGCATACCAGTGAATGACCATTAGGCCAAAGAAATGTCAATTATAAATTTAAAATTATTATATGTTTATAAATGGAGTGTAGTTGCACTTTTAATATCCCTTATGTTTAGTTACGCGTATTAACCAAATATTAACAAGTACAATTCTTGTTGATAGTGTGCAGTCATTTACTGGGCTTCTACACGTTTTGCATTTTATAATCTTTTTTTTTTAATTACGATAAGAATAAGTAATTATTTTTATAAAAAATTCAAGAATAATAAATGTAAATGCAATTCCAACAGTTTTTTGTTGTTATACATAAATATATTTAAGTATTAATCTTAAATTCAACAATTCGGTCATTCACTGGTTGATTTACCCTAAGTAGTTTAAGTTACGTGGAAAAGAAGCGTCTGAAGTGTTCATTTACAATTTCAACCTGCGCTTATTGGATGACGACACGCAAGCAACAAACGTTGATATTGCTAAACTATTACATTTAAACTCTGAATCATTTTTAATACACGGTCAAAATAAAATACATTATTTATATACCGTTAAAAGTTTTTGTTTTTCAAAATTGTGATGATGCAAACCCTGATAACCACCCTGCCTGCAGTCTGTCAGCAGATGGACAGCAGGGTCTGCCGGCAGATGGACGGCAGATCCGCAGCAGACCCTGCCTTCAGATGGCGCTATTGGATGTGTCGGACGGGCAGCAGGATCTGCTGCGGATCTGCCGGCAGATGAACGGCAGATCCGCAGCAGATTCTGCCTTGTCAGGGTCTGCCGGCAGATCCGTAGTTGAATGCGGACATAAACTGCGCCGGATCTGCCGGCAGACCTGGTTATCAGGGAATGGTCCATGTTAGGTTGAAGAACCGGATACCTTTTTTTAGAAGTAATTTTTTATTTTTTATTCACCCAAACGGCAGTCTTATGCACGACACAGGTGATCATTATTTTACATGTTGAACATAACAGTACGCTGTATAAATTCTGGCTTATTGCGCTTACATTTTTTAATCTTCACTTCTGAAATAGTAACCTAATGAACATTACAAAATGCTTTCTGAGATGTAACACGTTCAGCAATATATACCAAGCATATTTCAATAAATTAGAATAAATATCAGCTTGCAATTAATTATAAATAAGTGGCCGAATCAGATAAACTTAAAAGGCGATTGCATAAATGCAATGATTCTGGAAATGTGGCACATAATTTTTTACAGGTTTATAAAAATAAACATCACTGGGTGTTGGTGATTGTTACTGTAAACAAAACCGCCTTATCGCTAACATTCGGTGAATAACGAATAGCAGCTTCTAAACACTAAGCTTCGGCAAACAGGCACATGTGTGTAGACATATGCTCGGTATTCGGCAACCAGCTTGACAAATAGTCTAGAAAGCGGTGTGAGTATCAGACATTCGGCGAATATCTAATACGTGGAGCCGGCTTTAGCATAAGTTTATGTATCTGACTTACCTTGCAAACACCTGAAACTTCAGAGCAGGCACACATTACGCAGCGTATAATCTATTTAAGCGTACAATAGACGAGAACATGAGACTTTCCAAAATCAATCTCATTGAAGATACCAACGAGATAGACCATCGCTGAAGAGACCGAAAGTCGCCGATGGTCGTACCAAATAAAATAGGAACAGACATCAGACAACAGAGCTTGAACTGTACTTACATTTCTTTACATCACAGAAAGAAGGATCGATGCATTCATTGGTATCGTACATAATTTATAAGACGTGAATAAATGCTCAATGTATATTTGCCGTAAGATCGGAGATGCAAAAATGGCTGTAGCAATGTATCACCTAAATTTTATTACATCAACATATGAAAAAACGTAATAAATATTATAAATATAGAAGTATAAAGTAAAGTTCAGATACAACTCGTTTTCATCTTTATTGTAACGGTGTTTGATTCAATATCCACGTACCCCCATCGAGAAAATAATCATAAAGACTCGTTATGTATATGACGCACGAATTAAAAGAAACCAAGTTGCATGCGTGTCAACCAGTCGTTGATGCAAACAATAAAATTGTGTACAGGCATAGAAGAAACCACGTTTCGCGAATGTTCGGGCAACCGAATAACTGCATATGTACATATATATATATGTCTCATTGAAACGGTAACGAAATACTCTTGTTTTTTATCTTCACTTTGGCGAACATATTCGTGACGACGAAAGGTTCTCTCTTCAGCTATTCATGTACTTAGTATATGTATATACTTAGCTGGTCTAATAGGATTATTGTAACAAGTTACCAAAAAATATCTACACGTAAAAATATAGATATATATATATGTATATACATATAAACACACATACAGAATATGTCGCTCTCGTGCATGTGTCGCAGCCTTCATTCTTGTTGCTTTCATTCCCTTCCCTTCTTCCCACCGTTCTTTCTTTTAATATAATGATACAAATATCTTCTCTACCTTCTGCCTCTCGGTTTTTTGTAAATATTAACGAGACTCGTTCGTCAGCAGAAGAAGTATATCCTCCCCCCTTTTCGTGTGCGTGTAGTCAATGTTCCCCGCGGCGTGCATACACACATGAACGCACGTATCAATACGCTCATATAGTACGGTACGCTTTGCTACGAACCCCGTCACTTTTATGAATATCTTTCTGGCAGATCGTGGCGGTTATTCCTAGAATTAGGGCCGACATCATTCTCAATACATTCTGACAAGTTGGAGACGATCTCTTTCTTACGTGTAAGATGTCCAAAGCACACATCCGCTCGAAGGAACAATAATGATATTGCAAATACACATAAACGTTCGCGTGTGTTGCCGGAACGCTCTTGTAATTTTTCTTCGAACAACAATAGTATCTGCTACATGGTCTCTATTACACGCCCGAATCGATTCAGTGGGCCTATTATACGTATGCACACATTTAAAAATATACTTGAACGATCCGTTTTACACGTCGAATGTTCCACCGCTTAAGAATCGCTACGAACCACATTTAATCTTATTAAAATATATTCGTTACACGCATCTATAAGTATTAACCCTCTATAGTCCAGCGTGTCTTCAACATGTACACTGTTACGCCATATTGGTTTAGGTCGCTGTAAAAATTTGAAGAAGTACTAGGTTGCCCTTCCATGGTACTTTTTGAGAATTCTTATTGTTAGTAAATCGAAGAAATATGAAAGAACTCACATTTTATATATTTGTTCGAATTTAGACAATGAAAATAGTCCATAGAGGGTTAAAAAGAAATGTCAGTGGCCGTAATTGGGCACATCGTATAAATCCTCTTACGATCGTTTGTCTCATTCCATTCCTCGCCGACGGGCACCTTGCACAATGGTGATTATTTTCGTACCATCACAGAAGGAAGAAAATGGAAAGGATTTGCGTGCAGCAAGCGCCCCCATCCCCCAGAGCCACTTCATTCTTCACACTCTCTGCCTTTCATTCGCTATCATAAAGGCTTCTTTTCGCTTCTCACCGTACGACTGTCAAATACATTCAACCGAGCCGAAGACATTTAGAACGAAAGATGTAACCACTGACGTTCCTTTTGGCGATCTCAACTTTTATTTATGTAACTTGCATCGATAGGAATGCTAAACAGGACGTCTATCGAACGTGGATAACCCGCACAACGAATAACGAGAGTTCTGCACGAGTGTTAACAATAAATCGTGCGTGCAGAAGACAACAAATCGCTGTTAACGTTGCTTAAACTATGCACAGATTTTACAAGGTAATGGTTCAACTGCTTCAATCCCTTTGATCATTCTACACTTGTTACCTGCCTCCGAGATTCACTAAATGATCCTATGCACGTCCCTGTACAGCCGTCGAACGCAAGGATTCCAAGCGTTTGTGCTAATATCTCAGAGAATGATGATAATGAAACTGAAAGGTGCTCTTATAATAGAGCTGGGCAAGAATCGCAAGGATTTATTATTGCGAGATGGCGAAGTATATCGATGGAAGAAAAAATCGCGCGAAGAATCTACGATTGTAGAACACTTTTTATTGTGCCACCTTATATCAAGATGAGGTTTCGTTGGAGACATGTTACAAGGTTCTTCGCATGATTTGCAATTCCGTCTGTGAGTATGCGTGACAACATTTGGTGTACGTAAAGTGTAAAGGCATCCTTATTCCGAGGAGTCACGAATTCCATGATACTTTGCATAAATGTCTTGCTTCTTATCGCGCAGGACGTTTAAAATTTGAACACCTAGCGTGTCGTTCTAGGTTAGAAATTTAGTGTGTGGGATCGAGGCCTCCATAGTACCCATGAGAGAGATGTCGGAAAAGCGGAAGACGGAGGGTCGGCTTTGGCGCGAGCTGGCCAGCCGGAACTACGAAGATCCGCGAGTTTAAATCCCCGGCAATGAACGGTAATTGACCAATTTCAATATAAACATTTCAATATGATTCGTTCGACGAGCTTTCATCGGAATAAGGCAGGCTGCCACGTAATAAGTATAAAGAACGGCATCGTCTTAATATTGGAAGTCGATTAACACATTGTATGCCGGTCACGCTGTACGGCGGGATTTCGTTATTACAGATTTGTCCCGAAAGAAGGTGAGGCTTTGGGACCGAACCGAGAGTATTTTCGGCTTGCCTTCGTTGCCTTATCGCGAAGAATTAGAGAGACTGCGAATGAGCGATGACTAAAGCGGTGGCAGCCTATAAAGAACGCACGGCGTAGCTAAGTCGTCTGGCACGGAGGCGGCGAAATATGATGCGGCGAAATATGATGTGGCGATATCCCTCTCGCTCATTCGCAGTCTCTCGCAATCGTCGCTTCAACAATAGAAGGACTGAAGGGGATAGTGATCACCTTATTTCGAGACAGAAACCCCGTCCTTGTTTCGAGACATATATGCACTATGTACGTACTGATTTGTCGGTTCGGGACCGAACGTCACCTTCTTTCAAGAGAGGGAGTCTATTCTGCTTGCGTTTATTACCTTATCGCGTAGAATGAGAGAGATTGCGCATGAGCGACTTAAACTGAGTGTCCTCCCTCTCGTTCATACACAGCCTGTCTCATTCACCGTGGCAACAACAGAAGTGGAAGGGACTGTGATCACCTTATTTCGAGACATGTCTGTGCCACGTACACACTCGCTTTCTCCGTTTACAGACATTGCTTATCACTTTTCATTTTCTTTTGGCATTAAAGTTTCCCCTCATAACGAAATACACAACAATTTGTGTATAAGAAAGAAAGAACAGTCTGAAAGATGATGCATCTTGAACTGTGCTTTGAAAGATATCATACATGCCAGAAATATTTGATACTGTTATGTTTGCTTCGTAATTTTTGTATGTACACTGAGTGAATTTGAATCCCTCGAACCGATCACATGTACAGACACAGTGAAAGGGCCACTCCCTCCTAGACGCTTCCTATATCATCCATAGGCATCGCGCCTAGAGGGGGAGCACCTTCCTTATTTTTGTAGTTGGTACAAAGGATTCAATGGCACTCCCTGTGCAGCGAATATATGGCAAATGTTTAACAAAAATATAGTACATCTTGTTATGTGAAAATATTGAAAGTTGTTAATGCATTCTCTGTCAAATATTCACTCCTCATAAGAAGATAATACTACCGCCGGCACTCGCACTTCGAACAGTTGAAATCTTGCCGGCGTACAAAGTGTTAAGGTTAGAACGCGTTTAGAGATTAGCCAGAAGATGGCGCGCGGCAAAGAAAATGATGTTTTCATTACAGCGATGCTATTAATTTTCCAATCGTGTCGTTGTTCAGACGAGAGTTATAAAAGAATTCGTTTCCTTTATCTAATCTATATTAACAAGAAAGTATCGTATTTCACGTTCCATCGAATAGCTGTATAGCGTAATTTACATCTAAGTATTTCACATTCGAAGTATCTGAAAATAGAGATATCTAACATTTCTTTTATACACTAATTTGTTGGTAACTCTCGGGTACCTCGCTTTAAATGAATCTTTTGTGAGGCTAATTTCGATCTATCATTACCTATCACTTACATAATGTATAAGTCATATCAAAATCAAGGAAAAATAGGTTTCGCGATTGGACGATAATGATCATAATAGTACAAGCACTTTTTTTCACTTATCGCTCACGTTATAGTTTCAAAGAAGTGAACACTGCAAAAACTTTCGTCAAGTCTTGAAACAACGCTTGACAAAACTTTACGCATATCTTCCATACCACTTTCTAGGAAAGCCTTCACTCCAAATTGTAAGCCTAGCACGTATACATATATGTTTATATACATATATATATTTGTATATATATATACATACATACACACATTTATATACATATATATACAAATACCAACAAATATTACACCGTTGTTTGACAGCCTCTATCATGAAATTAAGACGGACATTAACTGTCTCGATTAGGGTGTTTGGCGAGGAATCGTCGAGGCCAGGGTAAAGGCCAATTGTATTGTCGCGGCACCGTTCCGCCCACATTTGTCTCGAAATATTTAAAAATAGGAAACCACCAGAGTCGAGTCAGAAAGTTGTTTGGTTCGTATTGCTGCAAATAATTTTAACATTTCCTTTAATATGACAATTTAACTCTGTTTCCAGGCCCGGCTCGTCCCTACAGATAAATTTAGGCAGCTGTCTAGGGCGTAAAGTCGACACGGAGCGCAAAATGGTCTTTTCATTGTTGGCATTTTTTAAAATAAATGTCCTAAGCTACGAATAAAGATTCAAAGTAAAATCATAAAAAAAAACTCAAATAAATTTATTGCAAATAAAGGGCGCGATTTGAAAAGCTCGCCTAGGGCGCAAAAAAGACTTGAGCCGGGCCTGTCTGTTTCTAAAAACAGACGATTTTTTTAAAATGAATTTTATGATACCATTAACCAGAGATTGAAACTCTTCTAGGAACAACTGCTTTGAAATGTTATATAATGTTATGTAGCAAAACAGCTATGAAGAATCGATATTTCGAATAAATGTTTGAAAAGAACCTAGATATATATTTCCAAAGCTGAAGTCGATATTATGTTGTTTTCAATCCCGGTTATTAACTCTTACACAGAGACATCAAATAAAAAATAATGAAACTTACCTTAAGGTGCGAATTATTAGCTAACGTATGATAAATATACCATAAGCGTGTGGTTACATAGTACGCTATGAGGACATCTACAGTATAGTGACCATGAGCCAACAGGACCATAATTACCCCAACGAGGACAGCAATGCCAGCCAGCCAATGTATCGGTTGACATCTTCTCGGAGAATCTACATTTTGGGGATTTCTCTTTTATCTTTCTATGCATTTCTCAGGTACAGATTGCATGCTTAAAAGTACTAAGTGTTATAAATATCACGTAAAGGGGATACGTACACTCCTTAATAATCAGGTAACTAAGTACAAGCACGACCGTATGACCGCTGTAAATATAGTCCCCGCAATAAGTGTGCTTGCCATTTATAGACAAGCCGAAGCCCGAGATGAGCTGCAGAACCCTTTTTGTAATAAGAAGCGGACTCGTGTGGTTTGCTTTCGGGCTGCAGAAATATGTTTTACTGGCTACCGGTAGTACCGTCACATACATTGTAACGCTTCGCATCATATACAGTAGTCCCATCAGAAGAAACACTCTTCTAACAACAATAAATCTGAAAACAAACGAACGATAGTATAAAACGATAACAATTGTAATAACGACTTACAGCGGTGGTCAAACGTTCAAAAACACCTAAGTTACTTGTAGTTTAAAGAGGGAAATTTGAACTGAACTTAAAGTTATTGTAAGTGGTTACGTCCTGCAAGCTTATGTCACATTCCTTTAAACTGGTTCCCCAATCTAAACTAAGTACAGTAGACCCCCGTATAACGTGTACTTGATGTAAAAGTACAGATTGATAAAAGATGTAAGGGTTTATTTTAGAAGATATAAAATTTTGAGGTATGTATCTTTAAAATTATAACAGTGGAATATCTATTAATCCATTTGAAAACCGAACAAAAATTATAATTGAAGAAGTTCGCCGGAGCTGTCCAAAAGTAAATTCCAACGGCATCGTTTTCTGAGTATATAGCCCTTGAACGAGCAATTTTCAAACCCCTACGCCAGTCACTGTGTTAATCACTTTGTCCTGTTACCTTACAAATGGAGATAGCTTAGAATTTTAAATTTATTTGCCGTGTCATACGGGTCTGCTTCGCCGCATTATACGAGCATTGCCGCAACTTTTCCGTTACGCTATACTAGTCCGTGCAATATGAAACCGCGTCAGACGGTGGTCTACTGTACATATATAATCTATGCGAAGCCCGCACTATTTTCCCCACCAAACATCTCGCAACATCCCCTCCCCCGAACTGTTAACTACATCACATTGCATCAAAGGGGATGACCAGTACTAATTTGTCTCCAGGTCCTAACAAGGTCTGGGTTAGATGCACCGTAGTGTCTCCTATTAACATTCTTCTAATGTTTAATATTAATATTATATTTAATACTTATTGGATAGAAATATTAATATCCAAATATCACTAGTGAACACGATTTCTAGAGTCTACTCCTCTACTACCTATCTCCTCTAGTATTTCCTCCATTTACGCAATTTCCTTAGTTCTTTCTCCTTAGGTCTTTCTACCTCTGCTTTCCGCGCTTTTCTATTACGCTTGCCTACCCTGCACCTAAACCAGACCCAACCCAAAGCCTGAAGGATTTCGTTTGAATTTTTTGGATTCCTGATTTTTACGAATTTCTCCATAAATGGGAATTAAAGTAGCATACGGAGGAAGAAAGATATTTTACGACCACAAGATATTTCCCTCTTCAAACTAAAGTCGCATGCAACTATATACCAGTACTACGGTTATTTGTGTTTCGTTTTCTTAGGTGTGTTATGAGAAATTTCCATTTTATTCAAACCAAACACTATTTGTGCGTTTGTGTGTGGCACGCACCTATGCTTATGGAAAATAATAAAAAACATCGCTGAGTTGGACATTATCATAATCAAAACTTCTGACACATTAAGAGCCCAATCCTGAGCGGCAACATTGTCCAACACCACATCCGGGAGTGGTCCATATGTATTTCGATCTGGAACCCGTTCGTGCACCATTGCGAGGGATGTCGTGGTCAGTATGAAGTTCACGACCATAAATAAAAATGCTGCAACATAAATAAGTGTTGTCAGACATGTTTCTGTCGCTAAAGAAAAAATACATATTTTGTAAATCGTTAATTTTCTGCTTATTCGTGAATTGTTTTCCAAAATATAGTGGTCGCGGTGAAACAATTGACAACAGATGTTAACACCTTGAGTAGCGTCCGGTGCAGGATTTAGCGTGTCTTTACGTCGATATTTTCTGGAATGCATCGAAAATATTGTCTACGAGTCCTCAAACGTTCGCTTTGAAAACAACGCGAGCTCGGTGATCGCTACTTCGCCACTGCAGCGATCCTTCGCTCGCCCAGTAGCTTGAGCCTGCGATGACTCATCTGTTAATGAAAATTTAAATTTGATGAAAATGAGTCCAAACTCCGCCGTATTTGGACTACTTTCAATCGTTCGCAATTGATCTACGGAATTCGGAAACGATACGAATTACGTATAATTAAGAATAGCCTACTAGTGGTAGTGCTTTGAGAAGGTCTAATGGGAAATATAGAAATTTAAATTTTCATTAGTGTTCCAGGCAGAAGCAAGCGATCGCTCGGACATTTTCGTTGAGAACTGATTTGCCAGTGGATACGCGCCTTAAGATTCGAGAACAGCTACTGAGAACAAAATACTTCACGAGATATTTCACATTTTGTATTAGGAATGGACACTGTTACAGCAAGTGTACAAACGTTCCACCGTTACAGTTTGCCATGCTTATACTTTAATATGTTTATATGCAGAATGGTGCAAATAATGGATTTATGTGAAAGAACGAGTGGTTCCATTAAAAAAATAAATGCATATATATTGCAACGGATTAATTTCCCGATATTCATTTTTTATATTTTTGTGTAAAAGAAAAGTCGCGGCTTGTCTCAGTTTCTAGAATTACCCTACATATTCCTGGAATGCTGTAATATAAGCAATTGAACGCAATCAATTTTCTCACTATGATGAAGTGTAACACCATTATTGTACGATACTAGATTAGCTGAGTTTCCATTCTGATTAGTTGTCATTCACTAATTGAATGCTTGTGTTAAAAAATACCCGTAA